>JAJHPF010000017.1:5055000-6255000 GCA_024447775.1 Carex cristatella
CTACAGTCTACAGAGGTGCACAAGTGAGGAAGCGCTGGCGTTAAATTGAAAGAGGGGTACAGTGTACCGTTTCCGTTACACAGCTCAGCGGAAACGCAACTAGTCCAGTGGACGGTTGGTAAACATGACCCGTTTCCAGAGAAACACTGTATTCCCATGTTTGGTTGTGGGATTCACATCTGCTGCGATCCTAGAAGGGTGACAGGGTGAACAGTAAATCTAAAATTTCTGTTTTCTGAATCTAGCCGTCTAATAATTTCGTACACGTATCTCAAAATAGCTGATTTTTCCTTGCACGAATCTCGAAACAATTCAACAATTGGATTTGGAAAAACAGGAATTGTAGACCTCGTTATTCCACCAAATGAACATTAATTAAGCCGGACTAAGATGAAATCTGATCTTTAGGCTGGCTTAAATTAAACCACCTCACATGGTTGTTTAACTTTATTCCACGTCGTGACCTAACTCTATTGATTATAATAATATATTGTTAGTATATAATTATTTAATTAATATCTTATATTGTTGATATATCAAATTATTATTATAATAATATTATATAAATAGTATTTTTATAGTATTAGTATATTTTGTACTGGAGTCGAACTAGGGTGCTCTTAAGTTCATCAAACTCTTCTGTAACTCAACACTAAAATTTATAGAATTGACTTCAAATGATAAATCCAAACTGTTAAAGTCCTTCTACCTTACGAGTGATGTATTTACATCCGAAAAATTTAAAATTTTAAGATAATTTTGTATATAGTCAAGTGGTCAAAAGGCGTTCAAAAAATGAATGCAATAGACTTAATTTATAAAGCTTCTGATTTTGACCACTTGACTTTATACTAGATTAATTCGAATGTTTAGAATTTTTATACGTAGACGCATCACTTGTAAGATAGAAGGATTTCAACGGTTTAGATTCGTCGTTTGAAGCCAATCAAGTAGATTTTTGAATTGAGTTCACAAAGGAATTTGGTGAACTTAAGAACACCCTAGTTCTACTCTTTGTATTGTGTCTATGGTACTATGATGCATATCACAATTTAGTTTGTAATACATGTTAATATTTTTATTTTTAAAATTATAATAGTCGATCTAAACTGTTCAAAATAATTTTCGTATAAATATGTGTCTGTAGATCAAATTTTATATATTTTTAGAATTTGTTTACTATTTTTTAAGATAGATAGAAAATCACTTGATCTGAAAATTATGAACCATAAAAAACAATGATTTTCTACCTATCTTTAAAAATAATAAAAAAATGCTAAAAAATGTAAAATTTGGTCTGCAAGTAGATATTTATATGAGTATCATATTAAACGATTAGAATTGACTTTTACGATTTTGTAAACGAAAATATTGTTCGCATTACGGATCAATCCGTAATATGCATAGTAGCATAGACTCACTCTTTTGTATTATTTGGTTTCTAGAAAAATATTTTATTAATTGTTGGTAGATAGAGGAAGTTGAATTGGTTAGCCATAACCAGCCATGAATGATCCCTTTAAAAATGGTTGCATTGTTAAACTTGTCCATAAATGGACGCATGAAATCAGAGACGGGAGTCAGAATTTTGAATTATGAAAACGAAATAAGGATGTGATTAATTATATATAATATTTTTGTTATAAATATAGAAAATAACACACATATATAGAGCTAATATCAAATCGATTGTTCCTGAGATCCTGTGCAACTAAGTTGTTTTTCAATTTTCAAAGTCTAAAAAGTCGATCCAAACCGTTAAATGTGATCTCTATATTAAAATGTGCTTGGAGACCAAAATTTATATATATTTTTTTAATTTGTTTACTATTTATTAAGCCACCTCGGAAATCGTTGATCCAACGGTGACTTCTGATTTTACTGTTTGATTAAGCCATTGTTGAATCAGCGATTTTCAAAGTGACTTAATAAGTAGTAAAAAACTAAAAAAAATGTAAAATTTGGTCACCAAGCACATTTTAATATATGGATCACACCTAACGGTTTGGATCGATATTTTGAACTTTAAAAATTGAAAAACAATTTAGTTACACGAGACCTCAGGAACAATCAATTTGATATTAGCCACTCTCTCTATATATATATTTAAATGAAAGTTAATTGATCTCATTTTTTTTATCTCTGCATGAAACGTATTTTGTGTTAAACACAAATTGTGTGAAATTTTGAAATTTAAATATAATTTATACTTCAAAAAATAAAATTAACGCTTGCTAATAAAATGACACACGTTCATTGATGAAGAGCCTGGACAAAATTATCTCCAGCAATTAAAATGATTTTGGTTATGTTCTTTTTTTTCATTCGTAAATTACTGACAAAACGTATAATATTTTTTCACAGCTAATAATTCAAGTTGGAATTCCAAATAATGTTACTAAAATATTAAATTCAGTCTGAAGTGTTTGCCTTTTGCGTTTATAAACATCGTATAATTATAACGGTTTAGATGATTTTGACGTGTCTTGTGTAAGGGTGAAAACGGAGCGGATAGTGGTAAAATCATATTTATATATATATATTTTTTTATGTACGAAGTGGATATCAGATATATCAGACATGTATAGATACGGGTCCGGATCAGATCAGATATTTATTAAAATAATATAAAAAATATTAAAATTCATAGTATTTATCTAATTATAATGGCGAACAACATAAATTTTTTGTAATATATATTAAAATATATGATATATATACGGATAATTGAAACATAAAACCATATAAGTATCCTTATTCACACAGATATTCGTATATCGGATATCCATAATTAAGTTTTCGAATACAGATTGAATACGAATCAGATATTATCCAATACCGTTTTCACCCTAGTCTTGGATGTTCAATAAAATGAACAAGAGAAATGATGATTATTTATGGACATAATTTGTTCATAATAAATATCCAGTGATTTAAAATTGTCATTCGCTATATGAATTTTACGAGCAGGAAATGGTATATAAAGTTAGAAAAATTAGTGACATTAAATTCTTTTTATATTTAATTTTCGTTATTGTGACCGAGATACGGTGAATAGTATGTATATTAATTATAGTGTATAACATAAGTAAAAAATAGAGACAATGAAATATTATTTAGTAACTTTTTTTTTCTATTTAAGATGCAATAAATAAAGATATGCATAGTTATTTTTTTTTCTTCTTATTCTATTATTTTTAAGATACAGTGAACAAAGATATGCATATTTATGATATATACTGTACGTAAAAATTGGAAACATTAAATATTTATGATATATTCAAGTTACAGTGATAAAAGATATGCAAATTTATGATAATAATGTAAGTAGAAATTGGGGACATTGAATTTTTTCGGGTGATAATATTGACACAATAATATTTTATTTTAACACAACGACTTCAAATTTTGTAATTTTATAGACAATTTTGTCCCTCCATGCATATAGCTTTCAATTGTCATTTTTGTTCCCCGGAGATTATACAATCTTCCAGTACAAAGACCATTTATTAGTTACTATATATTCTTCATTGTTAAATCTTTATCTAATTTGAAAGAACAACAACAAAGAAAAAAAAATACGTATCTTTGGATGTACATCATTAATTTTATCTTTAATTAAATATGTATTTTGATCCTCTTTTGTTTGACGATATTTAGTATAAGAAGTATAAAAATAAATTCGACTATATTACCACTTCGGTTAACAAATTCAACATAATTAGTTTGTTCTTATTACGTTATTAAAGCATGGACAAATTAAAAATAACACCAACTAAAAAACAAACTGCAATAAAAACATAAGATTATTATTGCAATGGAGTTTTTTTTTTATGTTTCAAAATAATATTGAGAGAAGTCAAGAGATGGACTCTTTTATTTATTAATTTATGTTAAGATAAAAGATTAATTATTTATCGCATAACATATTTATATCGATTTGATGTAATTTTTACATTACCTTGAAGCATTTATGTTTAGATTATTTTTCAAAAACTATCCATTATTTTTATAATTTGTTTATTTTTTGTATTGAAATATTAGAAATATTTTATATATTTCTTTAAAAATAGATGGAATGCTGTATAATTTGATTTATTAGAAGAATTACAACAAATAACCCGGATCAATATTGGAAAAAATAAATAAATATATTTTGGATCTGAGTTATTGATCCCGATTCAAAAGTCACTTCTGAGTTAATAAAAAAATTATTGCGGTCCTTCTAGTACATTTAAATTCTAAGATATTGTATCCATTTTATAAAAAAATCGATAAGAAATCATTTCATCCGACATTTTGTCAGAGCAAATTATTATTTTTTCGAAAATAGAAGGATCACAATATTTCATGTATTTATCTAGAAGTGACTTTTGAACGGGAATCAATAACTCTGATTCAAATTTTTTTTCTTCTAATAACACATAAATATTTTAATTCTTCTTATAGTTGCAAAAAATCCGGTCTAAAAAACATTAATCCGGATTATTTGTCGCAGTCTTTCAAATAAATCAAATTATATAGTATTCCATCTATTTTTAAATAAATATATAAAATATTTCTAATACTTCAATACAAAAATAAATAAATTATAATATTTTCTGTTTAATTAAAAAAACCTAAAACTGCAAAATAATTTTGCAGTTTGGGAAGATTTTTTTTTTTTTCAGAATAAGGTGTAGATTTTGAAATTTGTTTTTTTTTTTATATTAATAAAAATTTAGGTCTATCTAAGATACAGCGGATAAAGATATGCATATTTATGGTATATCAACGCAAGTAAAAAGTGGAACATTGAATTCTTTCCTGTTAACTTTTTTTTATTCTATCCAAGACACGGTGAATAAAGATATGCATATTTATGGTATATAACGCAAGTAAAAATTAGAAACATTGAATTCTTTCTTGTTAACTTTTTTTTATTCTATCTAAGATACGGTGAATTAAGATGTGCATATTTATGGTATATAACGCAAGTAAAAATTGGAAACATTGAATTCTTTCTTGTTAACTTTTTCTTATTCTATATAAGATACAATGAACAAAGATATGCATATGTATGATATATAACCAAGTAAGTATTGGAACATTGATTCTTTTGCTTGTTCCGTCTTAAGGTACAATGGATAAAGATATGCATATTTATGATAACATATAAATAAGTAAAATTTGTGTACATTGAATTCTTTCTTGTAAACTTTTTTTTTTTTTAAGTTAGTGGCTTTAAATGTTTAAATTTTTGTTACTTCGTATAAAACACTTTCTTATTTTCATATAAGATACAGTGAGTAAAAATATATAAACTTAAAATATAACCAATCAATTTTCTGCTACAACCAATGAATCGGTTGAATTATTCATTGTAACTATCAAAAATATGGGTTTCAATTTTTCAGAAAACTATGTAACATGACTATAAAGAAAATATAGGAAAAAATTTAAGAAGCTTTTAAGCAAGTTTGAAGTTATTTTGTTTTTCAATTTTTAAAAAGTGCACAACACAGCAGGATTCAAATTTGATCGAAAACTTAAACTTAACATAATTGATTAGAATATTATTTTTTTTGTGAGTGACATGTCCACAGTTCAAATGCACTAATAAAATAATTTAAAACTTCAATCTTCATATAATATTTCAATTTTTTTTTATGGTGCAGTAAATTAAATTGCAAATTGCACTAAAGGAGGGTTCAAATGCAGTATCACTACAATATGCTCCATATTATTTATCGCTATTTCAAAGTCTTAACAGTTGATTCAAACTGTTGAACGTGATTTTCATAATAAAATATTTTTGGAGACCAAATTTTATATTTTTTTAGAAATTTTTACTATTTTATTACATAGGTACAACATCACTTTATCGGATGGTCCATAATCTCTTTAAAATAATGATTTTGTAATTGTCTAAAATAATAATAAAAAATTATAAATTTAGTCTCCAAACATATTTTATTATGAAAGTCATATTAAACAGTTCGGATCGACTGTTCGGACGGAGATAAAAAATATTGAGCATATCATATCACAAAAAAGATGCATTTTGAACCCTCCTCGAATCACTAATACAGAACCATGTAGCGTATTGAAAAAACCCGCCTAGTTCAGAACCGGACCGGACCACCCATGGTTCGGACCCGGACCGTGCTCCAAACCCGGTCCGGACCAGACCTTGACTAGAAATTAGTCTAGCAAGGGTTTGGGATGGAATTTTTTTCACTAGAAACGTGTAAAACCGGATCGGACCGGACCAAACTCTGATTAGACCACCTAAATCTGGACCAACCCGCCTATACCTGGACCAGATCTGCTTAAACCCATACCAAACCCGCCTATACCTGGACCAAGATCCGCCCAAACCCGTCTAGACCGGCCAAAAACCGGACCCGGACTAGAGTTTTTTTTTTTAATTTCAAAGTTAAAAAAAAAAAGACCCTTCAACAAGTTTGGACCGAACTGTGTGAATATTGACTATAGTTCTAGCACGAGTTTGGACCAACAATTTCAAGTCAGACCTATCAGACTCGGACCATGTAGACCTGTGAACCCGTAAGTCCATGAAAACCATGAACGAACAGTGACCCGGCCGGGTCCGGACCGGTCCGTTTGCGAAACACTAGAACCATCTGTGACAGTAAAACGGAGAAAATGATAAAACCAGGTAAACAGTGAATGGTGTGACAGCACAAGTATCCATCTTATTTTATTGCAAGTGCTGCTGGGATGGGACCGCCCACGGATAAGTCAAATGAAACAAAGCACAGAGGGGCCGAACCCAACCCATCTGGCCTCACACTCTCACAGGGGGTAAGCATCCATGGCACGGAGGTGTCACATACATTGAACCTTGCTAGCTGCTCTCTTCCTGGGCCCCGCTCCCTGCTCAAAAGCGGTGAGTACACCCCCCCTCCCTTCCTCGTTTCCTCTTTCTTTCTTTTTATTATTATTGCATCAGCATCAGCACTTTATAAAATATTCACAACCCGAATTATTCTCTTATAATATACTTTATAGTTTATACACACAGTCGTATGATCGTATATATCCTCTAGCCTCCGTTACCGTTTCTTGTGGACTCCTGCCAACGAAAAAGATCGCTAGTTATTCTCACCCCACGATTCGCTCCTCGATACACCCACACGATTCAATCGGACCGTGGATCTACGTGTCGACGCCATCTAACCGTCCGATTCTCCCCACTTGTTTTGGGTTACCTCGGGATATAGATAAAATAAAAGGTGCTCCACTCATCTCTCGTTTTAATACAAACTTCATCTCTTCTTTCTCCTCCTACCTTCCTTCCCCCTTTTCTCTTCTGTTCTCTTTTTTCCCTATTCAATAGGGTTTCTAAATCGATACATGCTTTTTTCTTCTTCGGGTGAATTGATCTTGTAAATGCTTTCTGATAGTCACAGATTGATAGATCTTGTGGTGTTGCTGCTGCTTCTCTCTCTGCTGTCCGTGGCTTCGACCTATCGCTTGGATTCCTTCCTCCTCCTGCAGCCATGCCAGCGCTTGCCAATTTTCCAGGTATTTTTCCCATTTACTTCTGTTTAATTTGGCTAGTGGTTATTTCCAAAAGGAAAACAGTTCCCTGAAATCGTTGCTTTGACTAGATCCGATTAATTTGGGGCTTTTCTTACCAGAAGTTAAATTTATCTTATTGATTCCAAATGATCTGTGTATGTAATTTTAGGAAAAGAAAAAAAGAGTTCCGATTGTGTCTAATTTACATGATCAGAACTCTGTTAGTGTCGAGTCCTTAGGTAGTTTGATTTGTAGTTACTCATGAATCGAACATTGATCAGTCTTCTTGCATTTTATGTTTTCCCTGGGATATCTGGTACAAGTGAAATGTTTAAATATAAGAGGAAGCTATTTATTTGTTTTTTGTTCTGGCTATTGTGCTTCTCTAAATAAAATCCTTTGCTAACAAACAGGCAATAATGAAGTATGCACAGAGGGGTTTCTCTTCCCACACTATGCAGGGCTTGCTGCTTACCAACCCCCTTGCAAGAGGTCCCGCATCACTGCCCCCTTTTGCTTTGCTATTGATGACAACCAATTTGCCAAATTAAATCAGAAGGTGGCGGAAAAGAGGCCATGCTATATCGATGCTCTCCCTAACGAGTGCCTCTTTGAAATCCTGCGTCGCCTTCCTGGTGCTCAGGAGAGGTGTGCCTCTGCATGTGTGTCGAAGAAGTGGCTTTCTGTTTTGAGCTCCATCCGCTCATCTGAAATCCCAAAGGAAACTAAGACATCCTTGCCGGATCTTAATGAAGAGCCGGTGATGGATGTAGAGGAGGAGGTTGAGAGCGAGGAGTGCATACGCCGGACTTTGGAGGGAAAGAAGGCAACCGATATTAGACTCGCTGCCATATCCATCAGCAGCGGGTTCCGTGGTGGCTTAAGCAAGCTGCTTATCCAGGGGAGCCACCCGACACGTGGGGTCACTGACAAGGGTCTCGCTGCTATTGCACGTGGATGCCCGTCTCTTGCTGTACTTTCAATCTGGAATGTGCCCCAGGTAACTGATGCCGGTTTATCTGAGATTGCTGATGGGTGTCCCTTGCTGGAGAAGCTTGATCTAGTCCAGTGCCCTCTGATATCTGACAAGGGTTTGATTGCTGTTGCCCGCAAGTGCCCGAATCTGACGTCGCTTAATGTGGAATCGTGTGTGAGGGTTGGTAATGATTGCCTCCAAGCAATTGGCCGGTGCTGCCCCAAGCTGGCGTCTGTGACCATCAAGAACTGTCCGCTTGTGGGGGACCAAGGAATTATTGATCTTGTTTCCTCTGCTGGTACCTCTTTGGCTAAGGTTAAGCTTCATGGTTTGAACATTGGTGACCATGCTATTGCTAATGTGGGTTTTCATGGAAAGGCAATCACTGATCTGACTCTCTCGGGTCTCCAATCAGTGGCTGAGAGGGGTTTCTGGGTCATGGCCAATACACTCGGTCTCCAGAAACTGAAATCTGTGGCAATCATATCTTGCCCCGGGCTGACCGATCTCGGTCTTGCATGCATTGCTAAATGTTGCCCGGATTTGAAACAGGTCCACCTTCGCAGATGTGGTCAGGTGTCGGATGCCGGCGTGAAGGCATTCTTTGAGGCAGCAACGTTGCTGGAGAGCCTCCAGCTCGAGGAGTGCAACAGTATCACACTTAACAGTGTTCTTTCTGCACTGATTGTGTGTGGTCCGAAGTTCAAGTCCCTTTCTCTGGTGAAATGCTTGGGGATAAAGGATATCATTACCCCTCCTGGCATGGTTCAAATCCCGTCATGTGCCTCCCTTCGTTCCCTGACTGTCCGCAACTGCCCTGGGTTCAGTGATGCCAGCTTGGTCATGGTGGGCAAGATCTGCCCCATGTTGGAGAGCATTGAACTAAGCGGCCTTGGTGAGGTCAGCGACCACGGCCTCCTTCCTCTGATCAACACCTGTGCTGGTCGGTTGGTGAATGTCAATCTCTGCAAAAATGCAAATCTGACAGACCTTGCTATGACTTCTCTGGTGAAGGCAAATGGAAACACCCTCAAGTTGCTTAACCTAGATGGCTGCAAGAAGGTGACTGACAAGACTGTAATGGAAATTGTGGAGAGGTGTGTCGTGCTTGAGGAGCTAGATCTGTCGAGGTCCATAGTGAGTGACTTTGGTGTTACTGCCCTGGCATCTGCCAAGCAGCTTAAACTGCGGGTGCTCTCATTGGCCGGCTGTCAAAAGCTGACTGGGAAGAGCCTGCTTTCAATGGGGAAAATGGGGAGGTCTCTTGAAGGGCTCAATCTCCTATCTTGCAATCTGGTAAATAGCTACAATCTGGCATCACTGGAGGAGAAGCTCTGGTGGTGTGACCTCCTCTTTTAATTAATCCAGCTCTGATACTCCAACATTAAGTATATGAAGAACAGGTGGTAGTAGTGAAAGTTTTTTGGGGTTTGTTTTTCAGCTCGTGTCAGAAACAGGCATTGGGCTTTCGTATTTTGCGCAGGACATGGTTTTTTTGTGGGGGAGCTTTTACCGAATATCCTATTTTTTTACAGATTCTCCTTCCAGGGAATCTGTTTTTTGGGATGTTTGGTTGCTAATTTCCTCCTGTTGTGACCCTGGTCCTCGTGGCTGCAGTTACAAACCAATTCCTGGTTTTTATGTAGTTTGTTAAGTCCGGAGCTGGTATTTCCTGTTCAGGTGCTTTCTTTTGTTTCAAAGGCTGCTAGCTATTAGCAGTTTTTCCTAGTTTCAATGTAATGGGTAGGTACGCCCTCTTCTAGCGGTTTGATTTCCTTGTGGGAAGTCGATGTTTATGAGAATGTCCTTGTATTGTGGCTTGTTGTATGAAGGTTGCTTTTGTGCAGTTCTGTTTGGATGCCTGGTTATACATTGGGACTCAAGTTAGTGTCACGACCTTTTGTTTATGGTTTGTTTTTTAGCTTGAGTCCCGCTTTTTACAGGCTAATGGTTGAGAACTGTAATTGCTGCAACTTTTATCTTAATAATAATAATAATAATAATGAAAGTATTTTATGGTTTGTGTTATAATTTTGATTCTGTTCATCTCTCCTTTATTGTATCTGTGATTGTTGTGTTCATTGCTCTTTGGTATCATTTTATTAATGGTTGAGAAGTGTGCCTCTGTAGTCTCAAAGAAATGAGAATTGAGAAGTGAGCCCTTGCTACTTCTAAAGCTGTGATTATGAGAATTGAGAATTAATAATGCTGGAACATTTGTGATTATGTTCATCACTGTATGGTTCTCTTTTGTGCTCATCCTTTCTTGCATTCAAAAGTTGAATTGTTATCTTGTTGGTTTTGGCTTTGGTTATACGCGTTATACTATGATAACACTTGTAAAGTCAATTTGCACTATAAATAAATGTCTTTTCTTGTGATGGCTGTATGTTTGGTAATTGAATTATGACTAACCAACTAGGTTCAATGTATTCGTTTGAGGAACCTTCCCATTTCAAGGTCCGACTTGTATGCTTATCAGTTCTCGTTTACGAGAACGTTTGGATCTATTATGAATAGAGCTAATCTCAATTAAATATTAAATTGAGAATAGTAAATAATTCAACATTTTGTTGAATTAGTAAAATAATGAGAAAATTCATAAAATACAAATAAAGAATAGTTTATATTTGTTAATTCAAACACACCCAAACAAACAATAGTAATTCGGAACTGTGCTAATATGAATTATTCACTATTCTTCATTCATCATACGGACCCACAAGTGTAAAATATTTCACATTTGTCTTCCAACTTTTTAGTATCGATCAGTTCTCTAGTTCATACAGTCGACTCCTTGTAAGGTACATTAATCCTAGGGTAATTCTTACACAAATGAAAATGCTGTCTTTGTGATTTATTTCTTCAACTCTTTTAGCAATTCCATATAATATTATTGTCATGTTTAATTTAAAGTGAAGAAATTATTGAACTTGGAGGTGAAATTCACGACAAGTATCAATCAAGTTAGAAGAAGGCAACTAATAACGTTCATATAATTATATTGATGATGGCAACATGCAAACCTTAGAATAGTACAACTAATGATATGAACGGATGAACCATGACGTGGCAGAAAGAAGGCCGCTTATTACCCAACTATTTTTTTTTTTTATAATTAGTGACTCCGTAATTGACTTGCATTCCCAAATTAATTTGTCTCGTCACAGTAATACAAAGTGGGAAATAAATCTGCTGCAATTCCAAAACCATTTAACAGTGATATGAAATTCCTACAATCTGAATCAGCTATAGAATTTTTTTTGAAACCGTATCTCAAAACAATTGATTTTTTCTTGCACATATTTTAAAACAATTCGACGGCTGAAATTGGATTGCAAGACTTCAAAATTATTCCTTATTTGTCTTGAATTTCAGCATATCCGAATCCATACAAGTGGTGAGATCGAAGCATAATTAATCATATAGCGTGCGGGGAAATTAAAAGGCAGTCTTATGGTTTTGATATAGTACCCTAGTGGAATTACCAAGTTACGTAAGAACATGGAGAAGGTTAAGATACAAAACCATGTCTCCTTAATGATATACTCATTTTAGCACTCAAAAGTCAAAAACGTGTTATCCGTTCTGTGAACGCGTTAGCAGATCGCATTGTCGGATGCTGAACAGAAAGCAAAAGGAAGATTGCTACGTGTCTACCTTTGACATTACCACTAACCGTACTGTTGAATCTCACAAAAAAATAAGCTGGTATATAAAAATCTAGTCCAGTACCTAGTACCTACCAATGTTGTAAAAAACGGAAAAAACGACCGATTAAACGGCCGTTTAATTGGAAATGGCGGCTAAATCGTTCCGAATACGCTTAACAGATGTCTGTTGGCGGGAAAAAACGATTAATCGGCCGTTTATTTCTGTTTATTTCCGGTTTTTTTTTCTATTTATTCCAGTGAAAAAAAAATTTCACATTGTTTTTTTTTTTTTTCTATAATAGTGTGTGATAATAAAGTTTATAAATTATGTATTGTAGTTTTATTTATACTTGAATATTCATCTAATATTTTTTATATATGTTTTTGCTTCTTCTTACTTACTTTGAAATTGATTAATTTTTCTATTATTTATATACCATATTTTTTTTTTTAATTACTAATGTAATTTTTTTGATTAGTATGACATGTTTATTTATGAAATTATGTTATTATCATAAATTAAATTTAGTGATTTTATGTTGGAATGTTTTCTTTCTTTCAAATAATATGTTATTAGTATTTGAAAAAGCTTAATTCTCAAATTTATTTTTCATTAAATAAATGTGTTACTTACACATGCAAAATGCTTACGTGTTACGAATAAATAAGCATAGTGTCATGTTATAATAATAAAACTAACTTAAATTAAGTTTATTTGATAAGTTTAGTGAGTTAAATAAATAATTTTTAATAAATTATGATATATATACATAAATTTAATAAAAACATTAAATTGTCCGCATAATTCTAATTAATCGGCCGCATACCGATTAATCGCTTGACGGTACCCCGTCCGTCCAACGATCGCATACTGTTATTTACAACACTAGTACCTACTACTTCAAAAGCAGAAGCCGGAGAGGAGGCACTCAAGGTGACATTAATGGAACGGACTCCGCTGCTCTCCAAATAGGAGAGGGGGGAGCGAGCAGCTTGGGTCTGATGTTCATTGGACTCAAACTGCGTTTGATGGGTTATATGACTGTCCAATTCGCTTTATGATATGTGTGCTGCTTTAATATCCGTGTGCACAGATCTTAAAGCAGATCGGATGGTTATAGAACCCATCGACTCAGTTTGAGTCCGATGGACATCGGACCCAAGCTGCTCCTGGAGTGGAAGACCCCGTTATTCTAATCATTGAATTTTTTCATGCATGAATATCAATATAGATAAACAGTTGAGATTGAGATGCTCTCCTATTTAGAGAGCAGCGGAAGCAGAAGCAGTCTCGGATCCGTTTTAAGGAGGCACTTGTAACAAAGTTTCGTGTTTGAGCAAAAAGGACAAATTTCAATGCTAAGAGAGTACATGAACACGATAATAAAATCATTTCAGCAAAGGAGTGTCACCATTGTGAGAAGTTTTCTATATTATTCAAATATCATTTACAGCATATATATTTGTGAAATTAAAAAAAAAAAAGTTCCCCATACCATACCGCTCTTTGCTAGAGCAAAGCAAGGCATCAACTCTAAGGAGCAAAACCCCAACACATTCTTTCATACAATAAATCTAACACACCCTCCCGGCCTCATTATCAGTTTTACAAAAAAACCTTGCAAATCAACTGAAAAGAGAAACCTAAATAAACAACCACACTTAGGCCTTTATGTCCATGACACTAAGCTTAGCTAGTCTTATTTAGGTTTTATCTACACCGAGGAATGCAACAAGGACAAGTGAATTTTGACATATTGATTTTGAGTGATTAGCAAGTTGTGGTGCGTAGCAAAGCAGGTTGAGATCCTCTACCTGTTTTCGGCTTCCAAATTAAATGCTCCAGCTTACTGCACAGCTGCTTGTAAAACTGCATTGCATAGATATAATATCTTTATAACAACAAACTTCATATTCACTTGTTGAGTGATTAGCAATTGGATTTCTTGACCTGCTGGGGGGTCTGGCTGGGTCCCTGCCTGTTAGTGCTTTTAGTAGTTACTTATTATTATAAGAAAGAAAAAACAACTATTTTTATTTGATAATCGTGATGCTTGTATTGGGCCCCTTTTATGCCCCTGTCACCAATTGGTCACTCATGTTTGATTTGTTTCCCATTGAACTTTCATTTGTTCCAATCAAGTCACTATTTCCGTCTAAAGTACTACCAAAATACATGGACATGTGTGACCATATTCCGTTTGTAATTTAGATGGAAATAGTGACAAAGTGACTTGATTGGAACAAATGAAAAATTCAATGGCTACGGAGGAACAAGAGTGACCAATTCGTGACAAAAGGCGAAGTTTAGTGACCTCCGACAAAATTTAGCATATAATATCAATTCACATCTGCTGCCACAATTCTCATAGCATTATCATGTCATTATTCCCTCTCCACCATCTGAGCAGTTCAGATAAACACCAAATACTCCAGTATCATTAAATGGAGCAACTCAGAGATAGAGAGGATTACCAATCTAGGTCAAAATAATGACATAATGGTGCCAACGCAGCTGCAGCAACAGATGTGTACTCCAGAATACCACTGTTTTTTCTTTGATTGAAAACAATAGTTAGTTAAATTATATTTGGAGGAGATGATTTGTGGTAATCAGACTATTGCAAATTGCACAACAACCAAAAAAAAAGGTGCATTTGTGCTTGTGCCAGTCCCCCCCTAAAAAATTAACAGCAGTGCATCAGGGTTTGTAAACATGGAGATGTGTTGTTGCATTGCGAATTACTGATAGTAGAGATTATATGGAGTGTGCCACAGAACTCATAATTGCCCATGAAGTATGAAGGATTTGCACATGGAGCATGCATTTTGATAGATGCATATGTAAAAGTTTATTGATGGCATACCTTGATTACCAAGTGCTACTAATAGGTGAAGTTAAAGAGTAGAACTTAGGGTGCTCCTAAGTTCACCCAACCTCTTGTGAACTTGACTCTAAAATATATCGAATCGATTTTAAACGACGAATCCAAACCGTTGAAACCATTCTACCTAATGAGTGATGCGTCTACATGTGAAAATTTTAAAGTTTCGAATTAATTTAATATAGAGTCAAGTGGTCAAAAGTTTAAGGTTTATAAATTAATTTTAATGCATTCATTTTTTGGACTCCTTTGACCACTTGACTCTCTCTATATTAAATTAATTCGAATCTTTAAAATTTTCACATGTAGACGCATCAATCATTAGGTAGAAGGATTTCAACGGTTTGGATTTATCGTTTAAAGTCGATTCGATATATTTTAGAGTCAAGTTCACAAGAGGTTTGGTGCACTTAGGAGCACCCTAGTTCTACTCGAAGTTAAAAGAACTGCTCAAACCTATGTTTGGATTTTAGTGTGCAATTTTGATTTGAGTGGGGCCGATATTTTTTTTAACAGAGAGCTTTCTTTGGTGTTATAAGTTTTGAGAATGGAAAAACAGTTTCTGATAAGCAGCTTGGTCCCAGCTAGACCCTCCCCGCCCCGGTCTATAGATTCAGATCTGGTCCTACCAGCCATCCACCGCAATGAGAGTGTTAAAATGAAATAAGGCCATTTTGCCTCAGATAATTAATATATAGAATAATGATGAAAACCTTGTGATATTCTAAAGTGTCCCCAGCAACTTTGCGAACATCAGTCATGAATAGAGAAGGTGCAACTTCATAAACCTGTTAAAAATAACTTAGAAAAGAAGTAAGGAAAGAGAGCAAAGTGAAATGCAAACTCAGCACAGAAAAATTTTAAGAAGGGCATAACTTTAATAAGTTACCTCAAGAACAACAGCAAATTGGCCCAATTTTTTGAAGGCCACTCCCTCTAATCTCATCTGCCAAAGAAACTTGGTCAGATGATATTCTTTCTGCATATATATTTTTTAAAATAAAATATTTTTAAAAAGACAAGAAAGAATTCAATAAATCAGCAATTGTTTTTTAGAGAATTTGTCAGATGGTATTCTTTCTGCAGGGACTTGTACAATATGTCAACATCACAGTAAAGCTTGGTCCAAGTTTCAAGTATAATTAACAATAGAGAAAACAAGAATTAAAACTAGAGTTACATCATCAAGCCATGACAAAAGGTAAGAAAAGAAAAAAGGAAAATCCAGAATACCTTGTAATTTTGAGCATGTACTTTAAGACCCATGGATTCAGCAACTGCTGCAATGGTCTCTATTATTGTTTTTGCTGGTTCCCTTGAGACAAAACGTGTTTGCCGATTCACATACTCCTATCAAAAGTTTATCAGATTATTGCAAGCTATATTGCACTCCCAACTAACGTGATAAATCAGATACTGATTTTCCAGAAAGAAGGTAAGAGAAACAAAACGAGAAAGCACCACATGCTAGTTCAAAGAGAAATTTCTTGGGATACTTCGATCGCAAATCCACTATAGATGCGACTAATGTATCTTGTCTACCTAACAGGAAAAAATATTCACAAAAACAGAGTTGCCAAAAGTCTGACCTGACTGAAACACAACCAGAAACCTAATTTAGACTGAAATATTATGAAAAGTAGGGATGAAAGTGGGCGGATTGCAATTTGTACTGTCTTGAATTCATATACACGGGAATATTATGGAATTGTGGTTTTGATGAATAATCCTATCTGTGCATATTTTAGGACAAGGATACAGTTAACAATTTTTTTATTATATTAGTCTATTCTATGCCCATTACCCCACTATTCAATTACTGTAGTTGGGTACTTTTGTCATTATATAACCTAGAATATTTTACTCCATATGATATAATACTATTATATAGGTCAGCTGACAGATAATAATACAACCAAACTAAACCGCAGATGACCAATCCAAAGCAATTTGGCACGAAATTGACTCAAACATAACCCAAGCAATGCTATGCCACATTCATAGGAAACAGTATAAGGTTATTTATGGTACCTGCTGCCGATCAAAAAGGACAGAAAGATCTAAGCCCTGAGAAAGAGTTATCATCTCAAATGCATTCATAATCAGAGGGCCACTGTCATTATTTGCTGTTTGCTCGGTTACAAATTTGTCCTTCATTTAGAAAAAATATTAAAATTCAATCACATGATGAAAAATAAAAAATAAATAACATAAGTAGAAGAAACTTTAGATATGCACAGAGAAACTTGAAGTCCAGACAAAACCAACCTCAATATCATTAAAAACAGCATTAATATCATCAAGGCTAACTTCTTCATCTTCACCAGATCTATTTTGTAGATAATTGTTCTTGAACCATGCATCATTTCTAATCCCTTCTATGCGAATACGCTGGAGTGAAAAAGAAAATTCCATAATTACACTACACCATGCAATAAGAGCAACAAATATACAAAATGGAAGTATGGAGATCTAACACTCACAGTTGATGGATTAGGATCAAGGATTTGCTTAATCAATAACTTTGCTCCTGGAGAAAACCAAGGCGGGAAGGAGAACTCTGCTGCCTTTATCTACAGACAAACATGAGAGTTTTCAAATTCTATAAGCTGCTTCGGGTCTAAATAAACAAACAAACTAACCTCAGATTACATCTTTTAACTTTATCACAAAATGCGAACATGAAAGGAAACCTTTTTATACAAAGCCGGAAGATCAGTTTCATCAAAGGGAAGATACCCGGCCATCAAAACAAATAAAATAACTCCACACGACCATACGTCTGCAGCTGATCCCTCATATCCATCCTTGCTTAGCACCTACAAATGTAAGAGTATCAGGATGGAAAATTCAATTTTTTTATTCCAATTCCACTTTCCATTTCTCTAAATTCAGATGTCCATTAATGTCAGAAGTACTGCACCAAATAAAATTTGAAAAAAATAATGCATATGTTTACCTCAGGAGCAACATAGTTCGGAGTTCCACAAGTTGTATGCAATACATCAACACCCTACATAAGATAGATTAAAGTAAATGATAAATCTGAGAGAAATGAGAACAATTAGAAATGAAATGCGAGGGGTAAGAGGCTTACTTGTTGAGGCAATGCACTGAGACCAAAGTCAGAAACTTTTAAATTCCCACTTGAATCTAAAAGAAGATTTTCAGGCTACAAAAAACTAACACTACATCAGAATATAGATAGATATACTTGTTTGCTACTTTAATTGAGGGAAAAAATGGAAACCTTGAGGTCACGGTGAAAGACTCCCTTGCTGTGACAATAATCAATAGCATCAACAAGTTGTTGAAAATACCTCCTGGCTTCGTGCTCTGGAAGCTTCCCTCGGTGAACCTACGACATTTTGTGGAATCACAACTAAACCAATGACTCAGAAAAAAAAAAAAAGTAAAAAAGAAAGTGTTGCCGCAATTGCACAATCAAAGACAAGTGCAAGCCAGGTAAAAACTAAGGGAGAAAAATGTACTCAAGATATTCTCCCAGGTTTATTTTTATTACTTCATTCTTCATTTTTTTTCTTTTGAAAGAAGGCCAAATAACTTAGACTCCACCTTTAAACTTGTTTACTCAAAGGGCTTTTGACATGCCAACTCAGCAACTTGAAAATTCCCCAAGCACCTGATTTGCTGATTGAGTAGTACTAGAGATCACTTATTACTAGGAAAACAAGAAGAAGCCTTACTATTCTATCAAAGAGTTCACCGCCAGTAACAAGCTCCAAGATGATGTATATCTTTGTCTGGCTGGCCAGAACCTAACCAAAGTAAAGTAAACCCAAATGAAATTAAGGTTTGCCAAATTAAGAAAAAGGACGTCCCGTGCAATTTACAGTGGCAGAGGTGGATAGGAAGCAGTTGACCTCACTCAAATTTACAAAATTAACTTGCAAAAATAGATACTTAAATACTCACAAAAATTCTAATAGATAGTTATATTTAGCCATCCTGATAAAACTCTCTCCCGCCAGCAGTGACAACATACATCACTACACTAGTTTAGGTCAGATTGAGTACTGGTACAGATATTAACAAAAGCGATACCAGTACATTATTTTTACCAATTTTTTGCTTAGCTTTTGTTAAATGAGGATGGTTCAAATGCCTCCATTTTTTAATTTTCTAATAGCAAAAAATCTAAAATTTAAATGTCAAAACAAAACCGTTAGAAATGATCTATATTATTTTCTCTACATGTGCATAAAAAATTGGCACTTTTCGATTTTGGTTTTATACGAATCAACAAGTTGAAAAATTGATGTCCATAATTTATCCATATCGGTGTAATTTTGCAAGCTCTTGAAGCTAATCGAAACAAAATCAAAATACCATGATCTTTTACGCGTGCATAGAGAAAACGATATAGATCATATATAACGATTTTATTTTTGACATTTGAGTTTTATATTTTAAGTTATTTCAGTTCTGAAAACGGAAATATCATGGAGGAACAAGAAATGAAGGCATTTGAACCATCCTCTTGTTTAATATACAAATCAAGTTCTCAAATAGCTTCAAAACAACCCTCACTAAGCAACACACAACAAACCAAAACAATAGAAATGTGACAAACAACATAACTGAAATTACCTCATACAGTCTGACAATATAAGGATGACGCACAATCTTCATAATCGATATCTCCCTCTTGATCTTTTCAAATATACATTAGTCACAAGGTATGAGATCCCAGGAGAACATTAAATATTAGAGAGAGAGGGAGGGAGAGAGAGAGAGACCTGATGAACCATCTTGTGCTTGAGGATGGTGGATTTGGCGAGGACTTTGATGGCGACGGCGTGGCCAGTGTCAGTGTCAACGGCGAACTTGACCTTGGCAAACGTACCCTCGCCAATCGTCCGCCCCATCTCATACTTCCCCACTCTCTTCATCCCCTTCCCCCTTGATCCCCCTCCTCGCTCTACGCTCATGTCCCCTCCGCCTATCGCTCCACCCCAACAACTTACTATTTTTTTAACAATTCAAGTTGAGATTTCTTTCTCTCTCTTCTTCGATTCTCTGGAGATGATCGTCGTCGTTGCTGCTGGAATTTGTTCTAGGTTTGAATTGCCCAATAAAATGAAGGCATGAAGGAAATCATCGCTTTCCTTCGCGCTTTTTTTTTTTTTTTTTTTTTTTTGTACGAATTGTGGCGGGGGCAGCCTGAGAGAGCTCAGAGAGATATGGCCAGTCAAGAATTCGCATCCTCTGAGATATCTCAAACTTTGCGTGACTTTTTAGAATATCTCAATCATTCAAATACGTCCTGCACGAATCTCAAATCTCAAATAAAACTGGGCCCCTACGCTACCCTGAATAGGAACCGGACACGTCGGTCACGCAAAAATTGAGATATCTCAGAGGATACGGACTCGCCAGTCAACGGAACAGAACAGAAAAAGGTGATTTTGCCTCCTCTCGAGGATTTTATTCGACGGTCCTAGGCATATATAAACCGTCCATTTTAGATCAGAACAATCTAAGACGATTGAATATTAGTCTGCTAGCATCTGGAAATTACTTTTCCAGTGAACTTCATAGTGACAAGATTCACGAATAATTTCTCAATTATTCATGAAATATTCGGTTTTTTGGTGATGCCGAACCGAACGCCGAATTATTTTGTGGATCGAACTTTGACCGAATAATTTCCAAATAATTCAATAAATTTTACGAATTATTTCTGAATTTTACGAATTTTTTCTGGAAATTTTCCAGAATTTTATTTTTTTATTATTTTTATTATTTTTGATCCCTTATAAAATTGAGATCTTTGATTCGAATAATACCGAATCATTCTCGAATTATATTCAAATTATTCCTGAATCACGAATTTTTAACCTCGTTGAACCGAACCCAAATAATTGATTTGTCACTATGCTTCAGACTAACCGGAGTTGAATGAACAGATACAAATTTGCTGCGATTCCAAAGGACTGCAGGTTCTGCGATTCATTATTCATTTATTAGAATACACGAATTTGAAAAAAAAAAATTTGATGCACAAATTTCAAAATATACGAACGGTTATGATTGAAATGAAATCGTAGGACTCCTGTGATACTTTGGAATCGCCGCAGATTTATTTCTTGAACAAAGGAGGTAAAGAGTTCTACTACAAAATTGAGATCATCCCGTGACTTAATGACGACTATAAACTGAATGTTAATTAATTTAGATCAGTTGATTTAACGACTGATGCGATACCTCCCTTATCGCTTATATTTTGATGTGGTGCTGAGTAGGAAGCAATTTTTTTTTTCGAAGGTTCCAAAATTTCACAGTATTTGACATGGACTTAGACACTTAATCATGTTTGATTGTAGAGTAAAATTAGAAGATTAAATTGCTTACTCTATTTTACTCTTCATATTTTATATTATATTTAGTAGTTTATGTTATAGATTAAATTAATCAATATGAAGGAATAAGGTATTGAAAAATAAACTCAAGTATATGATAGTAGGTCTGTAGGTGGATTAAGTGTGAAATAAGTTAATCCACCTAGAGAGGTGGAGTAATTTAATCCATATTAGCTCACTTTTTACTCCATCTTACTTCTATTTTACTTCTCGTTTGACTCCTTAAGTGTGAAGTAAGAAGTTAATTTACTTCACTTCTTACTTCACAACCAAAAATGTGTTTGGCCTTAGCCTTTCTTTACATTTTTACTTTTTTACTTGTTATTTTGCATAATTTATTATTAATGTACAATTCAATATAAAATAGTATCATTTCTTTGTAGGGGTGAAAAAGGATCGAATAGTGATAAAATTATATGCATATTTCTTTTTAATTTTCCAAATATGGATATAGATCAGATATATACAGATATGGAAACGGATCGAATCGGATCGGATATTTATTAAAATAATATTAAATATTATCAAAGATTATAATATTTACCTAATTTTAATGGTTAATAACAATATTTTTTTTCATAATATATATCTACTATTCGGATACAGATAGTGTTGTGCCCGGTTGGTCAGGTTTTTCTAATTTACTTAAAACCTTAACCTAGATCTTATGTAAGAATTAAATAAGCACAGCGGAAATTACTTACTTTCCATCTTTATGGCCTTCCGTCTATTGCCTCTCAAGCAATATCAATGGAATTGATGAAGATGGCTTGATTGACTTGCTCGCACGCTCAACCTACAAATTACTTAGCTAGCGAGTCCTTCCAAAGCTCTTGAACTCTCTCTTACTTGTTTCTGTCTCACGAATTGAAAACAGAATATCTAGTCTTTTTATGGAGCAAGACGTTGGAGATGATAATAATCTGATGAGTTCAAGGCTATGGAGACTCAGCCCTTTTATAGCAGTGTAACCCCTAATCCTAGGGTAAACCTTAGAGCCAAAAATAAGAAATCTGTTTCCAAAATTTAACCCCATGTCCTACCACGTTTTTGACCACGATCTAATTCGAATTAGATTCTGCTCTATCAATAAAAGTTATAGATCTTTCTTTTATCTTTCTATCCATATATAGTATGCCCAAAACAAACATTGTATGAGGGTGTTATGGTCAAAATACGAAACATGCGCAGCAGTTTCCAGAACATGGTATTCTAAATTAAGCACCATGTTCTACCACGTTTTTGACCCTGATATATTTCTAATTTGGTTTTCTTCCAGAAATACAAAATTCTAGATTTTCCTTTTACCTTTCCAGAAAGATATAGAACACTAAAAACGGATGTCGTATTAGAGATATATGGGCCAAATAAGAAACATTGCGCAGCAGATTTCAGAAAACGTGGTAAACTATTTTGGGAAAGCCTTTAATAATGGAAACAATTCTTTAAAAGCCATAATTAACAACAGCCATTAGACTTTGTTTATTAGGCCAAATTCTACTTTCCTTATTTAGCCTAAATTTATCACTGCTATTATTTTAATCAATTATAATCGGTCCATTAACAATTATAATTGATTAACTTTATTCTATATGTATTCGTATCCAAATCCTTATTGAAATACGTATAATGACATGACTTAATTAATCACATTGTTTGGCATATTTTAATCATTACATAAATGTAATCTTGCGACAGTATATGATATCATAATCATAATGCACGTATGTCCAACTTAATTATTGTATTTAGACGTCTCTAAATCCAACAGATAGTTGAAACGTAAAATTATATCAGTATTCATATCCACAAGGATCAGATATTATCTGTACCGTTTTCACCCCTATTTCTTCGACATCGTTGCATGAATTATGTTTTTGAATAGAGTCAAAAGTTATTAAATATGTTCCGTCTTAGATTCTTAGTAGGCTTTTGTACATTAATAGTTTTTACTTTTTAGCAATAACTTGTCCAAATGCAATAATTTATAGTTTTATACTAAAGAGTTACGTGTTGTCGTGTTGAAAACAAATGTTAACTTATCAGGCCCAAGCCCATCAGCTTTCGGACCAGTACCCTCTGCTGAGCTTTTTACATGCGGAGCTGTGTGGAGTTTCAGCCGGTGAATGCGAAGGAGCAGTATTAATTTAGTTTTGAAATTCGTGCCATAATCTTATTTGATTCATCCAATCAAAACAAACGGACCAGATTAAAAGAACCGCACAGCTCCGCAGGTAAAAACTCTGCAGAGGATATGATTCCATCAGCTTTCTAGAATTAATCTGTTTTTTTTTTCAGAAGGCAACCTTTTCCGGGTTCTTCCCCGCTCAGATTTCTAAAGTCCTTTAATGTTCCAAAATTTAATCTACATTCAGAAAATCTCAACTTTTGCAAATTGTGCTCGGTGACAATTAATTTCACAACCATTGAAACAATACTATAGTCGAGTTATATGACCGGGTGCTTCATGTTAATTTGAGGTTTAATTGGGACTGAGCATGGTATATGTATAGGGATTTCAGGTACACTACAACAATTTGAATCAGTTCATAATTTTGTTCACTATTCGAAAATAATGTATAAAATTAATTCTAAGATTAAAATAGAGTTTACCATTAGACGCGCATGAATATCTTCATCTAGTCGTAGGAGCAGTTAGCCTCTTCTTTTTCTCTCCATGTCAGATGTACGCACCAGCAACATCAAATGCATCTCCACTAGTATCCACACAAACACGTTGACAAACTACTATAAGTCAGTATGCTAGTACCGAACTAACAGTCCCTTCTTTTTCTCTCTTTCTCTCTTCGTTTTTATGAAGAATGAAGTGTATAGTATGGTTGGACAAAAATGAACTATGTATGTGTATTTATAATAATACTATGCACCACTTCATTGCGCCTAATAAAAAAACTTATCCTAATCTGATCAGATTAAATCAGATCAGATCAAAGAGAGTAGCAAGCCCATTATTGAACAGCCCAATAAGTATAAACTCATATTTAATCTATTAATTTGGCCCAAATCATTTAGCTCGTATGACATTTCTTACAATATGGATGGGAGAAACGAGTACCTCGCCATTCTTCAGTGATGCTACTTTTGCATTGTTGAAATTGGATGCTATGAACCATACAAAATTTAAAAAGATTAAAAAAAAAACAGCAAGTATAAAAGACTATTACATTTCAATAACGAAATTGGCACAGAGTTACCTTATCAGCAACAAAGTAGCGAGATGGTGGATCACTTACAGCTCATGCTATAAGTTTTAGTATAAATTGGTACTGAACTGCTAATTATCCGAAGCATGTGCTTTTCCAATTCCTAATTCTATAAATATCTACTGATCAATTAAGTACAGTTCCATCTACTTTAAATTTCATGTTAACCCCACATGCAACATTTTATAAATTAGGATACTGGTAATTGGTTTACTTTTAAAAAAAAATTTAAGGAACATATGCTCCGATCTTATGTCCTACGCATGCAACATAGTTAATTAAAACTGGAAAAGGTAAATATAGTTTAGAAAGCAAGAAAGAGTCAAAAGAGCCATAACAAAGTATGGTACATGCAACGAAAAAGGATAAGAAGGGAAATTCAGATGGCCATAACAGTCAGCCTCAGCTCAAATAAAAAAGAAAAGAACAAGAAAACTAATGAGGACCAAGTCATCTTCCATACCATGCAAGCCATACCAGTACTGTACCAGAATTTTCATTCGTCAATAGCAATAGGAGGAAAGCCTTTCTGTTGCACCAGGACTATACCAGCCCCATACCATTTATGTACTGGTGCTGCATCAGAAAAATTTATGGGACAATCTAAATTTTTTTTGGAGCCAGTTGTCTGGGTGTCTAATCAGTTATTACATAGGGTAAGAGCCAATCATATAGCAAGCATAATGGATATTTTTGTCATTTTGCAGAGAGTTAGAAATTGGTATCAGATCCCAGTATCCTCCCAATTCTTTTCAGCCAAGGAGACAGCACCCTTACTCTTCCCTCTTTTTTTATTTTGATGAAAACTTACTCTTCCCTCTTCTGCCTTTCTCGAATACAGAAATCCATCATTGTTAACACTCTTTTCTCCTCTAAAAGATGGTTATACCAAACTAGATTGCTATCGTCTTTCCTGTGCAAAGGATAGCAGAGACCAGGAATGCCAGTAAATAACAATAATTAATTTGGCAGCAAAATATATGTAGCAACAAAAAACAACAAATAACATCTGTATTTGTATCAGAAAATGTATGGTTACTATCCATACCATTGTACATCACGAGTGCCAGCTCTAATTAATGTCTGGCATGAATTTTATTGTGTGCCAGATTGCCCTACATTTTGCATGGATTACTGTTGTCAATAGGTTAGAAGTTAACATTAACAAGAACAATAAACATCTTTTGATTTTACACTCATTTTTCTGTTTATGTGACGTAATTTTTTTCCGTAAATGATTAAAAAGTATCAAGGAACAACTGAGTAACATCTGATTTCTAATGGGTCTGAACATTTAAGATGGAAATGACCGCTGTTTTTGCATCGTATTCTGTGCTGTTGCATATGTAAATGTGGACAATGTTCTCTACTTCTCTTAGATTTTGTGTTGATTTGCAGTAAAATCAATACCTTTTGGTGCTACTTCACGGCATGCATCTACCAGCATAATTTGTTAATTGCTAAAACTAGAAAGGAACTGACTCTAGTCATTCCCGTGGATTTGCTAAATATAAGAGTAAAAGACAACAGCACGCATTGAACGGGTTTGGAATCACACGAGTATGGTGGACCGATCATTACTTGTTGTGTATATGTGACTTTATCAGTTATGAGAAACCTAATTATTCATATTTCACTATAGTTCAGGTTCTTACAGAAAACAATAAATATATTTGAACTGCAAAGTTCTATTAGTCAAAATATAAAAGAAGTGATCAACACACACAGAACTTATTAGATGAACAAAAACCCAATTAAATCAAAGAAATATGGAATATTATAAAATAAATTATACTTACCAGAGATGGGAAGCTGGGATTAATCTCTCTGTAGTCTGATTGGTTTGGAAATTCTGACTTATCATTCAGCTCAGAACAAAAATTTGATGACCAGTCAACTTTCAAATTTACCATATTGCCCCTGTTGGTTTCCTATATGCCACAGTTTGTACGTAAGCAAGCCTCACAAAAATAAGGTTGTCATCTCAATTTTGGAAGGTAACTTTAATATCTCTAAACTAATAAGAAATGAAGGTTCTAGAGTAAAATTTGTGATTGATTGACAAAGATTCAATGAGACATTAACACCACAACATTTTATATACTTTGTAAGTCCTCTAACAGTTCAAAAACTAACCTAATTATAAAGAATATTCCACTATCAACTTGATTGCATCAATACTCTGTAGTCAATACAACAACAAAAAGCTAATCTAACAGCACAAAAAAAAAACCTCTTTCAGAACTGTACAGTATATGACAGTGCATGTAACAAAAACAAAATCTAAGTACTCTCAAAAAGACTTGAGGTGGGGTCAGGCCCGCCTCCTTCCTGCACAACAGGATTCTACCTAGGACCAGACAATCGTACAGCAGAAAGATACGCATCACTGTTGCAGTCAGACTGACCGGAAGAGGTGCCCTCATCACTAATTGACTTGAACACATTTGCATAGAGCCGAAACCCCATTTGGGATGAAACTGGCGGCATGGGCACATCAGCCATTCCCTCCAACATTTGCACCACTCTCGCCATTGAAGGCCTTACCGTCAAATCCTCCTGTATGCACCACAATGCAACCTTTATCGCAATTTCCACTCTCTCATCCTTGTCTTCAGACCTCAACCTCGCATCAAACACTTCCTTCAGTTTCCCCTCCTCCATTTTTTTGAATGCGTATGAAGGGAAGTGAGCCTTCTCTGAGCCCTCAGCTGGATCAAAATTCTTCCTCCCGCCTATTATTTCCAGCAACACCATGCCGTAGCTGTACACATCGCTCTTTTCTGAAATTGCCGAGTTGGTGATCCACTCTGGTGCTAGGTAGCCCCTTGTGCCCCTGAGCGTTGTGAACACATGGCTCTGTTCCCTGGTCATCAATTTAGCAAGCCCAAAATCTGACACTTTTGCCAAAAAGTGATCATCAAGAAGCACGTTCTCGGGCTTAATGTCACAGTGAACAATCTTTGATTCACAGTCCTGGTGTAAATAAGCAAGTCCCCTTGCTGTACCAAGAGCGATATCAAACCTTTTGTTCCATTCGAGCTTAGGCTTCTCGTCACGGCTCTGAAATATCCACCTGTCCAGTGATCCGTTTGCCATGTACTCGTAGGCAAGGAGGCGGTGAGTGCTCTCTGCACAGAAACCACGCAACTTCACGAGGTTGATGTGGTGAATGCTACCAATAATGCTCACTTCAGCCCGGAACTCTTTCTTCCCTTGGCCTATGCCTTCTAATTTCTTCACTGCAATACGGGACCCATCAGGGAGCTGCCCGAGGTAGACAGTTCCGAAACCGCCTTGACCAAGCTTCTGAGAGAAATTGTCCGTGGCGGATTGAAGTTCTCTATAGCTGAAGCGAATCGGCGCTCCAGATATGCCATCCAAGAAGCTTTCGTCATCTGAGGAACCCCCTTGGGATGGCTCTGATACACTCTTCTTGCGGTGAATCTGCATGGCACACAAAGCCAGACCAGCAATCACAAGTGCAGCTGCGACACAGATTATTAGGATAAGGATAAGGCGCTTATTACCACCATTGCCCCCCTCACTTCCCTGACCCGAGCCTCCACCACTGGTACCTGTGACTTTGATAAATGAAGAGTAATTCCCCGAATTTCCACCTTTATGCTGAAGGCTTCCAATCTGATTAAACACAAAGCAATGACCTGAGCTTCCATCGTAGAACATTGCAAGGCAGGAGCAATTGTTCATGCAAGTGTTTTTACATCCCATCAGGTTCGTCTGGGCAAACGGTGAAACGAATTTAGTTGCAAAATAACCTACACCATCATCCAGTTTGGCTAATGAGAATGATGTTTTTGAATTTGATGAACTACAAGGAGATGTGATATCGGGGTTACAGTTTGAGACAGACCCAAGGACCACAGGACACTGGCACTTTCTACCGCTGTAACATATATAATATGAGTTACAGGGATCTGGAGTGTCACACGAATCCTCTGGAATCTTTATCACGCTGCTCCCACCCCCTCCTTCGCCGCTGCTCTGCAAATTCTTAAAAGAGAGCACACCATCATTGCCCAAGACCGCAGCCATAGTGATATTGGCATCACTTTCCCCGTCTAACAAAATAAGCTGCCACAAAAGAGATCCTCCTTTATCATACAAATTCCATGAATTGTTGACCAGGGTTGCTGAATGCAAATCTCCATTGTCCATGTTCACAATTTTCCTATTGTCCTGTTGCATAGACCAGTAAGGCTGAACCTCCTGAAAATTCGCATACAGCCTCATATCCCCTGATTCTATTGAGAGACTGTAAGTCAAATTCTGGTTATCAGAAAGGCTGACCAGCTTTGTTCCTTCGGCAAAACTCTGACCAGAGAGGAGTGTGTCGGTTGGATGGAGAAAACTTTGCCAGAGAGGGGAAGAGGGGTCGGACCCAAGTATAACTAGGTTGCCCGAATTAAGCAGCTGCATCGACACAGCACCTTTACCCGAGGTGTCAGTGGACCAAATGATTGAGTTCATTGATTTGAGGTATGCATTCCCGGTTTTGTCAAAGACAAAATTGTCAGAGTAGCTTATTGGGCTACCCGGATTGGCAGTCCAGACCGTGGTCAAGGTGGGCTTATGTACCACCACTAAGAGATAAGATGTGGTGTCGGTCGAAGTGTGTGTAACGAATCCGAAAGCAAAGTTTGAGCTGTTGGAAACGAGAAAAAAACCACCATTATCGATGTAATTCATTTGGGACCCTTCAAATCCTAGTGGCAGGACTTGTTTCAGAGTGCTACCACCACATGGCACCGTAACAAGGGCGAAATTGAGAATGATTTGATACAGGACAAGGAGAAAAAATTTTGGGACATTCATTTCCGAAAATTCAGTTGTTAACTTACAGCAGAGAGCAAAAACGGTTAACAGGAGTTCACTCAAAGAGGTATACTAAATTTGAAAAGGACACTGATGGAAGCAAGGTAAGGTTTGGGAATGATTAAGCTTGTATGGTAACAACAGGCTCATGGATTTAAAGTGATGTTAAATGATTGGATTTCACAGAATTTTATGTTTATTGGAGAGAAACAGACTCATAGAAACCAAGGTGAGATTGGGTTTTGCAGTATGCACAAAATTGAGATGCTCAGCAAGAGATATGACATGGCCAAAGAGAGAAATCCTCTATCTACAACCAACTCGTGGAATTTGAACTAACGAACATTGAAATTCGACGTAAAAGCGAGATAAACCGGGATCTGATTAAACTGGAGTGGGGCTTTTCATCATTAAAAAAAGAACAAAGATGGGTGTTTTCGAACCTACTCACCTCGTCACCCAAAAGGAAGGTAGGGGCACGGTGAAAGATAGAGAGGGACAACGAGGGAAGGCTTATCTGAGAGAGAAATTGAATAGATAAACTAATCTAGAGAAGGAAAGAATGCCATTAAATGCTTACAGCGAAGAAATTAATGGTGTGGTTAGTAGGGGCGAACTGGGATGGATGGGGCTAGCACCTAGCAGTGCAAGTGGGGCCTATGGATGGGAATGAAACGGGTCGATCAGGCAACTTCTCCTTAAAATAATTAATGACAGCATCACAGCAATGATCGATATTTTGTAATTTACAATTCGAGAGAATGATCAAAACTTACGCCTCAGTCATTGGGTTGGGGTGTGCGACTGTGCGTTGATGACCTCTGTCTAACTTCTCCTGCAGGCTATAGCTTATAGTTTGACGTTTCTGACTGGTTAGTTTATGGTTCTCTGTGGCTAATATCTTTCTATAATTTGTGGAAAACAACTCTGACACGTCTTGTATTTGGTTAAAAGTCAATTTTAGAGTTCAGACATGCGATTGATTCCCATCTGACCGCGCTTGCCTGCTACAGAGAATCTTTGCTCTTTACTCCCAGTGCATTCCTCTGAGATATATCAATTTTTGCATGACCGACGTGTCTGGTGTCTATTCGGGGAACCGTAGGGGGCCGGTATTATTTGAGCTTTGATATTTGAGCTTTGAGATTCGTACAGATTGTATTTGAACGATTGGGATATTCCAAAAAGTCACGCAAAGTTTGAGATATCTCAGAGGATGCGAATTCTCACAACGGGGCCCCTTTCTCGTTTCTAGTCGCTCGGTTCAATTGCGTGTAGTAATTTACTGTTTTTTTTTTTTTTGATTAATTGTAATTTTACTGTTATACAATTGTGTTTTGGTGCTATGTGAAAAGCACACAACGACTGCTAAAGCGGTTTGAATCGTTAATTATTTATACCGCTATCAAATTCTTTTATACTTGTAACATTTTATATTTTATACTATAGTCCCTGAGGGTAGCCGTACAGCAGTTGATATAACCGGTGTTTGTGTCTCCAACTCTCCATCCTCCAGCCTGGGTTTTATATATATTCTGGTATTTGTTGAGCATGTTGCAAACAATAATGTTAAATGGAAACTAACTACAGAATTAATTAAACTTTACTGGCGAAGGTATGGGATTGATTACGCTTACGCAACATCTTTTGCACGGTTCAAGATAATTTGAGACCAAACAGATTTGATTAGGGATGGCAAAAAAAGATCGTAGCTTGTGATTTGATCATGACTCGCTTATAACTCGCTTGTTAATAGTTTGTTTGTTACTGGACCAAGTTGTTAACGAGCTAGCTCGGTTCAAAATTAACGAGTTCAAGATGGGATCTAGCTTGCTCGCCAGTTCACGAGCTGGCTTAGCTAGGCATCAATTTGTGTGTATTTTATACTGTAGCTCGGTTCAGCTCGATCCAAAAAGTTAATATAATTTATTTTCTTCTTAAAACAAGATCCAGTCAGACCCAGCGAGCCAGCTCGTCAGCTTGCGAGCTAGCTTAGACTGGCTTGTCAAGATTTGTTGTAGCTCGGTCCAGAATTAACAAACTGAGCTAGAACCTAGCTCGAACCGAGTCAAATTCGATATGTATAAGAAAAGTGTGTTTAATATTTGAATAGACTGTTTGAACTAAAAATAGAGATACGGATTCATACACAAGTCAATTGGTAATAAATATGCTTACATCACTCATATTTAAAGATCAATGGATCTATTAATCCTGTTGTAATTTGGAATTCAATTAATTAGCAGGATAAGCTGAAGTTATAAATAAGATTTAGTTTAGAGTTCACATCATTATATGTTTACTTGCAAATAAGAGAGTGATGACTGTGATGTAGTTTTATCTATTTGTTCATTTATGTAATTTTATTTGTATTATCACTGTTTACTTCTTAATCTAATGTTTTGTGAATTTTAAAAATACACTATATAGGATGAATTTTTGTCTTTAGTTTTTTAAATAGCAGATGGTGGGAATTTATTATATAATATTTGAAACATTTGTTGTGGTAGCAAACTTGTGTTTGAGGTAGGATGATTATTATATAATGTCTGACATTGTCATATAATTCTCATATATTTTGTGATCATTTTTCAAAATTTTCAACGGATATATATTCAAAAGTTTGAGATTTTTCTAATTCATCCAAATAAATCTCAAGTAAAAAAAAAACAATTTCTTTCTTCCATAGACTAGCATGTTTATAGAACTATAATAACTATTTTTTTTTTTTCACAATTCTGGTTTTCTATCTTTGTTTTGTTGATTATTCTAATTCCCAATTGTTTCATCTTTTGAAACATAGAGTGTCACAACTACGGTTGTGAAATAAATATTTTGTAATTAATTAAGACTGTAAATTTAAAAACCTAATCATTATTACATAAACTATCTATCATTTTCTATTTAAAATCAAAAGCAATTCGAACCTTGAAAAATAATTGATTCTTAATATAAAATTTAATTTGGAACTTCAAATAAAAACCTATATAGCATAGCGTGCGCTATAGCATGTATTATGTAGCGCAAGTCGTAACTAAAATAATACACTTTTATTCCATACTTTAGCATTTAAAGTCTAAAAACACTAAAACGCTTCTATTTAGAACACTAATAATAACTATATATTTTTTTCACAATTCTAGTTTTCTATCTTTGTTGATTATTCCAATTCCCAATCGTTTCATCTTTTGAAACACAGCGTCACAACCACGCTTGTGGAATAAATATTATGCAATTAATTAAGACTGCAAATTTAATAAACTAGAGCAGCAGAGGATCTGAACTATTTCTCACCAACCTTCACCATCTACTCTATCCACCCGTTTCTTTTCTAATAATTTAACGGATAGTTTAAAACGATGCGGGCCCAATTAGTCGTACCTGTTTGGCAGCTTGATCTCTTTTTCCAGCTAAAAGGTGAAAATTCTGATATATATTTATTTTTTTGTATTATGACACCGTCAAGTGGTCAACATGGATTTTACTTGTATGAGATGAGAATGCAACATACGCCGATTTTTTTATTAATAGAAATAAAAAATAAAAAATATCAATAATAGAGAATAATATTGATGAAATTTGAAATCTAAAAAAATCGTGATGATTTATAACGTCCATCGTAACGTTCAGATAATCAAAATTAATTGACTCCTAATTATCGAAAATAAAAAAATAAATATACAGGACGTTATTAAGAATAACGTCTAGATGTCTCGAATCTTCCGAAGTCCAAACTAATATTGAGTGTGCTATGTTCTGGACGTTATTTTGTAACGTCCTGCTTTTTTCTTTCTATTGCATCAGTAGAAGTTAATTAATGTGAAATATCTGAACATTATAAACCATAACAGGTTTTTTAGATTTCAAATTTTATCAAGAATTGTTTTCGATATTTTTTTATTTTATTTTTCTATTAATAGAAAAATCGGCAACATACGAGCATGCTATTAGTTCCTCGGTCCAGTCGACCTATCTAATTAAAAATTTTGATTATTCAATGCCTTAACAATATTTTAATTAAGCCCTTAATTCCATCAGAACAAAACAAAAATGTATAAAATCTCCTATGTTGTAGTCCCACCAGGACCCCACTGCCACGTGGGTAGGCGGTATAGGGATAACACTAAGTTTTGTCCAAAGGGATTTGCACCACTTTTATCAAAAGCCGATAATAAACCGTCCAATCTACGTTAAGATTCGCACTATTTTATCTTTTGACGCGGATTGGACGGTTTAGGCTTGGTTTTGTCAAAAGCCTTATGGACAGAACCCAAACCATAGGGACAGGTACTGCTGTAATGCAGCGACGCGGATTTGCTGGGATCGATTTTAATGAGCATTCAATTCTTTGCGAACGACTCACCTCCTACTACCAATTTTTAAATGGATCGAATCTGAATTCTCTGACGGCCTTTCCGTAAAATAGTGGCTCTCATAACTGTTCATCAATCAGCACGATTGCATTCGCCCTATTTTATCTGTTCCTAGTAAAAAAATGGGCTAATGTTTATTTCAGTATTATGTTAAATTATTTTATTTTTTTGCAGAAATAATCTATTCTGTTCAGATGAAATAGAAAGAGACTAAAGTGTACTTTTGTTAATTTCAATTATAATTTTGCTCTTTTTTTTACAGTTTCATTTAATTTTACATGACAAACAATTATATCAATTTTCACACTCTTCGAACATTTCTCCTCGTTGAAAAACTTCGAAAACATACTTGTTTGAAAATGACTGAAATTAAATAACTGGACACAATTAAACTGATTTTATGAAGCACAATGAAAATCCTGTTTTATCAGGAAAAAAAAAAGAAGCTACTAACAGCCACCGGACACCAATTACCTAATTATTTCCGATTCTGTAAACTTCAATGTTGTTCTCAACAAAACAAAATCATAAACCAAACCTCCGTGAGAAACAATGTTGTTGTTCATATAGAAATAAAACAAAAAATCATAATGTTCTTGGTCACTTAAATAAATTATATATTAATTTTTTAGTAAAGATTAGAAGTTAAGCCATCAAATTATTTAATACCTCTGTTATTACAATAAATATTTTTTTCCATCCGGATTTCAAATTTATGAGCTCCCACATCAAATAACATGCGTTTTTTCTACTGGATCAAATGTTACTTCTAAATTCTAATTATATATCAAATCTGGTACAATAAATTAAACGTTTGTGTGATTATTGAATTAAAGTAGAAATCAATAAATTTTGATAATTATGAGAGTAAGCTTTCCGCATTATACAGATATTTTAAGTGAGAAACACACACACACACACAATTGACAAGCTTTATATTTACAACTACAGATGTCGAATAAGTCCATTTTAATTTATCTAAAAATATGGGGCGTGCTAGGGCAATAATTAGATTATTGAGAGTTGAGAGAAAATATGTTTCATTAATTCCAGTTTTATCCCTAGCTTAATTAAGAAATAGAGAAATAGAGTGGGCATTTATTCTCTCTCCAGCTTAACTAAGAATCATAGTTAACTAGAAAAATTGAAAATGTCATTCAAGGAACCGATTACAATCTTACAGACCAATACAGTTTCATTACTGCTACGAATTATAAAAAAAGTTTTTAAAAAGTACATTGTTTCTATAACTGGCTTCTCCGTGATTTTTATTAATATGCAAAATTAAATATAAATTATCAAACCTGTTCAGAGAAGCTGACTATTAATAAAAGTGCCCAAATCACCAAATGACTAGTTCTTAGTTTTTTTTTTTTTGAGATAGTTATATTAATTGTCGAATTTATATTAAGACTATTTTTTTATATTATTTGTTGTACATGCATTGATTAATTAGTAAATATCAAGCATTGATAATGTCTGATAGGTAATAAATAACTTTATTTAAGCTTTGAGAATGTCCGGTAATATATAATTTGATTTATTAGAAAGACTGTCAATTTTTATATTTGATTTATTTGAAATTAATATTATATCTTTTTTAGATGAATGTTTATTAATAGCCAGCTTCTCTAGACATATTTGACAATTTATATTTAATTTTGGATATTAATAAAAATCACAGCTGGTTTCTTGAGTGGTATCTTCAATTTTCCTAGTTATTTCATCTCACTTTTACTGGTAAGACCAATAATTCACTTATTATGAATCAAATTGGTGCTGTGAATTTGATAAAAAAATTTTTTTGATAAGCTTGATAGGAGCGAATTTGATAAAATTTAAATTTATATTATTCACAAAAAAATATTTAGTTAATACGAAAGAAAGAAGATCTCTTCGGATCCACTTCTTTTGGTAACTATGATTCTTAATTAAGTTGGAGAGAGAGAGTGAGTAAATGCCCACTCCATTTTTTAATTAAGCTAAGGGTAAAATTGGAATTGATAGAAAATATTTTCTCTCAGCTCTCAAAAACTTAATTATTGCCCTTAGAATAACACTCCTCAAAAATATCTATTTACTACTAAAACTACTGCTTTGCATCACTAAAATAAAAGTTTACTTTTAAGAGTTGTAAACTATATATAGCATGCCTCCATAATTCTACTACTATGATAGAAAACAACAGTTTTTCAATTGTCAAAATTCGTGCCGTATTAAAAACATTATTTTCGGCTAAGAGAGGGCACGGTATGGGCTAACATGTCGGCATGTTTCCCGTTTTCTTTTTTTTTACTGTAAGATTTTTACAGAGCTCTATTTGTATTATTAATATTATTATTATTATTATTAAAAAAAAATTGTGTGTATTATTCTACAGAATATATGTTTCGTTCAAAATGAAATGTGTTTAAGTGTGGAACAGGTAGGGGTAAAAATAGAGCGAACAGTGGTAAAAATCAGTGTTCTAAATAACTAGTTATAGTTTTTTCAAACCATAAAAGTTACACTATAAGTTAAAAGTGCGCTATTTCAGCTTTTATCACTATATGCTACCGTGGCGTAGCCAAGATTTGAGTCAGGGGTAAGCAGAAATCAGGTTCAGATTTTTTTTTTTCTAAACGGGTTCGGATTCGAATCACCTCTATAAGATCCCTTTCTGCCTCGGATCCGACTCTGCTACTTTTCTTAGAGAAAAGCAGGGTCTTGCTTTTCCGATCCCAACTATTCAAAATTTTCAATTCGCGTATCTCGATAAAGAAACTTTTTCATGCACAAATCTCAACGAGTTTGAATGGTTGAGATCGGAAAAGCAGGATCCTGCTTTTCTCTAAGAAAAGCAGCAGAGTCGAATTCTCCCGCCTCTGCCACCTCTATCAGTACCAGCAGTGGTACCAGTCTGCAGTTTTTAAATGAACAAGCATTTAAAAATACCTTTCTTCCCTAATCCCCATGTTTGGTTGTGGCCTAAAAGGTGGAATAAAGGGTTTATGACTCGTTATTCCACCAAACAAGTATTAATTGAGCCGGCCTAAAATGGATTAAGCCGATCTTTAGGCCGGCCTAAATTAAACCATCTCACATGGTGGTTTAATTTTATTCCACGTTGTGGCCTAACTCTATTGATTATAATAATATATTATTAGTAATTAGTTATATTATTAATTATTATTATTAGTATATAATTATTTAATTAATATCTTATATTGTTAATATATCAAATAATTATTATAATAATATTATATAAATAGTTTTTTTTATTAATAATTATTATTCATTTATAATTATATAATTAATATATTTTATTGTTAATATATTAAATAATTATTATAATATATGAAATTATTATTAATATATTAATATTATATAATTAGTATTATTATCAATAACTATTATTAATATATCATTACATCATTAATATCTTATATTTTTAATATATTAAATATTTTCTATAATATTATTATATAATTCGTATATTTTTATTAATAATTTTTATTAATATATTATTATATAATTAATATGTTATATTGATAATATATTAAATAATTATTATAATAATATTATAATATATTATAGTTATTATTAATATATAATATATAACATATAATTAATATGTTATATGTTTAATATATTAAATAATTATTATAATAATATTATAATATAGTATAGTTCTTAATATATTAATATTATATAATTAATATCTTATTATCATTATTATTAATATAATTATATAAATAATATTTTATATTATTAATATATTAAATAATTATTATACTATTATTACCTATTTAGTACCTTGTTACTAATCATTATTAAAAATATATAATTATATAATTAATATCTTATACTATTAATATATTAACTTATTATTATTATTATAATATTATAATATATTATAGTTATTATTAATATATTAATATTATATAATGAGTATCTTATTATTAATATAAAATTATATAATTAATGTCTTATATTGTTAACATATTAAATAATTATTATAATAAAATTAATATATTATAATTATGAATAATATATTAATATTATATAATTAGTTTCTTATTATTAATAGATAATTATATAATTAATATCTTATATTTTTAATATATTAAATAATAATTATAATATATTATAGTTATTATTAATACTTTAATATTATCTAATTATTAATAATTAACTAATTTAGGCTTCAAAAACTTTAGTCCACCAATTCTAACCAAATAAGGAATAACTTAAGTCATGATCTAACGATCTCAACCAAACATGAATAATTTAGACCGGTCTAAGTTGAAATAATCAATTTAGGCCTCCTTAGCTTTAGTCCACAACCAAACATGGAGAATTTGATTAAACGACTCACACATATATCTTTGACTAGCAATAGCTACTTCTAATTCAACCCAGAGGTAGGCAGAATCAAATCCAGGGATAGGCAAGACCTATTAAAGATCCTAGTCCAATTTTTTTTTTCCAGGAGTAGGCAACTGCCTGCCCCTGGGGTACTGTAGCTCTGCCCCTGCGTGCTACACGCTATTGCTACCGCTATACATAATATGCTATAATAAATATGTTAAATCGAACTATATGGTTTTATTTCTATTTGTGATTTAGTCTCTTATTCTATATCAAAAAATATTTAAATAATAATTTTTCCTTTTGTTTTTTTTTTTCGCTCTAATTAAGAGTGTAACTGAGGTGTCGTTATCATCTCACCGAAATATTGAATAGTATGTTGCTCTTGTTGAATCAATTGAAGTAAATACATTGACAGTGTTGTTTTGTTCGTTAATTGTCAATACCTTTGTAATTAATTGGCTTGATAAATGCAGGTTGCACCTAGCGCTTGATTTCTTCAATGTTCTTCTTAACTTCGGAAGCTATTGAAAGGAGAGTTTGTCTTCATACTAGTTGACAAAATTTGTAATAAATGTGGGTTGAATTTGTCATCCAACGTTAAAATGCGACCTATGCCAATGAAAATTACAACTCTACAGTGATAGGCGGATCCTCTCAGCCTCTCAGGTACCTGCAAAGTGAATATTTTATAATTAGTGAATCCGAGCCGATCTTTTTAACTCAGCACGAATCTCAAAGCTCAATAATACTGCCCCTTGCACTAGTCCGAATCTCAAACGGACTAAGAGAAAATCTCACACCGTAAAGTGAGATATTGAGTCGATCATAGAACTGAGATACAAGACTACAAGTGTACAGTGTGCAACGTAGCTCCCTGAGGATTTTGATAATTAATTTAATTTGAAGTATTATATCCCGAGGATTAAGATCAGAGGCGTGGGGTTACATTCAAAGAATGAGGCCAATTGATTTTAACATAATTTATTTTATACACGATTTTTTATATAATTTAAAGTAAAATGCTATAGATACAGTAGTATTGATCTCATTCACAGTATGAAAATTTTATATAATTGATCTCTTTCACATTTAACTCCATAACTTAAAAGTCTGACTCCACTCCTTTTGATAATTAATTTAATTTGAAGTATTATATAATAATAATGTTATAAAAATATTATTTTCAGGTCCGTTGTCATCTCATCGTCCTCCCAAAATTCGACGCAGCTAAGAAATTATATATCTTTAATACATCTATTATTTAATATTTGGGTTTAAATATCTCATGTCATTCATATCTCAATCGTGTCTCGCATCATTAATTTTTTTTTTTGAGTAAAGATTGGAGGTCAAACCACCCAACTATTTAATATTTTTGTTATTATAACAAATGATTTCTCTCATTTGAGTTTCGAACCCATGACTTCTCACATAGAGATCATATGCTTTAGTCACTAGACTAAATGCCAGTTCTTCTCGTATCATTATTTTTGTTTTCAAAATCAATTTTTTTTTTATCTGCTCAACATAATTTCAAATTTTTTACATTGATTTTAATAGAGAAATCATGTTGAGTGGTTTGAATTGACTGTTTACACTTTAAAATTAAAAATAGAGAGACATGAACACGAGACATTTCAACTATGCTTATATATAATATGATATGATTATATATAAAATTTAGGAACTTAATGGTCTTCGTGCATGTATTTATAATTGGATCTCATTATATGACGCATTCAACAAGAATCTATATTTGAAGTGAGAGTTTCCGGTCACAAGGACGTGAAATCTTATTTCGTGTCAATTTTATCTGTCTGTCGATCGAATTCGTATCATCTGCATTAACTCAAAAGGAAATCTTTCGAATCAATAAATCTCAACCGTCCGATTTGTTATAAAATTAGTGCGAACTATGTTATAGACAGCAGCCAAATTGTAACTCAAAAGATTTCCTTATCAGAAAAATTCTAGCATACTACATACTGCATATCGAAATCTTTTGAGTTAATGCAGAGAATACGCGTTTCGACCTACCTTATCAGAAAAATTCAAGCATATTGCATATCTAACACTTCTTATGATGAGTAGACTGAGACCGGTACACATGTTTCTTGTATCTCATGTTCTAGAGCCCTAGAGGGTTCAGGAAGGTTGCAAAAGGATAACATTTCGGCTTGGCTAAGGAAGTCAGCTGAGAGCCTGAGACTCGTGCAGAGCTCAGTAATTAGAGCCGCCAATGAATCAGTCAGTATTCGAATGGTATTCTAATATAATCAAAATATAAATTATTAAATTTTATAACATTCATATGTTGATCTATATTCAATAAAAATTTAAAGATTTAAGTACGGATCCATATCCATTATCGTAGCGTATTTTGAATTGATTCGGATCATGTATGTTAGATATTTACTTTAAATGTCTAAAGCACATAACTTTCGATTGAATAAAGTAATTTTATTATAAATATACAAATTAAGAATAGTGAACTTAATTAAACTAAGTTAGTTGACTAATTATGATTTTTTTTTAAACGTGCGTGCGTGATATATATAAGGTTTGAAACAGCCCAAATTAATCATATTTAGTATATTAGAATAATATTAGTTATCAAATACTTAATGAATTTTAGATTCGGATCGTGCAAGATGCAAATACAAATTAATAATTAAAGTTGATCGTTTTGAAGATCATAGGATTCATTTATGTAGATTCAGATCGGCTTATCAGCTTGTGGATATCCATTGACATTTGACAACCATATAAAAAATAAGAGTACGTATATTTAGTATATTTAGTTGTATTGAGAATATGCTATTTTTTGGATTAGACAATTCGGAATAGCCTATTCGGTATTTGGGTGGGTTAGAATAACTAGAATAGTAGTGAATCAAACTTTTTTGTCTTATTAGAATAGTATTAGAATAGGTTATTCCCAAGATTTTAGAGATTTGACTATTCTAATAAGACAAACAATTACTATTCTTGTTGTTTTTGAATCCAAAGGGATGTGTGTGTTCAACTTTTAGATTCTTGTTACTCTGAAGGTGTGTGTGTGTTCAACTTTTAGATTCTTTGGTATTTTTTTGCAGTAGTTTGATTTTACATTTGAAGGCGGTGTTTAATAAAGAAACAGATGGCATTTTGTACTGAGAATGAGTCTTTGGTCTAGTAGCAAAGTCAATACTATTCATGTGAAAGATTGGATATTTGAAATCCAAATAAATAAATTCATTGTGGATATTTGGATGTCTTGACTTCTAATTTTTACTCCAAAAAAAAAAATGGCACATTGCACCGCGCAAATACCCTTAGAGATATTGTAGTGATATCTGAGGCACCTCAAACTGCAGTTTTGAGAGTCGTAACACAGCCGTCCGGTTGTTCCACCCTGCCCACTCCACTAGCTCCCTCTTGTCCACCCGGTCCATTTCTCCTCGCCTTATTCGAGCGGATGACTCTTGTTTAAGAATTCTGCCTCTTGTTGCCTCGCCTCGAGTAGGCCTGAGGGTATTATGAATTTGTTCCACTCCATAGCATTTACTATAAAAAAATTTATGTAAATAAGGTATGTACTTTCTATGGTTGGTGCCGATGACGAGAATGCAAAGAGTTCTCCTTCCTCTTCTCTTTTTTTCTTCTTCTTCTTTCCCTTCTTCTACCTTCTCTAAGTAGTGATTGTCGTAGTCCGATTGATTAAATTTTCAGTCCGGTTTGATTCATTCTTTTCAACTGAGTGGTGACTATTCCGGTCGGGTTTGGTTTAGTGCCATATTCTTCCTCCTCAATAGGTGGTGATTGTCCTGGTCCGGTTTGATTCAGTTCCTCTCGGTTGTGCATCCCTCTAGGTGTCGTTGAATTTGAAAAGAAGAAGACATTTCATCCTCAAGGAAGGATTCGCTACGGCGTAGTCCGCTAGCCGTGCAACTCGAAAAAGTTATGCTGTGTCTATATTCCCAGAAAAGAAAATTGGAAGGCACACCTACTTGCTAATCGGGCACGAGTAGACCAATCGGCATTCTCTGACTTCACGTATCTGTTATTTTCTGACATAGCTAGTTATATGATTTGACAAGTAGCTCAATGTATAGGTTTTTCATACATTTTAATCTTAAAAAAACTGTATAATTACCTACGAGCTTTCAAACAAAAAAAATATATTCTTTGATATTAAAAGGTCTATATTGCATTAGCCATTAGATAAACATCGTACACCTTGATTTAGACATGTTACTTAAAACATGAACTTCGTTAATTGCAAAGCGTGATTTGTTCTTGGCTTATTTATTGCACGTTGTTTGGTCCTGCGATCTCTTAAGAATCGCAGCAGATTTAATTTCCGTTTTTCAAACTATTCCCGCTCTCTTGTGCGGCAGCAGATGTTACATGAATTGCCAAATCTCTATTCTTTTCTCTGAAGTCTGAATTGAGAAAATATTTTTTATTCTTCTTCATTTTGTTTACGTTTGAGAGGAAGCAAGGCAAGAAGACCGCTTTCTAGAAAAGTTTTGGCTAATTAAAGTTGTCTAGAAATTGCAATGAATTTAATATTTTTTGTTAAAATGAAGTGCGTTAGTGCATCAGCAAAAGTTTTAATGTCCTAGAATTTGATCTTCTATTATGGCTCCATACAAGCCTTGCTCTCTGCTGGTCTGAAGCAGGACCAAACAACTCGGCAAAGAAGGACGCATAATTTTTGTCAAAGAGGAGCAGGAATCGGATTCAAATAGTTTATTGGGTTCAAATCCATTAACCAATTGAATATTAGATAAAAAAAAACAATACAAAAAATAAAAATAGTATACTCTTACATAATAAAAATAACAAAATAATATCATTTTACATATTAAAAAACAACAAAGTTGGTCTGGATCCATAAATTTCTATAAAGTTTATGTAAAACAATAAAATTTCTCATTAACAGTACTTTTGAACTGGTATGACAGACTTTTCAGTTCTAGAGAGGGACAAAACAATATTCAGGGAAGAACAAAGTGATACCGGATCTGTATTCCATAAAATAATTATCCACTAATGAGAATATCACATCACAGATAATAATAACTTATTACGTTGCAGTTGCCATGGTCCAAGGGGAAAAGAAAAAAAATATGATTGTGCTTGTACAATTTCTGCAATCCTAGTACATATATCACAAAACGTAGCTGTTATTTCCCCACCAAAGCAAGTTAGGTCCGCTTAATTTATTGCTTTCATAGCAGATTTTCAAACAAGGGAAAAATTCTCGTGTGCGGTGTGCCCGTATAAATTTTTAAAATAGCCAATTTCTCTGTCAAAACAACGTAATATCTAATATTCTCATAAAAACTTTACATTATTTCTTGTATCCCCTTTCATCTATTTTACTCTTTATTTAATTATTTAAAATATTTTTTCTCTTATCACCTCCTGGTCATTGGAAATGGGAGAAGAAAGGTGAGGTCTGACTTAGTCGATTGAGTACTAGGAGATGAGGCTTCAAATTGAAGATTGGATGAAGATCACGACACCTTGAAGTTGCTACCTGACCAGTCAAATAGATGTGACATGATGTCAATTGATCAAACATGAAGGTGAACCTCAGCACGAACTAGACCACGTAAATTGACTAAATTAGGCTGGAGGAGTTTAACATAACTTGAAGGGCAGGCATATTGATAGGTTGTGAAACGCAAAAGATGACGATGTATCAGATCAGGCCCCAAAGCTGTGCCGACAAGAGCATTATATCCGGCTACCAGTATCTCTAAACGTAAGAGGAGGATGCTAAACCAGAATAATATTCTAATACTGCCTGATTAGCACTATGATCTATGTATTTTAATTTTTTTACGTTTGATAATGAAATGAATGTCTTCAGGGGCGGACCCATGATTTCCGTCAGAGGGGCAAAAAAATTATCAAATCAGATTTAAATAGCTAATCGGACTTAAATTCATTAACAAATTAGGTGCTCGATAAAAAATAATGCTTTAATTTATACTTTCCAATACTCTGACTTGTAATTTCTGATGTTTTCCTATAATTCTAATTATCAATCATAATTCATGAAATTTATTTTAATTTTAATCCTAAATTTAACCAGAATTACAATTCAAACATCCAGAGAGAGACAAAAAAAAATTCAAGAGGAGAAAAATCGATCGAAATGTTTCAATATCCACTAAAACTTAAAATTCGGAGGGGGGGACAGTTGCCTCCCTAGATATACATGGGTCCGCCCCTAAATGTCTTCATTATTAAGTTCAGATTAATATCTTCTTCTTCTTCTAAAAAAACTTTGCATGAATAAACAAAAGGACCAGGGTTTTCCACATAAAGTGTTCATCATAGCATCTCCTTCTTATGCCCTTTTAGTTTATGTTGCTTTTCACCTCTGGATGTCTGGATGTGTTACTGCAAATCTAATACCACCTTCTAATATCTTTGTACCAGCAAAAAAGAATAATAAAAAACCAAAAGGAACTCTTTTGGCACCAATATTAAGCATATCCTTTATATTTTCACTTTGATATTTACAAGTATTTATTGGTAGTGAATTTGAACTTGCAATTTTTCTATAGATGAAGGTCACTTAGATACACACTTCCTCATTTATTGTAATTTTCTGGATAGTAGATTAAAAGGTAAAAATATTTTACTATTCAGTTGAAATTTTGATATTTTGAATAAACTGAGACAAGCGTCTGATGCTGAAAATGAAAAGAGGAGAGGGCGGGAGAGAGGTCATGGAGATATACATGGAGCGACATTGGTTTTGCTGGGGAGACTCATCATTACTTGTTATTTCTTTGGAGAAGAGAGTACAGACATAAGAGAGGGAAGGGTATATCTGTCAAAATAATATTTAGAATACTTAAATAAAGAGCTAAATAATTAAAAGAGGATAGAAGAAATAATATAAAGTTTGTATGGGAATATTGGATATTATGTTGTTTTGATGGATAAATTGGCTATTTTAAAAGTTTATATGGGCATAGCAGAGATTTTCCCATCAAAAGAAATGGACAATAGTTTCAAACCAACGAAAAGGAATTTGAAGGATGAGCATGAGCAAGAAAAAGAAGACGTGAAAGAAAACTAAAAGATGAAGAAGCATACCAGTCCCAATAATCACAGGCCCACAAGGGTAGCCTGTATGTCATTTGGGACGCATCCAGTACCGCCAGAAATTTTAAAAAATTAAAAAAGAAAAGAAAAAAAAAACAGCAGGAAGAGGAGATATTAAAATTAAAAAAAAGGGATCAATCCAGCAGGCCATGGTACCGGTACCATTTTCTTCCAAAGGTGCAAGCATCCAGTTATGGATAGGGCATTAAACATAACTGTAACAGCCGGAAGAGCCTGGTGTAAAAATGTACCAGTCTGCCCCAAGCAGGTGCTATATTGTTGTTTAACATAATAACAAGTGGAACAATAAGTAGAAACAAAGCAGATACTGTTAGTCTGTTATACATTCTTTGAATTTTTTGCTTTTTCTTTTTTACTTCTTTAAACTGGTCACCTTTGTTTCAGCAACTCAATTGTCTGAAGTACTCCCATCTAAAATCTAGCATACAGATACTAAAACTTTTCGCACAGAAAAACTATTCTTTCTCAAATATACAGAGAGAGTTCTCAAAGACACCAAACACTGTCCCATTTAAGCATTTGAGATTAACATCAGTATTTATCATAATTTTAGCAAAAAGGAATATAACCTAGAGTCCAACTCTCCTCTTCTTATTACCCGTACTGTGAGAAGCACCTGTTGGAGCTATATAGCTGGAAAGCTGGGGAGGCAAAGCCGCACCTGCCGATTTGAGCATCCGCACTAGATCACCGAAAAGTTTCTTATCCTCGCCATTGACAAAAACAATCGCTGTTCCCTCCTCCCCCGTTTTAAAAGAAGCCCTCCCTATCTGATGTACATATTCCTCAATGCTACTTGGCATGTCAAATATTATAACTTGCCTTACCCCCAGCAGATCCATACCACGCCCCAAAACACCGGTACACACCACCACTGGGACCTCTCCTGTCAGAAACATTTTCATGCCTTCTCTCCTCTCCTTCATCGTCTTTTCCCCATGAATTGCAATGGCCTTCAATCCAGTACTAACAGTAATGGTGTCTGACAACAACTCTGATCCTAGCCTCGAACCAACAAAAATCACTGCTGGAGGCTTGAAATGCCGAGGACTAGACAGTATCTCAAACAGTTTCTTTTTCTTCTTGTTAGACTCGACCCAAATGGCAACTTGCTTAACTGACTTATTCGGCTCATTTGCTTTCCCACATGAGATGTAAATCAAGTTGCTGGCAATTGAACTTGCCATCCTTTCCACCTCATTTGAAACAGTGGCTGAGAACATCAAAACCTGAGGCTGTGATAGTGCCTTAACAATCTCCATGACTTGTTCTATAAAGCCTTTTTCAAGCAAGCAGTCGACCTCATCCAGTACCAAAATGAAGATCTCACTCAGGTCTACATCATGCTTTCTTAAAAGGTCAAGTAAACGACCGGGTGTGCCTACAATTAACTCTATGCCATTTTTTATACGGTATATCTGACTAGGCATTGCATCTCCCCCAACCACTAGTGCAGTTTTGAAAGGAAGGCCTTTGCCTAGCACCTTTGCTTGTTCTTCCACCTGCACACATAGTTCTCTGGTAGGAGCAAGCACCAGCGCAAGAGGCCTCTTGTTGTGTATTGATTGCTCTGACCGCACTTGTGAGCAACGAGATATGATTGGGACTAGAAATGATGCCGTTTTGCCAGAACCAGTCTCGGCAGAAACAAGAAGATTTTTGTTACTCAATGCAGCTGGGATGGTTTGCATTTGCACTGGAGTTGGCATAACAAATCCAACAGTTTCAATATTGTTCTCAAGCTTTTGAGGGAGATTACAAGAGGAAAATGACATGACTGGGTCAGGCACAGACTCTGCGTTCTTTACAGAGATTCCCATTTTGCTTCTCAAGGAGGCAATTTGATTATTAGTTGACCCCTCATTTCTGACGTAGAAGCATTCATCACTGGCCGTAATGTTAACTATCGGTTTTCTTTCTATTTTGTTATTTTTTCGAGCAATGAGCTCGGAGAGTATGGATTTGCATTGCAAGCTACATATGTCATTGTCGGTCTGGTCACAAATGTACTCCCCATAACGGCTACAAATGGTACAACGTGGCTCTCCGGGGAGGGCTTCTCTTTGCTCATAGCTATGTTCCTTCACTCGAGAACAATCTGTCAGATAAGATAATATGAGACAAGCAATGAGATCTTAAGTAATTATTGTGTTTTGTTCAGAATGAATGCCTAACTTTCTCTTCAGTAACCCCAAAATTGTTATCTCTTGTGTGTTGACTGAATTAGCCATTTCCTTTGAAAAAACTCAATTACCGAGGATGCCATTGGGGGAACACCAAGAAGGATTGGTAAATCAGAAATGAAGTAAACTCAACACAGTAAGAGGGCTCACAGTGTAAGTTTATAAAAAATAAAGGTTAGAGGAGCATTTCTGGGTCTGCCTTTAGAATTGTTAGCCGGTTGCCCACTAGCAATCTTTTTCCTTTTCTAATAGTGAATAACCCCAGACAAACATCTTAGTGCCCTAATAGCACAACAATGTGCTGTTTTAGTTTCAAATGACCTCCAAGTTGAATTTTAAAAAAAATTCAGCCAGTTTTAACAATGGAAGTTAAGCTTCTAAATCAAGTTCAAGGAAAGAACAAAAATAACTGGAAGCACATGTTAAGTGGCGTGGTTAAACCCTGGTTACTTCTAAACAGCAAACAAACCATAACAAAAAAGAAAGAAAAATGACAACCAACAAAGGAAATCTAATCCTTGGTTTTTAATATTACCTTCAGAAGTGCCAGCGACATCATCAGATGTCAACAAGTTCTCAACCATATTATCGCCAGAAAACATTTCATGAACTGCATAGATATATGAAAGTCTTAATAAACCAATTAAACAAATGATGAATGATCACAGGTCAAAGTGCAATCTCACAAGCATCTTAACATATATAGCCTGGTTAATTAACATAACGAACTACAGACTAACTGTGAGCAGTTCTCTAAAATTTCAATTGAGTTGTTCGCAAGTATCTGAACAACGGTTTTTGAGCTTTTACAGAGAACAGAGTACAATAGTAAAAGCCAATTACTTCATGCTAAGATAAAATTAGGATTTTTATTGGCAATGGAGAAGAGAAAGAAAAAATTTCTAAAAAGGAATAAAACGGGTATGGAATAAAATCAATCCTCTCAGTTCACAAACCTAAATCAGGTTTCCTGCCATCGTTCGCCTCAGCCAAGCTCGAGAGAGAGAAGCGTGCTATTCGCGACGAAGAAGAAACCTTCTGAGTGATTTCTACATAATCGGTCGGGTTGTAACTTGTATCGCTCTTCTTTTTTCCAGATCCGCAAAGCCCGTTAATATCTAGTACTTATATTGGGCCTCAAAAGGTAGCTGTTGTTATATTTTAAGGTGTTTCCGTTTTCAGTACTGGGCTTTGATCTCTGGATATTATTCAACGGGATGGATTTGTTTCATACAGAAGTCGAGAGTTGTATATTGGGCTTTAACCTTTAGGCGTTTCATAAGCCCGAGTACACGAACTTTCAAATGCCAGGTGTGTTTATCAACCGCGAAGACACGAACTTTCAAATGCGGCAGAATTTTCTTGCTTCGGAGTCGCTGACACGTGAATTCGTAACAAAACTAAAAATCAATATTTAAATGTTTAAATCTGTCTGGTGCAGTTGACATGTGTGTATTTGATAAAAAATAACATCCAGACTTGTAATCCAGAGGTATTAGTTTAAATCCGTCTGGTGCATTTGATAAATCATTATTTTTTATCAAATACTCAATTAGTGAGCAAAGTCAGTCGGAATCGATAAATCTCCACTAAAACTCAAAATCCAAAGGAGCAGTCGCCCCCCGATCTACACTGGGTCCGTCCCTGAGCCGCACTAAGAGCAGGTGATATCTTTCCTTCCACCTTTCTCTCTCTCTTTCCTCTTCTTTCTCTCTCCTCAAATGGGCTAGAATTTCAGCTGATTTGGACTCTCAAATGCCAGTTGTGTTTATCAATTGCGAATAATGTCAGGTGTGTTTATTTTGAATATTTGTAAAGACATTTGTTGTCTAATATAATATAATAATTAACTTGTAATTTTTTTAATCAATACAATCGCTTACAAGCTTTCAAGCGATTGTATTAATTAAAAAATTGCAAAACTAAATTATTTGACTCCTCGTTCAGTGCCTTAATTAAGAGTATTACTATTACTATGCTAAATATGCATTAGAGTATATATAGCTACAATTTGCAATTCCAAATTAGGGAATTAGATTCTATCAAACCCTTTGCGGCTCTTTTACGATCAAATTGGGGTTAAGTGCGCAATTTGATTTATTTTTCCTTTTTGTGCTTTTGACTTGGACCAATTTAATTAATTAATCTTGTTTTTCGAGACACTAAAAGCACAAATCAAATAAAGGAACACTAAAATCAATTCTAGTATGAATTAGATGGAATATGGGTGGAAATGAGGAGAACTATACACAAATTCTGAAAGGTTGATTTTATTATTTTCTTAGGATGTACATAGATATTTCTTCTTCCCTTCGACGAATAGAGTAGCGAGCATTGAGTTGAGCAGTCTGAGCCTTCGTATTCTCGTAGAAGAAAAATGTGCAGAGCATCAAACAACCAAAGTGCTTTTTAGAAAAAGAGGAGAAAAGGCAGAGATAGAAAAGGAGTTAAAAAAAAAAGCTGGATAATCAAATAACCAAAGTGCGTTCGGAGAGGGTGAGGAGGTGATCAGATAGATCAGAGGAAAAAAAAAATTGGTAGAAAATAATGAAAAAGAAGAGAGAGAAACAGAAAAAGTACAAAAATTTTAATATTAATAGTAAGACCGGTATAAATTCTACTGATTCTTATAATCTCAATATTTAGAACGGTAAAACTTTTACCGCTCCTAATTTAAATTTTTTATTTTTTTTATACTTCCTGCGCTATCAAGTGCTTTAATATTTTATTATTATTTTTTTGTATGCTTAAACCGATACAAACCAATAAAAAATGTTATGTATCCGGGCCCACCTTCTGTTAAGTCTAATTTTAAAGAGTTTGTATCTGGGCCCACCTAGTACATATTTTCTCAAATGAGTTTGTCACTATTAAAGAGTTAAGATCGGTCAAACCTTTACCGTTCTAAACATTAAGACTATTAGAATCGGCAGAATTTGTACCGATTTTACTATTAATATTAGAATCCTGCACTCTTCTTTTTCATTATTTTCTACCAAAAAAAATTTCCTAGATTAGAAGAAGAGAGAGGAACTTTTTATATAAATCATAATTAAAAAAATAATTTTATAAAATCAACATGATTATTTTTTTTTTACAAAAATTATAAGAACTGAAATGTCATTTCGGTTCAGTGTGGTTTTACAGTTTCTTATACCAGCAATCACAGAAAATCACACCGGACCGAAATATCATTTCGGTCCCGAAAAAAAAAAAGCTAACCGAAATAAAAAAAAAAATAGCTGACCGAAATTGGTGTTTCAGTTCTTATGATTTTTGTAAAAAAAATAATCATGTTAGTTTCATTAAATTATTTTTTTTAATTATGGTTTATAAAAATAATTAAAGAGAGACAGGGAGAGGGCATTCAAAAATAATAGATATGTCTATTTAAAATTAGAGAGCATATTGGTCAATTAAAATTTTAAATTTTTTAATAAAAATTAAATAGTTAAAAGGGATAGAAGAAAAAATGTTAAGTCTGTATGGAGATATTGAATATTGTGGTGTTTTGACGGGAATGATTATTTCAAAAGTTTAGATGAGCATAGTAGAAATTTTTCCTTTAAAAATATGAATGAGAATATTAATAAAATGTACTTTTTATGTCACTTTAATTACAATTAACAAGAAAAGGACTCATGGGGTTTGAATATACTAAATCTCAAGTATCAGGAGGTTGTAACACCTTGTAATTTTTATATTATTTCTAAAATTATTTTGAATTCAATATAATATTTAGCACTTTAAAGGTTTAAATTTTAAAAGGACACTATTTTTTTTTATAAAAAAAAATACCAACGTGGCACTAAGGCCACGCGACACCCTCAAGTTTATTTTCCTTTTTGCGTGGCTGAAGCCCCCACATCATAAATCACTTGAAAAGATTCTCTCTCTCTTATCGATTCATAAAACAAAATGAAAACAAAAAAAAAAAGATAAATCAAATATAATGACTAATGAGAAGGAAATAACAGAAAGGAAAAAAGGTGAGAAAATGAGATGAAATATTTTGATTAAAAAATTAAGATATTGGTTTATTTGATTGTATGTCTGAATGGAATTTCGACATCGTTGCATTGATTCTGAACAATTGTTGCAATTTGATTTGGATTTCTCGATTGATTACTATCAAGTAATCGGACTTCTCCATAATATGTGTTTTTGATTTGTATGGTTGGATTAGATGTTTGAATTAGGTATTAGATTATGAAGCATATTTAACGGGATAGCGGGTTTGATGTTGAAATTTGATTTGTGATGCGATGAGATTGTGTGTTCAGAGAATGTGAGAATCTATGTGGAAGTGATTCCAATTGTGTGAATATTATATGACTTGTTTTACGAATAATCTAGACTCAGGTGCTATCAACGGTTAAATATGCAAGCATAATTGATGTGAATTCGTGTGAATTAATTCTGTATGTTTGAATTAGGGCTGCACAAAAAAATTGTAGTTCATGATTCGATTCGAAATAGTTTGAAATTAATTCAAATCAAACTCGAACTGGACCTAATCCGTTCGAAATAGGTTCGCAAACTATTCTAGTTCAAATCTCAAAGTAAAGTGAACCGTTGATATCCGCTGATGACTTATGTTCGCTGATGATTTAAAAATTAAAACAAAAGGTCATCAAATCATAAATCATAACTCGTAAGTCGTAACTTTTTCTCTAAGTTCTTGAAATCTTAGACGACTTTCACCTCTCGCTCTCGGCGACTACAATCACTCTTCCTTGTTGTAAAAAAGTTAGTAAAAGATTCGAAATTGAGTTTGTAAAAAATTCGATTCGAAATAATTCAAATCAAACTTAGTTTGAAATTAATTTAAACTAAACTCAAACTAGGATAGGTTCAATTCGGTTCAATTCGTTTGAAGTCCTAGTTTGAATAGTTGTTTAAATAAGTCAATTATAAAAAAACACATCGTTAAATAATCGATTATCCAGAAACGAAAGATGGATGCGATGTTGTCGTTGTCGCGCGCTCCGGCTCAATAACGTGACAGGGGTAAACGTATATGGTAATATCCATCTGAATCTGCTTATCATCTGAATACGAATAAACAGATTGGATAATTTTTCAGATCCGAATTTAGATATTTATTAAATAAGAAAAGCTGACATTTTCGCAGATCCGAATTTGAATATTTATTAAATAAGAAGAAAAGATCTAAATTCGAAAACAGATAATTTCGATAATTTGTAAACTGAAATCATATAACTATCAAGTAACATATCCGAAAACCGTTTTTAAGCCACACCTGACCCACTCTCTTTCCTCTTTCTCAAGTTTAATTAAAAAAAAAATCATATAACTATCAAATAACATATCCTATATTTTTTCTTGTACAAATTCCATATCTCATATCTAATAATACGTATTTATATCTTCAAGTTTATATGACTTAATTATCTGAAATTATTTGTTTTGTATCCGTATTCGAATATGTATTCATGGATTATCTGCTTCGTATTTGTTAAATTTGATTTAAATTTTTTAAGACGAATTTGATTTAATTTTTTTTTAAAAAGATATCTTTCTTTTGGCAAATACCAAAATACGATCTTCAAGTACCTGCGAGAAAACATCTTTTAAGACTTTTCAGTATATTTTTCACAATATTCAGTTTTTTATACTTGTGTTTGATACATCTTTAATTTTCTTTTTATGCTGTTTTCTTTATACATTCTTTGTGATCAAAATATATTTAATTTCTAATTAGTGAACCGCACAACTATATTTATAAATTAGAATTAGAGAAACCCTCTAATGCTCATTGCTTGTTTTTTGACATATAAAGACTATGAATACAATTTATGATACAGTAAATAATTTCATTGTAACCTAAAATTACAAAACTTTTGATATTATTTTCTCTAGTTAGAGCTTACAACAATGTTAATTGGTATGTTTATTTGATATTCCAAAAAATATTACTTGATTTAAAACTAAAAAAATTACTCATTCATTCTGTATTTGTTTAAATGGAAGATGTATCAAATTTGGGTCCCTCTGTAAGTCATTTAGCTTTCAATCAATTAACTTATTTTTAATGGTTGAGTTTTAGTGATTTTTTATGATCAGTTAGATTTCAAATTTTCTCAAATTTGATACACACACACACACACTTTATCTAAATGATGGAGAATGCATCTAGAAACTTGTCTTTTTTTAGTTGGTTTAAATATCTAAAATATGCACCAAAGCACATTAGAATACCTTAGAGCTAGCTAGTACATGTAACAGCTAAAATTAAAAGTTGATAATTTTAATAATTTTTTTAATTACAAAGATATTTTTGTCAATTTAGTTAGGAGATGTAAAATATTGTATGCATTAAATGAGTCTTCTGAGTAATTAATGATATGGCGGTATAATTTTTTTTTATATAATAAAAGATAATCAATTAGGTTTCAAATGGCTCATGTGCATGTCTCAATCATGTCTCACATCGACCATTATGTTTAAAGTTCAAATAATGGATACTAAAATTTGGATGTATTATAAAAGAAATAAGATTTGGTCCAAATAACTTTGGACCGGACACCGTCTAAATCTTTAACTAAAAACAGTGATTTTGTACGTATTTAAAAAAGAGTAAAAAATTTCTAAAAAATATAAAATTTAGTCTCTGAGCACATTTTAATATGAAAATCACGTTGAGCTGTTCAGATCGACTGTTCGGACTTTAATCGTATGATTTTTAGAGACTTTAGACGGTGTCCGGTCCAAAGCCATTTGGACCAAATCTTATTCCATTATAAAATGATTCCTAAGCAAATTTGCAGCAAGAGGATATTTAGAATTTAGGGATGTAAATTAGCCAGGTAGCAAAGTTAGTGCCGCACTGCATGCCACTATTTCCTTTGGATTTATTAGCAAATAATTAAGTCGGCTTATATGCATGTAACAGCTGCAATTGTTGACTAACCTTAATTCCATTTCATATATATCCTCTCACTGAGTCACTGTCCTTCCCTACAGTTGGCTAGGGATAAAATGATCATATCTGTACTTGTCTATCATATATATGTTACAAAAAAATAATTATGTTACTTGAGAGCTCTGACTAAGCAATTAATGATCTGGAACTCAATTAAGCTTAAATGTTCCGGTACACTTCAATGAAATTGAACATGTGTTCTTTTAAAAGAGAGATTCGTGAATACCACTGCATCAAGCCCAGAGGAGGGTTTAAATGCCTTCATTTTTTATATCTTCATCATGTCTTTATTTTTAAAAATTACAATAACTCAAAATTTAAATCATAAACGTCAAATTAAAACCGTTAGATGTAATTTATGTTATTTTGTTTATGTGTTCACAAAAAATTATCACATTTCAATTTTGTTTTTATGTGATTCAATAAGTTGAAAAATTAATATCTAGAAATTATCCACATTAGTACATATTTTATAAACTCTTGATGACAGAAACATTTGAACCCTCCTCATTTATATATATATATATATATATATTAGAGGATTTCCATATTATTCTTGCTTCCACTATATATAGCCTACAATACCTACTATAGATAACAAGTACCATTCTTTTCCTAAAAAAAAAAAAAAACAAGTACCATATATTCCCATTCCTCCTTTTGTAATGATATATATACATGTGCTCCAAATCGACCTTACCACAGGCATATCAACTTATGCAGAGAAGGAGCTAAAACAAAAGCCACCGATAGCCATGCGTGAAGAGGTAGCGAGTCGAACGCAGCCAAGGATGACTTGCCGAAAATGGAGTAAACTCAATTAAAAAGAGTTGGTGATTTTTCGAAATCACCGGCAAGTTGTCGTTGGCTACAAATGGCTCTCTTCTTCTCACGCTCGGCTTTTCTGTGGATACATACAAAGACATCTAGCTACACATACTTCCTCCTAATTAACTGATACCATGACCATATCCGGCTTGAGAGTAGGTTGGGTCCGATGGGTTCTATAACCGTCCGATCTGCTTTAAAATTTGTGTGTGTCACTTTAATATCCGTGTGCATTTGCTTTAATATCCTTGCGCATGGATCTTAAAGAAGATCGAACGAGCCCAATGGACCCAAATATGAGTCTGAGGGCGTCGGACCCAAACTGGTCTCATCCGGCTCGAGCTCTGTTATAATATCAAGTCAAAGGAATGGGCCACAGCCCATTTCTTTAGTGGCAGATTCCAAAGCCTATATAGGCTTAGTGGTGGATTTTTCTCCAAAACCGCCACTATGCTTGTTGTTTTATTAATTAAGGGCCGTGTGGTGAGCTTGCTCTCTGACTTGGTGAGGTTAAGTGAATTGAAGTGTCTTCTTCAAGAAATGGGAGGTAGCACAGTTGGCTAGGAAAAAGTCATAGAATTGCTGTACTCAAAGGTTAAGAGTTAGATTCTCCTCACAACTTCACAGCTTCTGTGAAGATTTAAAAAAAAAAAAAGTGTCTTCTTCAAGCTTTTTTAGGGTTTGCTCTCTTGTTCTAATTCATTGTGTGTGTTTAATAATTTCATAGGTTAGTGTATGAAGTTGTAAGAGAGTTCGAGAGAGAGTGTTCTTAATTTGATTATATCCTTGTATTTTGTAAGACTTTTTGATATAGTGAATTTGCACTGTATGCTTCCGTAGTTTTCTTTCGAAAGAGTTTTCACGTAAAATTTTATGTTTTTTTTTTTTTTTCTATGATTGATTGCTTATTGTGTTAGCTTCTTGTATGTCTTTTATGTATATTGAAGTGTTATTTTCCGCTAAATTATTATAACATTGAGCGTCGAGAGAATTTGCTTTTCATCAAATACTTATTTTACATTTTTATTCTCTCTCTTCATCATCTATCTCAATTAATACAAAGTTAATAAAGAATTAATGAACATTTCTCCCACCAAAAAAAACAAATCTATTACCGCTGGGAAGTAAAAAAAAAAAACCAAAAAACAATTAATGAAGAAAGGCTAGCAGGCTCGAATCATGAAAAAATTGTGTTTAGGATATATGTGCATATTCTGGCTATACTGGAGCACTTAATGCAAATTCAGCTAAAATTTAATACTGTCTTGAAATTCCAACAAAGAAATGTGATGTCAAGCCATAACACCATTTAAAAACAAACAAGACATGAGCTGCATAATAAACTTGCATTACACAATATAAGCTTTGCAAATTATTGATGAAAAATGATGACAAATTCTAAGCTCCAGGACCGGCTACATGTAATGTTCAATTCATAATTTGACAAAGTTTTAAATTTTAACTCACAATTTTTAAAGACTACATTCCCTTTAGAATTAAAAATGAAGCAGAGTGATCTTGTTAAAAAAAAATAAAAAAAAAGTCTTAAGGCATACTTCATATTTTTTTTTTCTTTGAAGAAAAACCCAAAGATATCATTTGATTTAAATATAAAAGTGACATGCACATTACATAATTTATAAAACAAATAATGAATAGTATCAGTATGGAACTCTTTCATTCCGGAATACCCTTGCTGTGAACTGAACTGACAATACTTGTTGCATACTGAGTGACTTGCTTACGAACTATATATCCCTAGAGTTAATATATTTCCTGTTCTTCACTTTGGATTAACTGGTGTTCTCTAATTGCTCGTGCATCTTTCTTCCTTTGAATATGTTAATCTAAAGTAATATGAGAGCATGACGTCAACTAGATTGTAGCAATTGGTCATGGTGTCAGGGGCAAATCCAAGGCTTAGGCGCTTAGCCACCTTTGGCTAAGCCACTCCTATAATTTCAAAATTTTAATTATATATATAGGAATTTAATTGAATTTTACTTTATTTAAACTTTTTATATAGTCTAGCCACTCTCAATATAAGACAAATGTTTAGTTGTAGTCTAGTGGTTAAAAATTCTATTTTGTGATTGAGAAATCTTGAGTTCAAATCTCACTCGTTATAATTATGCATTTTAATTTTCAGTCACCCATATTAAAATTTTACATAACCTCTTGAATGGGAAGGAGAAAGGAGATGTGAAGATAGGGGAAGAGAGATATGGGAATGGAAGAAAAAAAAAATTCTGTGGGAGGAAAGGTTCTTTCCTTTATTAGTGATTTTCTTTTGTTAACTTTATATTTATTGAGATAGAAAATGAAGAGAGAGAATAGAAGGATAAAATAGTTTTGTGAGAAAAAATTCTCTCACTACTCAATATTGCAAAAGTTCAACTGAAAATAACACTCTCCTTCTTCATTTGATGAGGTATTAGTGTATGCTCCCAAGATGTACAAAATTACTCCTAGTCGACCCGTTACCAATAATCTCTTCTAGAATATAATTTTCTTTTTTCAGGAAAAATGAGTAAAAATGAAGTTCATATTTTCAATTTAAATATTAATTAAAAATTCTTCAAACGCATTTTGAACATGCGAACTTTTATCTTTGAAGGCTACGACAATCCAAACACGATCGAAAATTACGACTCCGAATTGTGAGATGACATCGATCAATCTATCAATGCGACGATCAATCCCGCCAAAACAATAAATAAGTTTATTGTAAAAATAATATCTATGGTGATAAAATTTACAGAATTTGCTTAACAGTTTTTTTTTTTTAAATAAGACTGCGAGGCCCATTTTCTTTTTGAACAATTTCACCAAAACTGATACGTTCTCATCTTCTGTATATATCCGTTCACCACAAAATAAGTTCTGGTGGCCCAAAAAAAAGTTTAATTAGGTCTCTCGGATTGTACGGCCCGTAATAATTCCAAATCCTTCACGTTAAATAAACAATTTCAGGAGATGGAATAAACTTTCTCCAGCAGGACATGGAATGCATTTAGCCGAATTAAAATTAATTTGAAGTCGTGTTTTACTCATGATTCTGACCAGATTACCTGGCAGTGGGAGGCTTCAGGGCAATATTCTGTTAAATCAGTATATCAATTTCTAAATTTTAGAGGGGTTTTAAGGCATAAACCCATGCTATGGTGGAAAATACCTGTTCCTCCAAAAATTAAAGCTTTCATGTGGCTCATGCATAGAAATAAGATTTTAACTAAACATAAATTACATATGAGAGGGTGGGAAGGGGACACTCAATGCCAATTTTGCACTCAAATTGAAACTGTTGAACATCTGTTCTTTCAGTGTTATTTTGCTAAACATATTTGGTTTCATATGGGCGATTGCCAACAGTATTTTGTCCAATGGCAATGCATGGATGATGTTATCCAGTTTGCCCTTTCTCTTCCCAAAATAAACAGACAAGCTTTCTTATTAGTCATCGGTGCAGTTTCATGGTGCTTATGGAAACAGAGAAATGATCTGTGTTTCCATAATGCAATTTCTCATTCTGGACGTGTAGTCATATTTAACATTATCTCTTTGGTCGTTTATTGGACAGGAAATTTATCTGAGGAGATGCAGCAAGCGACTCAACAGTGGCTGCCCCAAGACTTGGATGCAGTTCCAGTACAAGTGGTGGCACCTGAGGATGAACAGCTGCTGGAATGGATATCTGAAGACATGTCCACCTGAATAGCTTTTTACCCTAATACACTCCGTAGTTCTATGTTACTTTGCTAGTGCTTTTGGTTAGAGGATTTTTGTGATGTTGTAGGAATCCTGGTTTTATACTTTAGTTTGCTTAAGTGGGACTTTCTATCTGTCGTTTCTTTATTTTCTTTTGTAAACTTTCAGGTTTCATTTTCTAATGAAACGGGCTCTGCCTTTTATCAAAAATAATAATAATAATAATAATTTGAAGTCTAGATCCTGTTCGGCCTCCCACTGTTCACGTGGGAAATTAAAAATTCAGTTCAACTAATTTTTTTTCCCATGTGACAAGTACTTTTTAGTTCTATTTTTGTGCCCATGTATAACAAGAGAGAGAATGATAGAATGATAGAATGATTTCATTGTATTGTCACTTATGTTTACATGTACACTGTCTTATATAGACATTCTAATCCTCTGACTACATCTAGCTAACCACAACTGTTATTGATAACAACAAGCTAACAATATTGTTACTAACAAACTATCTAACCAACTCAGTTGCATGTCTAGTGTAATAACAATATTCTATCTTGAATTACTTGGACTTGGAATGGAGACAGTCATTGTAAGTTTGTAACTATATTACCATGCTCATTCTTAATTGGAGGCCGAACAGATCCTAAAGGAATCCATTGTGTGTCAGATTAAAACGGACAATTTAGATCTCCTTCTATATAATAAGGTATTGCACTGGATCTGAATACCCATATCACACACAGAGCTGCGTAGGTGAAAGAGGTGGGATATATGAAGAAAAAAAAGCTGATGGTAAGGTGGGATATATGAAGAAAAGAGCTGAATGGTATCTTTGGTTTTAACTGAACTATCCGGCCCAAATGAAACTAAAATGTGAACCCAATAAAATCCTTCTATCATTTCTCATACAGCCCAATAAATGTGTTTGAATGGTAAACAGTATATTAGTCCAGAAACCTCGTCTTTTCCTCTCTCTTTTTTTTTGGGTGGAATGTCTGTTGTAGGGGTGAGTAAATCGCTCATAACTCGCTCACTAACAAATCGTTAATAACTCGCTCATTAACGACTCGCTCAGTAACGACTCGTTCATTAACAACTCGCTAACTTCATGAGCGAGCACGAGCATACCCCAACTCGCTCATTAAGAATTTGCCACATCTAATCCCGCCACATTTAATCCTAATTTATTAAATTAAAATTAAATTGAATAAATAAAAAAATCAACTAACGTTACTAACCCAAATTGACTAAAGTTGAAATTAAAATTGAAAAGAATGAAGCTCCAAAGTTCAGTGATCCAGTCCACTACTATACTCCAGCCTTAAATAATTGACATGTTGGTATGTTTAAATTATGCATGTAGTGTTTGACAAAGTTGGCTTTTTTTTAGGGCAGAAGCGTTAAGACTTGTTTAGTGATGTATAATTCTGTTGTTTAATACTTGTTTTTTTTTATTATTGTTTTGATTTTGTTAAATTTACGGACAATTTTTTGTTAAATTATGTAATATTTAATTCGTGACTCGCTCAGTTGCTCATAACTCGCTCATTAACAGCCCGCTCATTAACGACTCGCTCATTAACGACTCACTAACTTAATGAGCGAGCATGAGCATACCCCAACTCGCTCATGCTCGCTCATTAATCAGCCCTAGTCTGTTGTATACTTGTATGTAGGGGTGTTTATCAGTTCGGTTTGGTTTTAAAAATTAGAATTGAACCGAACCGATTTAGTATTGCAACCGAATTGACACAAATCAAATTTGATTTCGGCTTGTTCGGTTCAAACTAAAATATATTAATTTTTTTATTTAAAGCAATTGTTTTGTAATAAACCGAAGTATATTAAGAAATAAACCGGAGTATTAAGAAATAAACTGGGATATTAAGAAATAAATCAAAGTATTTGAAGCAATTGATTAAGAAATAAACCGGACGGTCCGGACCAAATTCATAATATATAAACTTTCGGTCAGTTTGGTTATTTCGATTTTGAAAATTTCAAACTGAACCGAAGTTATAATTCGGTTTTAAAAAAAATGAACCGAACCATCTGGTCCAAACCAAGTTGGTTCGGTTCAAAACCTACTTGTATGCTAGTCGAGAAACAATATGTATACCAAATCTAGCTGATATACGACGCACACTGAATTTTTTTTATTAGATGATGAAATACTTCTCTTAAAGATGTTATATATTTTATTTGATAATAAATAATAAAATTAATACTTTATAAATTTAAGATAATATATATAAAAAATTTCTTAGAGTAAAAATAAGTAATTTTGAATTTTTTTTAAGATTATGTATGAAATAATAGTCTCAAACCTCGCTAGTCGTGTGACCAATCCCTATTATATTTGTTTTGTAGCTTTTTCGAAAAAAGATATATTATCGTAATTGGATCTTGAATTAAATTATAACATACAGTTAATGCTGATATTTTAAAGTGCATATAAAATTCAGTAATTAAGTAACGCAGTTTTTCAACGGGTGTATTTCAAGACCAATTGTGGATCTGGAAAAATAAAATTTTGAAAGTATCTTTTCAATTTTTTAGAAATTTCTATTGATGTTTTTTCTCATGGAATCAAGCATATTCTCTAAGCCAATGCAAAAGAGTCTTTAGTTAGGTTCATAAATGCCAATGCAAAATATTCTGACCCTTAACTGGGCAATTTTTAGCAATGATTATCAACTTGACTGAGTTAGTAGATAAATATCAATAGGACGCGACGAGTATGTTAATTATTTGATTTCACCAGATTAGTAATTGAATTGTTCAGTACAAATAAAATAAGCTAAATCTTACTTTTTGTCGTCCTTTGGACCCCACCTGGAGACTGGAGTTCGTGATGAAAAATAAATTATGCGTCAAACAACATGAGTAAAGACGTCTCATTTATGTTATCCATAATAAAATATTTTTAAATGTCTTCATTTTTCCGACAACAGAAACGTGATATAATATAAATACGGTCACTCTAGTAGATTTATTACCTGCACGTTATGTTATTTTATATTTCTCTAAATACATAATTTCTGATAAATTATACATCAATCAACATGAATAAATTGCTTCATCTTATGTTATGTAAAAATAATAATAATATTTTTCAAGTGTCTTCGTTATTTTGATAGTAGAACACAGTACAATATAAATAATCACGCTGATAAACTTATTGCATGCACATTATATTAAGGGGGAATTTCACGTGTACCCCTCAAAAACTTCGTATTTCCCCTCTAAAATTTGAAATTATGTATTCTCCCCCCTAAACTTTAAAAACTCACAAATTTATCTATTTTATTGTCTTTTATATTAAAACTCATTCTAAATTTATAAAATATCCATTTTACCCTTCATTAAAAGCATATAAATCCCTTCGGACTCAAATTTGAATACGAACAATTCCTCTATCGTCCAAACTGCTTTTAGATTTGTGCACACAAGATCAACACGAATATTGATGCAAAAAATAAGCATATTGATGCAAAAAATAAGCATATTGAAGCAACATGCACGGATCTTAATGCGATACATGCTGATCGAAACTACTTTAAGATCCGTGCACGTTAGATCAACACGAATATTGAAGCGATGCACACAAATTTTAATGTGATGTGCATGGATCGGACGGTAGAAGAATCCTTTAGATTCAAATCATAGTCCGATGGACTTTATGTGCTTTTAATAAAGGGCAAAATAGGTATTTTAAATTTTAGAATGAGTTTTCATATAAAGATTCAAAATGGCTCTGATTTTTTTTTACGATGTATCACATGAAATAGAGCTTTAAATTTGTAAAAGTGCAATAAAAAAAATTCTTCAGCGCACCTTCCAAGTATTTAATGTTTAATTTTGATTTCCAGTGCTTATATCTATTTATAATATTTTACAATGCTACTCGTAAGCATTTAAAACTCTAACTGCAAGTATTTAAATTCTAAATCTAGGTAGTTTTAACTTCTAACTATTACTGTTGTCAAGTCAGAAAAGGAAAAATTTCTTCACCCACTCTCATTTTTTTTCTTCTGATCATTCTCGTCTATTTTTCCGACAATCCGCGATGAATTTTGCGAATCTAAAAATACAGATATTTTCTACTTGATTTTATCTTTCAAATGTGATCCATAAAGAGATACTTTTGAGTTTTTTCAAGACGTTGTTTTTTTATTTTTTAAATAAAGTCTATGAGCACTTTAAATTCTAAAGCTTTTAATATCAGCTACAAGTTTTTAAACCTGACATTAAAACTATTTAAATGCTCGACACAACTGTTTAAATGGTTGTAGACAAAGGTTTAAACGCGTGATACTGTATGATCGATATCAAAAGTTTAAATGCTTGAACGTAGTAGTTTAAATGATTTACATCAGAGATTTAAATGGTTGTAGGCAGAGATTTGAAAGCATGAAAATTTAAAGTGCTTATGGACTTTACTTTAAAAAAAATAAATGATTGAAATAACTCAAAAGTATTTCTTCATTGATCTCATTTGAAAGAGAAAATCGAGTAGAAAATGCTAGTATTTTTAGATTGGTAAAATTCATCACGAATCGTCCGAAAAATGGACGAGAATTATCAGAGAAAAATAAAAAACGAGTAGGTGAAAAGATTTTTTTTATTTTTTTTTGCTTGAAAACAAAAGCAGTTGGAAATTAAAACTACGCATATTTAGAATTTAAATTCTTGCATATAAATGTTTAAATTATTGCGAGTACCATTGTAAAAGATTATAAACAGAATTTTAAAAACTTAGATATGAGCACATAAAATGAAAGTTAGAGAAAATTGGAATGCCTTTTTTTTATTGAACTAGTTAGGAGTACGCTCGGGTATGATAGTGGGGGGGGCGGGGGGTGTTCCGAACATTTTCCTAAATAAAATAATTTGATACAAAATTTCGGAATATCAGTTGAAATAGATCATTTCGTCAAAAAAAAAAATTGAAATAGATTCAGACCATCCAAAGCACATTTGACCGCCAAATTCCATAATTGAGTGCTTTATAAATTTATTAGTTCAAGGATGATCTGGACCGTCAGATTACAATCGTTGTACACGATCCTGGAACCATCCAATTAGTTTCAACTGGAGAGGATCTAACATGGAACCCCTGTCAAAAATTAAAAAAGCTGTAATCCGAAGCACCAAACGCGGAGAATATACCTTGTGAGAGAGAGAATATGTCACGTGGACTTCTTCGTGCATTTTTGGTAAATCTGAAAAGAGCATCTCCAAGAGGAATATCCACTACTTTGGGGCCCCTTCTTGTTGTTTTCTTACATTAATGACGCCTTATTTTTGGATAAAGAGACCATTTCATGCACTCAGAGAACTTTACATTTCTTTATACCCACTGGAAGAGAGAGAGAGAGTCGTTGAGAAACCCTCAATTGCACTTTACATTTCTTTATACCCATTTCAATATTCATGTCTCAAGGAAATATATATATAGTGGTGAGAAGTTGTCTTTTGTTCAAGGAAGAAAATATGTAAAATAGTTGTAAAATTATATTTGTAGAGATTATAAAACTAATATAAAGAGGGAATTTCACGTATACCCCTCAAAAACTGCAAAATTACGGATTAACTCTTCTAAAATTTAAAACTATGTATTTCTCCTCTAAACTTTAAAAACTCACAAATTTACCCATTTTATTGTTTTTTTATTTTAAAACTCATTCTAAAATTTTAAAATATCAATTAAACTCTTTATTAAAAGCATATAAAAATCTCATCGGACTCAAATTTGAATATGAACTGTTCATCTAATATCCAAACTGTTTTTAGATTTGTGCTTGCAATATCAGCATGAATCTTGATGCAAAAACGCACGCATATTGAAGCGACGTGAACAGATCTTAATGTGATACACACTGATCGGAATTACTTTAAGATCTGTGCATGTTAGATCAACATGAATATTGAAGTGATGAGCACAAATCTTAATGCGATGCGCACAAATCGGACGGTAGAGGAACCCTTCAGATTCAAATTTGAGTCTAATGAGTTTTATATGCTTTTAATAAAGGGAGAAATGGGTATTTTATAAATTTAGAATGAGTTTTGATATAAAGACAATAAAATGGATAAATTTGTGAGTTTTTGAAGTTTAGAGGGGGGAATATGTAATTTCAAATTTTAGATGGAGATGCATAATTTTGAAGGGTACATGTGAAATTCTCCCCTTAATATAATGTGCATGCAATAAGTTTGTTGGCGTGATTATTTATATTGTACTATGTTCTACTATCGAAAGAACGAAGACACTTGAAAAATTTATTATTATTTATAGATAACATAGGATGAAACAATTTATTCATGTTGTTTGATTTATAATTTGTTGGAAATTATATATTTAGAGAAATATAAAATAACACAATGTGCAGGTAATAAATCTGCTGGAGTGACCGTATTTATATTATATCATGTTTCTTCTGTTGGAAGAATGAAGACATTTGAAAATATTTTTATTATGGATAACGTAAATGAGACGGCTTTACTCATGTTGTTTGATGTATAATTTGTCGGAAATTATATATTTAGAGAAATATAAAATAACATAACGTGCAGATAATAAATCTGCTGGAGTGACCATATTTATATTATATCATGTTTCTTTTGTCGGAAGAATGATGACATTTGAAAATATTTTTATTATGGACAGCGTAAATGAGACGGCTTTACTCATGTTGTTTGACTCATAATTTGCTTTTCATCACAAACTCTAGTCTCCAGGTGGGGTCAAAAGGACGATGAAAAGTAAGATCTGACTTATTTTATTTGTACTGAACAATTCAATTATTAATCTGACGAAATCAAATAATTAACATATTTGTCTCGTCCTATGATATTTATCCACTAACTCAGTCAAGACGCAACCACCACACTCTCTTACATGCTAAAAAGTGTCCAGTCAAGTGACATAATATTTTGCATTGGCGTTTTTAAATCTAACTAAACTGGAGACTCTTTTGATTATTCACCAGAGAATATGCTTGATTCCATAATAGAAACGATCACTAGAAATTTCTAAAAAATTGAAAAGATACTTCCAAAATTTTATTTTTCCAAATCCACAATTGGTCTTGAAACTAAACACACCCGTTGAAAAATTGCGTTGCTTAATTATTGGATTTTATATGCATTTTAAAATATCAGCATTAACTGTATGTTATAATTTAATTCAAGATACAATTATGATAATATATCTTTTTAACGAAAAGCCTACAAAACAAATATAAATAGGGATTGGTCACACGACTCGCGAGGTTTGAGACTTGGAAGAATTAGAGCATATGCTATAAAGATGCTGCGTATATTCTTCCGTATATTCTTGCGGTGCTCCCAGGATAAGTGTTCGCTATTGGTTCACGGAAACCAAGATTACAGGATCTTATGTGGCTTTACATATGTAACATGTTTAAGTTTTGGTGTCTCTCAAGGGTCGTGTAAGAACCTTTTAACCGAAAAGAAGAAAAATAAAACACATTATAGTATATAATTGTTTAGTATTACTCTTTTAAATCATTGTAAAAGTTGTCATTTAGAGTGTCATTTCCTATTCAAATGGAACTGAATAGAAGCTTCGAGAACCTCTCGCCTTCGAATTCGCATCCTCTCAGATATCTCAAACTTTGCGTGACTTTATGAAAAATCTCAACCGTTCAAATAAGTTATGCACGAATCTCAAAGCACAAATAATACCGCCCCTGCGCTATCCCCGAATAGGAACTGAACACGTCGGTCACGTAAAAGTTGAGATCTCTAAGAGGATACACACTCCTTATCTTCTCTAATTTGAGTTTTCTTGCTAAAGTACCTTTCTAATTTGTGGTGTAAATATATTTTGGTCATAAAAAAATTATTATATTTATGTAGATTTTGGATGTGACCACTAGATTCAGTCAAACAAACATGTCTGAGACATTAAACTTATTGTCTATTCTAGATGATTGTAATTGAATACTTAGTGAACACTTTGCTGAATGACTTCTGTCATATCATTTTAAAAATGTTTTTTAGAAATTTCAACTGTATGTACATATATAATTGAGTCATACAAATATTCAAATTTGTGCACCACTGTTCGTTAGGTCAACAGATGCAATATTTAAGTCTGAATTTCTCCTTTTTTTTTTTTTTTTAGACCAAATCAATTTTTGTGTCACTCTTCACTGTGTTGTGTCGGTCAACAGATGTGATATTTAAGTTTGAATCATGTAATCTCATTATTATTTTTTCTACTTTATTTCTCTTCACTGGATGCATGAATGACCACACATGATACAGTACACTACTTCCAATTAGGATTTTTTTACATATGACCCTCTAAAGAGGTGTAAATTATAACCAGCTCCTTGTTCTCTCATAAGCTCTTACAAAATAAAGCTCGCTGTTGGAATTGGATTGGATCCAAGTTTTTTCTTTTCTTTTGTACAATAGCAATAGAAATTGTGCATTGTGACTATAAATATATTGTATAAATTGTCAATGTATCCGAATTGCAATAATTCAAGAGATATTCCAAAATAATAAAGTGACAGCAAATCCCAATAAACTAAGTCTGCCTTCAAATTCAAACGGCTTTTTTTCTTCAGAAAAAAAATATATCTCTAAATACAATATTATTACAAGGGGTCAAGTACGTGTTTGGGTTTTGACTTTGAATTTTTCAAATCCAGAAACATGCGATTTGCGAAGAGGTTTAAAAAATTTAATTGAAAAAGGAGGTCTCTCAACTTTTCAAGCAAACAAAATATTAAAAAATGTAGGCCATGAGTTGGATATTCTCTTCATAAATTCGAATCATGCGCTCGTGTATACGACCTTTCATTTGGATGATTTTTTTTTATTCAGATATGTTTGTATCTTTATCAGCTCCAACAAAACATCTATAGTTGTTTTTTTTTTTTTTTTTAAATTTAAGCATGAATCATACGTATGTTTACGATATATATAAATTTCATGTATCTGTAGACACAAAAAAATGGATTTTTTTTTAATAAAAGTGGGAGATCAAGCCATCCAATTTGTTTTTTTTTTAAAAAAAGGTCAAAAGATCCATTTTATTACTGAAATGATAATTACAAGGGAACCAATTTAGTCAGGACTAGAGCCTAAACTAGCTGACAGCAAAAATGTGTTGCTATGATATCCTATCAAACCATCGAATTATTTAATATCTACAAAAATTTGTCCTTTTGAATTTCGAACCTACAACCTCCCATACAAAAAGCATACATAAAATATTATTTTTGCTGGTAGATCACGAGCATGTTCTAAAAAAAATGAATTATTATTAATAGATCTCATTCCTCTTTTCTTTTTCTTTTCTTTTTTTCACTTGAGCTTCATCTTTTTTATCCGGATTTTAAGACACCTCTATCTTTAAATTAAGTTTTTTTTTTAACTTTTATTCACGTACTAAGACGACTGAACATGAACTCCTTATCGCAGATAAAACCCAGTTGTGCTGCAATTAGTTTTTTGTTGTACCCTATAATTTGATAAAGAATTTATGTACTCTTATTCATCAAACAACATTATGTTTTCTTTTGAGTTGATATATAACAGGAGGAAATAATACTATTTAATAGAATGAAACTAATTGTACCCTTCTATAAGGAATTATAACATCACTGAAAAATAATTCAAGTTTAAAAGTAGCTTAGATGTAAAATGTATTACGAATAGAAATGCATGGATAAATAACATGGGTATCTTAGTATCTATATCACATTCAAATGCTAAATAAAATCCAAATAGAACAGTGATTTGCTGCATTGGGATATTGATAGAGAATATTCCACAGGAGATCCTCTCTCCGTTAAATCACTTTCCAATTTAATTTTAAGTTTGAACTTTCGACCGCGCAAGTTAACCTTATTAGTCCCACATGTGGCATGGAAAGTGATGGAGGATATTCTCCGGTAGATCCATTTTCAAATTCCATCCAGACAAGCCGGTGGGGACAGCTTAACTTGTCATGTACTAATATAGTACGATTACCATGAAATAACTTGTCATGTACGATTACCATGAAATAATGTTTAGAAAACCCAACCAAAATTACCAGAACAATTATCTGGAGATCTGAACCTTAGATTTGAATCATACGATACAGATGCTCTGGATTTCTCAGATGAAGGTGTTAAGATTTATTATAATAATAGTAATAAATAAAATTATTGTTATTATTATACTGAGTACGTTGTTATGACTGAAATCATATCTGCATGAGTACAATAAAATAGTAGTTTGAAAATACGTGCTGCGACTGTCAGTCACTGATTGACCATGCAACTAGTAAAGTCTGACGTTTTCTCGTATCTTGTTTAAAGCGAAAGGAGTTTCTGCGTGGTCGCTACAATATCCGTCTAACTCTACTTGTCAGTCACACTAAAATCAGGAAAATCCTGCTAACAGGTGATCCGAGTTCATATCCAGAAACTTAAGTTTGAATAATTGTTTCTTTTACGGGGCTCCTTCTTTTTGCTTGCCTCAATTATTATTTTCCGAAGAGATAAGAACGCTTAGTGGAACCTCCCCATTAACCTCTGCCTTCCTCTATTATCAATTTAATCAGCAACGCAGGAGGACTTCCCCATTTGCCCTGCCACTTGTTCATATTTAACCATATCTACTCTAAATTTAATAAAAACAGGTATTGAGCACGAACCAATCAAAATCCAAGCGGATATGCCGTGACGTTCTCCAACTTTATAAATGTAGATTGATTATTTAAAATATATATATATATATATATATATATATATATATCCAAATTTAAAATTCCGTTTTTGGCAAAATTTGACGGGTAATTAATATACCTTAATATATAGCCAATTTTACCTAAAGTCAAGAAGCTGGAGATGATTATCGTAACAGCTCTTGACGAACACTGAAGAATTGGCATCCTCCGAGATATCTCATATTTTGGCTTGAAATATTGGAAAATCTCAATCGTTCAAATACGTTCTGCACGAAACTCAAAGCTCAAATAATACTGGTCCAGTGCTATCGTCGAATAAAATATGGACACGTCGGTCACGCAAAATATGAGATATTTTAGAGGATATGAACTCAACAGTGAAGAGATCTGTTTTTGTAGAATTTATATAACAAATCGTGTTGCGAGTTATATTAAGCGGGCCCCAGTCTGTTAGAATTCGCCAACGGGCCTGTTAGTGGATGCTCTTGGCCCACCGGTCAGTGGCTTGTAATAGCTTACATAAGAGGAAATTTGTTACGGGGTATTTTCCACAATTACATGTAGATATTTAAATTCTTCCACACCCCATGACCTCTCCGTACTCGATGCACCGTGAACTATCCCAATTATATACCGGGAATCCGGGATCCAATTTCTAATTTTATTATATATTTTTATTAGTCTGGGTTTAAACCCATAATATTACTATATTATTGTTTATCTATATGATTCGAGATAAAAGACAAAATAAAATCTCATATTAAGTATAATATATATTATTCATTTTTCGAATAAAGATTAGAGATCAAGTTATTCGACTATTTAATATCCATGGTGATTTTTTCATTCAGATTTCAAACATATGACATTCCAAATTGCCACATGGAAAGCTTTGCACCTGCCACTGGATCAAAGTATGATTCTTACAGTATGTATTATTATTTAGTATTTATAGCGATTTAGTAAGAATGAGAGTTTAAGATATTTTTTTGATGAAATTAACCGTCATAAACATTTATTGTTCCATAATCTCAATTAATTATTGAAATATCTGGTTTGTATTTACGCCATAATTGTTTACTTGTTTGAAGATCAAAATACACAAGTTTTGAGCTTCTTTTATTTTGTTTATAAAATTATAAATTCATTTGTATGGCTAAAAAGAGGAGGTTTTCCATAAAAATGGTCAGTAATGTTGTCGTTTCTCAGGTTAAAATTCTGCAAGATGCAAAACATGTGATTTTGAAAAGTTTTATTATAAAAAATAACTAAAAAGTATTAGAGTATACAATAAACTAAAATTGCAATGAGATGTCTTTTAGTTAAAAGGTAAATTATCATCATGTTATGATTTTTGAATATTTATTGTTACTATCAATGTTTGTTATTTTGATGAAAAGTATATAATAACAAATTATCAAGGAATTCGAAGATTTAAAGGTCAAATAAATCGTATAACATAATCTGTCTATATACATTGTATAAGATGATCTGTCTATATACATTGATGATTTAGTATTGATTAGTGACTACTTAATTGTAAAATTATAAAATACAGAAATATAACGAGTTGGTTAAGTTAACAAAATAAAGAATTAAACATAAATACTTCAATATATTCTATAGTTCTTAGACCTTTCAATAGTATAAAACATGTTTAGAAAAAAAACTTAAATTGTCTATATGACTCCATGAATCATGATACACACATAGTTCGGTAGCTATCGATTGAATTAGAACAGTATTTGAAATAAATCTACGGAATGAACCAGGTGCATGCGAGATTTAGTTAATGAGAAAGATGAACTGCAAGAGAGACCACCGAGAGAGAGGAATAAAACCGAAGATATCCCCTCACCCTCCCATTACGAATGTTCTCTTTCTCGAATATCCTTCCCTCTCCCTTTCACTTTCCTCTCTTATAATTCCTCTATTCTTCGTTCGCCTCCTCCCATTTACCCTTTCTCCTCCTCTCAATCTCTCTCTATTACTCGATCCATCTCTCAAGTTTCTCAATTCATTTAGTTGCTGTACACAAATACAAGATGAAGTTCGGGAAGAGCTTGAGCAATCAGATAGAGGAGACCTTGCCCGAGTGGCGCGAACAGTTTTTGTCGTACAAGGATTTGAAGAAGAAGTTGAAACTAATTGAGCGACCTGCCAAGCGCGCGAGGGTCGCCGATGAGGGCTCCGCCGCCGGCGAAGGCGAGTCGACCATGACGAGGGAAGAGATCCATTTCATGCGCTTGCTTGAGGATGAACTCGACAAATTCAACTCTTTCTTTGTCGAGAAGGAAGAAGAGTACATCATCCGTCAAAAGGTCTTTTATTTCATCTTCTATGAGCCCGGCTGCACAATTTCCATTTTGATCTGCAGTTATGTTCATAATTGCTCAATAATCTAAGCCTCTTTCGTATAATTCATCTTTATTGGATAATTGCAATTTTTTATATAAACTTTAGTTTCTATAAGTGCCGAGGATGTGATCAGAAATCTCACATGTTTTCCAAACTATGGAATCATTACTGTAGCAATGAGATCTCAATTTGTTATTAATATTAATGATATTGTTTTGCTTATGCAGGAATTACAGGACAGGGTGAGAAAAGTTGTGGGGAAGGAATCCAAGGAGGAGCTGATGAAGGTCAGGAAGGAAATAGTCGACTTTCACGGAGAGATGGTTCTTCTTGAGAACTACAGTGCACTTAATTATACTGGTATAAACTTTATGATGGATTTTGCTATCTTTTTTTTTCATCACGCATGATATATTTGCTACTTTTGTCTTCTGAGGGGTTATTTAGTTTTGAAACAGTGTAGGACAATTCTAAACAAATTATACCCCAAAGAGTTTGGATTCTGTTTTTATTGAAGGACGGATGTTATTTAAACAATTACTTGCTGAATTGTAAATTAGACAGTGCATTACAGTTGGTGAAGTTCTGATGCAGACAGTATTCTATTGTTTATACTGATTGGTTACAAGGGAATTTGACAAAGCCATATGTTTTAAGGCTTTAAGCTCAGAAGTTGGGCTGATCAGTACTTGGATGTTATTGTTTGTGGCAAGCTGCATTACCTATCATTTTTCTTAGCACACAGGGAAATTAAAATAATTATACAATGCAAGCATAATACAAAGGAACAATCCACATGAAAATGTTAGTATCGGACAAGAATTTTTGTAAACTAAATGTTGGGTGACCAGTGTTTGAGTGCCTGCTTATTTTCTTACTCTATTTGTTATTTCTTATATTGACGTCAGCTGAGTATGGTCAACAACTCGACGTGTCCTAGGAGCAATATATTTTTGGAGTAAAATATCTATCTTTTATATCAAGCCATTTTTTTATGGTTTTTTCCCTGTTGATGCGGTGGTTATTTGGATTTTTAATCTTGACTTCTTTGGACTTCCTTTTTCACAAGTTCAACTGTTCTATAGCCGTTGAATCTCTGCTTTTGAAAACATTGTTTCAGTTATTTGGAAAATCATTTCTTGTTGTGTGTAATATACTCACCCAATGTCTATCTTTTCTTAAGGTAGGTTCATCGGAAGTGTATTAGTATATCTATTGCTTCTAATATTTTGTTTTAATTAGTTTTTTTTTAATATTTTTATTATTCTAAGCTTTAGCTCTTTTAGGAAATCTGTACTTTACTAAATAAAATATTTTCTCGTTTTCTACTCCATACATTTGTCTCTTGTGAGTTGGATATGTGGTCAGCTTGATCTTTGGTTTTCCATGTGGTTCTAGTCCTTCGGTAGATTCCAATAATCCTTCATTAGATTCCAATATGAATTTTAATGGAAAGTATGCTTCAAAAATTTATCTTTAAAATTTGGACATGGGACAATTTGGTTGGTCTGTCTTGAATAAATGCATTTCACGTTTTGACAGTTTGTTTTGTTCTTTGATGAAATATTTGTGCACGTGATGTTTCTAAGAAAAAAATGATTCTAAATGATGATGTACATGTCATTTCCATCGAGTTCAATGTTGATGTACATGTCATACCAAAATCATAGTTCATAGAGGCTATGCTATGATGCATTTAAGGGTAAATTTTGAAATCCTTTGAACTATGTGTGTAATATTTTGCTCCTTATTTCACAGGATTGGTGAAGATACTAAAGAAGTATGACAAGAGAACTGGTGCTTTAATCCGCCTCCCTTTTATCCAGAAGGTTCTTCAGCAACCTTTCTTCACCACCGACCTTCTCTACAAGCTCGTCAAAGAATGCGAAACCATGCTGGACAGACTCTTCCCCACCAACGAACCCTCTATCTCTGGTGAAGATGGGTCGACCCATCTCACGCCCGACCCGAAACCTTCCTCCATACCGCCCAGTCCATCCATAACCAAGGGCACTGAAGGCATTCCTGGGTTGGAGGAAATTGAAAACATTGAGAGCATGTACATGAAGAGCACTGTTGCAGCCCTTCGTTCATTGAAAGAGATAAGGAGCAAGAGTTCAACTGTCAGTGTGTTTTCTCTACCGCCACTTCAGAGCAACGTGCTTGAAGAGAGTAGTTGGAACAAGGTTCCTGTGCTTGAACAAACTGCCAAGTGATGCCCGTTTTGTGCATCTTTACACATCTGAAGGTTTCTCGAGGTTTCAGTTAGAGACAGGAAAGGCGAGGTTGAGAAATCAGTTTATTGCTCAATTCTCATTTAGGGTATTTGGTTTTGTACCCTTGTGTGTATTAAGTTCATGAAATTTAACTAACAGTTATAAATATAACGTCAGGTATACTTGATACAGTGTGGATAAGGTGGAGACTTTCTGATAGGCAACTTTTTGTTAGTTTGAAAACATTGTTTTTGAAGTTAGTAGATGGCATGATTGTGCTTTTCTAATCACAAGTTTTGCAGTCTTTTCAATCTCTTGGGTTGCTGGTATCAATTGATAGGGTTTGCTTAGATGGAAACAGATTGAATTTTAAAATAGTTTGGGGTGGGGGGGGGTCTATTCATTGTCAGGTGATCCTTCCCCTTTAAAACATGATAGTTAAACTCTTTGAATGACAATGTTGCAGCCAATGGATGTATTTACATGACATCAGAAACTTGAAATGTCGATTTATGTGTGACCCACGTACTGCAATTTGCTGTTGGCTATTCAGAATATCGCTCGTTAGTTGGATCTAATTCTTAGGGATCCTCTTTATTTGTAAGTTACTGATGAATTCAGAGTCTGGATCCCTGGCATCATTGTCCTATCCTCTACTGGTCGTACTACACCATATGCTAAACGCCCTGTTAGAAAGACCAAAAGGGGATACATGCATCGTATGAGTGCCGACAAATGTTAATTAAAAAAAAGAATTTTTGGAACTTTTTCCATGCCTATAACTGAGCTATCAAATGCTGAATCTGACCACTTAAAAGATCTGAAATTTCAAACCATCATACAGCACGCGTCAAATACTGAATCCGATCAGTTAAAAGATGTGATATTCAAACCATCATACAGCACGCGAAACAAAAATAGATTCAAGTCGATATAAGAAATTTTGTATCTTCTACATTTCATATGGGATGGAACAATTTTGTAAAGGATCCAGGGACTCCACTTATTGTAAGAAAGTTATTGAAAATGAATTCAAATGCTCGGGCTTTTTTGGGCCATATAGATTCGATCCCGTTCCTCTAAAGAAATCAAGGCTGAGATCCGGAAAGGCCCATTTTCGATTCCCCTCTTTTTCTATTTTACTATTTCACTCCGTAGCAAAAGGCATTGAAGTGCAAACAGATTCTCACCATGTAGGCCTGGTAGTGGACCCGATCTTCCATGAAAATTCGATCCGGAACCCTGAAGGAATCTCAACTGTGTTCTAAAGTCCATCGAATCTACTTTTTGGTCTAATGAGTTTCATCACTGTCTGATGTTCTGTGTGTATAAAAATTGAAGTAGAATGCACGAATCTTAAAACGGAGCAGTCGGTGATTGACCCCACCGAACCACCAATCAAACCACAAAAGTAGGTCCGATTGGCATCGGACCCATTCTCAAGTTGAGCTCTTCTTAGTTTGGTAAAGCTCAAATCTGGAACAGGATCCAAAATATGTTTTCTTATGGGCCGACTTGGGCTGACTCATAATCTGCCCGTAGGCCGAGTACGCTAATCTCAAAGATACGCATACATTTATCGATCCTCCAGCAGTGGCGAGGCCACGTGTATTCAGAGTAAGGCATATGCCTAACTCTGAATTTTTTTTTTTTTTAATAAAACTAGGCTTTTTAAAACGTTGCCTACCTCTGAAATTTGGGCCTGCCTACCCCAAATTGAAGCCCATCATTGATATCTTAATCTGTCATGTGTTAATAGAGAAGGGAAACCAAGAACCAACGATGCAGTAGCGCTGCAGAGGGGAAACGACGCGAGACGCGACTTCAGCCCAGAGCCCCAGACCTAGCGACGCTACGCGGTTACGGCCGACGGGAGAGTTGGAGACGCGGCCACCACAACGGAGACGCGGCCGACGGGAGACGCGACCTTCTTCTTTTTTTGGTGCGTTGCCTTCTTCTTCTTCTTCTTTTTTGAGCCCTTTAATTTTTTGATTTTGCTCCAATGTGCTGCACTGCTATGCCCTTTTTGATTTTATGTTGCATGTACCGCTATTTGCTTGATTAATTGTATTGGTATTGCCGTATTGGTTCTGATTAGCATGATAGCATTCTAATTTTCTGAAAAGAAAAATTAAGGCACTTAATTAGGAGAGGCCGTTTCCTGTATACATGTAGTGATATAGCTTAAATCCAGTGTTTTTGCGTATAAGAAAAAGCTTTTATGATATAGCAACAGTAGCTTTACTTTACTGTGTTTTTTGACCCAATCATGTTTATAATATTTGATCTTTTGTTGCTACATGCTGATGTATGTGATTGGCATTTGGCACTGCTATGAAATAAATTAGAATGAGCATGTGCTCTGACCTGTGCTCTGAGTGTCTGACTTGTGCTTGATTAATTCATTTTGCTTGAATTGTTTAATTGAGGACTAATCTCATTAATATATTTCTTACTATTTTTTTGAATTGTGTCTTGAATCTGAATCTGAACCCGAATCCGAACTCGAATCCGTACCCGTTAATTTATTCGAACCTGAATCCAATTTTTGCCTACCCCTAGATCAAATCCTAGCCTCGCCACTGTCCTCCAGGTCGTGTGCGCCGCAGAGAAATCCTTTTCCATCATCTCTTTACACGACCACGATTTCTCTTCCCGCACGCTCTCTCCATCCCTCTCTTTGTTCCCCTTCCTAACACAGCAGCATCGTCTCTCTCGTGTGTCGATCAATAACTCGGTAAATTCCTCTGCAACACCATACCCTTGGTTTCTCTCCTTGCCCCGCAACTTGCCTTGCAAGTTCTCTATTCTATTACTGGCACTGTCACTGGTTTGCTTGATTTTGAGTATTTTATAGTTTGGCATTTCGGGTACTTGTTTTATTTTGGGAATTTGGGCATTCTGGTATTTTCTGAGTTCGGTTTTTATGGATTTTGACCCTGTACCAAAAGTTGTCAATTTTATAACCTAAACCATATTCTGAATTTGGTAATTAAGAATATGTTCCGCTTACAGAGAAGAATGCTTTGAACCCGTTCAAAACAATTTTTCTAATTCGCTAAAAACAAGTTATTGTATCTTGGATCTGGATGAAATTTAAATATCTTGCTCGAAGAGACGGGCCCCATCATGTGAATTTATTACTGTTGTTAACTGATTATCTATGCTGATTCTTTATAGCCTTTTGAAATAGATACTATAATTGTACTACTTTTACTTCTTGAAATTTATGCACAGTCATTGGTAAAGAGAAGAAACATGAGTACCCCAGAGGCATCTAGAAAGCGGGCCCGGCCTGATCCAAATTCGAGATTAGCCACCGCCCCTGTTCTGCTTACAGAGAAGAATGCTTTGAACCTGTTCAAAACAATTTTTCTAATTCGCTAGAAACAAGTTATTGTATCTTGGATCTGGATGAAATTTAAATATCTTGCTCGAAGAGACAGGCCCCATCATGTGAATTTATTACTGTTGTTAACTGATTATCTATGCTGATTCTTTATAGCCTTTTGAAATAGATACTATAATTGTGCTACTTTTACTTCTTGAAATTTATGCAGTCATTAGTAAAGAGAAGAAACATGAGTACCCCAGAGCCATCTAGGAAGCGGGCCCGGCCCGATCCAAATTCAAGATTAGCCACCGCCCCTGTGCAAGCACTTACCGAGAGAGATAAGGTGCTGGCTTCAATTAGAAGCAGAGGCAATAGAGGAATATGGCTTGCTGACATCAAAAGAGAATCCGAGATACCACAAAACATAGTTCAAAAACAAATCAAGATGTTATTGGCCACAAACTTAATAAAGGAGGTTAAGGACATACGGCATAAGGCCAAAAAGGTCTACATGCTGTCCGAGTTTGAGCCTTCTGAGGAGATTACAGGTAACAAAATTTAAATGACACAGAATTTGAATGAAATTGATGGTTAGCTCAACAATGGTTGTGCTTATCTTTGTGTTCAATAGGGTGTTAAGGATTTTTAAATGGTGATAGTTCAGGTGAAGTTGCAATATCAGGAACCTGGCATAAATTTTAACGGTAACTTCAGTTTATAACTTGGGTGGTTTTTACCTGTATACCCACTCCCCGCCAACACAAGCACGCACATCCGTATAATGTGCTCTACCAAATTGGCGATGAATATATTTGCACGTAGTTCTTGATACTGGGCACTTGTTACATCTATTGATATCAATTGTGTTTGCTACACAAATAAATAACGTGCTCTACCACATACAAATGCAAGTTTGGAAAGGGTTATGATTTAAGACACTGACTTCAGCTCCTTGGCTGGTTCTGCTCTTCTTCATCCAACACAAACAGGTGGAACATGGTTCTCTGGTGGGTCCCTCAACACAGAAGTAATCAATGATGTGAAAGAGAGATGCAAGCAACAGATCACGGTGCTGAAAGCCGCAACTGCTGACATGATATGGAAGGGGATGAAGAGATCAGATGCCAACTTAATATACACCCTGCAACAAATCGGAGATGTTCTGGAGGCTCTGGTGCTGGATAAGGAGGTGGAGGAGGTCAAGAGCACTGGGAAGGCCGATTTTGGAAATGTGCCTGCTGGTAAAGTTTGTTATAGGACGGTTCAGAAGAGCAGTGGGGCCCGCACTGGTGCTTTGGCTTCCATCCCATGCGGTGTGTGCCCGCGGCTCAGAGATTGCACTCCTGATGGTGCTATTTCACCTAGGAACTGTGAATACTATAAAAAATGGCTTGATACAGACTTATTCTAGATGAAAATTTTCAGTGACTTTCTTGTGTCTATACCAGGTTTCAAAACGAGTTTGAAAAATAGAGATAATCTCAGTTAACATTTTGTTTAGTTGCACTATTGTAAATTGTTTTTTGTACCTGGAACGATCACAAGGATCAAAATCATATTTTTTGTATTGAGATTGTTGGTTCTGCTTTACGGTGTTTAGTAGATTCGTTTATTTCCTTCTAGGTTAACCTTAATTTTATTACTTTTTCCAAATATTTGTGATAATGATTTGGGCAAGAATTTAGGAGAAAAAAATGTTCTGCCATTTTTTTTGCCAACCCCTTTTCCTTGCTCTCACCACTTGACCTGATGTAACATTCATTGTAAACCCATTTAGACTTTGTATTGTTCCAATTGTAATAATTTGTTAGTATTAATGCACTCTCTTGAGCTTCTCTAACTGAAAATGATATAGAAAGGTTCTAAAGTAGGGGTGCAAACGATCGGATATTAATCCGTCCGGATCTGTATCCAAAAATTTGCGGATTTGAATAGTTGGATACGGATGCCAATACGGATATAAGTTATGCGGACGGATGCGGATACAGATTAATTTTTCAATTTTCGGATATCTGTGAAACTCTCAATAGAAATTTATATGCTGCTGCCCTCTACCTATTCACTTTATTTTATTCAATTTCTTTTCCAAGCCTTTGGCAAATTCTCTTACCTTTGACTTCTTTTATTTTATTTTATTCATGCTACAGAGTTCCTTCAATATTTTAAAAACTGTTTAATGATTTGTTGAGGTCCGATTAGGATCACTTCATCTATGCAAATCACACCTCCCAGTTTGTTATTATACATTCGTTTTTTTTAAATAGGTAACTACAGGTTCAAAAAAGTAATTGTGAAATTAGTATTTACAATTCATTAATCATAAGAAATTTTATTTCTTACGACCTGATTATTATAATTATGTACATTAATTAATATAAACATAAACCTAGTAATAGTCTAAAACCAAGAAGAAAAATCAATTCAATGTTTGAATAAAATGAGAGATGATAGTGTGATTATTGTTTGAGAGACTGATAATTGTAATTATGTTCATGCATTATTTTTGTTGGAGAAAAATAATTTATTGAATAATAAATTAATTTTCTTACAATATCCGAATTATGTATCCGAATGATATCCGTATTCGTATCTACTTAATATCCGATCTATATCCATATCCGTTTAATATCCGTCTAAAACCAAGAAGAAAAATCAATTCAAAGTTCGAATAAAATGAGAGATGATAGTGTGATTATTGTTTGAGAGACTGATAATTGTAATTATGTTCATGAATTATTTTTGTTGGAGAAAAATAATTTATTGGATAATAAATTATTTTTCTCACAACATAATTATGTATCCGAATGATATCCGTATTCATATTCATATCCGTTTAATATCCGATCTATATCTGTATCCGTTTAATATCCCATTCGTATCCGTATCCGAAAATAAAAAATAAATACAGATATAATTTTACCACTATGATGAAGACTGGAATTAAGTTCTAATTTCCGCAAAATAGAACTGAAATGAGATAGAACAGAAGCATTGGAATAGCGCTTTTTTAGAAAATATTCTTTTTATTCCTATTTGGGTGATGCGGCGGATTCTTTAAACATATAACTGTTTACACAAAAGTGGAGTTGAAAAAAGTGGATAAACATATAAATTTCAGCGCATACATTTTATGTTCAAAGAAATTTCATCCGAGTGAGTCTATGATACTATGCATAGCACGGATGAGTCCGTACTACGGTTCAATATCTTCGTTTTCAAAATTCTAACGGTCGATCCGAACCGTTCAACATGATTGCCATATGAATATGTATTTGCTGACCAAATTTTACATTTTTTTCAAATTTTTTTACTATTTTTTTAGATAAGTAGAAAATCACTTGATCTGAAAATTCTTGACCATCCAAAAACAGTGATTTTTTACCTATCTAAAAAAATAGTAAAAAAATTCAAAAAAATGTAAAATTTAGTCAGCAAGTACATATTTATATGGAAATCATGTTGAACGGTTCGGATCGACCGTTAGAAGTTTAAAAATGAAGATATTAAACCGTAGTACGGACTCATCCGTGCTATGCATATTACCATAGGCTCACTCATTTCATCATGACGTTCAACTTACGTTCAGCGCATACATTAAATTTCAAACATCTAACTGTTTACACAAAAGACCATTTTAATCACTAAACTTGTGCGAACTTTTTAATTGATTAAACTTTTTATATCCTTAACATATTGTGATTCATACACTTTAGTTCGATGCATCAATACATAACAATTAAAAAAAAAAACTATGCATGCAAATATGCCGATGAGACAGGAATGTGTGACAGTAATATGTCATTATCCTTACAGTTCCTTCCTTCTTTCACAACAGTACAACACTACAGATATATATACCTCTCGCAATTATTTAATTTAAAAACACCAATGATTGTTATTAAAGAAGCCCAACTGTACCAGTACAAACATTTCCTCCCACAGTTACAACCATAACTCTGGGCAGAATAATTGCTATTGGATTCTACATTAACATGAAATAAGAGATCACAGAAATAAATATAAATAAATAAATAGAAGGGCAAGCCATTTGAGTCTTCTTCATATTATATATATAAACATTAATTTGAGCATTGGTACAGAGGAAACGAAAAGAGCAAGTACTTGTTGATTAAGAAAAGTGTAAATTTTTGCAATACCTTGAGAAACTATCTTTTAATCTCCAATAGAAAATGCATGAGAGAAATGCCTTGGCAAATATAACCACCTAAATAATTGCCCTAGTTCCTAAGAGAAATAATGCATTCATAGTTAGTAAGCAATTAGGTGCAATGTCCATCAATTGTGACTAATTAACAACTCTTTCACGGCTACATAAACCCTTCTCCTTACCCCCATTAAGCCATAGCATCTCACCACTAATCGGCCTTCAATCAACTGATATCTTAGCACCACAAGCTCCTTTCACACCCTTCCTTCTACAATGGCTTGCTTCAACATCCACAGTGTTGCTGTCGCTGCTGCTGCAGTTGCCATCCTCCTCCTTACTGCACCACATGTTGCAAATGCTATTACATGTGGGGAAGTGGCGTCTGCTGTGGCCCCGTGCATGGCGTATGCACGAAGCGGCCAGGGTGCCCCATCTGCAAGTTGCTGCAGCGGCGTGAAGAGCCTGAATTCGAAGGCGGCGACAAGTGCCGATCGCCAGGTGGCATGCAACTGTCTCAAGAACCTTGCCAAGTCCGTTAGTTTCAATGCTGGTGCTGCCGCTGGTCTCCCGAGCAAGTGTGGTGTCAATGTGCCATTCGCAATCAGCACCTCCACCGACTGCTCCAAGTATGAAATTATATCAATTTCTAAATCATTCAATGTCAGTTACCAGTATGTGTTTTCACCTAATAATGTCTAAGAGACGACAGTACCTTATCAAGACCAAACTAAACTCAGCATATTTTGAAGGCACTTAAATTAACTCATGAGTGATTATAATAGTTATATTTGCAACATTTGGCACACTATCCTAATTGTTTCAATCATTTAATGTACTGCAGGCTGCATTGAGGAGGTGTTTAATACCGGAAGCTTAAAAGAGGAGCATATAATTAATATATAAACAGGATACAAATGCATCTTGAATTATGATATTGTTTCTGTTGTATGCGTTTTTACGTAATTTGGAAATTTTTATGTTATATATGTCATGTTTGAGGGCTTGTACTAGTATATGATCTATTGAAATAATATTGTTTTAGCATTGTGATGAACTTTGACTATAATTTCTTTTATTTCTGTAACAAAGCTAGCGTGCACTATGCTCACCAAGAAAGCTTGGTGAGCATAACTCCAAATCTATTGGATTGGCTTCAAACAACGAATCTAAACTATTGAAACTGATATACTTCACGAGTGATGCATGTACATGCAAAATTTTTAAATTTATTTAGTACAAAGTCAAGTGGTAAAAAAAATTTAAGGTTTATGAGTTATTTTAATGCATTTATTTTTCATCTTTTTTTGACCGTTTGATTTTGTAATAAATGAATTCGAAAATTTATTATTTACACACATCACTTAAGGAATAGATAAGTTTCAACGGTTTGAATTCGTCATTTGAAGTCAATCAAATATATATTGAAGTTATGCTCACCAAGTTTTCTTGATGAGCATAGTGCACACTAGCTTCACTCATTATACCATTTGAATGATGTTTACAATAGCAGTGAATGCTTCATTGGAATATTTATGAATCCCTTACTGAAAATGGCCGGCAGGGATCAATAATTTAATATGGTTTAATTTGGATGTGCTATTTTATATCCAAGTCATCTTGTTGGATCCAATCAGAACAATTTGCTCAAAATCCAACAATTCCATTATGGAATTTCCATACGAACTCCTATGCCGTTATATGACCTTTGATATGCTAAACATTAATTATCAATTCACAAATGAATTTTAAAGACAGTGAGCAGATGAATTTTAAATTACTTCATTTGAATCCACAACTAAAGAACATAAAAAATAATTTAAGGTAGAAGAAAGAAAGAGCCGCACAAAAATCATGCAAAGCAGTACAACTATTTTAATCTAAATTTCTAATAGAAAACTTTACCAAACAAGCAGTTACACAGAAAAACTAATATACTTTGTAATAATAATATCTACTTTGCTATCAAGATTATCAATAAATTACACTATACAGGAGCACTGATCACCATAGGAATGGATTTGGAACGGAAGTTCCATATCTAAAATATGTGTGCTCCTTGGCTAACCTATTTGCTTGTTCTTATCCATTGAACCCCCTTCAGGAGATCGCCCATCACAGAGGTTGGGTTCCCACACCAGATTGGCCAATTAGGCTAAAGCCCATCCCCCTCGATGACTATAGGACTTTCGTCCTATATTTAAGCCTTTTGTAAAACAATCGGCAAGATTTTGTAAGACGATAATTGAACAATTCATATACTCTCTTGTTCTTTCTCATAGCTCCATAATTCATAAATTCAATTTCTATTCTCCCACAAACAAATATTATCTTTATAGAAAACATATTATTCTGCTATCATTGTTGAAAGAAGCTACATCAACCTCTACCACAGTTGCGCCCGCATGTAGAGGAATACCGACGTAACTTGGGGCAAGCTTAATCAATTATTTCTGCGCTTAGGACGGGAAGTTGCCTTAGGTCCGCATTTTGCAGCTCCGGGTAATAAAGTTTTAATTATATTCTTGATTATATTTTTAATAAAATTGTTATTTATTTTATTGATCAAAATTCAGATTTAAATCTAGTTAGTTAGGTAATATTTTTCCAACACAAAAATCATATAAAAAAAAATCAAGCACACCTAAAATCCTGCCAAAACGAGGTCTTGATTGAATTGAGAATGCAAGAGTTAAAGAAATTATAATTCAAGGTGATAGTTATTCAAATAAAAAAAGTCATTGAGGGGACATAAATAACACATCGGTTGAAAAAAAAAACACTTGACTTACAGCTGATCTCATCTGATTAAGTCCACCATTGCATGAAACCATGAGGTAACCATTGCTATTGTATATTCCTAAATAATAATTAGGGAAAAAGATGACATCAAATCAGCAAAAAAAACATACAAAATTCAAATTAATGACACCGAATATTATGTTTAATATGGTTATGTCAACAAAATTTCCAAAAAGAATGTTCATAATGGAAAATTCATTAACAAGGAACATATAATATGTTTAGGAGCATAAGCTAATCAAATATAAAATAAGTAAATAATTTAGATTGATACTGTTGGATAAAAAAAACAATGATTAAAATAAAGAACACCTTCCTCGTAGTTTTAAGCACAACAATAATACAGCATACAAAACATAAAATGCACAAAAGAATAATAAATTCATCTAAAAGAGGAGGTTCACTTTTAGGTGGAAATCTCCTTTCTCCAAGCTGAGCCGACAGCCAAATTGCCGAAAGGAAGAGTGTGAAGAGTGAGGAGAGGCAATTATGCAAGAAGGTGATCCCTTGAGCAAGCGGGGGCCCCATAAGTACTTACAAACTAAATTTTATATTTTAAATTTTTTTTACTGTCTTTTTAGATAGGTAGAAAATCACTATTTTTAAATAGTCTAAAATCTTTAAATCAAGTAATTTTCTACCTATATAAAAAAAGGAAAAAAAATTAAAAAAAAATTAAAATTTGATCTACAAATATATTATTATTTGGAAATCACATTACGGTTCATATCAGTTGCTTGGACTTTGTATTGTAACCTCACTCATATTTTAATGTATAACAAGTGATGAAATTTTTAATGTACCCTCCTGAGGGCCAATTTGGCATACCTCGGCTGTACCCGAGCTGATTCATATCACGCCATGGTGCAGGCTCAATTCAATGCAAATTTAATTAAATTAGGGCTCCAGTAGCGTCGTGTTACATATAAAGAGGCCCTGTTGAACTCTCAAGCCTCAATTTTCCCCATCTCAGCTAAACCCTTTCATCAATATTTTCACTTCTCGGCTTAAATTGAGAGAGGAGGGTATGAATTAGGCTGGAGAAAGGGCTGATATCATTAGGTAATAACCTATCTCTCCTGGCTCGAATGATATTTTGCTCAACTTTCTCTTAACTTGAGCGAATTTGGGTCTTCAAGTTTTGTGCTTAGGTGGAAGAAAAGGGAGGAAGAGAAGAGAGGGGGAGACTGACTCAAGGGGCCCGCTCTTCCTCTTTCTTTCTTTTGATTTGTTTCACTCTGTGGTTGGGCTTGGCGTAATGTGAGTCACATAGGGGGCATAACATGGCCCACTGTGCTCTAGGTGCACACAAAGTGAAGGGATCACGAGTGCTGGTTTTAAATCCCCGATTTTTTTATTAATAGGAAAATAATTAAATAAATATCGTGATTAAGGAATGTTTCCGATTTTTTGCGAAAAGTGGAAAAACCGTTATCCAAAATCACGGCCAGAGGATGCTATTCAAAATCACGGCCAGATTAGCATAGAGCCATTAGCCGATGGAGGGGATAAACACGGGCCGTTAATTTAGAAAACGGCCAGAGCGGGCCGCTGTTCCGAATCACGGCCAGAGCGGGCCGCTGTTCCGAATCACGGCCAGAGCGGGCCGCTGTTCCGAATAACGGCTAGGCGTTTAAACTGATCAGAGATATGTTCACTGTTTCTGCACTTGGCTACATGCTCACTTTGGTAACCCATGCCAGAATGGAAGTTGTTTCAGGCAGGTCCACTTCTAGCAACTCCACTTTCAGTAATTCTTCTTTCTTTGAAGCAAACTTTCCGGAAGGAAATCTCCCTCCTCTTGTTGTCTTTCTAGGGGAGATAAAGAAATGCTGCGAGAGTCTTGAAGTAGCTCTCTTAATGTACATGTTGCCATACCAGGATGGAAATATTGATATATGGAGGCGGTTGCAGAGGCTGAGGAATGACCGTTATTCTAAACAGCGGCCCGCTCTGGCCGTGATTCGGAACAGCGGCCCGCACTGGCCGTGATTCGGAACAGCAGCCCGCTCTGGCAATTAACGCCCCTGTTTATCCCCTTCATCCGCTAATGGCTCTATGCTAATCTGGCCGTGATTTTGAATAGCGTCCTCTGGCCGTGATTTTGGATAACAGTTTTCCCACTTTTCGCAAAAAATCAGAAACATTCCTTAATCACGATATTTATTTAATTATTTTCCTATTAATAAAAAAATCGGTTTAAACCCAGCTAAATTTGAGTTATTTTGGGGTGGTCTTGGTACATAGTAGACCAAAACAATGACAGTTCGGTGCATCATGCTTTGTAAGGGTGTAGCATGTCCACCCAAGTTATAGGTTTAGCGAAATAAGCTTTGTTTCACTGATAGGTGGGCCACAGGGTCAGAGGTTTGCTATGAGGCTACCATGTTGTACCCAGATTTGCTTGGGGTGATTTTGCTGAGTGTCACTATAATTTTGCACCCGAAACATTATCCATGCATTGTTTAATTTGCAGAAAACCAATTCCTTCACTATTTTGACCATGCAATATATCAAAATTCATAGTTTAGTGTGTAGAATAATACTATGAATTTTAATATATTATACCCAATCTATCTTGGAGGGCCTTCCTGTAATTTGGCATTGTCCAAGCATATTTAGATTATTAAAGAATTGCTAACTTCAAGAACTAATGGAGTAGCAACTTTTTGAGGTACAACAGCACCAAAATATTTGTAGTCTGAAGCAATGCTCACTTCTGTGTACTTGATAAACCGAATGTCTTCAAAGATTCTTAATGAAAATACACCACTTCAAATTGTTGATTCCAAAGCAATATTATTTTCCATATCTCCAATGATCTTTGGTTGTATTTGGTTTTTCCACACAAAGGGAACTATGCATGACAAATTGGATCCCAAAGCTATCAAATGTGTCTTTATAGGATATCAAACTCTCAAAAGGGGTACAAGTGCTTTGATCATATCGCCAAATGTAGGTATGTTTCAATGGATGTCACATTTTTTGAAAGTCAACTGTACTTCAATTTTGGTGAAGACAACTTATGTAGAGACCTAACTAAAAATGAAGAAGAATTATTTGTCCCAAGTCAATTAGAATGTGTCTTTAATCCAAACACTATAGAAAGTTTGTCTAGTAAACGAGAAGTGGTACTTCCAAACTCTTCAAATGTCACAGAACAAAGAGGTGCCTCAAATCAAGATCTGAAAAATACAATATTGGGCAAGGAAAGTAACACTGATACCATGCCACAAGATCTTGACCTACCCATTGCTCTCCGAAAAGGTAAACGAAACATTAAATTCCTAATCAGTAAATATGACTCATATTCTCATCTAACTATACCGCTTAAAGCCTTTATTGCCTCATGTGATACAGTATCTATTTCTAGAAATGCTAGGGAAGCTTTAGAATTTGATGCTTGGAGACAAGCAATGAAAGAAGAGATGTATGCTCTTGAAAAGTGTGGGAAATGGGAAGTCTGTGAACTCCTAAAAGGCAAGAAAACTGTTGATTGCCGATGGGTGTATACCGTTAAGTTTCAGTTAGATGGTCAAATTGAGAGGTACAAAGCTAGATTGGTTGCTAAAGGGTATACACAAATACAAGGAGTGGACTAGATTGGTTACTTTGCATTTCTGCTTGTAAAAAATGGGAACTATCAATTAGATATGAAAAATGCTTTCCTTCATGGATCTTTGGAAGAAGAAATATATATGGATCAGCCACATGGTTTCAAACTTGAGGGGGAGACACATAGAGTGTGTTGATTAAGGAAGTCACTATATGGTCTTAAATAGTCACCTCGAGCCTGGTTTGCATGATTGAGTTATATCATGATCACTTTGAGATACGTGCAAAACACATTCCGATCATATTGTGTTTGTAAGAAGGGGTGAGAAAGTGTGTGTTTTAATTCTATATGTTGATGATATAATTGTGACAGGTGATGATGTTGAGTAGATAAATCGATTGAAAGAAAATCTGAGAAGTGCATTTGAGATCAAAGATCTAGGTAAGATGAGATACTTTTTTGGAACTGAAGTGTCTCGTTCAGACAAGGGTATTTTCACATGCCAAAGAAAATATACCCTTGACTTGCTAAATGAAACCGGAATATTGGGTTGTAAGACAGTAGCAAGTCCCATTGAACCAAACCATAAACTTCGAGATAAAATAGCTAGGTCATTAGAAGATCCAACTATTTACAAGAGACTAATTGTCAAATTATTATATTTGACAATTACTTGACCTGATAACTTATGTTGTTAGTAACCTCAGCCAGTTTTTGCAAAGTCCCTCACATGAACAGCTACAAGCTGCTTATCGAGTCTTAAAATACCTAAAATGGGAACCAGAAAAAGGTCTTTTGTACTCTCATGGAAAATATTTTAAACATTGATATATATATATATATATATGCTGATTAGGCTGAGAGTATCATTGACCGAAGATTCACATCTGGTCATTATACTTTCATTGGAGGTAATTTAGTCACTTGGAAAAATAAGAAGCAAAAAGTTGTTTCCTGATCAAGTGCAGAGGCATAATACAGAGCTATGGCAAATAGGACATGTGAGGGTATGTGGATCAAAACATTACTTGCTGAGTTGGGGTTTAAGGTAACACAACCAATTCCTTTGTATTGTGATAATCAAGCGGCTTTTCATATTGCTAGTAATCTTGTTTTCTATGAACGAACGAAGCACATAGAGGTGGACTATCACCTAATGCGTGAGAAGTCTGTGAAGGAGAAAGTGGTTTTCCCAAAGCATGTGAGATCTCATGAACAATTAGCAGATATGTTTACGAAAGGGCTGTCTGAAAAGAGGATAGAAGAGATATGCTCCAAGTTGGGCATGATAAATATCTATGCTCCAACTTGAGTGGGAGTGTTGAGAAATATAGTTGTTATTGTGCCTTTTGTGTTTAATAGAAACTCTAGGATGCATTTGTAATTTTACACAATATATGGACTGTTTTGTAACTTTGAAAGATAGTAATTGAAATAGATGAGACGTAAGAGAGAAGAATAACTCTCTGAACCCTATTTCTTCTAAATCTCTCGTTCTTCTTTTCTTATTCCAAACAGTACTCTAAGAACCCTAAAATCCAACAACCGACCTAGTAATGACAAATTCTAGCAGCTTAACACATCAACAATGCAACCAGAAGAAACCTGCTGCATACTGGTATACAGAGATACCACACACACGCAAAAAAAGACAATTAGTGGCACCTAATCTTCAAATCATATAGAATAATTCCAGTCAATTGGACAAATTAACGAAGAATAAGAAAATTAAAGCTTGAATAAGAAAAAATGCGCTAAAATCAACTTTGCTTTCAACATTTATTTCTAATAGTAAGATAGACAGAGTCATTGTATTAGCAACAAGAAAATAAACAACTTTTGTTTTGACATCAATAATTTGTAAAATTACATGCAGCGACCCATATTGAGGGATCATATGCGGCGTCAACACTCGGCAGCAATGATTCTTCACTGGTGGTCATTCTAAAACAATGAGATGAAATAAAAGACTATAGAATCATAATTAGTATCTAATGTTATTTCAGTTAATTAAATTCGTAGCAGAGATTTTGCTAACTATAATAATAAAAAAGACTAATGCATATTAGGAACAAACCACCTACAACGCTCAAAAGGACAAGGCACCGGTTCACATGTACCGGTAGCAATATCATACCTCCAAAGTCTACTGTCATTATATAACCTATCAATATAGAATCTGCAGCGTTCTTTAATGAAGTAGACACAGTTCCCTTTAAGTCCAGCAGTAGCTCTCACAGAAAAACCATTCAGATGATCCAGAAATATTATTTGATCTCCAATGTTACTCACCTTGACCCAGTGAGGTTGCCCTTTTCCTCCTTCAAAATTAAGCTTGTAAATAACAAATATATAAGTCCTAATATTTCTATCGTAATTATATTCCCAAGACACTCTCCAAAGTTCTCCACATGACTCAACAATGTAACCAGTAATGAAACCAAAAGTCTCTAAATACGGTGGTGGTATTGTGTACAACTCCTTCCTTGAGGCAGCATCAAACACCTTGGTCCACATGTTGGTCCACATGTCACGATCGTCTGTAGTAAAAAGCATTCCATTCCAATAACAACAAGTTTTATGTAAAGCAGTGTCAACACATTGCCATCTCATCTTGTCCAAATAATAGGTCAAGTATCTACAACGCCCTACGTCACATACTATGCTAACGTGCCACTGCCAGTTACGACTCGGATCTGCACCACCAAAAACTGGCCTGATAGTATCGAAATAAGAAGGTAGCTGTGGGAGATAAATTTCCTCGTTTGTGAGGGGATTGAGTAGAGAGATGACTTCCCCATATACAACGAGAAAGTAGCTGTGGTGAGGTATGTGGTAAACCTTACCTCCATGAGATTCTTGAATAGGGATGCTACCTGTTTCGCCGCTAACAAACGAGTAAAACCGTAGCTCTTCTTTCAAAGGAGATGCCTGGGGGAATTGTCTACTGTCCTCGATGAGCCAAGGAAGTTGTTGTTGAGGAGGATCCGAGAGGAGGACAGAGGATAACCACCTCTTACATACAGCACGGCAACGAATGAAATAACGGAGATCAGGGAGTTTTTTGGAGACAAGATGGATCAGTTCCGGCGGAAGTGCCGTCCAATCCCTTTCTGAAGACATTATTTGCTCTCTTTCTGTAATGGAAGTAACAATGGGGATATTGGTTTTTGTTGTTGAAATTCTCCTATATTTCACAGGAGCCTGCCACCGAGAGTAGGAGATGAGCGGTGCTATTTTGGGTAGATTACTAAGTGCTGAGAATATTTCTCTATTTTCATATCTAATTTATTCTTTCATAGACTCATCAAATTATAGCAGAAGCTTAATAAAAATTTGTATTAAATACGTAAAGTTATAACTATTAAAAGATATTTAAATAGAATGGAAGAATGACTTGATTTGGCTATTTTGAGAGCTAAATGCACAACTAAAAAAAATTATTTATTTTTTATGTCAAATTTCATAATCATCACCTGCACATTCTTAAATTTTATTTTGCATATTAAATTATAAAATATATTTACAAATTAATATCTCTCCGTTAATGTAAAAAATAAGAACACTTTATTTTATAAACAATTATTTAATTTCTTTTGTTTTAAAAATGCATTGAGGATATCAATAAAAATAGTTAAGGTAGAAGATATCAACAAAATTAATTATGTGATGTTACACTTTGACATCAAAAAATTTATAGATAAAGTCACATTTTTCATATAGACAATTTTACTATTTGCAGCAATATTCATTCAATTTATTATTTTTTTTTAAAGTTATTATTTTTTCAATTCATTCAATTTATGCTATAATGATTTGACTTATTTAATTTAATTCTTAAATAGCAATGTTGTCATTAAAATAATAAAAAGATAATAAGTCATTCTTACAATTGATTGTTTTCTTCAATGTGATACAAGATTTTATTAATTAAGGTTCTACTATTATGAGATCTCAAAAGAACAGTCATTGGCTGGGGCTGCATCTAAATTCTAGATTGACTATTTGTTATGTTCATATCACTAATTTGGGCCTAATTTATGAATTGAAAAAAATTTCAAGGATGATAGTGCTGGTGCTGCATATATAGATTATAAATTGACTATTTATTATGTTTATATCACTAATTTGGACCTCAATGAATCCATTTTGTTTCTTTTGGTCCGATTAAGTAAAGTAAATTTGGTCCTTAACATACACTTTAGTTCGATGCATCAATACATAACAATTCAAAAAAAAACTATGCATGCAAATATGCGGATAAGACAGAATGTGTGACAGTATATGTCATTATCCTTACAGTTCCTTCCTTCGTTAACAACAGTACAACACTTGTCTTTAAGAAACCACACTTGTCTTTAAGAAACATGCAAATATACATAGCAGCTGGAGATATATTGTGTCTCTAGGAGAGCGACTTCTCTTATCTCGTCATATCCCAACATGGTTCGTGATTTATATATTATTTGTAATTCAAAATTGTACAAGTATGTTAACTCAGCCAGAAGAAACCACACTTGTCTTTAAGAAACATGCAAATACACATAGCAACTGAAGATATATAAGGTGGCTCTAGTTGATGCGCTATAGACATAGACATGTTTATCAGTAAGCTAGTTTGATAATTTTTTTTTTTTACAAATTGATCTTTATACTTTTTTTTTTTTTTTTGATAAAAGACACCAAAATGCCCATTTCATTTCCTAAAATCAAGTTAACTTACAACCATCATATCAAAATTCTCAAGAACTATCACCGGGACTTACTGACTAATGCAAAACAAAAAACAAATGCTCTACGTTTAACCATCCACCAAAACATAGTGAATTGATCTTTATAGTTGATGATTAGAGATCCATGTACAGTATCAGTAGATTATGTTTTTTCTTAAATTTAAGGTAGGGCTTTTCTTTTTAAGAGAACTAGGTTTGTATACTTGTATAGAGAGGAGATTGGGAGGAGAGGAGGGGGACTATGAGTTAATTATTTTAAAGAATACAACTCTGGTTCCATCTTAAATTTTTTTGATCTGTTCTATTCCCCTGATATCTCAAATATATTATTTTTTCTTGTTAAGACCATATTAATCAGTCTTACTCTTTAAGCATCTCAGGTTAAAAATTATAGGGATGCCTTTAGCAACGTATGAATCCATCTATTAATATAACTGGTGCCGAATATATGAGAAAGTTTGTTTACTGAGATTATTTCATGAAACGAACGAAACGGAGAACCAATTAAATTACTCCCAATCGCCAACACACAAGAAACCAAGAACCAAAATCATCAAAAGAGCATGTTAAGAAAAGAACAAAAGTTCAATAGACTAAACAACTCCAAACAATCTAATATCACGTGCGGTCCAGAGCCCCCACTATATATCCTCTATACACCAATTCTTTTTGTCCTTTTCCAAAATTTAAAATTTTTGACAAAAAATAATCATAAAAATTGGACAATCATTTGAAGCCCACAAGAACTGAATTGATTACATAGATAACAATCTTAATCTTAGCAGCATCTGAGGCCAAGGTGGCTTGATGATTAGAGACTATCTTGTATACATGATTGAAAATTGGTCTCACGAGCACTGCTATTGACGGGTCACTTGGATTAATCGTGACTGCCACATCTGTCATCCATGTGGCCTTTTGTGCAGTATCATTGGCTATGTCACAGGCTAGCTGCTGAAGAAGTGCAAGCAGTACTGCTTGAGTAAGGGGTATTGGTACCATTGTGCATAGTTCATGTAAATCCACCTGTACAATTCAAGGCATAAATATCAAGGAATCTAGCATTAGGCATGGGAGCCATATCAGTATATCATTAATTTTATTAAAATTATCCTTTTTGTTTAGATTGTTTATACCTGGGAGCATAACCAAGAAACCATAGAGATGTCAGTCGATTGCAGCGCTGCATTAAATGCCTCCTCATATTTCCTCTCAGATATCAATTGGGCCAGCTCCTTTGTAGGATCCAGAGGTGCCTCATGCTGTGACCAGACAAGTTAACATTAGAATGCAACAAAAGGTGCAATAGAAGCTCTGTTGGACCTCCATAAGTGTAATTAATAGTCAGGATGATATCTTCTGACCAATAATCAGAAAGCTTTTTACACACGTAAAAATTAAAGCCATAAATGCATGTACCTATGCCAGAAATACCTAGTGATTAATTTAGGAACTTTCATGCACATGCTATACAAAATAACATGCGATCCAAAAGTTACTGTATTAGAACAACATCCTAAACCTCAACATATTCATTCAAAAGGCACCTAAAATAAACAATATTCCTCCCAGTTTCTGTCCATATATGCCAGAAAATACAGACAATTTGCGGTAAAGAAACTACAGAGGATAGAATCAAATAAAGATATTCCTCGAGACATCTCATTTTGCAAGTTTCACTATTACTTCTGAGCACTTATAGAGGCAAGTCCGTTAAAAAAATTTACAGCAAAAGATAAGTTTTAGTTTAATGGGCCTGATAAGGTTACCACATTAGGAAAACCGGGCATGAGGCCATTGGTAGCCTGCATGGCAACTGGATTAAATACCTTGGGGTTTCCTGCAGCAACCATGGAAAGGAGTTTGCGCTTCCAGTCCAATAGCTCGAACATCAAGCTCTGTGTGATTGATGGCCCAAAACAAAGACTGTCAATGAACATGATCATGTAAACTACTGTACTAGAGGCAAAGAGCATGTTCCACTATGTTATCTTAAAAAGAAAAAAAGAAAACAGAGTGCAAAATTCTGGTACGTTGAAAGAACTGAAGAGGGTTACAGTGGAATTCATGTTGCTTTCAAGGTTAACATTTTCCAGGGGCTTAGATGATAATTTAATACTTTATAGGGGTAAGTCCAAAAAAGAAATTGTTTCACCAATTCAGCAGCCCATAACAAAAACAAATAAGTCAAAAGTCCCTCCAACAGAATACCATAAACTAAAATAAATGTACTCCAATAACTTGTAACATATCACGTACCCTTAAAGTAAGAGCAAGAGGAGTATGTGCAGCCTCAATTTGTTTCTGAATAGGGATGCTACCTGTTTCACCGCTAACAAACGAGTAAAACCGTAGCTCTTCTTTCAAAGGAGATGCCTGGGGGAATTGTCTACCATCCTCGATGAGCCAAGGAAGTTGTTGTTGAGGAGGATCCGAGAGAATGATAGAGGAGAACCACCTCTTACATACAGCACGGCACCGGATGAAATAACGAAGATCAGGGAGTCTTTTGGAGACAAGATGTATCAGTTCCGGTAGAAGTGTCGTCCAATCTCTTTCTGAAGACATTATTTGCTCTCTTTCTCTAATGTAAGTAACAATGGGGATTGGTTTTTGTTGTTGAAATTCTCCTATATTTCATAGGAGGCTGCTGCCGAGAATAGGAGATGAGCAGTGCTATTTTGAGTAGATTACTGAGTGCTGAGAATAATTTTCTATTTTCATATCTAATTTATTCTTTCATGCTCTTCAAATTATAGCAGAAGTTTAATAAAAAATTTGCATTAAATATGTAAAGTTAACTATTAAAAAATATTTAAATAGAATGAAATAATGACTTGATTTGGCTATTTTTTTCTTCAATATGATACAAGATTTTATTAAGATTCTACTATTATGAGGAGAGAAAAGTTTATATGTACATTCAATAATCTAATTGTTGCTCTTAAAATAACAGTCCTTTTGAGAATGTAATCTCGAATTTTGTTAAGCTTTCGCAAAATATATATCAAGAATGATGGCGCTGGTGCTGCATCTAAATTCTAGATCGACTATTTATTATGTTCATATCACTAATTTGGGCCTAATTTATGAATTGTAAAATATCAAGGATGATGGCGCTGGTGCTGCATCTAAATTCTAGATCGACTATTTATTATGTTCTTTTTTTTTTGAAAATACTGACAGCGGCTGTCAGGGGTACAAGTGTCCTAAATTAAAAAAATGACAAAGAAATACATCATATAACACAACACAACAACAGATTTGATATTCTAACATAATCTCAGCCATAAATTGGACTCTTGCCAGATGTGTTCCACCATCACCTCTGCTGGAATTACTTGTCCTTCGAAAATCTTCTTATTCCGCAGCTTCCAGATTGCCCAGCAGGTTGAGACGAAGTATACGTGCCACTGCCTCATCCCCATTCCCGCTGTAGCTGCTCTAGAAGCTGAGATTCGCCATGTCTCCTGTACTGACCTATCCCTGTGCAAAAGAGGCACTCCAAGAATAGATGCCATCCTTTCCCATAATCTTACCGATGTTGGACATTGAAAAAACAGATGGAAAGATGACTCAATTGCTCCAAGGTTACATGATTCACAGTCCAATGACACCTCAAAACCCCTTCTAACCATCAGCTCATGAGTGAGTAGTCTATCTTTGAGCAGCAAATGAACAAAAATGCGTACACTTGGGGGAATCTTATAACTCCAAATCTTTTCAAAAGGCCATCTTATCTTACCACCTCCTCCTAACAATGAATAAGCTGATTTTGCTGAGTATACTCCATTTGAACCCCATACCCACAATAGCTGATAATCACTGTCTCTCTTAGTGGACATATTAAACAGAGGACTGATTGAATGTAACGTGGCCCAAAAGAATGAACCTGTGCAAACCCACCTTTTTGTACCATTTTTGTTCATATCACTAATTTATTATGTTCATATCACTAATTTGGGCCTAATTTATGAATTGTAAAATAACAAGGATGATAGTGCTGGTGCTGTATCTAGATTATAAATTGACTATTTATCATGTTCATATCACTAATTTGGACCTCAATGAATCCATTCTGTGATCTTTTGGTCTGATTAAGTAAAGTAAATTTGGGATGACGTAGTTAGTTTGCAAACCCTATATCCCTATCTACCAAATATATCCCTATCTATCAGATATATTTTCTTGTAAATATTTAATAGTTAGGTGACATGACTTTTGATAAAGTTAATTTGGAGAAAAAAAATCAGTTATTTGGTTTCTGTTGTATTTTGTTTTTGTTATGATGATTGCCTAATTATGATATTTACGATAGACTTAAATAAATTGATTTGGTACTTTTATCTCTTTAATTAATTATTGAAGAAACTATAGACAACTTATGCATAAGCTTTATTTAGAACAAATCAGGTGTATCTCAGATCATACATTTACATCTAGAACTTCATCAATCAATTGCATTTCAGTTGCTATTAATCATTACATTATAAGTTAACTAAACTTGAAATTTTATGCTAACATAGGGAAAGGCAGATAATTTATATTTCAATTGAAATACTACTATATGGCCATTAATTATTTTGAGTGCATAGATATGTAACAACAGTAAATTAATAGGAGAAAATTATGTAACCAGCAATTCCTTAAATAATATTTTATGTTGCCTCATGAAATATGCTTTTTCTAAATTAATTGGATCTTTGAAATGAATTCTTCAGTCTTTTTAAGTGCAAGTTAGACACCTGTAGAATGGAAGCTGTTGATTAGATTCTTTTTTTTTTTTTTTCAAAATAGTTTATACGTATATACGTAGGCGTGCATATATTGTTTGTTAGAGAATATATGTATACTAATTAATGTGCTTATTCTTTTATATCGGTTATATACGGAGACTTAAATGACACCTTTACGTATATAGTTTTAATAGAAATGCTGATGTCAATCTAAAAAAATAACTATAATATTATACACCCATATATAATAATGAGTCATGTAATAGTAAGTATATCATTATAAACTTTAGTTAATTTATATTATATCATTACTAGCAACTAAAGTACAATTGGTAGATGAAGTTCTATACGCAAATGTATTTCTAATAGTAAGAAAGAAAGAGTCATGTATAAACAACAATAATAAAAACAACTTTTATTGTGAATTTGTGATATCAATAATTTGCAAAATTACATGCAGTGACCCCATATTGAGGGATAATTAATACTCATAATATGGGACCTCTACACTCGGCAGCAATGATGCTTCGCTGGTTGTCATGTTAATACACAATCAAATGAAATCAAAGACAGCATAATCATAATTAATATCTAACTTTATTTCAGTTAACTAAATTCATAGCAGAGTTGTTTCCACACAAAAAAAAACTGCAGCATAAAAATGTAGAAAGGGAACAAACCACGTACAACGTTCAAAAGGACAAGGCACTACTTGTTCGCATGTACCAGTAGCAATATCATACCTCCAAAGTTTATTGTCATTGGACAAAATTTCAAATATGAAGTAGATGCAGTTCCCTTTAAGTCCACCGGTAGCTCTCACAGAAAAACCATTCAAATAATCCAAAAAATCCAAAAAAACCATTTGGTCTCCGATGTTACTCGTATTGACCCGGCAAGGTTTTCCTTTTTCTCCTTCCAAATTAAGTTTATAAATACGAAAATTAAAAGATACAATAATTTTTTGTGATCTTTCATATTTATATTCCGAGATCCCAGCCGTTCAACTTTTTCTGTGCACACATCTCGGAATAATTCGACGGTTGGATCCGAATTGAAGGGATTTTAGCAGTGTTCTAAATAGCTAGCTATAGCTTTTTCAGACCATAAAGGCTACGCTATGAGATAAAAGTGCGCTATTTCAGCTACGGTTGCTATAGTTGTAATAGCTTATCGCTTTTACCGCTACGCGCTATACTACATTGGCTTTTTTGCAATTTACATGGGCTTCCATACTTTTGTTCATATTTCTGATACTACATGGTCTGCTATAATATGTATGCTAAACCGAACTATATATATTTGTTTCTATTTGTGATTTAGTCTCTTATTCTATATCAGAAAATATTCAAATATTAATTCTTACTTTTTGTTTTTTCTTCGTCTAGTATTCACATGTAAAATTATCACCGTTCGTTTCATTGGAAGCTTATTTTGATTATTATAATATATAAAATATTCAAATAGGTATACTAATTTTATTTCACTTATAAAATTAATTGCTCTTCGTCTATTATAATCTATAATACTATGAAGTGTGAACTATTAAATAATGTTACCTTATATATCTTTTTTTTTTTTCCTTCTTATTTGCATGATTGAAAAAAAATATAGACTTAGATTAGTTATAATTTAGTTATTATCCCAATTATCCAATATTTATAGATTATAAATTTTGAAAATTAAAAAAAGCTATGTATGAAAGCTTCCGCTATAGCTACGTTATTCACTATATTTTTTTTCCGTCTCCCCGCTACATCGCTATAATCGCTATTTAGAACCTTGGATTTTAGAAATAATGTTCATTCACCTCGAATTTCAGCAGATTCGGATCCACAGACTCACTCATTAGAAAAGTCTCGACTCTTTTGAATTTGAGTTGATTGTCAGCGGCTGCTATAACGTGAGAAATTAACACATGGAACTATGGAAATGGAAGCGTAGAGGTTTATCCGTCAAAAGACTCAAAGGACACATGTACGACAGTTGAATCATTGCCCAAGTTGGTAAAGATAAAGAAATCAACGCCGTTGATAGTTTTGTACAATTCAACGGTTAATTAATGTTCTCTTTAATAGGACAAGATTGGAAGTTATCACTCTTAAGAAAGGTCCATCCCCTTTATTGACTATTGAACCATAATTGAAACAGGAGCATTAATTGTATTGACATAAAGGGATTTTACATATATTATTTTCATTTGTATTGTTTTAATCGGAAAAATGTAATTAATGTTACAAAATGAAAAAAAGAAGAAGTAAGAAAGCCTGTTCAGAGGCACCCATGTCATGGGAACTAGTAAACTTCAACCAAAAGATAATTTTTCCATCTGTTCGTTAGGTGATATCGGGTTGGGAAATGATATTTTTGTCTCTTATTATTTTAATCATAAATTTAACTAGTTTTTTAATAACGGGCGGATCAGGATGGACCAGGTTCAATCCGGGTGGGTTCACCGGTTGGCCGGGTATGGATTCGGCGAATTGAACGGTCAGGGTTCGGACGGATAAAATTTTTGAAACTCGACTCTTACCCCCCTTTGGACTCCTACCCGCACGGGTTGGCGGTCCGGGCGGACCGGATTTTTTTTTTCTTGTTTTTTTTTCTATTGTTTTTTCCTTTTTTTCTGTTTTTTTATCTCGGGAATTTATGCAATCTGGACCATTCTTTTTAACTTGGCACGAATCTTAAAGCAAAATATATGCACAACACGAATTCCAAAGCAGCGTGATTAATTTTGCACGAATCTCAAAGCACATGTCAAACAAGTACCGGTCAGACGGATCAACGGGCACGGGTCAAACGGGGTACGGGTCAGACAGTTTTTTGTTTCAAATTTTCAAACCCGGTCCGGATTTTTGCCCGGTCCGGCCTACCTGTGAACCCGGCCAAACCCGTGTACAGTCCGGTCTAGACGGGCACAGGTCAAGGGTGGTCCGGTCCGGGTTCAAAATTAGAACACTAGATTTAACTATGATTAATTTCAGAATTATTATGTAATGGCTAAAAATTAAGAAAAGAGTTTTAAGAATTTAGAGACAAATTAGATACATTCAAGTTTTGAAAGATACACAGGAAATTAGAGAAGTTTGTAAAGGATAATAGAAAAGAGAGAGATGAAATGGAATTATTGATTTACAAGTTTGTCTCTATCTAGTATTTATAGAGTATAACAATCTATGCTAACTTAGATCACAACTTCTGGCTATGGTTATCAGAATAACATAAGTTCTCTCACAAATGTCCAACAACAACTTAACATAATATTATTTCTAACAAACATCTTAACAGCCTATTAGCTCTAACTAACTAACAACTTGATGTCTTTGATTAGCTCCAGCAGAATCTAAAATGTTGTTGTCCATTGGATTCCCATTTATATGTGAGGGTATATCAAAAGTTAACCTAATTAAAAATGTATTGGGATTTCTTTGTTTTTTTTTTTTTTTCCGACGAAGACAACTTCTCTCTTCCTCATTTAAAAAAAAAAAATAGTTTTTCAAAATTTAATGTTCATAAGAGCTTTTATTTCAATTTTAAACTCACAATCTTCAGTACAAAAATATATATTTTTTTATTATTAGATCAAAAGTCATTCTTCTCTCTAAGTCTCTCTCTCATTGTTATTACTTTAGGATCTTTCTAATTGTACTCAAGAATTTGTATCCACTTTTTACCCAAACTAACTGTCATTTACATGATAATAATACTGTAACAATATAATATAATATTGTAACAGACAATATAGAATGATGTAAAAGATGCGATCAATTTTTTAAAAATTAACAACTTGCAACTTCCAACTTCCAACATCTTTGTAATTAGTGTACTTTGTACTTTCAAAACTGTTGTACTTTGACAGTTAATGACAGTTAACTGTAATTGTTTTACTTAAGAATCTGCTCACTTGTGTACTTTCCTCCTTCTAGAAGTTTTTAATTTTTTTTTATTTTTCTATCGTTTTAGAAGTTTTGATTATTATTTTTTTTTCATTTTTTGAATTAAATAATCTGTAAAATTACGGATTCAAACAAATGAAATTGAATATAGCAAAAAATAGCTGCGTAAAGTGCACAAATAACGACAAAATATATATTCCAAAATACTGTAACACAACATTATTAAATAAGGACTCACCAGTCCTCCAGGATAGAAACCATTTAAGCCATGTGACCGTTTGGTGGTGGTATTCATAATATTCATCATTCTCCCCATGTGAAGTATAGTAGTGCAACTCCAACCCAGGGAGATCCACTACTATAAGAACCCAGTGGTTCTTCTTATACACAGGGACAAATAGTCATTTGATTGTCTCAAACTGTTGGCCAGACAGTCGAGGAATAACCACCACCGCCTGTTTCTCTGTGTATGTGTGCATCAAGATCTGTATTTTACAAGAGAACATACTGTAATAAATATGAACAAATAATGTAACAAAGGAAAATCAGAACTGTACCATAATAATTCAGTACTATCAAATATGAAATGAAATAATGTAACAAATACCTAACATAACTATAGCAAATAATGTACAATACTACAACAAATTCTAGAACTGTAGCAAATAAATGTAAATGAAAATACAAAAAGAGAATAAAAACTTACTGAGGTGTAAGGGGAAATGAAAAACCAAGGTTGAGCAACAGGTGTTTCAAATTGCATCACCTACAGAATGACCTCAACCAGCTGAACAAAATAAAAAATTATATGTTAAACATGCAAACCTATAATGTAACAAAAGAATAAAAATACTGTAATAGATATGAATAAATACTTTAACAAATATGAATACACTAAATTTGCATGCAAGAGCACTAACTTAAATAATGCAACACATATAAAACAATATTGTAACAGATGTGAACAAATACTGCTCAATCTTGAATAAATAATGTAACTGCATCATGCAGACTGTAACTTAAAGCACTGAACAAATAATGTAACATACTAAGGGAATACTGTAATTTATACGGAGTGGATACTGTAAAACTTGAAGAATTAAACTATAAAACATGAATACTGTAAAAGTTGAAGGAATACTGTAATTTATACGGAGTGGATCATGTAACAGATAGCACATATGCTATAATAATCACAGTCTGAAGACAAGATCTAAATTCAAAATTAAAAGCAAGTATAACTAGTTACTTTTGAGTTCTTTGTGAAGATTTTCTTCATTCGTATACTCGATTATCTTTGACCACAGCACGAGGCCGCCTCATGTGAAGATCAAGAGTTGTTCATTCCTGTCTTGTTTGATCTATTGTAGGGAGAAGATATAGACCAAATCGAATGAATAGATCGGTAAAGGAGAAAAAAATTTCTAAAGAGAGAAGAGAGATCACGAATGAACAGACTGGGAAAAGAGAAATTTTCATTTTCTAAAGGGAGAAGAGAGATCGCGAATGAACAGATCGGGAAGGAAATATCGAAGAGAAGGAGAAAAGGAAAATCGCTCGAAATCTCCCCAAAATCGCGGCACAAAATCACAGAAAGATACGATTTGAAAATGAAAAGAGAAAACAGGAAATGAAGCTGGAAAAAAGAATTATATAGGCGGAAAAATGAGGACCATTAATTAATGACAGTTAAACCAGCATTGGATAAGGCGTGGGTAAAACATGGGGACAAAAGTCTGGGTACTAAAACCTTTTCTCATTACTTTATCATATTTATTATACTCTCATAGTCTCATTCATATGTATAGTGGCCACTAGGGCTGTAAAAAAAAAATATCGTAGTTCATGATTCGATTCGAGTTTGATTCGAAAAAGTTCGTAAAAATTCGATTCAAAATTGAGTTTGTTTGAAATTAATTCAAATCAAACTTAGTTCGAAATTAATTCAAACTAAACTCAAATTGATCAGGTTCATTTGAAATAGGTTCGTGAACTATTCTAGTTCGAATCTCAAAGTAACATGAACCGTTGATGACTTATGTGCGCTGATGACTTAAAAGTTAAAACATAAGACCACTCAGTCATAAGTCATAACTCACAAATCGTAATCCTCACTCTCAGTTTTGAAATTCTAGCCGACTTTCACCTCTCGCTCTCGGCGACTACGATCACTCTTCTTTGTCGTAAAAAAAGTTCGTAAAAATTCAAAATTAATTCAAACCAAACTTAGTTCGAAATTAATTCAAACCAAATTTAATTCAAAATTAATTCAAATCAAACTTAAACTGGGAGTAAGTTTGATTTGGTTTGGTTGGTTTGCAGCCCTACATTTAGGAACTTCTTCAATTAGAAAACAAATGTAAAAAACTTTTGTCTCTACGCGCGGTTCATCTAATTAGTGAAAATTGTACATGTACAAAGCAATGTGAAAAACTTGTATTTTATCCCGTTCTGATGTACATTTTTTTTTTGGGTATAATGTTATTTTTAATGTTTATTAAAGTTTCACAACTTCTTAACGTTATTAACATTCATTTAAATTATTGGATTTAATAATAGACGAGTTCATATGATGTTTCTATATTTAAATTATATTAATAATTATTAATAAATAATAAGTATTCATAACAAGTTTTTCAGAAAATTAAATAAACAATAAAATATTTTCACAATAATTTTTACAATACAACCAGTCAATAATTTCTCTACATTCATAATTATTTCCGTAGATATAAATTTCTATAAATTAATTTGTAGATTTTAATATGCATGAAATTTCTTATAATTTTATGATAATCCAACACGTTCGGTTTCTCTGACTAAGGGATGTTAGTCGATCCCACGTGTGTTCTGACTTCTCTCTCCGACCAATCAAATTTAATAAACAAAACAAAACTTGTTCTGTAATCCAAAAATGACATATATTAATAAACTATTTTCTTGCGTTGATTTGAAATATTAACCCCCTCCATTAAATTAGGTTATTTTTATTAGGATGTGCTCTGCATCACCAAATTTAAATTACCTAATTTCTGTCACCAACAGAGGGTGGATCGAATTTTACATTCAAATTAGGTGAAGACTTGAGTTAGGTCAACAAAAATAATAGTTATAGGGAGAATGGTTCATCTAAACTTTGTGAATAGGCAACAAAACAAAAAAAAAAAAATTACTATTTATAAGTTTATTGAACAATCAAAAGTTTGTTAAACCTCGATTAAAAGTAAATTATACATGTACAAATTCAATCTAAAAAAAAACCTCATTTAATTGAAGATGTGAAATTATCTACTTAAACACGAAAATGGGTCAATTTATATGAGTAGAACTAGGGTGTTCTTAAGCTCACCGAGTCTCTTTTTGAGCTTAACTAAAAAATAGCTTCAAACAACACATCCAAACTGATGAAATCGATCTACTTCATGAGTGATGCATTTACATGTCAAATTTATATTTTTTTCGAACTAGTTTAGTATAAAGTCAAACAGTAAAAATTTTAAAAATTTGACACGTAAACGCACTCATGAAGTAGATCGGTTTAAATGGTTTGAATGCGTCATTTGAAGTCAATCCAATAGGTTTTTGAGTTAAGCTCACAAAGGGGCTTTGTGAGCTTATGAACACCTTAGTTCTACTCCAATTTATATATTCATGGAATAATTTAAAACCGGTAGAAATTGCCAGTGTTGTAAATAACGGTATGCGCTTGTGGACGGACATGGTACTGTCAATCGATTAATCGGGAATAATCGATTGATTAGTAAAAAATATTTGTGATAGTTTGATTGCCGCCAACGACTAATCAACCGATTAATCAGCCTAAGCAACTGTTTTTTACAGCACTAGAAATTACAGCATGAGGAAGGTGTAGTCTTTTCACGGAAAACCTAGGCGATGACAACTTGGTGGCAACAACCATTTTCCTTTTGTCTTATTTAATTGTGCAGCTTAGAGGTAGAGGCTGCCACCAGCTTGTATTTTGATAATTAGATATTTAGATCGATATACGACAATAAGACATGGTCTTGGCCTTGGGCATATCAAATGCATGCACTCATCACGCCATCAACATCCAATAAAGGGTTGACTTTAGGCCCAAAGGAAAGAGTCCCCTACTATATAACCCTAGTACCGTTTCCTTCTCATTTTCCACCTTTCTTACTCATTAGGTTGTACCAAATCAAACCAAATAAATGTCTTCTTTAAAGCTCAAGGGGCCTCGGCCAACACCTCTCATGGTCAGCGCCGATTCTCACAAACTACAAAAGCCAGCCAAGAAACCCGTCATCATCTACATGGTAGCACCCGAGATCATACATGTCGAGGCCAGAGAGTTCATGTCGTTGGTGCAACGCCTCACGGGTCCCAACTCGCCATCACCAGGCGAAATCCGTAAATTAACAGCGAACAATGACCGGAGCAACGACAAAGAAAAACACCAATTCCCGGTTAAAGTGAAGGCACGTATGATAAATCATACCGCCGGCTCTGGAAAGCGGCAGTCGTCGCCTCAATCCCCAATATCGCCTACTCTTTTCTTTCATGATCTCAGCCCGCTTTCTCGGGGAGGTGGTGCTTTGAAGGAAGGTGCAGCTGCCTCTCAGGGCTGGTTACACCACCATACCGATTTCTTGGGTCATGCTAACGGGCTTTCGTCAAGCGGCGGGCTCGGGTCACCGACTTTTCTCGACATCTTCGGTCCTTTGTCGCATCAACCATAGCTATAACTCTGTATTGTGTCTTAGATTTTGAGGTCTTATGTTAATTTCTGTATATTGGTTTGATTTTTTTATGTTCTTGGAACCGAATTATATATGCATGCTGTGCAGTTTGTGATCTTATTTGGGTTAGATATTGGTAATGATTTATGAAATTGATAACTAGTTGATTGGGGTGCCATATAACATAGGGGTGTAATGCAAGGATGAAGACATTTGTTCTTTTATTTGGTTATGAACTGTTGGATTAATTAGCTCTAATTTAGGTTATACTGTTATTATTTTATTTTATTTTTGTTGTCAATTGATGTGTTTGAGTGTTTGGCTGTCAAGTTCTCCATTGTTTGTATCGACTGTGTGATGATATGAGGTTATATTGCGCACATTTTCTATGGTTTCCTTTCTCTATTTGTTTCCTGAAAAATAATATTTTTCCTACTTTCATGTCTCTCATAAAACCAAATGCAGAAAAAAAAAACAGAAAAAAATGAAGAGCATAGAAAATAAAGCAGGAAACTTATATACTCAGAGACGGAATTCGAATTTAAATATAGATAAAATCATACTGATGAAGAACAACAGCAGCAGCAGCACCAGCGGCGGCGACAGCAGCATTAAGAACAACACAATAAATAAATCGCAAAATAAAAGTATAACCAATTGATCATAGAGCATAAAATTAAGCACACAAGATGCAATGCTCATGTATCCTGATAGTTGTACAAATATCAAGTGCAACATGTGTAAAAAAAATGCTTTTCTCGAAAAATCTCAGGTCCAAATCATATTTTTGCACAAGTATTTAGGAAAGGGTAATACAACTATACAATGGACAATTGTCGGGATCTCCGTGTTCAGGATATATATATGATTATCCTCTAAGGTATAAGGTATTGTTGAGGGTCTCCCTCATTTTACAGTTTGAGATTATATCTCAACCGGTTTGAGATTCGAAACAATTTAGGGGGTAGTATTATTGGAATTTGAGATTCGTGCTAATTTAAAAAGAACAGTCCAAATCACTAATTGTAAAAGATTCTCTTTTCAGGTAATGAAGAGGATGTGAAATATTAGGATTGTGGGCTATTTGGAATCATGCCTATATGATCTCAATTAGTGTTCTAAAACGGGCCGGACCGGGACGGACCGAGTCCAACCCGTCCGGGTTCACGGGTTGGCCGGATACGGATTCGGCGGGTAAAATTTTTGAAAGTCTACCCTTATCCGCCCGTGGACCCGTACCCCCACGGGTTGGCGGTCCGGACCGGGTTTTTTTCTTCTTCTGTTTTTTCAGTTTTTTTTTCTTTTTTTTTTCAGTTTTTTAAATGAAAATATTTGATAATAAAAATAAATCATTTGATTAACTTTCTTTTTCAGTTTTTTCAGTTTTTTTTTCTGTTTTTTTCTGTTTTTATTTATTAACTTTTAAAATATATTTTTTAATGTATAAAATGCAATTTTTTCACGACCGGACCGGGCGGGTCCGAGTTCACGGACCGGACGGGTACAGGTTCATGGGTTCACGGGTCACGGGTTAGACGGACCCTCCGAACCCGTGCACGGACCGGACCGGACGGTACCCGGGTCACGGGCGGACCGGACCGGATCACGGGTCACGGGTTTATTTTAGAACACTAATCTCAATCATGGACAATTGGAATCACGCCTACATGATCATCAAGATTCAGGATCCTATGAATCAGATCATGATCCCCACTTGCCTACATTAATTACCAGGTATCAGGATTATGGAATTTCGATCATGCACTACTTAGAACCGCACTTACTGCCATGCATTATTCACAATTCCCTTCTATTGGAACACAAGGGATACTAGATTTCCCTTTTTTTATTTTTAGAAAAAGAAAATAGAATTGCAGAACCAGTATGAGGACATTGGGGATGCTTTCCTGCTGCTGAATCTTGTGCACAAGTGATGATATGCCAGAAATAATTATACTACAGTGATGGAAACAAAATGATGCTTTGCAAGATATGAAGTCCAGTGCTCGAAGAGTTCCCGTAAGTCTTTATTTATTCTTCTTAGAAAGCAAAGAAAAAAAAGGTAGTGCCTAACTAAGTTTGAAACTAAAGTTAAAATTGAAGAACTAATCAGTTATATTATTTCTGCCATTCTATGATACTGAGCATGGCAATATTAGCACAGATCGTATGAGAATGTAATTCACTATTTAAAGAACTTTTTAGAATTCTCAGAGCTCTTTGGAAGGCTTGTTGCAGAATTCGTTGTCGGATTTGATACAGGCTCATAAACCAATATTTCTATCAAAAGTAACTCATCTTCTATAAAATTGGAACAGAAAAAAAAACTAAAATTTCATGAATTTACTTCAGAATGAAGAGACTCAATCATGCAAGATAGGCTAACTGTCCGATACGATGGATATATATGGGATACGTAATTTTGAAAAATCTATGATATAAGGGGCATGGGAACCCTCATTGCTGATGCTAAATAAGATTAATATCATTCATTCTAGTACTTTTCAAAGAGGTAAATTTAGATTTAACTTTGTCTTTAAGGTAAAAAAAAAACAGGTAAATGGAGGAAGCATCCCACCTCTCTCTCCCAATTATCACAACTAACCTTTGTGATCAAAGGTTCAGGCTTATGGGTCGTTCTGGATGAATTGGCTTTAGTTATGTAGCTTTCATATGGGAAAAGTAAATAATTGTGAAGTTTTTAAATAAAATGTTCTTTCCTTTCAGTGTTATTATGTGCTGCAATGTTGTTTATTCTGTAAATTTGAACCAGTCAATCTCAACTATATTTTTTTATAAGAAAGAAAATGAAGCAATATTTATTTGTACAGGGCTTTCATTTCCTTTGTTTAGGACGGAATATCGCTGTTGCGAGTACTCGATGTAATTGCTTCGAAACATTTTCCGATTGGCACTTCATGCTGATGCTTTTAAAAAATAATTAATTAAAAATAAAAGATTATTGGACAGAAAGGGCATTTGGTCTAGTGGTATGATTCTCGCTTAGGGTGCGAGAGGTCCCGAGTTCAATTCTCGGAATGCCCCATTTTTTATTCTTCTTTTTTTAGAAGTTTCTTACATTAAAGCCCAAAGGCCAACAGCCCGCTTCCGATAATCCGATGCTGGACCTTCAACAGCCTTTTAACAAGCTTAGCCTCGGAATGCTTATTAAAATCTTCTCTTAAAAAACTTAGCCTCTTAAAATCTTCTCTAAATCGAGCCACGAAATTTGTTCACAATGTCCCAAATAAGTGAATAACTCCATCCCTAATTTTTTTTTTGGTAGTTATTCGTGATTGAGATTGTAAACGGATTGGATATTATATCTGAATCCTGATAGTTCTTTATCGGATATGGTTGTTGATATGAAACTGGATACAGTCATACGGATAATAACTTAATCGGTTGCAAAACCCCAACCACATCATAAATAACATGACTTTTCGGTTGAGCCACTTGATGAGGGAGAGGGGGACTGTCCGATGCTCATCGGATCAAACTCGGTTTGATGGGCACATCATAAATAACATGACTTTTTTTTTCGGTTGAGCCACTTGATGAGGGAGAGGGGGACTGTCCGATGCTCATCGGATCAAACTTGGTTTGATGGATGGTTTTTACCATCTGTTTCACTTCAATATTTGTGCGCACAAATATTAAAATAAATAGCACGGATATTAAAGTGATGCACACAAATCTTGAAGTAGATCGTACAATAGAAACCGCCCATCAAACCTTAGTTTGGTCCGATGGGCATTGGACAGTCCCCCTCTCCCTCGTCAAGTGGTTCAACCGAAGAAAATCATGTTATTTATGATGTGGTTGGGGTTTTGCAACCAATTAAGTTATTATCGGTATGACCTTATCCAGTTTCATATCAAACTTGCCCCCTCTTCCACTTGATTATGATTCCATACTTTGAAGTTCTACAAACTTGCCAGTATTTAAATACCTCTCTTTTATATCCGATTCCCTAGTGGGACTAATAGTATCATGAATCCGGATGTTTACAAATTAGAAGTGTTCAATAAAGTAGGCAGGCGAAGTTCGAACGCTTTGTCAGACTATTATCTCACAGCCCCACCTATGAAATAGGCTCAGTCTTTATTTTATAAACCTGATCATCAATATAAAAAAAGAATTCCAAAGCTTTTTTCCCCCTTCTTTTGCTTCACTAAACACAGTACGTAATTTAATCTGACATATAACCTTATAAGATTTGCATCGGAATGAGATTTCCCCGTTTTTTTTTATTGTTGCTTTACAGTAAATATGTTTTTTGCTTAAGATTTAAGATTCTCTCCCTTTTATTTTTTTTTTTTTTTTTCTGTTTTATTGTTCAACAAAGCTCTAATTTATAAATGAAAAAAAATATATGTTTTGATTTAAATTTATTTCCCATAATGCACATCCGTAATTTATTTTTAATTATCTGAATTATATCCGTATTCATATTCGTATCCGCCAAATATCCAATCTGTATCTGTATCTGTTTAACATCCGATCCGTATCCGAGACTAGGGGTGTTCATCGGTTCGGTTCGGTTTTAACCGAAACCGAACCGAACTAAGCAAACCAAAATTCTATTCCGGTTCCAAAAATAGAACCGAACCGAACCATTCTAGCCTATCAACCGAACTGAACCGAATTGAAATTTTATTTCGGTTTGTTCAGTTAACCGAAAATTTGACAAATAATTCAGACAACTAAAAAATCATCGCAGGTGCAAAAAAACCAGAATTTTTTTTTTTAAACTTCAAATCCATAAACATTCTTACTAGAATTAAATCTTAAATTAAATAAAATGGTAGTTCAAATACAAAGTACATACTATGAGGATAAGAATAACTTAGAAAAAAACTGAAACAAATACATAGCCATATTGTGTCTATACACTACCTAAATCCTATCAGTGTTTCCTTGACAGCAGTACAGCACAAAGAAATTAGGATCCAGAGTTTATTGGATTCTCGCCTAAAAGCCCGAATCAGCAAAAATCAACTCAAATCAAGAAAAGAACGAGTTCAATCTTGTCTATAAAAGAGAAATTTTGTTTTTCCTTTCAATAAACAGAAAACCCCAAAATCAAATAATATAAGACAAAGAACAAACAATGATTAAATAAAAAAAAAACCAAGAAGATATCCAACTTGATTACCAGCTGAGATAAACAAAATAATTCTTGAGAGACCCATGCCCGCTTGCATCACAAATACAATATAGGATTCGACTCTCGAATAAAACCCTAGATCATTTCTAGAGAGACACATGGAGCAAGGAAACGTAGAACTGGAAGCGAGAGTGCGAGGGGAGGCGAGTTAGAGTTTCAGAGAAGAAAGACGACGGAGAAAGGAGAGGTAGAGGCGATCGGAACGAAGACGAGAAACAAAGGAGAAGGAAGAAAGGGTGAAAGAGAGAGCCAGGGACACGGATCTAGGTTTAGGAAATTAGATATTTACATTTCTTTGGTTTTTAAATGAACCGTCCGGTTTTTCTCCGTTGGAAAACTTTATTTCCTCAAAGTTCGGTCGGTTCAGTATATTCGGTTTTAAAATTTTCTAAACCGAACTGAACCAAATATTTGAATCGATTTTACAAAGCCAACCGAACCGATCCATTAAACCGAAAAAACCGAACCGTTTGACCCGAACTAATTCGGTTCGGTCCAAAACCGATTAAACCGGACCCAATGAACACCCCTATCCGATACTATCCATATCCATATCCGTAACCGAAAAATTATAATGAATAAGAATATGATTTGATCACTACCCGATCCGTATCCGACTGTTTATCTGTGAAAGCATGCATATAGCTGTAAACAAACAAAAAATGCATAGGGAATATGTGCATCATGTGAACACATATTTGATCATCCTTGCTTGATTGGAGTGATAGAAATCTAGTGATTGTTTTCCTCTGTACACATATTGCAACCATCAAGTACTGAATCAAAACCGAACCGGAAACTGAACTCTTGTCGAACATGATTAATTAACCTAACAAACCAAGTATTCAACTATTAATTATGTATAAAGCTTTCTTAATTAATATTGAACTTTTCTTATGAGGGTATATACTTCCTCCTGAGTGTTTCTCCCAATGTTATAATCAGTGATATTATTCAATTTACTCTCATGCCAATTAATAATCAATAAATATATCCTTTAAGCAATCCATAATTTTAAAATTGATGTTTTTTTTTTTCAGGACCTCTCCTTAATCAATAAAAAAAATACACAGAAAAAAAGAAAAATATGTAGTTTCTCATACAATTACAGCCCTGCAACAATTATATAATAAAAAATGTACACAAAGGTTGAATTTTTTTTTTTACAGAGTACTGGTGGAAACATCACAATTACAGCCCTGCATGCAACAATTATATAATAATTGTAAAATGTATTTTGATATTTCTCATACAAAGTGTAGTTTCTGATTGTCAACAAAGACTGAGTCTAGCAATAATCCAAACAGAAATTCACCTATTCGCTGCTGCTCAAATTTTACTATAACTGGACTGTTAATTACCATTGCAAATCAGTGAAAGCTATGTGCAATACTTTGGTATCTATAGAGATAGGTTTGTGGTTCTGTCTATATTTATTTTGAACAATTCACATGCATTAAGTACACAATGAGTACTATATATAGACGGTATGGGAATACATTAAATTAGGATCGAGATCTTTGAGTTGATGCAACTCTATTTTCATATACCCAATAGATTTGCTGGGGCGGTTCATCATTTCACATAAAATGCATAAATTGAGCGTACAGAAAGTTGTTGGGACAAACTACAAATCTGATTTTGTTTGATATTAATTAGCAGTTGATATTACGCTGTCAAACATACATAGTGACAATATTCCCAATCAAGAAGTATGATCATTCACGGCTCAAGCTGTTGTTGATATTATTTATAAAGAAAACCGTACCATAATATATATCATGTCCTTCAAATTTTATTCTACCTTACCTCTGTGTCTTTTATAATAAGATTTTAATTAAAATTATAAGAATGCACTCGACAATATTACTTTTCTTATACTCAATCTTTGAAATATAAATAAAAGATTTGAAGTTTGAGACAACATTAGTTTTCTATCATAGTAATGAAAAACTAATACAACACATCAATTTTTCCTTCTTAGACTATCTAGCTAAGTGTTCCAATCTTTTAATTATAAGATCTTAAAAATTTCCAAAACCAAACTATATATAATTGCCAGTGTTGATCTATTACTATTCATTTTTCGGAACTCTTCAAACTGGTATACGATTTAAAAGGTTTTATGATTTTACGTTTCTTAAAATTTTGTTAAAAAAAAAAGGTTTTCAAGTAAACTTTAATAGATTTACTTTTTTTTTTCATTTTTTGATGAGCTTTATTATCATAATTCGATGACTGTCATATGAAAAGAATAACAAATAGAGATAAAGAATTCACTAAGCATATTCAGTTATCTTGATCTATCACAAACTGGATTTTTGGGGGAAATATCAGAAGAGATCGGAGAACTCAAGTCACTTGATGTGCTTAATCGATCTATCGCATAATTAATGCCTTGACTGGTCTAATTCCAAATCACTTGATGTGCTTAACCTATCTCATGGGTGGGCCCAAGCTGTTGTTGAAAACCTTATTATATATATAATATGTAAATCCTTCAAATATTTTTCTACCCTACTTTGTCATTTTAATTAACAGAAATTAATAAAGAATAAAATTTTCTTCCGCTCTCTAATTATTAAGACTCTAACAAAGAATATGACCCCACATGATTGCTTTCCTATATATATATATACTCAATTACTCGAAAGTCGAAACTTTAATTATTTTGAACAATTCACATTAAATACACAATGAGTACGTACTATTGACGGTATGGGTATATATGCATGAAATTAGGTGATCTTTAATTGAGTTGATGCAACTCTATTTTCATACCCAATAGATTTCCTACTGGGGCACTTCATTTCACATAAACTGCATAATTGAAACGTACAGAAAGTTGTTGGGACAAACTAAAAAAATTACAAATCTAATTTTGTTTGATATATTGGCAGTTCCCAATCGAGAGGTGTGATCATTCAAGGCTCATGGATGGACCCAAGCTGTTGCTGATATTATTTGTAAAACGGTACCATATATAATATGCAAGTCCTTAAAATTTTATTCTACCCTAGCTACTTCTTTGTCGTTTTTGATAATTAGATTCTAATTAAAATTATGAAAATGACTCGGCAATATTATTTTCTTATACTCAATCATTGAAATAGTCCTTCAATAATTAGATTTGAAGTTTGTGATTGACAACATTAGTTTTCTATCATAGTAATGAGAAACTAATTCAACAACACATCATTTTTTTACCTCAGAGACTATCTAGCTAGGAGTTCCAATCTTTTAATTATAAGATGTTAAAAATTTCCAAAATAACCAAACTACATAATTAAGTGCCAGTGTTGATCTAAACTTTCTCCAACTTCAAAATTAATTAGAAAATATTTCAAACTTATAATCGCATGGTTCACGAATATTCTATTACTATATATTCATTTTTGGCAACTCTTCAAAGTGAATACAATTTAAAGAATTTTTAAGTATTTACGTTCTTAATACTTTGTTCAAAAAGGTACGTTTTCAAGTTAATTTTAATATATTATTTTTTATCGTTTGACTTGATAGTAAATATCAAGAAAATTTTATAAATTTGGCATATAAACGTATTATTAATGAAGTAGGTCGGTTTTAATTGTTTGAATTCATCGTTTGAAGCATATTTAGGTTTTGTAGGCTGGTAGTATTTTGGGCGAAATTTCACCAATAACATAATAGCCAGAATCTAAAAATATATACTAGTATAGAAAGGTTTAAAATATTAGGTATTTGTATTTATTAAAAAAATTAGGTATTTGTATATAGATTTCACAATTAAAAAAAAAAAAAAATCGGAACCTTTTCTGACCCAGCAGGTAAGAGTCCAATCTACACAACATTTTGATTTTAATTGTATTAGTAATATGATTACTCATATGTGAAAAGAAATTAAATGTGTTTTAATCAAAATGTACGAAAATCTGTGACCCGAGAGGAGAATTAATTTTAGCGGAAAAATAGGGAGACAAGAACGACCGAAATTTTTATAAATATACAAAATCCCAAATAAATTTAACAATCTATACATTTTTTATATTAATTTTCAAATCTATCCAAACTCCTGACTGTGTCAGCGGTTTCTGAAAGCTATAACCGCTCACCTGTCAGGTTTAAGCCAAGCACGATTTTTGATGCTTTCTGCACATTTTTTGAAACAACGAACGACACAGATTAAAACAACGAACGACTCAGATTCAAACAAAAAAAATGTAATCATTACAAAGTTGCGGCAAGTCATCCGAATTATTATTAAAATAATTTTTCATTTAATTATTTTATTTAATTAGAAAATATTATAATTTATTTATTTATTTTATTAAAATATTAGAAATATTTTTATATATTTCTTTAAATTAGATAGAATACCATATAATTTGATTTATTAGAAAGACTTAAACAAATAACCCGGATCAATATTTTTCAGATCGAATTTTTCATGGCTGTAAGAAAAATTAAAATATTTCTTTGTATGTTATTAGAAAAAAATAAAAATGCTTTGAATCTGAATTATTGATCCCGGTTCAAAAGTCACTTCTAGATAAATAGAGAAAATATTATGGTCTTTCTATTTTTGAAAAAATAAAAATTTAATGCGCATGTAAGAAAAGTCAAAATTAGATATTTTTTGATAAATTTTTATTTTTTCAAAAATAGAAAGACCATAATATTTTCTCTATTTATCTAGAAATGACTTTTAAACCGGGATCAATAATTCAGATTCAAAGCATTTTTATTTTTTTTCTAATAACATACAAAGAAATATTTTAATTTTTCTTACAGCCATGAAAAATCCGATCTGAAAAATATTGATCCGGATTATTTGTTTAAGTCTTTCTAATAAATCAAATTATATGGTATTCTATCTAATTTAAAAAATATATATAAAAATATTTCTAATATTTTAATAAAATAAATAAATAAATTATAATATTTTCTAATTAAATAAAATAATTAAATGAAAAATTATTTTAATAATAATTCGGATGAATTGCCGCAACTCTCTAATGATATTACAAACAGTGTTTTAATCTGAGTCGTTCATTGTTTCAAAAAGTGTGCAGAAAGCATCAAAAATCGTGCTTAACTTAAACCGCTGACAAGGTGAGCAGTTATAGTTTTGTGAAACCGCTGACACAATCAGCGGTTTGGATAGATTTGGAAATTAATATAAAAAATGTATAGATTGTTAAATTAATTTGGAGTTTTGTATATTTATAAAAAAATTCGGCAAGAACGAGAGAGCAAAGGAGGAGAAAAATAAGAAGAATGCATATAAACAATGGAGAGCGCCGAAAAAGAAGGAGATCACCGATTCACCGATCAAATTCTTAACCAAAAAAATATATTATTCTTTTGTCCTTTATTATTTTAACTAGACATTTAATATTTATATTTAACTCCATAGTTTCTGTCTATGAAATAAGAGAATCAAGTTTTAAAAGTTAAAAGAGTTAAATAAAATAACATTAAGTACTATGTAAGGATATATAAAAAAAATTAAAATTATTTGTAAGGATATATGTAAAAAAATCCTATTATATTTTTAATTTGGTACCAGCGAGCTCGTGCATATATTAACACTAGTGTTGGGAGCTCATATTTTTTAGCATAAATGAAAGATCGTTCCTTTTTGCTTGGGAGCTACCGAGCTAGACAACTTAGTGCTTTCGTTCATAATATAGTAACCGGAACCTAGCCGCCCAACTGCCCAAGTGTTGAGTGCGAATCCTCTTACACCTTGTTTGGATTGAGAGTAGAGGAAGGGAGGGAATGGAAAGAAAAGAAAACTTTCCGTCGAATATAAAATTATGTCGAAGGTGAAGGGTACGGGAGATGAAAGGTTTAACCTTGTATCATTATAATTAATAGAATCGGTTTCCTTCCCGATTTGAGGTGTAACAGATAGAAAAAAAAATTTGTTGCAAATATTGTTAGAAAAAATAATACAAATGCTCAACTTTATATTTTACATATATAATTCTCATAAAAAAAAATTATCACAAACTTACAATAGCTATCGAATTTCTCATTAACCTTCTAAATTTTAATCAACCAAACAGAAAATAGGAAGGAAAGGAAAGTTAAATATATTTTTCCTCATTAATCATCCAAACATAAAAAAGTTAAATATATTAATCTTCCTTTCTATTCCATTCCATTCCTTTTTATTCTCCGCCTCCTTCCTTCCTCTACTCTCCATCCAAACAAGGTGTAAGATACCTTAACTTTCGCGTGACCAGCGTATCCAGTGCCTATTCGGGGATAGTGACCGGCGTATCCAGTGCCTATTCAGGGATAGTGCAGGGGGCAGTATTATTTGTGCTTTGTGATTCGTGCAGAACATATTTGAACGGTTGAGAGTTTTCAAGAAAACACGCAAAAGTTGAGATATCTCAGAGAATGCGAATTCCCAAGTGCTGATGTGAGAAACATAGGGAGATGTTCTGTGGATCATTATGAGTAGAAATTTGTGCAGCTCCGTTATAACAACCAATAGATTTTCTGGAGCAACTCATTTCACTATGAAATGATAGTGAAATGAGTTGCTGCAGTTAATTTTAACATATATTGCGTAATCCGACGTACAAAATATTGTGGATAAAAAATCAAGAAATTCTATTTTTATATAATGATAATCCACCCAATAGTTTTCCTTCAAGACCTGTGTAGGATGTTGTTGACAAACGAATGCAATTCAACCCAAACTTCTTGTTGAATAATTATATGAACCAGTGCCCCTCTGTTTCCGTAGCAATATTAGAATAAAGTTGTACTATAACTCCCACTAATTATATAGTCATCAGCACAGGCAGGAGCATAGGCTTCACCAAGCTCCGGTATATCCTTCTCATATGGCACTACAAACCTCTCACGGAACCGCTTTGTTGACACCACTAATGCAATCGAAAGACTCCAATTTCTCTTTAGTCCGTTGGCTTCCAAGTTCCAACAGACCCAATACATTAATTAGGCCTCGGGATCAATTTGATCTCTACGCTACATGCAAGCAGCATAGGTTAAAGCTATGCTCCTCATCTCAAACCTGAAGATAATTTCCTTTTTCCGAACGACCCCAAATGGATAATTTAGACAGATGAAACGTGGACTAGATATTACAACTGGCAACTGAAATTGAGAATGCATAAACAAACTGCTAGTAGGATTTCAACTAGACATTTAACTGCATAGTTACTGTGTGTAATAGATTAATTAAAAGAAAAGACTTTGAAAAGTTAAGAATTAAATTAGATAAATTTAAGTATGTATAGATCTATAAAATTATTTATGAAGATATCGATATAAGTAAAATTAATTATATTATTTTTTTAATTTGATACCAATCAGATTATGCATATATTAAAACTAGGGTTGGGAGCTCGTATTTTTTTTTTTGAAACATTCGCAGAGGCTGCGAAGTCGTGAAGGAGAATCGAACTCTCTCAACTTTTGGGTACAACAATCCTAGGACTTTTTCCTATCTCCTTTGGGAGCTCGTATTTTTTATAAAGGAACATCTATTTATAAATGTGTTTCATCATTTATACACATTTCTTTATTAAAAAACTATCTATGAATGTTTGAGTCCATTTTTGAAACCAAACTTCTTACTTTATACACGGATTTAATAAAAATTTCTCTTAGTTGTGTATGATGTACCGTGTATAATTAGCATTTTTGTAATAAACGTGATGCCTCGGCAGTTAAAAGGCCTCGTGCACCAAAAATAAAATTAAATGTGAGCTGATCAAGTTTTCATTTGAAGCTCCAACAAACAAACAAATAGTATTAAAAACATTATGAACAGTGCAAATCAGGTGCAAACTATGTGCATCACTTTGGTGTATATACAGGAGGACGGTTCAAATGCACTATTTTTTTATGTTCCAATATGCTCCAATATACTTCATATCATTTATCTCTGTTTTTAAAATTCGAACGGTCGATCCGAACAAGCTCAACATGATCTTCATAATAAAATATGTTTGGAGACCAAATTTTATATTTTTTAGAATTTTTTTACTATGTTTTTTCATAGGTACAAAATCAATGTTTTAAGGAGATTTTGGACCATCCGATAAATTAATATTGTACCTATGAAAAAAAATAGTAAAAAAATTCTAAAAAAATATAATATTTGGTCAACAAGCATATCTTATTATGAAGATCATGTTGAGCGGTTCAGATTGATCATTCAGACTTCAAAAATAGAAATAAACGATGTTGAGTATATTAGAGCATATTGGAGCACAAAAATAATGCATTTGAACTCTCCTCTATATATAGAGCTGCATAAACTACTCAAAAGATCAATTACACGAAACCTTAATTATTGTTAACAATTCCCATTAAATACATAATGAATACTATAGACGGTATGTGTAATGCATGAAATTAAGGAGATATTTTGAGTTGAATCAGCTCTATTTTCATACCCAATAGATTTCCTGCAGCAATTCATTTCACATATATAAACTGCATAATTGTTGGGTCAAAGTCAACAAATCTGATTTCTTTAATATAAACTAGTTTGGTGTTAAATCGAATCATTTTAATATTTAAAAATACAACCAAACAAAACTCTTATCTGTCAAAACATAATTATTGGGCCTTCTTGACTTCTTCCTCCCTTCAATTCCTATATATTCATATAACCTCTCATTCGTCTCTTATTTGCAAACAAAAAGTACACACAAACAGAGAATTAATTCTCTCTCTCTCTCACTAAGAGATACTAATCAACATCATGTTTGGGTTTGGAAAAACCTTTTCTTATGCACCAATCACACTCATCCTTCTCCCTCTTGTTTTACTAAGCGTGATTTTTTTGGTCCCAAATTCTAATAGCTACCTAGAGTTCAACTTTTTCTCCAACTGTAAATTGCAGACAGCACAGCCATCTCCCGAGTTGAAACCCGAATTCAAACTCTTGTTCGGCATCCTAACTATGCCGGACAAAGCCGAAAGGCGAAATATCATTCGCATGGCCTATGCATTCCAGAAGCCGATCCCTCATGTGCAAATAGACATTCGTTTTGTATTTTGTACACTCAAGACAGATGAACACAAAGTATTCATTGCCATGGAGATGCTCACTTATCACGACATAATCATCATAAATTGCACCGAAAACGGTAGCGAAGGAAAGACATACACATACTTCTCGAGCGTACCAAAGATATTTCCCAGTGAAGAACGGCCATACGATTTTGTCATGAAAGCAGATGATGACGCGTACTTCAGATTCGATAAACTATACGAGGCATTAAGAGATAAACCTAGAGAAGATACATATTTGGGTAAAGGATACCCTCCTTTAGACCAGGACAATCCGCCGTACCTGGTTGGAATGGGGTACGCATTGTCGTGGGACCTGGTACTGTGGATTGCGGAGTCAGAATTTGCTCGAGCCAATACACATGGTGTTGAGGATATCACATTGGCAATGTGGCTCAATGTAGGAGGAAAAGGGAGGAACAGGTTCAATATGAGAGAAAAAATGTATGATTTTCACGGCATCGAGGCAAAGGATTTCCCGAATGACACGATTGCGGTGCATGTGCTCAAGAACGATTTCACATGGATGGCCACCTTGAAGAACTTCAACGAGAGAGATGGGCTGGATCCATCTCCGTTTTACCATGTTTGATCAATAATAATTAAGCTCAATTTATTAATCATTTGATTATGTCTATAATTAGTTTGGTCAATGATGTGTATTTGTTCTTTGATTAGTTTATTAATTGACTTTTTCCTTTGGTAACTCAAACTGTGCCTCCCAGTACTATTTTTTAGGGAAATTTCCAGTGTATCCATCCAAACTTTTAAAATAGCTAATTTCTCCATGAAAACATTTTTTTTTTGAGAAAAAATAAGGGTCATGACTCATTCTCTCATTTGATTGAACAGTAGGTTTACACGAGATGTATATCCCGATTTTAAATAGAATTAAGCTTGCAAAATAAAGAACGAAATAGGAAAAAGTTAAAGTGCAAAAATAAGTAAAACGTAGATAATACCAGTATACTGACAAGAATCAGTTAACTGGTTTAGTATTCTAAATATAGACCTATGTTAATGAAAGTCTGTCTGTCTTCATGGTGATTGTCCACTGGTCACGTGTTTGACTATTTGTTGCATGAGTTGCTTTATTTTATTTGATTTATCAGTGAAGATTCTTGAACAAAGCTCCTGCCAAACTACAAACTGTGCAATTAGTAGCAGTGATTTTTCTGCCTTGCTAAGCTCCTTATTGATGAGTGCTTGTCTTGCGTTATTCACTCCCATGGTTGTTGTCAATTGCCAGAATAATTCCTCAAACAGGTGCAGTATTGTATCTATTTGTTCCTTGCACATTATACATCGGTTAACAATGTTGATTCAAAGGTTGGACTGTGCTTGATGGTTTGATAGTAGAACCTGACACTGAATTTTTCTGAAGCATACCATTTCCATCTCGCCTCATCAAGAAGACTGGTAAGAATGTTATGTTGCTGTCGCAATTTTGTGTTGAATTGTGTGAGCTGTATTGTTGCCTCTATAGATAGGGCTCCCCTAAACAGTTCTCTTCTGCGCACTGTACCCAGTGCTTGCTGTACTGACAGTTCTTGATCTATTGCAAACATGAAAAGTATAGAGAATTCATGCTTTAGCACTTCTGCACCCCAGTCATGCCACCAAAACAGAATTGAATCCCCTATTCCTACTATTCTCAACATTGATGCATCCATGAAACCATATGTGTCTTTTAAAGTTACAGAGAAGAAGTATGACTTTGGTACCGGCCATAAGAATCAGTTAACTGGTTTAGCATTCCAAATTTTCAATATCCCCGTAGAAACTTAACATTCTTTTCTTTATCCCCATTTAGTCATTAAATTTGTTATTTAGACAATTATACCCTTTATTTCAAATGGAGATGTATTGAATAAGGATATTTTGCAGTGTGTACAAAAGCTCAAATCTAAAATTGACGATAATATTGTTATGCCAAATCCGTTCAAAATTTTGGAGGAGAAGGTGATGGCACATTATCAAAGAAGAGCCTATAGAGTATATGGAGACTTCAAGAGCCGCTACTGCTCGAATCCATGGATAATTACCTCCGTTGTTGGCGCCATTTAAATTGTGTGTACCGGTGATTTATCTTTTATTCAATTCACTATGTTGTGCTATCATGTATGTTGTACCTTATTTTCAATGTAATTAATTTCTCATTTTTTATGTGCTTATGTGGGACAATGTGTGATTTTTATCTTTTCCTCTTGTCGTGCAGTATTAATTCACCTAACAAACCAAGTATTCAACTATTAATTAAGTATGTATAAATCTTTCTTTATTAATTTTGAACTTTTCTTATGAGGGTATATACATCCTCCTGAATGCTTCTTCCAAAGTTATAATCTGTGATCGATATTATTCAATTTACTCCCGTGCCAATAATCAATTAGTCTTATCCTGTAAGCAATCCATAATTTTAAAAATTGAATTTTAATCAGTCAATAAAAATGAAAAAAAAAAAGTACAAAGAGAAAAAAAGAAAAATATGTAATTTCTCATATAATTACATCCCTGCAACAATTATATAATATTACAACATGTATTTTGATATTTTTTCATACAAATATGTAGTTTCTGAATGTCAACATAGACTAAGTCTAGCACTAATCCAAACAGAAATATCACCAGTGTTGCAATTCTAATATTATACCGTCAGTACCAGTATGCATAATCCTCTTAACTAGAATTGGAAATCCATTATGGGCCCATCTAATTGTAATTAATTTATTAATCAATTAAGGCCCAAAATTCCTCCCTGGGCCCAACCCACTTTTGCATGCCATGAATAGACCGGACTTTTGATCAGGGGTAAAATTGACACTTCACACACAAGAAAAGAAAATATAAAAATGTAAAGGGGAAAAGAATTGAAGCAGCATTGTCTCAGCTTTGTTATCCGATCCGCATCATCTAAGGTAATAATATTTTAGCTTACATCTTAACCGTTCGATCAGAATCTGGATATCCGATCTAAGGTGCTAAGAAATATTGGATGGTCCAGATCCAAACTCAAAATTTGAGTTACTTTAAGAAATCTGAATTTGGCGTTGTTATCCCCAAATAAGTATCTTCCGATTTGCTTCCTGTAATAATACAAATTCTTGTATTGATTCTCTCTCTCTTTTGCAATTAATAGTTGAGTTTAGTTCAATAATCAAGATTTATTTCAATCAGTCTAGACTTCGTTCGCAAGAAATGACTGCAAGTGGGCCCCATTGCGTTTTCTCAATTTGAGACTTATTGTTACAGTCATGATTTGATTTAATTTCGTGGTCTTGGATTGCGTTAATTACTTGCACTAGAAATAATGTATTTTTTTATTGTAGACTGTAGAGACAATATATCTTTAATTATAATTCGGGTAAATATTTCGAGCACTGCATGAGGTTAAAACCGCTATCTTAAAATCTTTACCCTATAATTTCTCAAGTAATTACTCAGTAGTAAAAAACCTAATTGAATTATTGAAGTAATTGAATGTGGGCCCCATTGCGTTTTTCTCAATGTCTTGGCAGTAGGGGTGTAAACGGATGTGGATATCCGCTCCGAATCCAGATTTAAACGAATACATATATTCTGAATACGGATCTGGATAATTTATCCAATATCATGAAAAACCTTGGAGTCGGATGCAGGTAATGATTTGAAAAGTGTAAACAGAGCGTATCCAAAAGTATTCGGAACCCGTCATCAGATCACGGACCACATTCTCCAGCTATTTCCTCACTAATATCACTGCTTTCGACCATTCATCACACTGAGTATATACTCGAGGTAGAAGGATATCAATAAATATGGATATGAATATGTATCCACCCAATCCGTATGTAACACATTAACACCCCTAGTTTTACCTCTACAAGCCTTATTTCTCATGGATCAAGTTGTTGAAAAAACAAATAACAGCTCATTTTTTGTGAGCAATTAACACATTAACGTGATCAAGTTGTTGGAATTATTGGAATCTATTAATTGCTCACAAAAAATGAACTTCAAACAACTCGAGGTGAAGGCCAATGAGTTACAAATAATACCAAGTTTAATATGATTTTTTTTTAAATTGCAGAGAGTGTCCATAATTATAGCTTTCTAAAAAAAAATGTTGATAAGTACTGTATCGGTTGTCAGGATTGTCAATTAAATTGCTTTAATATTCATACATGATTAAGTAGACGCTTTTGTGCGTTAATTCTTTTGTTTTGTTTTGAGATATTATTATACTGTAATTGAAGATTGTTTAGTCATATCACATTGATTAGGTCCTTTATAATTAGTCTCCCTTATAAATTGGAGCTTTTTTTGTCCTTTATAATTTTTAATTTTTATAAAAAAAAATATTATTATAAGTCTTCCTTATAAAATAAAATAATATAATATTTATTCATTCAGCTTCCGAATTCAAATTTCTGATTTCACCTTTGAGTACTACTTTACTATCAAACAAACACACACACAAAAAAAGGTAAAGAATGTGATATGATAATGTTGTGAAACGCTCACGGGGCAACTGTCGTTCCTCTTTTGATGCAGTTAATTGAAATATAATTTGTAAAACAAATACGGGTGAAAACAAAGCGAATACAGAGTGGTAAAATCATATTCATATTTTTTATTTTTTAAATCCGAATACGAAGCGTATATTAGACATATCAGATGGATACAGATACGGATCCGAATCAGATCAGATATTTTTTTTAAAAATATAAAAATATTAAAGTTCGTAATATTTATCTAATTATAATGGTGAATAACATAAATTTTTATAATATATATTAAAATATATGATATATATATCTACTATTCGGATACGGATAACTAAAACTTAAAATCATATTAGTATCATTATCCACACGGATATTCAAATATCAGATATCCATATCTAAGTTTTCAAATATGAATCGGATATTATCCGTTTTCACCCCTAAAAACAGACACTCTAACACATTTCTTTTGTTTGAATTTTTATTTTCATTTTTCTAAGGGTTGTTTTGCCACTATAACGTACCCAACTTTTTTAGTGAGCAAGTTGATTTGTAATTTATTTTACTACCTTTCCCGTATTTACAAGACGTGCACGATTGGGTTTGTGAATTAGGAATGTTTTTTGGCGCTTTCCCCCTTACTAATTATGTATTTTAATTTTTAATCATACAATGGTCCTTCAAATTTAAAATATTACTGTTTTATTTACTTCTTTTCTTATTATACAATACTTTTAAACACTTTAAACTTGTCTGCGCTCGCTTCCAATAAACAATGAACGTCGAATGTTTAAATTTTTAATATTATTACAGGGAATCGAAATTATTGTCTCTAAAGTCACTAATACGTGGGTTCGGAACAAAATTATATTCAATATTTAAATATCAAAACTCACTGTAGACCCACGTGTCAGTGACTTTAGAAGTAAAAATTTCCTATCCACAGAGGAGCAGGTGATCCGATTACAATTATGTTCAGCATCTTCATCTTTCAGAAATCATGTAGGTGTTTATTTTAAAATTTCATAAATAGTAAAAATGAACTATCTAATTCGTTCAAAGAAATGTGTGTGTGTATAAAAGCTGGACGTACGCAATTGATAATTCTTCCTGAAATTGTTATCTACTTTAATTTAAAAAGATGCGCGTTGTACTAAAAGTAAAAATTAATTCTAATTAAGAGGAATTCGTATTAGAGTTCGAATATTAGCTTGAAAGTTCAAAATAATTATTACTTGTTATGAAAATGTATTTGACATTTTGACTTGATTAAAATTGTATGATAATTATTTGAATTAAGTGATCATTTTGTTCAAAGAAATGCTCCTGATAATTAAAAGAAGCGTTCATTTTTTATGAGTGGAATTTCATATGAATTATGATTTCGTTCTCAAAAGTAATTTACGGAGTGAAGTGGTGTTGAGAATAGTTAAATAATTAGAGGATAGAATTGTAAAATAAAAAAATTATAGAAAGTTACCGTTAGATACTAATAGTGAATACCAATAGTACAATAGAAAGTTACCGTTAGTGAGTACCAACGGTACAATAGAGCATATATATTACAAATATTCCTCTCCTTTTTTGTAACATAAAAATAATAACTCACTAACAAAACAAATTAATATCAATATAAAATATTCATAACTCTCTTTGTCATACTTCCGCTAGAATCAAACGATAATTTATTCGTAACAAACGATTTGTTCTAGATTCTGAATTTTTTTTTATTTAGTATTTAAAAAATTACGCAGATAATACATGTGTTCCGATTAAGATTGAATTTTTTTTAAAAAGTATAACTCTGTATTTTTTTTTTTTTTTTAGAGTATAAGATGAGATTGTGCAAACTAAGTTCTCACATTGAGAACTTATTATTGTATCACTAATTCAGCATTGCCGCATTTAATTCCGAAGCAAATTTTTAAAAATGAACTTTTTTTTGTGGCGGATCTCCTTTGAAAATAGAGTTGCAAACAGATTGGATAGTGGTAAAATTATATCAGTATTTGTTTTCATTTTTCGGATACGGATACAAATCGGATATCCATAAATATATGCATAGATATTTTCATAATATATATTAAACAATTTGGTATATATCTACTATTTGAATACGGATAACTAAAATTCAAAACCATATCCGTATCCGTAACCCCACGGATATTCGAATATCAGATATCCATATTAAAATTTCAAATACAGATCCGTATCTGGTCAGATATTACCCGAGCAAGTAGTTGATAGCCGACCTAATCCTTAGAGGGAGCAAGGTCACATTCTCTCAATTTAAGCAATTAAATATGAGGAAAAATAAATTAACTGATTTAACATCTTTTCTTGGATCATGCATGAATCTCTCTATTTCCATTCATGCACCTTGGTTCAAATCTTGCAATACATAATCCATAAATCCAACAGTTTGTATATAATCTAAAATTATTTTTGTACAACTTATTTTTCCATCCAATACAGAGTTTTTTTTTTTTTTTTGCATCTAACATTAGTTTCATATCATCGTATAGAGAAAAGCTAGCATTTGTTGTGCTCACCAAGAGAGTTTAATAAGTATAACTCTAAAAATTCACCATATTGGTTTCAAACGTTGAATCCAAACTGTTGAAACCAATATATTTCATGAATGATGCGTGTACATGCAAAATTTTGGAAGTTTTGAATTCATTCAATACAAAGTCATGGGATAAAAAAAAATGAACTTTTTATAATTTATTTTATGCATTTATCTGTCATCATTTTTTTACTACTTAACTCTGTACTAAATAAATTCAAAAATTTCAAAATTTAGCATTAACATCCAGAGCTGTGTTTGTCAAACTCACTTGGTGAGTACAACACACTCTAGCTTTACTTCCATTACATATAATCCGATTCTTTTCTATAGCAATGTCCCTTTGTTACAATTAGTACAAAATAACGAATATATTTGGTTTTGTATCTTCTTTTATTTATTTATTTTTGAAATCATGGGCTAGGGATCAAGCCACCCAACACACTTTCAAACTCCTATGTATATTATAGAAGATTTTTCCACTTTGTGGGTTTCGAACCCATGACCTCTCACATAAGAGTCATGTGTCTTTGTCACTAGATCAAAGGCAAGTTCTTTGTATCTTCTTTTATTGATAAACTGATTGACTTGTTATTTCTTTTATATACACCAATATAACATGTTGTCGATAAAATAAACTTTTCCTGTTGCATATTAGAGATACTCAGCTCAGTATACTTTAGCAAAATACAACATGATCGTAAATTCAAAATTCAAATAAAATTTTTTTATAAATTTTGAAATTTAAAAGACTAGACCTTTATCTTTCTCCCAGAAAAAAAAAATGGCATGTCAAAACTCGTTAGAACGCGGCAAAAAAGGTACACACTAAGTTTTATGGAAACCTTTCGAAAAAAGGACTTGAACAAATTTCCAAAGAAATGAAAGGGTAAAGGTGTAAAACAACCACTTTTGTTCTTGCTTTCTCTTAAGGAACCGATTCCGCTGCACTCCAAATAGAGCAGGACCTTGTTATTCTAATCTCAGCCGTTGAATTTTTCCATGCACAAATTTCAACACAGATGAACGGCTAAGATTTGAATAAGAAAATCCTGCTCTATTTGAAGAGCAGGATCCTCTCTTAATCCTCTTTACCCTAGTCATCGGAAATAGAAAACCATCTTAATAAGCAAAGAAAAGAAAAAAGAAATAAAAACTCATTAAAAATAGTGAGCTCTCAAAGACTTAATGTGTCTATTAGGATGTTGATATTACAATATTGCAATTAAGAGGTTTACATGCCACCTACAACAAAACATTAAAGAAAAAAATTAGCCATATATTATGGAGTCATAGTGCTAGGTAAACCAGCACTAATTTATTAACTTGAGCATGCCAACGATCATAGCACTTATTTTTATCTACATTCAAAAATATTTATCTTAATGTGTAAGTTATTTATATATAAATTTCTCAAGTGTTTACACCTAAGATATAAATTGTTCATTATTTTTTATTTTTAAAGTAATCATAGACAATTGAAATTAAATATTTTATCAAATAAGTAAATATGTAAATTAAAAAAATCTAGTTATAAATACTTTTATCATTATCAGTAAATACACATGTTTCTTGAAAAAAAAAATATATCAACGCATCTAAAATACAAATAACTTAAAAAATAAAAATGCGTTAATAAGAACATTTGTATTTATTGAAACAAGGAGATAAATGCAAGAGGATATTCATTTAGGGTATGTTTGGTTGCAAAGAATAGAGCTAATTTTAATTTTGAGAATAGTAGCTAATCTAACATTTTGTAGGAATAGTGGAATAGTGAGAAAACCCACAAAAGACAAACAAAGAATAGAGACTATTCGCTAATCCAAACACACTCAAACGCAGAATAGTAGTTCGGAATAGAGCTAATTCGGATTAGTGACTATTCTTCACCCATCCAAACGCAGTAAAATAGCCAAATCAAGAGTAGTTATTGTTTGTCTTATTAAAATAGTTAGATCTCAAAACTCTTAGAAATAGTCTATTTTAATAAGACAAAATATTTGGATTTACTAAAATTTCTAACCCAACAAAACACCGAATAGGCTTGTTACAAATAGCTTAATTCCAAGAATAATCTATTCTTAATTCAAATAAACATACCCTAAAAAGAACGATTATTTTTACGCATCAGTCGCAATCATCCGATCGACTTAGCCATTTTTTTTGTTTTTTTTTATAAGACCAAATGATGTAACTTGCCTTCTCTGAAACTCTCTCTGTTTACTCTCTTTGTACATCCATATGCAGAAGCAAACACTTTTTTATGCAAAATAAAATAAAATAGTTACAACAAATAGGAAGCAAAAATTTTGCTGAACCGACTTCCGATCTTATGTTACAAGTCATTGGGGCAGTCTCTGTTACAACTTACAACTTAAGGCGGGCCCTCAAATAATAGAAGCCTTGTGGACTTAAGCATAGTGACAAATCAATAGTTCGGATTCGGTTTGGTGGGGTCAAAAATTTGTGATTCGAATATTATTCGGATAAAATTCGGAAATGATTCGGTACAACAAGGAAGCAAAAAAAAAATTCTCAAAAAAAACCCCTCAAAAAAAAAAAAAAAAATTTTGGTGTTTTTTTTATCGTTTTTATCGCGAATTATTCGGTAAAAGTTTGGTCAAACATTTTATTCGCGATACAGTTCGGAAACCCCTAAAAAATATTTTATTTGCGAATTATTCGCGAATAAAACGCGAGTTTGATGAGTATGGACTTAAGCCATGTGTGACTTGCAATTTAAACTTTTACATAGAATTTGCCACAGAGAATCTCTTTTTTGAAATTTTCACAGAGGCTGCAAAATCGTGAGGGAGAATCAAACTCTCGACCTTTGGGTACAACAGTCCTAGAACTTTTTTCTAACCAACTGTGCTACCTCCCCTTTTTGCCACAGAGAATCTCAACGTGCGTATCTTTCACTGAATTTCTTATTTTATTTTTTTCTTGCTTCAAGGAGCTGCTATTCATCCTCAGCAGTCAGCATCCTATTGCCTATAAAAAATAAACGAAACCACAAATCCAAACATAACATAATTACCTCCTGCAAAGAAACAGAGAGAAGAAGAGATTAATAAGAGAGGGAGGATGAAGGGGTTTGTTGATGAGATGAGAGCAGTTGCGATGAAAATGCACACCAAAGATCAGGCTAGGGAAGGAGAGAAGGAACCAGTGGGCCCACCAATCGCCGCCTGGGACCCATCTGTAGATGGTTATCTTAAATTTCTTGTTGATAGTAAGGTTGTGTTTGACACTCTTGAACACATTGTCACCGTAGCGCCTCATCCTTCCTGTAAGTTTCAGCTCTCTTTCCACCTTTTTTTTATTTATTGAATTACATTAGAAGTTTATCTATGCACCCAGGGGCAGCGCCGACCTTTGAATTATTGGGATCAAACGTGAATGAAGGTTTTCTGCTGTAAACGGAGGTCAATTTTACAGCATTCGTAACATTTTAATGTATACTATACATAAAATCACATATATATACATAAATTTTGAAAATAAATGAGGATCAATTGACTCTTATTTGATCTTACTACATCCATCTCTGTATGCACCACCTAGTTCACCTCTTGTGTCCATCAGTTCCCGGTTTCCAAATGCATCCCCCAATTAACGATATTTTATTCTCCGAATAATCGTTGCTACTTCCTACCCCTCAAGTGAATTTTTCTGGAAACGGAGGTATAGTTTTCCTTTTTGGGGACCAAGTTTTCATGATACAAAATTGGTTCGTCTAAATTTGAATCCAAAACATGTCTTGCTTATGGAAATATACTGCTTTTCAATATCCAACCCTTAATGTTTTTTTGAGATTTGTACATAAAAACCAATTTCTTTAGATATTTGTGCATTCTAAAAAAATTAAGGATTGGACATGACTTACATTTTAAAACGTATATCAATTCAGTATTGTTTTTGCAGTAAAACATGCCAAGATTAATCCTTTAACTGTACGGGTCGTGCCTCTCTACTCTAAAAATTATTTTATGCTGTTGCGTTACTTCATTAATAAGGAGGTCCCTTTCCATCTTTAATTCAGTGGATAATTGGTATATCTGGTTAACTAGGGTAAAGTGGAGAAGGAATCTTAAAAAAAAAATCCTTCTACATAATTTCCTTTTCTTATCTAAAGGTCGTCTTTCACACTTTCAAGTAATTTATTGACAACTGAAAGCATTATTTGCCGTGTGGAGCAAAGCGACACTGACATATCAAAAGGAAAAAAAGGTTTAAGCAACTCTTAAGAGTTAAGATTGGTGTTTTGGTGAATTTGAAGGCATAGAACGAGTGGTTCTGAGACAAATCATTTTGGTCGCAGATGGTGAATTTAAAAGTACAGGTTTGGAGAGGTCAGGACAACTGAGCAAGGATTTGGATTGGTTCAAAGAAGCCGGGTATAGTATTCCTGAGCCATCTAAACCCGGCATTGCATATTCTAACTATCTCCAACAATTATCCGAGAACGATCCACCTGCGTTCATCTGCCACTTCTACAACATCTATTTCGCTCATACAGCTGGTGGTCGTATAATCGGCAAAAAGGTACTTTTCTCATTTGTTTCTAACAACATCGAACCATGGTGGTTAAATTGAGGTAAACTAAAATTTAAGAACAGTGTTTCTGTTTAATGTGATGATGGCAATATGTATTAACAGGTGGCTGAGAAGATAATAAACAAGAAGGTACTTGAATTCTACAAATGGGAGGGTAGTGTTCAACAATTGTTGCAAAATGTCAGGATTAAGCTCAACCATGTTTCCTCTGTATGATCTCCATTTCATAACCTTAATTACCTATTTTTATCATAGAATTTATTTTGCACCCGGTATTCTCTGTTTCACTCTTTCTGATGTCTGTGCTGTTTCGTAGTGCTGGTCAAGAGAGGAGAAAAATCACTGTCTGGAAGAAACTGAGAAGTCGTTTGAATATTCTGAAGAAATTCTCCAGCTCATACTATCATAACTCCAATTTGCATCTGCAGTCATATTATCTGTGCATTGTAAATAAATGTAAATAATAACAAACTCTTTCATTTCAACATGGACCAAGGGTCAAATATGGCACCGGATGTAAATAATAACAAACTGTTTCAACATGGGCCAAGTGTCAAATAGGGCACAGGTGCCGATACAGTGACACGGTTCTTAAATTTAAGGATAGGACACAAAATATTGTAATGTCCACCATGTTATATTGCCGTGCTTGTATATCTTTTGTCAAATATAATGACTATAGTAAGCCTATGCCAAAGTGTATAGTGCCTTGCCATTGTTTGAAGCAAAATTCTTGTTTGAAAGGTGAAGAAACCTAATCTGACTGATACTTGCTGTTTTTCTAATTTATTTTTAGAGCTACCCCATCCCTCCCTCATTTTTTATTTTTTCAAAAAACTTGCCAGTGACTGCCAATGGTCTCTCTCTCTCACTCTCTGAGTATAACATCCTTTCAAAACAGTCACAAACCTGCATGAATTTTATCCTTACATCTCTTCTATAAAAGACAATACCATTACTGCTAGACCGTAACACTGATGACCCTCTCTCTCTCTCTGTGCCCCCCCCCACCCACCAACCCGGTCAAATACCAATTAAAAAATGTGACCAAAAAGACAATAATTGAATGCGATCTTTCGACAGTTAGATATGGCAGTATTTTCTGTCGATTTGGTTTTCAAGCAGACCAACTGCGATTAGCAGCAGTTAAACAAAGCAATAATGCTGTACCTAAACACATACTTGTGGGATAAGTTAAAGAATATGTTGAGTTGCACAACATCTGAATATACAGGCTGAAAACAAACTAATTATACTAATTAAGGCGTGCACTACCTAGCCTCTGATTGACCGGAATCGCTACAAAGCAGGATCCGATGTATAAATAAATATACCTTTTAGTTGACCAACATTACCTTTTTGTGTTTTGTCCTGTTAGTACTTTCCAATTGATCAATAAGTAGACACTCTCAAAGGAGATGAAAATTTAATTATCAGAAAGACATGTTTCTAATAGACATCTCTTTTAGCGTGCTCACAGATCTGTGGAACAACTTGAGGTCTTGACCGGCTTTTTCCTGTTCAGGTATCACACCAAAAAAGAAATCATAAGCATCAAGTTTAATAGTCTTATTCCAAGTACAAGAAAATGCATGTATCTATATCTATACAAGTTACACAAACAATTGTGCAGGCCCGAGTTACGCACAAGTAATTTCACTAGTTGTGCATAAGCAAAATTATAGATGATGTTTTCATATATTTTTTTTAATACTCTTTATACTTGAAGAGGCCGGATACCCGCCCATGATTAAGGGCACCTTGTAATAGCTAGATTCATTAAGACTGTCTTCTTCAATAATACAAGAGGTAGAATGGTCTTAATTTACTGAATTCTGCAATGGAGCTGGTAGCTCAATGCATTTTTTTCTGAAGAAAGGAAAAAAAAAAAAAAAAAAAAAAGAGGTTGTATGGAATAAACAAGACCAACCCAACGGCACAACTTATATTTCAGGGTTTACCTCTTTTAAATGCTCTAGTTTCTCAAGAACAGGATGCAATTTCTCACAAAAGGAAGTAAGATCCCGTTGATCAGCACTCCTGTCACGTGAAACAATAGAAATAGAGGTGTATTAGGTGATAGTAATATAAAAGCATCATAATATATTAAATGTAAAAGAAAGAGTAATGAACAAGCCAATCCTGTCTGATTCCAGCACCAATTTTGGTCCCTCCCAACAATGGAAATACTGACCCAATTTTCAATGTACTGTACCACAAAAATGTTGCATTTGCCCTTTTGGCGAGGATCAGGTACCTCTTGCAATCCCAATGTTAGCTCTCATCCATTTTTCTAAATTTATCCTCTTGCAATCCCAATGTTAGCTCTCATCCATTTTTCTAAATTTTCAATTATTCTTCCTCGGTTGTGTGCATGTGTGTGTGCTGTTATTGGATGGGTTTGTTTACGTACTCTGAATCCTGAAGATGAAGGAGAAGAATGTGGATTATAGACTCTGCAATTTGAAGCAAAATAGAAAGGAGCTGATCTCTATTCCCGGCCAAACGGCACATCTCTATCATTGCTACGTATCTCCTGTTATTTTACATTCAAGATCTCATGTCATAAATCTTTTTCGTAATTCAAGCACATCAGATATCTATATAACTCACATGCTTCAAGAAAAAACATTGTTTCATATGACAAAAGTTTTTTTTTTCTTTGTGTTACCGTTTGCGTATATTGTCAGAAGGAGAGATCCAGTCTCGCTGGCTGCATAACTTTATTATCTCATCAACCTCTTGCCTTGATAGTTCATTGATGTTTCGGATCTACAATAATGAAAGAAAATATAATCAGAGAATAAAGCCAAGACAAAAAATACTTTAATCACAAGAAAAATTAAAACTGAAGGACTGTCCAGCACTGTTCCAGAGTGATGGTTTTATGATAGTTCAAAATAAATAAACAAAGTAGCAAATATCACGGAGAATCGAAAGGAAAGCTCACTAAGTACCTTGTTGAGTAATACAAATATCTCTTCGCTGGCTCTTTCTAAAGCAGTATCAACTGAAATAAGAAGAGACAGAAGAGTTTCCAGTGTAGGCTTTGAACAAGAAGGATCAGTTACCTATTGAAAACAAAAGAACTTACAAAGAAATCGACAAGTAGGACAATCACACAAACAAAAGTGAAATAACCAAGACTCACCAGAAGACACATTTCCTTCTTCCTCACAAGATTGTAGAGGTATGAAATCAGGCTAAAGGACAACTGGGACATCATCACCTCACATTTTTTATCCTTATTACATAGTAAAATTAGATAAAACATATAAGCAGAAAAATAATGATGATAACCACAACAAAAAAATCAATTTCAAAAGAAGGTACATCCTCCTAGGTGCACTATTTGCAGATAACAACTCTTTTTAAGATATTTGTGATGGAAAAAGAATTTTAAAGACAGGGTACAAGTTCTCACCAGTGCCAATTTTATCATTTTATCAATTATAACTTGAATTAACTATTACGTGTTACTATTTTATTTGCATCAGGAGAGATCTGGTGACTTGACTGGAAGAAATTTTCAGCAACTGAGCTTAATTTGATATTAATATCAGAAAAATATTGTTTCACATATAATCTATGAATTTGAGAACTCGATGAGTCTTGTCCATATAAAAGTTTAAACATTCAAGCTTTTCTCAACAAAATAAATCAAACTGCAATGATTTTTCAACTGCAAAATGAGAATACGATATGCTTCCTAACCAAAAACATAAAATGGTGAATGTTTTGGCAAACGGGTAAAATGTCAATTGGGTTTGCCCAACCCAACATTGTATGACAGAGCAATCAGATAGTAGGAAGATATTCCTGGAAAGAAATGGAGAGAAAGTAACAAGCAGGAAAATACCTCAGGCAAATCTGATAATTGCATATATTCAGATGAAGAGTGAACAAGTTTGAAATGGGAGAGCATCTTAGAAAAGAGCTCTTTAGCAAATCCATGATCGTCATTTTCTTCATATGGCCAAACCTTAATAAAAATAGATTCACTTGAAGTAAAAAAAAACGATAACTTATCAGAGACTAATTGCACAATTCAAAGTAAAACTATACCTTGCATAGAATAAAGACAGCTAGGTTAACCCGTTCAAGAGAAGACTCATCTGTTGTCTTAATATCCTCCTTTAAAATCTGAGCAAATATTTGATGATGGGATCTGATAAAGTCCAACACCTCACGTACTATTTTGTTCTTCACCTGCAAGAATTTTTTTTTATATCAACATACTGGCAGGAAAATCACCACCCATATTCCCAAAAGAGGCACCAAGCATAAATCTTATATCAAGGCTTTACAGTACACAGAAAAAGAATCACAAGAATCTTCTCTAATGAACATTTCCTTATTTGTTAAAACTATAACTATAGACCTAATATATTTCACTCTTCTCCTTAACGTAACAAAAATAAAATTAAAAAGAACTATCTTAATCAAGTACATAATTACTTATAACGCAGTTCAGAGCAAAAGGTTTAAAAGAGATGCAATAACGGAGAAAAAAAGCTTGAAATTGATGAAGTTATGCAAAACAAGTTACCTCCAAATATTCAGAGGAGTCGACAAGTGACGTAATGCAGGAGACCAATCTCAATATGGGCGTAACAAACTTCTCTCTGTGGGACCAACCAACTCCCTCTTTACTACCATGGCCACTCCATGAAATTCCCTAGAGAAATATCGAGTTGTAATCATGGTCCACAACACCAGTACCAGAAATGTTGAGTATTATGTCTTAAAATAAAATAAAAATAAAAGTAACTTAATGCCCCAACCCAAAATCAAACCTTTAAGATATGTTTCCATCTAACACACCTTAATTCCATGTACCTATAAATAAACTTTTCTTTTGTTTTAATGAAAATATTAGTAGGTAATTGCTTACTACTTCAAAGGAAAAAAATTAAGTTTCCATCCGGAATAAAATATATGTTCAAAAAAGACAAAGTTTCACATTTTACTAAAGGACTTCTACAAAGAAAATCTAATTCAACCCCAATAAAGTGAAGATAGCAATGAAGTAGCTCATAAGGTCCCAAGGGAAAAAACCTAGTTCATCAGAAACTTTACAAGCAAGTATAGAAAGCCAAATGAAAAGACAAAAAAGAAAGACCTAATATCATACCATGTTAGACGAACTGACAAGTGGACAAGAAGAGAGGTGGTCTAGAGCACTCATCGATTGGAGAATCTGAGCACCATGCTTACCATACTTGTGGCATATTCTTAGAAGTAATGATAGTTCGGCTTCCATAGTGCACAACCGTTGTGAGGATTCCAGTGAAATTGGCACTTCCTAGAAGAAAATAACAAATAATATAAAAAGGAGCAAGAAAAGAAAACCTAACCCCAATGATCTTTTGAATATTATCTACAAGATTAGATCATCTTGCTAATTATTATTCTAAAATTGCTGTTAGATCATCTTACTATACATGAAAAAAGGTCCTTCCACAAAGAGGTTCTAAAAAAGAGAAGAGACAATAATAAAAAAAATGGTTATAGCTCAGAGAGAGAAAAAAAAGAGAACCTTCGAGGAAGAGCTACTGATATCTAAAAGGATTGATCTAAGCAGTCCTCTGCTTTGAATTTGATTTAGAAAGAACGCTTCAAGGTCAATACTTATAAAAGCATCCAAAACATAATAGGAAATGGCCTTCCCAGCTTCACTGCCTTGCATTGCATCTTTCGTAACCTGAAATTTGAAATTAACAAGAAAATATAGATAAAACTAACAGGGAATCAACATTACATTAATTATTATTTATAGTTCTCATCAAACATGATGTCGCATAATAAAAAGCACACTATTAGATTTGACAAAAAATGTTAAAGGGTATTACCAAATCAACAATAGCCTGAGCTTCTTTCCTTATTATGGAGAAGTTGGCTCTTGCCAAATCATTCTGTTCCTTGCCAATCTTCATCAAATACACCCAAATGCAAACAAAACACATCGAGAAACAATCAGCAAACTTGAAGAAAAGGCACAAAAGATAAATTATTTATATTAAAAAAAAAAAAAGCAAGTCCTTCAGATAGTCCTTGAAGTATATCCACCTCCCACCTTGGTTCATCAAATTTCAAGGATCCCAATTTGGTCCCTGAAGAATCCAATCCATTATACTCAGTAAAAAAGTACCGATTAATCTAATCCAATTCAAACCATTATTCTCAGTAAAAAAAAGTAACATTTGTTGCTGTGCAAGCCAAAGGGTCACTTTTTATTGAAAGATGACCAGAATGGCTCGTGTCACTCAACATCAGTGCTTGACTAGATCTTTGTCAAGTGTTTTAAATAGAAGTTGGGACAAAATAGCGCATATGATGTATATGGCTAAAAAGGAACCTTAAGGCTTCAGACAGCAAAACATACAGTGAGATACCTCAGGGACAACCTGCCAATATAGAAAAGGACCATTTGCATAACTCACTATTTAACATCGATACACCAAAGAGGGCACAGAAAGAGACCTTGTGAAGATAAAATTCATCATCTTCAGCTTGTTCTTCAGAAAGCAAATAGCGAAGTACCGATGAAGGTACATCTGGATTCAGTATACTTCCACAGTATTGCATGTAACTTAGAAGCAGTGCATACTGCCTGCATAAACCATCGAGTAAATAATTTGTTTATCCCAGTTACACTGCCAATTGCTTGAATGACCCAGTAAAGGGTGGGTTAATGCCAGGCCCATGTCAGCAACAGAAAACAATGCTGAACCGACAGGCCTCAAAAATTAATTCTTCTGTCGAATTAAAAAGGGCAAATACTCCAAATTAGCGCACCATTTTTTCATGAGAGAAAAAAAACAGAACAGAAGGCAACATAAATTGCAGAACTACCAGTGGTAAGCATAACAACGAACCGGCTAACCAACCCAACCTGGTTAAGACCAACCTAATGGGTTAATCGGTTGGGATCAGTGCTGATCCAACCTATTGCTGTGCTGCCTCTAGTTCTAATAGATTGGTATTTCAACTTGCACAGAGTTGTCAAAGTACCTTCTTCTTAAGGGCTCTGACGACTCATTTCTCTGAAGTGCCATAATGAGTTTGACTAGTATTGAATGGTAGGCTCCACTAGGCAATTGATTTCCTGATATTATATCAAGACAAGTGACTCCATCTGATTCTGTGCTACCTGGGCAAGAGAACCTCTCATCTCTTAGTTTAGCCATACACGTCAATGCAACCTTCAATAGAAGAACCATCAAAATTGGTTCAACAACTCAAGTATAAAAAGTGCAGATTTAAATACTTTTTTAGTATAAAAGTGCAATTTACATATTAAATAAATTAGTAATTCAATATTATTCTCACATTGGTCAGTATGATGGCCATCTTTTTGGAACAATCTGGAGCAGCTGTTGTGCTGAGAGAAGCATCAAGCAGCCTGTTTGAAATATAAAATGTGAAAAATGTGATAAACGACATTGACAGGTAAAAGAAAAAAGACCAGATCTCAGTATATCACTTACTCAAATAGTATCTGAGAATGATCTTCAAGAAGTGACATTCTTCTAGAAATAGCAATCTGAGAAAAGAAATATACAAGAATAGTTTCTCAAGCATTCCATTTCATTACTAAATATAAACTGCCACTGCAAATGTGCAAGCAATGGTGCTTCTTAATAAAATATGTTGACCATAATTCATTCTTAGTTTAAAAGCTTTTGAACTGTAGGGACTTTGATTGTGAATAATTGCAATAAAGGAATCGGCTAAATTGAGTTTTAGTTGAGGTCTAATTGTATAGATGTAATTTATATGATAAAAAATGGATTAAATTAAATTGAGGCCCAGTTCACAACTTAATGCTTACTGGTCTGAGAGTCTCTCTAAATTTGGACAGATGTCACCAGATATATAGATCGCCACACCAGCTCAGGAAAAAAAATACTCATATATGCAACAACAGGTAGAAAAAGGAATACTAAAAAGCGAAAAAAACCTCTACAATCTGAGACCATCCAGTTAACATGTGTAGTTGGGCAGTCTGTTCTTCAAGAACTTTGTTGTATCTCAAACCCCATCTCATCAAATTGTGAGTTAATACCCTGAACTCTTCCTTCTCTGCCTCATTTGCATTAAGGCCCATTTCTTCAGACATCTGTACAAATCAAAAATAACAAACAAAGAGAAGTTATATTTTATGGCGACACATTGCAAGTCATGGGATCAATAAGCAAGGTACTCCAGCTAGGTAAAGTGTTGAACATTTGGTACTAGTTTTAAGGAACTAATTTATCTCAAAGAAAGACCTGAAAAATAGATAAATCAAGAATCACAGTTAGGAGGTTATCTCTATTGCTTAGCTGTCAATTTTTTCAGAGTTTATGGGTTAAACTAGAGTCCTCAACAAAACAACATAGTACAGTAATGCTTTCCCCTCAAACTAAAGTCAAACCCTCAATTGTGCATATAGTGCCTTCTGTACTTCCAAGTTCCAAGCAAGCCACCACTCAATTTTTGGCCCTTCCTTGCAAACTCATCCCTCAACTCAAACTTGATTAATTTTGCCTCGAACCAACCTCAACTACATTAAGTACAAAGCTAACTAGAAAATTACAAGTAAACAAACAGAAAATATGCAACCAAAACCTAAATATGATGGGAGTTACATACAACCATCAGGCTGTTACAAAAATGATACAGTGCAGCAGCATTACAACCCTAGTCATGATTTCATGATAGCAAACACACTGCATGTGCCACTAACATTCTAACACTTAGAGGACACAATGTCAAACCACTAATCAAAATGCTTCAAGTACAAAATTTTCAACAATAAACCCAAAAGGAGTACCAATTAATACCTCAAAAAGTTTATCATCTAATGCATCTATGTCAATCAGACGATCACCTCTCTCTGAATAGCAATAAACACCACCAAGCTCAGTGGTCTCGGGAAGAGTTAGTATTTCTTGAACCTATATGGAAGAAACTTAAAATAAAGCAACACATAATTTAAAAAAACTCATGTTACCCATGACCCAAAAAGCAATAAAACCAACCTTTGATTCATATTTACTGCTGGTAAGAATCTGTGGGTATTTTGTATCAGCATCAGAACACCTGAACCGCATAATATTAAGCAACTCCAACAGCTGAAATAAACAAGATACAGATTAGAGAACGAAAGATGAAAACTAATGTGCATTGCCATACGTTTGTTACACAAAATACACACCCACAGAATACATAACTGAACATGGAACATTAATACTCAAAAACTAATCACAAGGTGAACATGGACCAAATAAATGCAAAAATTGCACCCAACAGACGACTGTACTCCCTATCACAGGAGCAGATGGTGTGCATCACACCCATACATTTGCACTTCTATACAATACATCTGTACAAAGAGAGCAAATAAAACTTGAAGTTGTATAGAGACAAGCTTGTGAGCAGGGTGGTGTGCATTAGTTTAGGCTCAGACCGAATCTATTCAGGTAATTTTGGGTTACAGTCGAATTCAGACCAATAAAAATCTAGGTTAGACAGTTCTGACCACTTTCACTTCATGTAAATTTCAGGTATAGAGTCACTCAGGTAAGGTTTACTGTACTTCAGATTTAATGTGTTTCAGTTCAGGTCGGATCTCAGGCTAATGTGGTCCATGTTAAAGAGGTCTCATCAGAGAATTTCTGGTTCTTAGGTCAGTCCGGCTGAAATTAAATAAAGTCAAATGTTGCTTATTGCTGCAGTTAGCTAGCTGTGGCTTGATTGAGGTAGAGGTAGTCTATAATTCTTGAAAGAGTGAGGCTATGGTACTATGCATAGTGCGGATTGGTTCGTACTATGGACAATGTCTTGATTTTCAAAGTCCAAACAATTGATCTGAACCGTTCAACATGATGTCCATATGAAAATATACTTGTAGATCAAATTTTATATTGTTTTAGAATTTTTTATAATTTTTATAATTTTTTTATTATTTTTCTAGAATTTTTTCATTATTTTTCTACACCATTCAGAAGTAGTGATTTTCTACCTATATAGAAAATAGTAAAAAAGTCTAAAAGATGTAAAATTTAGTTTGCAACTACATTTTCATATGAAAATCATGTTGAATGGTTCAGATCGACCATTTTGACTTTGAAAATAAAAATATTGATCTGTAGTACGACCAATCCGCGCCATGCATAGTACCATAGGCTCACTCTTCTTGAAAATATTTTGAGGCTGTGTCTGTGCATAGAGAGAAAGCCAGAGAGGATAACATGCCTTGTTTTTGTTTAGAGGAGTCTTGTTCCATGATGTATTGATATCTGCCTGAAAGGCATTGCCAGTACCCACCTCACTGAAAGTGTGTGAGAGAATAGCAACGCAAGTTTCACGGTGTGCAGACTCGGTAGTGTCAGCTACATGCAACTCCAGGGCCAATAATTTCAACAGCCACCCTCTCTGTAAATGGTTCAATCAAGCTCTCTTCAAACTAAAGTAAATTTAAATAAATAAATAAAAAGTAATTTGCGGCAAGCACACATGAGTTTTATCCTTGTGGTCAAATTGCAAGCAATAAAAAGTGAAATTGTGACCATACCTGATGGAGTGTACTGACACGAAGATTATGACTGCTATTCCCTTTTGGAAGTGGAGCAACACCAATTGTTTCAATATGCTGAAATTGAATCACAAAACAATAGATAAATTGACCTTGCAATTATAGCATCCTGCACAAAAGAAAATAAATAAAAAAAGCAAAAATAACAATCTTTCTAATGAACAGGTAATGACCTTGCAAAAGAACTGATATCTCCTTGTGCTCAAAAGATCCATAATAGGTCCGGCTGTTGATGGGTCCAGGCTTAACTCGTATAGAAGCTGTGTACCAAGGAAAGATAAATTTATGTTTCCAACAAGAAAAGGAATGTAAGCACTGGGCATTTTAGGGAGAATAAGACAGTGTGGACGTCAATCAAATTAATTGATATCAATCATTTCAGTTGCTAATTTTATATTTGGTATTGGTACAATGAAAACTGCAAACCCACAATGCAATTAATCCTCAAGTCTATCAAACTTTGGCTAGTCCTCATCGCCCAACTATCACTCAATTTAGCCACAGTATAATTTGATAGAGTACCGATTTGCTAGAAATAGCAAACAGGAAGGGACTATTTATATCATGTTAAGGTTAATTTGGTCTTCCAGCCATTCACGTTGGATTATCTGAGGTTCTGCAACTGATTTTCACACTCTTTAGGTTTCACGAAAATCAAGTATGTCTTCCAGAATTTCAGATTTAGCTTTTGATCTGTTTGCAGTTTTGGGCCATTTCTTTTTGGTGATGCAGCCACAATTTAATATGGGAGGGAATGTTGAAATAAGATAAGCATGATCCGACTTGAGCTCTATCAACATAAATTCAAAACAACCCAACCTATCCAGCCAGTTGCCACCTTACTTTAAGCAAACATATGGTCAAGGATTCAGAGTTCCACATCATGTCAAATTTTGGATAGCAAAAAATAATAATAATAAACCTGAAAACTGAGCTCATGCAGTAAAGCATTTATGTCAGGCCTAGATAACTTTTCCAGATTATCAAGAATGACCCTCAAACAACTGCAGGGAAAATATTCTCAAGGTTAGCCGCTTATTCCCACTATAAATGCTAGTTATCCAACAAACAGAGCTCAATGCCACTCCAAAATAAAGACCGCACCACATAAATGAAAGCTTGTAATAATAAAGCTAACCTGTAATAAAATTTAGGCTGCAATTTTGTACGCTCCACACGATTCTCCACATCATAATTTAAAAGCAAATGTGCAATATTCGGCACAGGACGAGAAATGTTCTCAATAAGCATCTACAATTAAAAAGGACAAAAGAGCAAACAAGAAAGACAACAAATGACATCAGTATGACAGATATATATCCCCAAAACAAATGGACTTAAAACTTTCGGGGGCAAAACAAAGCGCAATGCTTTGTGCAACTCTACAATTGATCCTTAGAGCACTAACTAAGTCAAGTAAATAAATTGAACTTCAATGGTCATCCATTTCACCCAAATTAGCTCTAGTTCATTACTATAGTCCTTGAGGCCATTGACCACCAAAAAATGGCACAAAAGTTAAATGAAAAAGGCGATATTTGATAATATAATCATTGATTACCATACAGATACAATGCAATGCAATTCTAACCCTGGATGGCAAACCTCATTCTTCTAATACTAAAGTTCAAATAGAACTAAAACCTGAAGTATGAGGAGACCAATGTCAGATTCCTGATCTTCTAAAGCCTGAGTCTCATCAAACCGGTACTCCAAACAAGTAGCATAATCTTCCACCAAAGACTTTCCTGCACCCACTTTGAGTAGGATCTGTACTAGACCGCTTATTCGAGAACTGTCAGAAGGGGTTTCCAACATTAAAAACATAGTTTCTTTTAAGTTAAGATAAGGAGCAGAATTTTCAATATGGATACTCGAGAAGCAGGTACATCCCAAGTCTTTACCATACTATTAACCAATTATTATCTGAGCTTTTGCTTACAAAGGCATTTCATGCTGCATTCATGTACACAAGTGCCAATCATGAATCGTAGCTAGTAATCGGCAATAGTAGGGTGAGTGGACATCATCAGCATAACAATAGATGCTACCAGTCATGCTGTAAGCAGATGCCAATCATAGCTAATAATGGGCATGAGTATGGTAAGTTGACCTGATTAGCTAAACAATAGTCTCCAGATAGGTAATAAGACGTACCTCAAAATCCTCATGAACTTTACTGAACATTGCTGAATGCCAGGTAGTAGTTCATATCGCACATACTCAAGCAAAGCAACTATCTGTTTGTGATCTTGCACTAATATGACCTCCAAGGGCTACAAAAAGTTCACACGAGGAGAAGAACACTAATAAAGAGATCATATAAAAGTGAACAACATAATTAGCCCATATTTGCGATCCTTGGAGGAATCAATAGGAGCTCATTATGTGCATCCTAATGAAAGAAATGCTGTTAGGGCATATGTGTATATACATTTAAGGCCACTTCAGTTGTTTGGCTTGTGAATGGAATTGGCTTTTAGATAGATAGAGAGAGACCTGATACAAAGGGCGCCATGCATCAGCAAGGTTTAAATCACGATCCAATGCAAGTAGAATGATCTGGAGAGAGAGATGCACAGCTTTCTCCAGGAGGTGGCTGTAAACCTTTGTGCTCCGCTCCTCAATTAGTGTGTCCACACCCATCAACAATATGTTCATCACATTTCGAAATGCCTGCCTGCCACTCATCATGTCCTGCAGTAACCGTCAGTCAAGCTTAGCACGTCCCTCGTCATCCATTACCGTACTTATTAGAATTCTAGGTTAGATCAAAGACTAAAATAATGGTAAATAGCACCATCATATCTAATATCTCATTTTGGCATTTTTCAAAGCCTATTTTTTTTTTGGTAAAGTCAAGTCTGCCCCCCCAAAAAATAATAATAATAATAATAATTGCCCATATCTTTTCAGAGGCATCATTGGGTATTCAATTAAAAACCAAAAATTAAACAAAAATATTAAGTTTTCGAAACATTATTTTAAGATCCATTTGCAACCCTGGTAAAATTTTCTTGTTCAGAGGCACAAGCAACATTTTCTGGAATACACTGTTTAATCGTCTAAACCAATAGTTGGCAGTGTTTAAAGTCTATGTAAAAATGTGGGACATCAATTGCAAATTTTAAATGTTGAGGGCTATTGGCCAGCACATTTAAGGGATTGTTATTTGCAAGCATCCTGTTTAGTACAAGTGTTACTGAGTGTTGCTTCCGGACCAAGACATGTATGCATGCCCTAACTAGCAGGAGCATAATTGGAGGTGTTGCCTGGCTATTAACATTTGCATATAAATTAAGCCCTTTCCCCAGTATAAAACTTCAAACAAACAAAAAACAACTAATCAGAAACATATGAAGCCAGAAACTAATTATAATTGAGATCAATCCAGTAACCCGCCAAGTTTCACCCCAACAGACATGCAAACGGGCCCTCCAAAAGACCAAAAATGCTTTCATAATTGAATTAGACCAGAGACAATAATACAAAAGGAGCATTATCAGCAATGTATTTGAATCAGAGAACAGGAACGAAGCCAGTACTTTCATCAGCTCCAAAGCTGGTAATTGTGCCTCCAGAGATGTAGCTAGTGAGGGGTCAATGGCAGCACTTCTATAATCCAGATCCTTTGTCCAGAACATGCTCAGTACCCTGTTAGTAGTGTTTCAAGCAAGTGAGGTGTAGTACTATAGTTAATTTCAGAACTAGACAAATTAGGCTCAGATCGTTTCAGAGCAACAGAGGCCAAGAAAACCTTACCTCTACCTAACACATCCAACGGATCAACAAGGTTGGACCTTTCATTGCCATTCTAGATGCTTTAACTTAGCTATGAGTGGAATATGGCCATGAAATAACATCTTTTCACATCCAAAAGTAGATTCTAAAGAGTGTACATATGCAACTCAAAACAAAACTAGATAAGAAATAGGCAAAATTAACAATGAATAATGCTCACATATGGAAGTGCTCAAGGCAGGCAAGCACCAATTCCCATTTCTCACAGGGATCGGCATAGGCCCTCTGAGGGAAAGGCCCGAAGACATGCTCATATACAAACTTGTAGATCCCCAGAAACCTAACAACAAAATATTCACAACTCTTATTGTAGTAATACAACATCAAATATTGCACGAAATAACAAAATGAAAGAAGAAAGAGTCAAAAAGGAAACTATCAGCAGTACCTGTGCCCACTGTCGGACAAATCGCGCTCTTCCCTGATTAGAGCATTTACCAAATTGAGATATGATATTGTAGAAGGATACCTCTCCCTCCTTGCTTCTACTTCATTCAACTCATACCTCATGTCATATAGCTGTCATGCATAGTTACACGTCAGAGAAAACTAAAACAAGTATGACAAAGTTACCACGGAGTTTAATCAAAACAGATACATTGATCAAATATTTAAGCCCAATTTGTGCAATAGTAGACATGTTTTAAAAAATGGCCTCCGCACTAAGACTGTCTAAATTAATGTCTCGTCTTCCTTTGATCAATCATTTTGACCGCACAAACTAAAATCAGTGTTATTAGAAGGAACTAAACAGACAAGAAAATCAAAAATCAAGCAAATTATAAAACATGCACGTGTTCTAACCTTAGTTGATATCTGTTGGCCGGCAGTAGTTGTAACTGAGGGGCCCACAATAACTGGAAGCTCATACTGCTCCAAGTATTTCCAGATAGTATCTTTCATGAATGGGGATACTTTGATAAATGCAGCTATAGCCTCCCGTAAAGCTCCCTGTTTTCAATTAGGTAAAAAAATTTAGACAATTGTCATCCAAAAATTTAGACAATTGTCATCCATATTCCACATAAAAAATCTCTAGAAGACTAGAACTCAAAAGGAAACAACAAAAGAACTATAATATGAACTAATAAAAGAAAAAAGATTTAAGACCGTGAATTTACCTTGAGATATGGTGGCACATTCTCATAGCCAAGAAGCTTAAATAAAGGTTCTATATCAGGGAACCATTTCTTTCTCTCCACTGGATTTCCATTTTCTACCACCTACATGAGGGCAAAAACGAAAGAAAAAAGAAAACAAAAATAACAACTACTAAGATAAACTGAATAAAGTAGCAGATGAGCAGCAAGAAGCAAACAGTGGAAATTTAATAGTGTAAAATTCTTTCCAGGAGCAGTAGCATGCACAGAAGCAGATAGACATTATTTGCAAATGGTACCCAGTATATTATTCTGTTTGCACGGAACCCTACTTAAATGCAATACTTTTTACAACATCTTTCAATAGCACCTTACCAGTAAACTTGATGCAGGTAAAGAGTAATACAGTGCTAAATAAATACAGTTTGCACCTACTTGTAATTAGCCTTTTTTTTTTTTACAACACCTGGTTCACACTAGATAAGTCGAAGTAGGTTTCATGGTAATTCCAATTTTGCAACTTGTAACAAAGTTTGGTTGAACTTTTCATCATTTCCTTAAACCTCATTTTAATTGTTCGGTGTTATATGCAAATGAATGAAAGAATGTTTAGTTTTAGTTTTGATTTGAGGGTTAAAAAGTTTGCAAAGATGGTAAATTCAGATTTGATTTGGCCAAAACACGAGAAAAAAAAAAGAATAGGAAAAATGAGTAGAATAAATAGCAAACAAACCTTTTTGAGAATCTTCAAATAGGCAACAAGTGCCTGAGCTTCAGGCTTGGGGAAATCTTGCAACACTGCTGTGGATGAGGATTGAAGAGTCTTCTTGAACCTATCTTCGTAAATTGTGAGGCAGTCAAAAAGTTTGCTCCATCCTATTGAGCTAAATGCTCGACCTTGAAGCAATCCATGAACTCTTGTGGCACCCTCTTCATCCAAAGCCTGGCAAATTAGAAAGGAACCCGCACCAAACTAGTAACTAAGTGTGTGTTCAGCAAGTCATTTAGTAGCGATTTAAGTGCTTTACGTGCTCAAGGCACCAAATGGAAATGCTTTAAAGTACTTCAAGGTAGAGTCAAGTAATGTTTTGAACTTAAAAGGCACCAAATCTCTTAACTTCCGACACTTGTACCCTTAATACTTCATTTGCTATCATAGTATGTGAGGACAATTTGGTCTTTTTATTCAAAGTTACTTAATCTACTTAGTTCACTGCTACCAAACACAAAGGCATCTTAGTGATCTACTTCACATCAACTTCACTTGCTAAAGGCAAGGTAAACACATAATAAACCAAAGAAATTCTAATCGCTGGTAGCTCAAGCAATTGGGGGGCATAATGATGAGGTCAGAAGCTCAAATCCCAGTACCAGCCAACATATATATGCACAATACTGTTCCAGTACCAACAAAGAGGTTAATTTGGCAAGCTTAAAATGTCAGAGGGCATCAATCATGTATGCATTGCAGTTGCAGTTCAAGTACCAACTGAGAGAGTTTGGAAGCTGGGCAAAGCAATTTTAAGTGGAGACCTTCTTGTAATGACCAATATAGAAGAGGTTGCTTTGGGATTTATTTACCAGGGTAGAAAGGAGTCTCAGGAAAGAGACGAGGGTATGAATGTTGGTATGATCCTCTCCTGCGTGAATAACAAACTGCCACACCTCATCATTCCCGTGCAACAACTCTGGTTCTTTCTGTTGAAACAAAAAAACACTGACTTATTTAGCATAGCGAGAGAGAGAGAGACCCACAATAGATTACTTCATAAGCAGCTGATAAAAATTTAGATTGATGATGACAAGACAGACCCTTCCAAACTATATTGAAATATTAGCTGGCACTTGTTGATCCAGCCTGGATATAGCCAACATGAGGAGTTCACTATAGGGTCCAAATCAAAAGGTTCTAGACAACTAGCAGGTCTGTTTTTTTTCTAAAACTTAAACAATATCAACTCCAGCCATTACCATAACCGTAGGGTGATAATTAATATAATACTTTCTCCATGCCTAACTTTGACAGGAGAGACTTATGGAAACGAAGTTGAGGAAAAGAAAGTTGTACCTCATAAATCACACTAACCAACTCCAACAGAGAGACAAAAGGTTGATTGGTGGCCAGTGAAAGTTCATGACAGTTAACCATGGTATCATCCCCAAAATCATCTAACATGTCCGTACTAAGTGTACTCATAGTCTTATCTTTCATTTCCTTCACCTGTTGCAACAGGCATACCCAATAAATTATCCCATATCAAAATTGAACTGTTTATTCTTACAGATTGGAATGGTACAAAAGATATGGAATAAATCAACAACTTCTATTTTTATAATTCCAAATAGAGGAAATATATTGTGTTATTTGATAAGAACTTATAATTACGCATAGCTTGTGCAAATGAAACTTAAAAGAAGCAACAGCAGAAAAAAGGTTATCCAATTGACACCATTATGGTATGGTTAGGAACGGAAATTGGTACACTTATACAAATTTATATGCCAAAACAATGAAAATGCTTTATAACCGTGGAAGATGAATATATGACCTTGTCCCTAGAGATAGGATTTGAAACAAAGCACATCATCATTTTGTGCAAGTAACCGCTGTACATGTAAGTCATGTCCTCATCGTCATTCTGCATTTACAAAAATGCCAGAGCAAAAAAAAGTAAATGAGGCTACTAGAAAAAAAACATTGTATCTTTTTTTCAGGTCAAGAGATAGAATGTATGTTGCAGAACATCCAAATCAAAACTACCTTAGACAGTAAATACAAGAATGAAATAAAAAAAAAAATCATAGAAGAAATTTAAGTCCCACATTGAAAATTTTAGTCCTGGAGAGTCTGCCGATAAAATTTGGTCTGAATATGAGTCAGAATCTAATTTTAACTAAAAACGATAGGAAATTTACGAAATTGCGTATGTTACCAAAACGATGATTTTAGTTATTTTGTCTCATTAATGTTTAGCATAAATTGAGCTTTCAGAAAGCCTTTATGCCTAAAACAACAAAAGAACAAAATAAGACGACGCATATGACCATCAATTATGACACGCACCTTGTAAGCAGCACCTGCAATAACCTTTGAAAGTAAAAACTGGAAAACATTTTGCGAGCAAACAAGCTCCAGGCATGCGGAAATGCTGCTCATCTCCTTCAAAGAAACATTTGAAACAATGCCCCTTGAAGCAATTCTATCATGAGTTAAAATCAAATGCACCACCCAAGCAAGGCGTACCACACCAACAAAATCCTCAACATTACTGTTCGTATTCACAGTCATTACCTAAGAAACATTAGCACTTGTCATAAGTTAACCATGCAGAGATTGACAGAAGAACAAAAAAAACGGAATACGATTGAATAGAAAGGTATGACCGGCATACTAATTCATGAAATTCCTGTCTGAAGGAAGCATCTGATGACAGATGTGAAGTTCTCAAGGCATCAGAAACTAATGCAATGACGACAGCAAACATTAGCGCATATATAATCTGCAATAAAACAAAAAAGGAAGAGTATTAATAAGTATTTTAATTTCAGTATTGAGAACAGAGAAACTAGGATCAAACCTGAAGTTCGATAACTCCAGTACTTTCGTTTACTTCAGCTGTGCACTCTTTCAGAGTTAAAAATGTATCCTTTATATCCTTTGGGCCTGAGAAAATGATCATCAAACACAAACTAGGTATTATACCTTCTTGCAATTTAGGATGCAATTTACAGTTGTACAGGTCAGCAATCACTAAGAATGGGCGTTGAAAAGAATAAGGTGATTACCAAGGAATTTACTAATGAGACACGACACAGATCAGCTATACAAGTAGTGGTCTATATCAATATAAACCAGTGGTTTCTTTTTAACCACTTGGTATAGTTTCTATTATTATAAGTTTATAACCAAAGTTCAACCTCATTTCATTTTATCCTTTATCTTTGTATGTGAATGTATGCACATTTTTTAATTGCTTGGTTGCTTTATAATCAGAGGAAAAGTTGCTCTGTTGTTTGTTTGTTTTTTTCTTTTGTTCTATTATTGGCCTTTTTGGATTTGGGGGTAAAGGGGTAGTATTACTGCGAATTATTGATCAAAACAAGCATACATATCAAATGTTTGAGGAAATGTCATCAGTACTGCATCAATAGAATCCAAGCACATGGCAATTTTTTTATAACCACTACGAAGAGATCCAATAATTTGCCGTCACAATAGAAAACCAAAAGATATTCTCCAATGGTGATGCTACTTTCTGTATTTTCAAGAACAAAGGGGAAATATATAAACATACTTGTTTGGGAGATCAGAATAGAGAGAGCAAGGCACTGGCTCAAACTTAGCCTTTCTCGATTAACAATGGCACGCCTCTCAACCAGAGTGCCCCTTGTATCTTTCACATATTGTTCTGAACTATGACGGCCATAACCAGCAGGCTCTTCCCTGTTTAGTTCCTATTTATGAAATTTATGATTGACAAAAACAAAATTGTTCAAATCTAGAACTAGATAGAAATGCAGACAGACAAGAAATCAAATGAGTTAATAGTAACTTGAGTTCAAGTGAAACCACAGGAGTCAAGAAGTAGCATCTGGACCCATACCCTACCCGATCAGGATGGACCAGACAACAGACTCTAGGTATAGGGCACACCGGAGTATATATCAGACTTTTGTTCTTCTTGTCATTTTCCTCTTTTAGTAAAAAAACATTGGTTAATTGACCTGACCTCCCTGTGGGGCAGTCGGGCAGAGCTTACCCAACCCAACTCATCATGACTCAAGAAATCATGATCTGAGCCTGACCTCAGAGCCCATTAGTATAATTATTATTATCCGTGTAAGGCCAAGTAAAACTGTCCTTAGTCGCAAACTGTCCTTTGTGAACTGCCAGTGCATACTTTAACCGAGAATAGTTCTAGAAAAAAGAGAAGGTACTGTGATTCTTACTTTAATGAGGGAGACTAGGCGGCTTCTGAGGCCAGAGTTAAAGAGATCTTCTAAGTGCTTTTGGATTTCGGCCAAAAGATCATGGTCTGTTCCTTGATCAAGCACAACAGACTGCAATACAGAATTTCTCAACAATTTAACAAATCCATCGTGGATCATATGCACAGAAAATTCAATATATTAAGAATGAACAAAAACACACCCGCAAAAGAATATACAATGAAGTTATCAGATCCCTTCTTTCCATGTACCACAGTCCTGCAGCCAGGCGGTACCTTTCCAGCTTATCCCTTCCAGTCAAAGCCCACTACAATTCGCAATTAGTGGCCAATTAATGTACTTCTGTTGTTGGGTTTGTATATGAAACAGGTGGGTTTTGACCAATTTTATCAAAAAAAAAAAAAAAAATGCACTTCTGTTAACCCCTTAAAATATTAATCGATAGAACAAAATCTTTCAAAGACAGAAATATTTACCTCTATTACAGGATATTTGTTATTCTTTTTAATATTTGGTATCATTTAATGAAATAGGTAGCAAATGCTACTTTTTTCGCAAAAGATAATAAAATTTACCTCCGTGTTGGCTGAAACAAGCAAACGAACACAGCTGACTTCATTAAGATTGAGATCATCACTCAGTTTAAGTGCCTGTAGAAGCACATTAACATATAAACATAACAGTGTTTAATTTGCACATAGAAGGTTGTTGTAGAAGAGAGGGAAAAACCATACAATCTCAACATCAGTGTCGTCCAAAGGGATAGGAGGCTGGTTGGGAAGTTTAACTTCTCTTGACCTGACCTGAGCTCTATCCGACTCCTTTGGACCCTTCATTAATTCATAGAAAACATCACACCTCAGAATATATATGAGATAAAACACATGAAAAAAAAAACAATAACACAGTGAATTACAAGATAAGAGAAATGCGCAAGCGAGAGAGAGAGAGAGAGAGACTGGGTATGAGAGGAGGGACTGGAGAGAAGGGAGGGAGACGCGAATGGAATGCAAAAGCTCTATGCGCTGAGCGGGGGAGGGCGGAGAGGAACTCAGCATGGCTGCTTCAATTGTGGCGAGCAACTCGTGAGAAGACGCCATTGTCGCAAAGCTTCTTCCAGCCCGTCCAAAGGGGAAGTTCGCAAGTTCCTAGTATCAACTATCAAGCTTCCGACCAAGGTTTTTGAAAAACCCTAATAAGAAGCGGGCTTCGTGTTAAGATCCGAAGGAACTGAGAAGTGTGTTACGGACTAACACTGTTACTGTTACCTGCCCCTCTCTCCTCTCCAATTTTCTAGAGTGCGTATATCTCAACTTTTGCGTGACCGACGTGGAAATTAAATCTGCTGCGATTTGATCCGTCCTCACAAACCTTACATTTCGCCAACTCTCCACCAAACTCAAATTTTATTAAAAATGCCCAAATCAGCGGCTATACCGCCGGTTCCTAATAAAAATTAGAAACCAGCTATTAAGCTGCCGGTCGCTCCAAAAAATTAGTTTATTTATAAATGTGCACGTTCCGAAATTTCCTCACAATTCATTTCATCAAATTTGACACTATCTCTCCTCATATTCTCTCTTTCTCCCAGATTTCTCCTGCTCTTTCTGTTTTTGCAAGTAAGTCTCTATATTTTATTTTATATTTGTAAGTAGGGCAAATAGTTGTAAGTTAGTACCGTTTGTTAGAAATTGTTAAAATTGATTAGAGATTTATTAGAAATTACTACAAATTGTTATAATTTTTTATAAATTTATTAGAAATTGCTACCAATTCTTATAAATTGCAAGCATTTGTTAGAAATTGTTATAAATTACTACCAATTGTTATAAATTGCTACCGAATTGTTATAAATTGCTACTGTTTGTTAGAAATTCTTATAAATTGCTATCAATTCATTAGAAATGTTCCAATTTTTTTTATAAATTAGAAAGAAATTGGTACCAATTTTTATAAATTGCTACCGTTTGTTAGAAATTGTTATAATTTATTAGAAATTGTTATAAATTGCTACCAATTATTTAGAAATGTTCCAAATTTTTTTATAAATTAGATAATTTAGTATAGTTTAGTATAGTTTAGTATAGTTATATATTAGGGTAGAATTAGGATATAAATTATGGTTTGTTATAACTAAGCATAATTTTGTATAGTTGAGTATAGTATAATTTAACTAACCATACTTTATGAAATTAGAATGGTTGAAGGTAGAGGTAGAGGACAGCCTAGACGTGCACCACAGGTTGAGCCGCCGATTGACCCCACCAGTACTGAGCACTTCAGCCCTCTCTTATGGATACCCCACTGCGAGCACCGAGTATCCCTGGCTTCCCGTGAGGTATGCTACTTTTTGTCTACCTCCGACGAAATTTCAATTTTGTTGTATACATTATGTAATACATTATTTTGCTATTTTTCAACGCAGGACGAGTTTCTGATGGACGACAATTTTTCTGTCCCTCGAATGCAGTACTTCTCACAGATGGACCCATATCTCATCCGGCTGGGACTATATCAGATTGTGTCCATCCTATTAGTTTGTAATAATCTAGAAGTCAATAATACGATAAATTATCATAAAGCTTTGTTCATGAATTGAGTGATTAATAAACTGTCATTTTGTTCCTTGAGTATTATTGAATTTATGAATCATTTCGGGTTCATGACTTGAAATTGTAGAGCTTCATAATATAGATGATAAATACTCTTAAAAGTCTCTAACCAAGGTAATTAGCAGGAACACTAATTTACCGTTACAATGTTAGAATGTGGACTAAAAGATGCTCAAGTTTTACAGACCATTGACATGAGATGTCATTTTAATCACATAGATACATGTTCTAGGAACATGGTATTTGACTGACCTCGAATGAAACATTAAATGGAATTGTGTACGTGTCATTAATGTTTTCATTCAGTGTTAAGTTCTAAAGTATGAGGTATTCATCTTTCCTACTAAGAGATGTGTATGTGTGATTGTTACTTAACGCTGTCGGTAAAACGCAGTCATAACGGTAGCTTTTCGGTATACATAGCTTAGCTGAGGTAGTGATGGTTTACCAAAAGTACTATTGTCCATCGTATCTCTATACGAGTTACGGTATCACTGGGCCCCTTGATAGAGTAGGATTATTCGCATGCGGTATAATTACAAGAGTAATTATATTTGATAATCTGCTCAAGATCGGGAAAAGATTAAGTTTGCAAGGATGACACACACCCACCTTGAAACCGATCCGATCTTGCGAGACATAAGAATTAACACGACTAAAATAGTTTCTTGGATCGTGGTATTGTATAGTACAAAGCATCATCGTGTAATTGGATGGTCATAGTGCGGATGTCGGATGCCTCCTATGATTATAGAAGTTAAAATGGTTTTAATTCTATTTACCAACATAACACGAGATCCTATTGGGTCACACCGTATAGGAGCTAGTCGGAGAATCTTGCGATTAATTATAAATTGATTATAATTAATATTAAGATGGTTATAATTAATTATACGTGATATAATTAAATTATAAATGTCATATAAGATGACAAGCGAAACAACGGTTAATTTATAAGCGTACTAGATGCGTTGTATAAAATCGTACCGAAAATAGGACCCGAGAAATATAATTGTTTAGAACAATTATATATATTTGATTTAGATTTTAAATATTAATTATGGTTTTGAATATTGGCAAAATTAAAACCTTAATTAAATAAATTAAAAATCCAAATATATATATATGATATATATATTAATCAAATGGTATTCTCAAATGGTATTGTCAAATGGTATTCTCAAATGGTATTCTTAAATGGTATTCTCAAATGGTATTTGATTTTACCATGGTATTTGATTTTACCATTTTACCAAACCACCATTAAGAATGGCATAATTGTAAATATGCCAAACTTTAAGGGTATTTTGGTAATCGGGCGAACCTCCTCATTTGCCTATAAATAGAGGGGTAGGGGGTAGAGAGAAAATAACCAATTCACTCATATCTCGATTCGATCGGCCCGATCGAATCGATAAATCTATTTTCTCTCTTTCTCGGTTACGGTTGTTTACGGGATTCAGAAATAATTTTTTTTGCGAAAGTTGCCGTATTTCTATTTGAATAAACTGCGAGTCGTAAATATATTTATTTTGTCTTTTTCTCGGTGAATAGTGTTTTTGCAGAATTCCGCGGTTTACGGTATTTCTGGCAAAAGAAATAAACCGCTCTCTGGTTAGTCCTGGTGGATAACCAATAGAGGTATCAGACATCTGATACTTCGAAGCGAGACGTTCCTCAGATTCGGTCTTCTCGGTCTGCTGCAATCCAATTGGAATTTGGATCAAGGTATAAATATGTTATATTAATCTATTTAATTTGTAAATAGATTAAAGTTTTAGAAATCAATTATGGAGTAGATCTGTAAAAGAATTAAATTGGATTTTTGATGCCAAAGAATACTGAAGGTGGATCCCCTTGGAAAGTATTCTGACATACCTCGTTTAATCCTTAGCTTAATATAGAAGTAAAATTTTTGTTTTACGTTCTTTCCGCATATTAAGCTAATCAACGGTTTGGACGGCTCGTAACCCAACACATCCTGCGGGACACGACTGCCTCAATCAATGCATCTCTCATCGCAGGATTAGTGGAGCGATGGCGTCCAGAGACCCACACGTTCCATATGCCTTTCGGGGAGATGACTGTCACGTTGCAGGACGTGAGTGCCCTCTGGGGTTTGCCGATTAGGGGCATTCCCGTAGGCGGAGTATCTGACAGTAGAGACTTCGCACATGACATCGAGTAGTATTTGGGGGCAAATCCGAGAAAGCTACGTGCCGATAAGGGGAAGTCCATTTATCACATGCAGAAAACAGAGTTGCGGCGACACTTCAGTGCTGGTCTGATGGACGCCTCTACTGATATAGAGATTCGGAGGTAATAATAATAATAATATTTTATTTTTGATATGTTAATTACTTTATGTAATTATAATACTAACCATCTACTTTGTTTTTGCAGATACACCCGGGATTACGTGATGGACCTCTTCGGTACTGTTATGTTTCCTGATGCCAGCGGCGATGGCATCCCCATGATGTATTTGCAACTTCTGACAGACTTTGATAGCCCGCTGGCCTACAACTGGGGTGGAGCCGTGTTAGCACATATGTATTATAGCCTCTGCACAGCTTCTCAAGTTAGTAATTATGTTGTTTGACATTTCATTAATTATGTATCATAGCCCCTGCACAGCTTCTCAGGTTAGTAATTACTTGTTCATTAAACGCTTATTATATAAATATGTTGACTAATTTATGTTTGTTTTTTCAGGTATTGGTGTCGATTAAAGCCGTTGCGCATGCTATCAAGTTGCTCGGGATCAAGGGCTAGCGGAAAGTTGGATGGAACAAGTTGCAGGAGCATGGCCCACTTATCGATGATGCCGGACAGAGTGGGCGTACGATCAACATGTTGCGCGACGCCAGAGAGAACATTGATTGGCGGGCGGTAGATCCAGACGAGCCAGATGCGCCGCTAGTCTGCACTCAGGATATGCCATCTCCACCCCGCTTGGACGCGGATTGGGACTACTATCAATGGGTGTTGTCTAATTCCGGCTGGGCAGCCTACTACAACTCTGAGGGACGTCCAGTGCAGCCACCGGTAAGTCGTATTTATTATAAGTCGAGTAATTATTAATAGAAAAATTTATACCATTGTTTGGTTTGGTTTACAGGGTCCGGCTAGCATGCCGCCGTCGCCGCCGCCACCACAGTCTTCATCTTTCGACCACATAGAGGATTATGGGCTGACTATCAGTCTCGATGAGATTGAGAGCCTATCACCATCTACGGCGATGGCACACGACGGTGAGGCCAGCGGGTCACAGGCCCCTTCTTGACTATGCGGCTGGGCTGGTAAAGACTTTCTTCTCTACACCCCCGCCAGCTACTACTATGGGGATGATGATCCGTTGGAGACCACATCATGTATCAGGAGAGAGGCTGATGCCGCTGCTATTGCTACACGTGATGCGGCCTAGGCTGGACTGCCCGAAAGGGCTAACAGAGGACATCCGGCCGACCGATACTCCCTTTCTCCGTTTAGATGATGATAGTTTTTTACTTTTATTTTTCCATAGGATTTACATTTCGATATGTTTATTTATTTATGTTTGGATCTGTTTGACATTTGTTATGTTTCGATCTGTTTATTACCCCTATCGTTTGTCATTTGGATCTGTTATGTTTGTCATTTACGTCTTGTTTTTCTCGTTAAAGTCATAATAAATTTAGTTGAAATAAATCAATCAACTAATTTTGTTAATTCGTCGTCTTAAAAATGAGAATTTCAAACGATTCGTAACCTATAATATCAAAATTATATTTCAAATATTCAGAGCAAATTTGATACTTACAAATTACTCAAAAATTATATAACAACTGTCCAGATTTCAAAAAAAAAAAAAACTAATTTTTATTAGAAACCGGTGGTATAGCCGCCGGTTTGGGCATTTTTAATAAAATTTGAGTTTGGTGGGCAGAGTTGGCGAAATGTAAGGTTTGGTGGGCATGGATAAAAATGACGGCGATTTGATCGCAGGATCTTGCATTTTCAAATTCAATCTTTAAATTATTTTGAGAATTGTGTATAAAAATTAATTTTTTTAGATATTTGTGTATTCCAAAAATTTAAAGATTAGATGTAAAAAAGCATGATCCTACAATCCATAAGAATCACAGCAGATTTGATTCCGACCGACGTGTCCAGTTCCTATCCGGTGATAGCAGGGACCGGTATTATGCTTTGAGATTCGTGCAGAACGTATTTTAACGGTTGAAATTTTTCAAAAGGTCACGCAAAGTTTGAGATATCTCAGAGGATGCGAATTCAATTTTCTCATTGACACTATGATTGGAACCGACTCTCACCCCTTAAAACGAGAAATAGAATCGGAATTCGTGTCGCGTTTCTTGATCGGAGGTGACGAAGGAAATGAGAGGAATTCCCGCGAATTTTCTCCTTCGAAATCTTGTCAGGAAATCCACGCCAAAACGAAGGTATTTGGTGAGAATCGTACGGAACCGCGTGAAGTGACGCAAAATCCTTTCTTTTTCCCTGTTTGCTCCGATCTGTGATCTGATCGTGAGACGCTTCTCGTTTGCTCCGACGAGGTGTGTTTCTACTTCTCCTCCTTGATTCTTCTTTCTATCCACTGTCAAAAAGTTTCTTTTGGTTTTCTTTCTCTTGCAGATGTAAACCATAAAAACTCGATATTGATGGCATTATTTGTAAATTAAAAGAAGTTTATGGGTAATTATATGATTGCTATAAATGAATTCGTCCTGAGAAAATAGCCTAGTCGATCATAAAAGTTCAATTTAAAATCATGTCCATTCTATTATATTGAATTCTCACTCATTTTGGTTCCGATCACAGTATAATTCTTTTCCTGGAGAGCAGCTTGGGTCCGATGTCATCAGACTCAAATTGAGTTTGATGGGCTCCAGAGCCGTCCGATTCGCTTTAAGATCTGTGTACATTGTTTTAATATTCGTGCGCAATCGCTTTAATATCTGTGTGCACGAATTCTAAAATAAATCGGACGGTTGTGGAACCCATCGGATCGTGTGACATTTTTCTACTTAAACTGTAGTATGCAAAAGTGTCTCAGGTAAAAATCAACATACTGACGGGTTCGTGTGATTAGTTACACGAAAATCAAAGAGAGAGACCACAATAGAACCGACAATCGGCTATGAATACGAGTTTTTTTTATAAACCATAATTAAAAAAAAAAAAGTTCGGATTTCAGCATGATTAGCTGAGTTTTTACAAAAAACATAAGAAACGGTTTGCCAAACCGTTCTCTATATCCCCCAGAACGGACTACCAAACCGTTCTTGACTTTTTCAGTTTTAACTTCAAAAACGGACTGCTAAACCGTTCTCTACAGTAATTTTTTTTTTTTTAGAGTTTGTTTATAACATAAATCAGATATTTTGTTTGATTTTGTATATTAATAATAAGATTAATGAAACAATTTGAAAATATTTCTTTTTTTTTGTGTATTTTGATCATTTTATCATTTTATCAAATCAATGGATTTATTTTCTATATAAAAAAGATGGAACAATTTGTTTGTTTTTAAAATATAAAAAAGTAAATTTTAAAAAAATAATACGTACATTTGAAAAAAGTAACAATTTGTATATATATATAGATATATTTTTTTTTGTATTTTGACCATTTTATCATTTTATCATTTTATCAAATCAATAGATTGATTTTCTATATCAAATCAATGGAACAATTTGTTTGTTTTTAAAATATAAAAAAAGTAAATTTAAAAAAAATAATATGTACATTTGAAAACTAATCCATTGATTTTTATATATTTATTGATTTTTTTTATATAGAAAATCAATCCATTGATTTGATAAAATGATAAAATGGTCAAAATACACAAAAAAATATATATTCAAATTGTTCCATTAATCTTATTGTTAATATACAAAATCAAACAAAATATTTGATTTATTTTATAAACAAACTCTAAAAAAAAAAAAAATTACTGTAGAGAACGGTTTGGCAGTCCGTTTTTGAAGTTAAAACTGAAAAAATCAAGAACGGTTTGGCAAACTGTTCTAGAGGATACAGGGAACAGTTTGGCAAACCGTTTCTTATGATTTTTGTAAAAAAATCGACTAATCATGCTGAAATCCGAACTTTTTTTTTTTAATTATGGTTTATAAAAAAAACTCCTATGAATACCGCGCGGTGGTAGAATTCGCATCCACTGAGATATCTCAAGCTTTGCGTGACTCTTTGGAATATCTCAATTGTTCAAATACATTCTGCACGAATCTCAAAGCTCAAATAATACTGGCCCCCCACATTTCCCCGAATAGGCACCGGACACGTCGGTCACGCAAAAATTGAGATATCTCAGAGGATACGCACCCGCGGTGGTAACGCAATGCTAGTGGGTCCCACTCAACTCATCCTCTATGATATCTCAACTTTTGCGTGACTTTTTGGAATATCTCAATCGTTCAAATATATTTTGCACGAATCGTGATGCAAAAATAATACTGCCTCTGCGCTATCCCCGAATAGGTACCGGACACGTCCGTCACGCAAAAGTTGAGATATCTCAAAGGATACGCACCCCTTTGAGGTGCGTATCCTCTGAGATATCTCAATTTTTGCGTGACCGACGTGTCCGGTGCCTATTCGGGGAACCGTAGTGGGCTAGTATTATTTGAGCTTTGAGATTTGTGCAAAATATATTTGAACGATTGAGATATTCCAAAAAGTCACGCAAAGTTTGAGATATCTCAGAGGATGCGAATTCGAAATTTAAAAGGTTACGTATAAACAAAGAAGAACTTACAACTATATAAATTACAGACTATCATATGCGTCGGTATTTTTATATTTCACGTGTATAATTCTCCCTGCGTACATCAATTTGGGCTTTAGTCTACACTCAAGCAACACCTTTGTGCGTTAGGAGCGTCCTGCTATTTCAAATTTAACCATTTATTTGTATTGAAATTCGAGCATAAAAAATCTAATAGTTAGATTTGAAATAACAGTCCTGTTATCCCATTTGGATAACAGCATATTCGGATGATTGTTTTTCAGTAAGGAACCTCTCAATATTAATAGAACTAATTCAAAATTTAACTCAGAGGATACAAATTCTAAATTGTTTAACGACAGGTGATTAAAGCTTGTGGCCCATTGGCAACATTGGAAGCGGGCCAGAGCATAACATTTTACTCGGGAAGTTTCGACGGGCCGAGACCCTTACAAACACAGCGGAACTTCCGAAAACAAATTTCATTCGTAAATATGAACAGTTGGTACTGCAACGAAACCTGTTAAATTTTTTTAACGCATTTATATATTCACCGTTGTTGCATTAGCATCGCTGTATCAACCGTAAACCATTTGCTTCATCTGAAGCACACGTCTACCTACACATCTGATTATCTGAATGTCCCAAGTTGCACCAGTACCACAAAGATAAATCATAAATTCGTAACACAACTCAATCATCATATTACACATGCCTATATATATTGTCATCAACACCAGTAAAAGAATAATATTACACGAATGTTAACACCCTCTGGGGTTGCTGTTATGTAACAACCGCCACTAGTAATGAGACCTGAATAAAAACCTATTATTTCAAAAACTAGCACCTAACAAGACAGTTAGTGTGCGCACTGTGTTAATCTCCTATATCCAACCCCCCGAACAAAATCCACAAACAGCATCTCAACATAATATGAACAGCCTTGTCTTTCTTTAAACTCAATTGTGCCCCTCTAAACTATACTATCAAATTGCCCGATCATCCACTCTTTACCAAACTTTCCCTGAACACTGGTCAGGCAGCCAAACAACTTGTTATTGTAAGAATCATTCAGAGACAATGCTTATTATCAAAACCCTCCTCTGTGATCAAGCCCGTAATCAACTTCTTTATCCTCTGAGCTCCATCTCCAGGATGCAGATCCTTCACATCCTTGACATAATAACCCACATCATCACTCCCATTCTTCCGCAACAAATCAGTCCAACCACCAGGCGCAAAACCGGTCTCAGCATCCCGCCTCAACAACTCCTTGTCAATCTTGTCAAGCACAGGGTCCTCACGGGGGAACTTCCTGGCAAAAGGTGCATTGCTTTCGACCATTTTGGAGAAGTCATCGAGGGTAAGGAAGTGGGGATGTTGCTTTGGGGGGTTGTCCCAGGAGATGAAATGGAGGTCGTGGTTGACAGTCGTGTTGCGAAAATCAGGGGAGTTGCAGATGACAGTGTGGAAGTAACCTTCAGGAGATGAGAGAAAATTGGCATAATACATAAGCACCGTGCGTGGGAGGTTGTCCCATCCCCATATGCAAAACTCTATAAACTGGTGTGTCAGCATCATCCATGCCGAACCTGAAATTTTTTATTTATCATAACACCATTGTAAGGCTTGGGTACGCAGTAGAGGTCCCCTAGAGAAATGCACTCTAAGTACTCATAATCAGGCAGCAATAAAAAAATGGATACACTCATGCAGATCATTCTCCAAAATTTTATGGTTACATGCCATATTTCTATGTATTTTAAGCAAAATTGTCACAGATACTCTAATATTGAAAAATCTTAAAAAGTTTTCTGTTATAAACCCTTGTACTTTTCAGTTTTTACAAGAAAGTATTTTTCTGTAGTTGATTCCCATAGTTCAAAATTATGTTTCCGCTTCTGACCTTTATATAACTAAATAAAGAATAAACTAAAAGTGCTGCCTACTTTTGGTTTGTGTCCATCAAGTATGAAGTTCTTGCTGACAACATAAACATTGGATCTGCACCTCTTAGTCCTAACCATAATCTTAAAATTAAGAAAATGGACACAAAACTCTACTCAGAGCTGAAAGGGGCTTTAGTTATCTGTTGACTGAATACATGCAATAACACAGGCTCAAATCTTTGTTAAGACTATATCAATTAGGATGCAATAACACAGGCTCAAATCTTTGTTAAGACTATATCAATTAGGATAGTATACACATAACTGGTAAAAAAAAAACAGGATATCTACGAATCAAAACAGAAAAGGGCAGTGCTTGGGTATCATTTTGTATTTACTCAAGTAATTATCAGTGAAGTAATTTGCCCAGGAATGAGGAGCTAGTTTTACTTAATTTTACTAAGGCTGTAAATAGGGGTGAAAATGGATCAGATAGTGGTGAAACACTATCCATATCCATTTTTTATTTTTCAGATACAGATATGGATACTGATCTGATATTTATTAAAAAATATATAAATATTATTAAAAACTACCAAAGTTCATAATATATATCTAATTATAATGATGAATAACATATTTTTTTCATAATATATATTAGGGTTAATTTTTAAAATGCCCCTCAACTATTTATCAAGTTTCTTATTTTTCCCTACATACTTTGATTTATCTTGAGTATCCCTCAACTCTTACATATCTTTCTTACTTACCCCATCAAATTAATTTCAGTCATTAATATTTTACTTTCCCATTATATCCTTGTGTTCTCTTCTTTCAATCTTGCTCGTTCTCCTTAGTTCCCTCAACCGGTCAATCCCTTTTTTGGGTGTGATAAGATAATAAATATTTCAATCCTCTACACAATAGTTCGTTCCTCTTCTCGCTCATCTTCCTCTCTTAGATGCAAGAGAACAATTACAATGATTTTTCTAGCAATTCACATAAGATCAATTCTAGGTTATAGTTTGGCACCTCTATGTTTGACCTTTAGGTGAGTTTTGTGACTGACCGACATGGTTTTATCAAAGAAAAAATGAGTTATTTTATGATAGAAACTAGCAACTAGCAATTGCTATATGGGGGTGTCCATGAGTGCTTAATTTATGGTCCCTATTGGACCTTTTGTTCTGGATCCAAAATATTAGAAATTTAGTCAAATCAATAGAATGAATAACTATTAATTACGAGCTATAGGCCTAACTCACTCCTGCAATATCACAAAGCATTCATCAAAATATCTGGCAAATAATAGCAGAGAGAATAGCAACATGGAGCAAGAAGCAACGAGACAAACAACTCAAGAAGAGATGAAAAATGGATGGATGATTCTTTAGAGAAAGTAAGGATAATTATGTCTTTTATTTCTTAATTAGAAGTAAATTAAGGATAAATTTTAACTTACAACAGAGTTAGATTAGGAGTTATTATATGATGGGTAAATAAGAAAGGGTTGCTTAAGTTGATAGGTAGATAAGATATATTCAAGTTTTGAGGGGTAAATAAGAAATTGGACTTGAGTTCAAGGGCAAATAAAAAATTAACCCTGTATATTAGACTATATGGTATATATCTACTATTTGGATACGGATAATTGAAATATAAACTGATCCATATCCACACGGATATTCGGATATCGGATATCCATATCTAATTTTTCGAATACGGATCAAATATTATCAACTCCGTTTTCACCCCTAGCAGTAAAGGATGTACTTTTAGCAACAATTCCAACAACATCAGCAACTCTCAGAATGTCAGATAGAGAAGGAGAAAATTTGATTCACATGTATTCTGAGATAGGATTGGTCTATTTCTGACAGATATTGTACTTCTTTTAATATAATAATAAATCAAATGAGTATCACAGTTCACGAACAACAGATTGCAATTAATTCAGTACAGAGAACTCTGGAAAATATAAGGGCATATTTATTTGCAAACCAAGATTATAAGATGGGGCCAGATGGCTCATAGAATTGAAGACTTGAAGTGTGCTAGAATGCAATGTAACACTTTAACACATTTATTGTTAGTTCAGAGTCAGATGCACATACCAGTAAAAAGCTTAAATGCAGTAGGCACACTTCGCTTCTCCGTAATCCAAAATACATCTGATTTTTGCAAGCTATAAAGACCTGGGTCTATTATAACTGGCTTTGCTCTCTGAAATCTACACCAGAGTTTCTTGATCAGTAACATTTTTTCACCAAATCCATATGAAAGTAATGTTTATCTTACAAGAAGAATTAACAAAATAAATAAAATACAAAGATGAAGTGCATACTCTTTCCATCCAATGTCACTGGTATGCTCAATGAAGTTCATTTGCCTTGGCAAACTTGAGAGAACATACAGCAGATCTGAAACCAAATAAAGCAATTAATTGTAAAGTCGCTTTTCGACTTGGTAATTAGTAAGATAAGTAGATAACTGAATAAGTCATACTACCAGAAAAAAACAAAATCATATAAAAAATAGAAAATTTAGATGATATTGTTTATATATAAGGTCAGTGAAAAAAGTGATATCAAAACAGAATTGTAGAACAAGTGGATGAGATTAGGTGAATCTAATATATACTAAGAATGTAATAATATCTAGTATTTTAATATTAAAATCCCCCAGTACACAGGACGCGAGTGGTAAACTATATACCTGCTCTAGACAACATCGCCCCTTGAATTGGTAAAAAAGAATCCAATAATTAACAGGAAGTCGGTAAGTGTATTTCAGCCGAATCAAACATAGCACCAAAAAGGAATGAAAAAAAGACAACAAATTTAAAGTAGGTTGGTAATTGGGACTATCAGGTGTCCTCCTACTAGGAAAACACGAATATAGAAAGCTTCAATTTTTATGTTAAATTGGATCTTTACCATCTTGCGTGACCAATGGGTAATCGGAGGAACTGAGGTTGATAAACCAATCCCAATCCCCCCCTTCCTTTAGCAAAATAGCCGCCGCATGAAGAGTATTTGCCACCATGGTGGGCCCCCTGTAGGTCACTAGGTTGGCACGTGTGACCACTCTGACATTACCGAACCGCGCATAAACGGGGTCTGCTCGAACCTCTTGAGCCAATTCAAGCCGCTCGTTTGCTGGAGCCTCGAGGTCCAAGTGCACTACATAGGTATTCGCAGGGTGGTACAAAGCCCGAAGCGTCCGTCTCAAGCTCAATCCATCTCCAACAGATCCAGAAATGAGGTAAGCGATACGAGGCACCTTTCGAGCATTGGAAGTGGATGGAGGAGATAATCTGAGTTTCGATTCAACAAAGATCGGCTCTTCAGCAGAAAGCGAGGGGATTGGAGAGAAAGAAAAGAGAAGAGCTCTAGAGGATGAGAAAAAGAGAGAAGCTGATATGAGAAGAGAAGAGAAGAGCGCTGAGGCTAGAAGAGGCACCACCCACTTTCTCTGTTGTAGTGGAGGTTTCGTCTCCATCTCAGGCACCGGCGTGTAGCCGCACCGCCAGCGATCCCGATCTGATCGCCACGCCCAATACGCAGGGTTTTATAAATAAAATTGCAAAGAGATGATGGGTGAGAATTGGGTGAATGATCAGCGGAGGGTGAGCGGATCGGTTAGGTCGAAGGTCATAAATGGACGACGGTTGTGTCTTTTACAGAGAGAGGTGGGGGTTTGGTAACCGCGGTGAATAATGTACGTTACCAGTTACCACCCCGAGTAAATAAGAAGCAGTGTTGTGTAACGAAATATGTCGGGGAGGAGATAGAGGAGAGGGGAGAAGAACGGGTGTTGTTAGGGGGCGAAGTGGTAAGATGTGAGCCACCCGTTTTGTCGAAGGGGAAAAAGAGCATGACCGCGGTGGTATAAGAGATAGCAGTAGGTCCGATGCTCATCGGACCTATTTTAAGTCCAATTTGCTCTAGCACCGTACAATTAGCATTAAGATCTGTGCGCACGGATTTTAATTTGTTTGCACGAATCTTGATGTATATAGAATGGTTATTACACCTATCGAACTAAAGTAGGTCCGATACCTTCTGAATTCGTGGTATAATATCTCGATGCTCCATCGTTTTTACGACAATCTACTAAACTAACAGGCTACGAGCCTACCACTACCGGCCATGTTTGGAACTTTGGATGAAATTCAAATAGACGAGACAAATAAAATTAAAGTATATAAAATGTAGTAATACTTTCTCATTTTTTTTTTCTATCTCCAATTATTTTTATCTGTTTTGGCGTGAACCAAGCAAAATGTTCCAGTAAGAGATTGGGGAATTTAAGTCGGTGGGGCCCGTTGATTCAAGTTTAGTACGGTAAACGTAAGGATGTATCAGCGAGTTTGATTAATTGATTTATTTAGAAGATAATCAAGGGATAAATTAATATACAAGAGATATGGCAAGCAGGAACAAAGATTAGTAGGAGGTGGCGAAATCTGATCTTACATCACTCGAGGAGAAAACTGTGAAGCGGGTCAATTCATTAACTATTTAGAAGGTACTTTGTTGACTTGATTCACCGATGAATAAATGAATTCTACCACGAGAAGAGGTAACGGAGGGGAATGTGGAATCTTTTTTCTCTCTTTATTTATTATTACAAGGCCCGGCCGTCCAGGGGCGAATGTGGAGTGGAATCGTTGAAGCGTGTTTTACTTCCTCAGGAATAAAATCATCGACACGTTGCTCAAAGTTCTCTCTGTCTTCAATCGGGATTCTCTGTGACCTGATTTTGACCAACTGTATATGTTATAACACTATCACTTCGTTGTTTGGATTAAATTTGCGGGTCCCCCTGTCAGTTGTATGTTACACCATAACATTTAACTCGCTTAGAGAATTTTGACTTGTTCGTCGGCAAAACATGTAGACTTGCGAAGACTTCGAGAAATAGAAACATGTAGACTTGTGAAGACTTCGGCAAAAAATCTGATGTGTTTGGATTGATAAAGAATAGTTATTGCTTTGAATTAGTATTATTTTTTAAGTTACCATTTTTTTTTGGTGCGTTTGGATAGGTGAAGAATAATTACTATTCGGGATTAGCACTATTCCGAACTACTAATCTATGTTTTGGTGTGTTTGAATTAGCGGCCACTATTCTTTGTTTGTTTTTTTGTGTGATAGTTCACTATTTTACTAATCCAATAAAATGTTGGAATAGCTACTATTCTCTCACTATTCTTGATTCATCCAAACGCACCCTGTAATTAGTACATAGATTATTTTTTGTTTATTTTTTATGAGTTTTCTTATTATTTTACTAATCCAACAAAATATTAAATTAGCTACTATTTTCAAACTTGTGATTAGCTCTATTCTTATTATATTCCTTGTTTTATTCAAACGTCTGTGTGCGTTTTGATGGGTGAAGAATAATCACTAATCCGGATTAGCAATATTTCAAGCTACTATTTTACGTTTGGATGTGTTCGGATCAGTGTTGTAAAAAACGGTTGTTAAGGCCGATTAAACGATCGTTTAATCGTTAACGGCAGCCAAAACGTTACGAATACGCTTAACGGGTGCCTGTTTGCGGATGGGAACGATTAATCAGTCCTTTTTTATTAATCGGTTGATTCGCCGTTTAATCGTCCGTTTATTCCCATTTATTCCAGTGAATATTTATTTTCACATTGCTTATTTTTGTGATAATAATGTTTATAAATCATGTATTGTAGTTTTATTTGTGCTTGAATATACATCTAATATTTTTCTATATATTTTTTCTTCTTACTTTGAAATTGATTAATTCCTCGATTATTTATATACCATTTTTTTTTTACTTGCTGATGTAATTTTTTCAATTAGTACGACATGTTTATTTATGAAATTAAGTTGTTATCAAAAACTAAATTTAGTGATTTTATGTTGGAATGTTTCATTTCTTTCAAATAATATGTTATTAGTATTTGAAAAGGTTTAATTCTCAAATTTGTTTTTTCTATTGAATAAATGTGTTACTTACGCATGTATGATACTTATGTTAAGAAGAAATTAGCGCAGTGTCATGTTATAATAATAAAACTAAGTTAAATTAAGTTTATTTGATAAGTTTACTAATTTAAATAAATTATTTTTAATGAATTATGATATTAATACATAAATATAATAAAAACGTTAAATTGTCTACATAATTTTGATTAATCGGCCGCATACCGATTAATCACTTGGCGGTATTCCGTCCGTCCGACGACCAAATATTGTTATTTACAACACTGGTTTGGATTAGTAAATATAGACTATTCTTTGTTTGTCTTTTGTGAATTTTCTCATTATTCTACTAATCCAACAAAATATTAGATTAGCTACTATTCTCAATCTTGAGATTAGCTCTATTCTTGTTGTATTATCAATTTTGAGATTAGACTTGGTCTTGTTATTCTTTTGGAATAACATCAGATTCATTTCTGAGGATGGGAGAGGAGGTCAAAATAATAACAAGGAATGGAATGGAACTCAATAGAAAGGAAGATTAATACATTTAATTTTTTGTGTTTGAATAATTAATGCGATAAAATGAATTGGATATTTTTTTTCTATTTATTTTTTTGTTTAGTTAGTTAAAATTTAGAAGGTTAATCAAATTTGGTACATGCTCTAGATTTGTGATAAGAAAATTTAGATTAAAGGTATACACATAAATTATAGAGTTGAGCGATTGTGTCATTTTTTTTGAAAATATATGCAACAACTTTTTTTTTCCATTTGTTACATCTCAAATCAGTAGGGAAATTGATTCTATTAATTACAACGATGCACGTTTAAACATTTTCTCTCCTATGTCTTTCATCTCCGATATAATTTGACCAACCAAACACGGTTTGATGAATTTTTTTTTTCTTTGCAGTCCCTCCCTTCCTCTACTTCAATCCAAACAAGGTGGAAGTAAATTTAAAAAATCGTCTGTTTTTTTTAATACGAATATGGATTGAAGATATTAAATAATCCAATTAATTTATATTGAACAAAAATTTCACGCATTTGTGCAATGCACGGAACTTGTCCAAAGAATATATTATTTACTATTATTTACAGATATCCGCTCAAACTGTACTCAATTGCATATGTATAAATTATTGAGTGGGGTTACAGCACTGTGCATAGAGCACTTTAATTCGTACTGCAAATTTATATATCTATTTTGAAAATTCAATAGTCGATCTAAATTGTTTGTTGTGATGTTCGTATAAAAATATACTAGGATGTTGAATTTTACATTTTTTTTAAAAAAAAATTAGATAGATAGAAAATTACTACTTTTGAATGAGCTAAAATCTTTAGATTATGCGATTTTGCGTGTCTATTTTAAAAAATTATAAACAAATTCTCAAACATAATTTTTTTTCATCCAAATATATTTTTATATGGAGATCATATTAAGCAAAATGAATCAAATATTTTTACTTTAAAAACAAAGATACGAAACCGTATTACGGATCAACATACACCATCCATTGTACCGTTGCCTCACTCTAAAATTATTTGTATTTGAATATCTGTGCATGCAAAAATCCGGATACATCAGCAGATAGAGTAATTTATATAAATATCATATATCTATGTAATTTGTAATGGATTTGACAAAGAGAATTATCGAGGGTTTACAAGAATATAAACATAATTTACTTTGTTAACAGATATGTTTTTCAATTTAATGAAAATGATGCAAATTAATATAGACACGACAAAATTAGTTTTGTGCCTATTCGGAATACAGTATACCCCGAAATTTTTTTTTTACCGTATTGAAAAAATAATAAATAAAAAATATATTTTTTCTGAAATTTTTTAAATTTATCATGTCCACAGTTTTAATGAGCAGATAAAACTAGACAATTCTACTCGTCAAAACGGCAAACATCATATAGTGTCCGCCTTCTTAATTAGCGGATACCATTTTTTTTTTATAAATGTATCAAATTATTAGATGCACGGATGTTGCTAGAAACCAATGGGAGGTTTTTTTTTATAAACCATAATTAAAAAAAAAAAGTTCGGATTTCAGCATGATTAGCCGAGTTTTTACAAAAATCATAAAAAAATGGTTTGGCAGCCCGTTTTTCAGTTTTAACCTCAAAAACGGGCTGCCAAACCGTTCTCTACAGTAATTTTTTTTTATTTTTTTTATTTTTAGAGTTTGTTTATAAAATAAATCAGATATTTTGTTTGATTTTGTATATTAACAATAAGATTAATGGAACAATTTGAATATATTTTTTTTTGTGTATTTTGACCATTTTATCATTTTATCAAATCAATGGATTGATTTTCTATATAAAAAAATCAATAAATATATAAAAATCAATGGATTGGTTTTCAAATGTACGTATTATTTTTATTAAAACTCATTTTAATTTAAAAAGTACTTATTTTTTTTATAAAAATATAAAATAAGTATTTTATTTATGAAAAAATATGTTAGTATTCTAATTGGTCAATTTTTTAAAATAATGATACATTGGTCTACTACATGGAGGATTTAGAAGTTTTTGTAACCATAAGTTTTGAAAAAAAAATTAAAATAGAGTCGATTTTTGCCAAAAAAGCTGTTAGATTATGGAAAATATGTTCATTAATCATTCAGAAACATTATTTCCTAAAAAAAAGTATCCAGAGATACAAATTTTTAGTATGTTATTGTAATTTACTTTTACATTTTCTTTTAATTTTCTTCACGGAAATATTTATTGATTTTTTTATATAAAAAACCAATCAATTGATTTGATAAAATGATAAAATGGTCAAAATACACAAAAAAAATATATTCAAATTGTTCCATTAATCTTATTGTTAATATACAAAATCAAACAAAATATCTGATTTATTTATAAACAAACTCTAAAAATAAAAATAAAAGTTATTGTAGAGAACGGTTTGGCAGCCCGTTTTTTAGGGTAAAACTGAAAAACGGGCTGCCAAACCGTTTTTTATGGTTTTTGTAAAAACTCGGCTAATCATGCTGAAATCCAAACCTTTTTTTTTTTAATTATGGTTTATAAAAAAACCTCAACCAATGGTGGACACGTGTCCAAACACATCAGAAGTATTTTTAAACTTTGTATATTTTTAAACATTGATAAATGTGGACACGTGTCTAAAAGAAAAAAAGGTGTTCATTTGTCAAATGCACAGATATATTGTTTTATCAATTGATAAAACGATGACATTCAAAGAAGACAAAACGTTATCATTTATCAAAGAGCCCACAGGTGAAATCCATTCAAAGAAGAGTTAATAGTTGATACGTGTCTGGAGCATTGATGCGTGTCTAAAATATTGATACGTGTCCGTTCTTTAAAACGACGGACACAAAAGAGTGTCTGTTATTTTAGGATATATTTGAATGCACTATGAAATAAACTAGAATAGCTACTATTTAGAATAGTAAATAAAAAATACTAAAAAAATAGTGATTTTTAGAATATGTATGAAAATGGTGCTATTTGGAATAGTAAAAATATTATTTAGATCGTACATTTGAAATAGTGAATAACAGTATCTGATAAATAATAGTGTTAACAATGTGCTTATTAAGAGAAAAGATAGGCAAGTGGAGTCTCAAATGAATTGTCACGACGTAGAAATAAAAGAAGTAGTGTCAATTTTGTCATTTCGGGACTGTGTCGACGGTAATAAATATTTTTTTTTCTCTATTCACATTTTTCAATAGTAGTTATTCCAATATTTCTATGGAATAGAGAATGAATTCAGATCCAGTGAAGTAACCCAATCTTTGAATTTTAAATCGGGACCGTCTGATTCAAATCCGAGACAATCTATCTGGATCTGAAGTGCACGCATTCTGAGAACGAATTCGAATTCCGAGACAGTTTTGAGCAGCGGATTCGAATCGGACAGTCTTAATCCAAAATCCAAAAATTGAGTTACATTTGGAGATCCGGACTCATAGAGAATAGCAGCTATTCTCACTATTCCGAATAGCTTCTATTCTTGAATAGCCTCCTATTCTAGCTATTCTCACTTTATCCAAACATACCCTTAAATAGCAGACTCTCTTTATTTGATCCGCAGATTTAATGGGTGAACATGACACATTTAGAAATTCTCAGAAAATATAAACTTTTGATATATTATTTTTTCAAATATGGTAAAAATAAAAATTTCGACAGGATACCAATGTATATTATGCTTTAAAATTCGTACATAAATAATTTGAGATATCTCAGGATGCGAATTCGATAGCCATTTCAACGCACTGTTAACACTGAGTCCAAGTCCACTCAAGAAATTGCCTTTTCAAGCTGAATTGCTGAAAACTACTGCTTTGACTTAGATTCGAATTTATGAACTATGGTCTATGGCTGCTTTGACTCGAATGTCCCTGTTAATTTAATACCCAAATTATGTCCCATATCTCTATCAATGTATTCAAAATCCAAATAGTTAATCTGAATTGCTCAACGTAATCTCCGTATTAAAATGTGCCCAGAAACCAAACTTTATATATATTTTTTTTAAATTACTATTTTTTATATAAGTACAAAAACACTATTTTTGGATAATCCAGAACTTCAGAAAACAATGATTCTTTATCTATCTAAAAAAATAGTAAATGATTTTCAAATTCAAGTAAATTTTAATATGGAGATAATGTTGAAGTTCAAATCACTTGTTTAATAAAAAAAAGTGCTGACTCATATTGTCTAATAAGAGTATTGATTTTGTATTATTCATAATAATATCACTAATTCAGAAAGCATAATTTTATTATTCCATGGATTGATTGGATTTGCATAGTAATCATTAATCCAAATTATTTTAAAATAATAAAATATTATTTGGATCACAATCCGCTTTAAAATAGTGTTACACTGTTACTATTTTAAAATTAGTGATATTTTAGTAGTAACAGTGATTTATGGTGTTACTATTTTTAAATTAGCGATAGTTTTAGATTTTTATAGTGGATTTAGTGTGTTACTATTTTTAAATCAGTGACATTTTTATATGTTTGGAGTGGATTCAGGGTGTTTTTTTTGGCGAGCTTAATTTAAAAAATTTATTTGCAAATCAAAATTTATATTTTTGTAATTTATTTACATTTTTTTTAAACATGAGGAAAATCACTTGATTTGATAATTCTAGATCATTAAAAAAACAATAAATTTCTACCTGTCTGCAGAATAGTAAAAAAAAAAAATCTACAAAAATTTAAAAATTTGGTGTCCATGTACATTTTGCTATAAAGATTATGTTTCATGATTTGAATCCACTGTTTGAGTTTTAAAAATAAAGATATGAATTCACACGGACAGAAGGTAATAGATTGAAAAGGGTGCTGAGCCACCCTTGTGAACTGAAATTTTGTAATTTTATTTATTAAAGTTTATATATATATTTTTTATACTTATTAATACTTTTAGCCTCCTCTGTAAAATGAAATTACACTACACTTGATATATAGGGCTCATCTTAGTTTCATAATTCTGCCCATGTGAATCTATAATTTATAACACAGGTTGATCCGTAATATGTATATTAAACATGAGTGAGGTTATAGTACTATGCATAGCGCGAATTAGTCTACACTACATATCAATATTTTTGTTTTCAAAATCCTAACGATCGATCCAAACCGTTCAACATAGTCCCTATATACTATATGAATATGTACTTGCAGTTCACATTTTTTTTTTTACTATTTTTGTACATGGGTAGAAAATCATTTGATCTAGAAATTTTGGATCATCCAAAAATATTAAAATAGTTTTTTTCTACCCAACTAAAAAAACAGTAAAACTTTTTTTAAAAATATTAATTTAAAAATACATATTCATATGGTGACTATGTTGAATAGTTATGATTTTAAAAACAAAAAATAATAATCCGTAATACATACCAATATCACCAATCCGTTCTATGCATGAAAACAAATCTGCCGTTTTGGAATAACGAACTCTGTTATTTAGATTTCAACTGTTTAAATTTTTCAATATACCAATCTCAAAGAGGAAAAATTTCAAACGCGAATCTCAATAAATATCAACGGTTGAAATCTGAATAACAGAATTCTGTAATTTTTTTAGAATAACAACATATTTATTTCCTCTCTGCATAGTACCATATCCTCACTCTATTATCGTAGACTTGAGTGTAGGTTCGACATCCATCGGACCTACTTTGGTTCGACATGTTCAATCACCGTTCAATTCGTTTTAAGATTCGTGTGCAATGTTTTAAATTTCATACAAATTTGCTTCAATTTTTATGCGCACAAATCTTAAAATAGATCGGACAGTCGTAAAACTAGTTGAACTTAAAAATAAAAATAGATCCGATGCACACCAACCCACTCCATTCTCGTTACATAACCTTACTCTTCGAATAATTCAAACATCGAACAAAAAGCTGTCAGTGGCATGTTAAGACTAAAAAAACGGACAAAGAGTACACTGCACCAAAGCCGGGGCCGGGTTAAGACAAATAGATTTTGTTTGGAAAGGGCGATCTTGGTGCCTAGCTGTGAACTAAGCATAATCTTAAACAAAAAAAAAACAAAAAAATTAAGCCTGGAATTGGACATTTTCACTGTATTTCAGATCCTACCAACCGCTTTCTTAATTCGCAAGTTGTATAATTGTTATGACATGATAGCTTATCATTCGGTAGTTGTAACCTGCATCTGTTGCACTCAATTTCGATTATTGTTGATATGAGTGTGGATCCAGTTTTGCTTAATTTGAGTAAATTACAATTTGTCTGTCTGTGTCGGTCTCTATTAATTCAATCCGGACAGACTAATTTAAATTAATATTAATAGGGAATGCTGAATCATAAATGGTAGTATTATACTTTTTAAATTTGAATTTGAAGACTTCAAAAGATTAAAAAAAAATTAAGCTTGTGATAATAAAAAATCATAAATGTTTGAAAATTCAAGTAAATTTAAGGCGTTGTTATGCTCATCAATATGACGAATTCAGTGTTGAAACTGTTTTACTTCACGAGTGATGCGCTATTAAATTCATAAATTTTCAAATTAATTTAGTCTAAAGTCAAGCAGTTAAAAAAATAATGAAAAATAAATGTATGAAAATGAACCTATAAATCTTTATACTGAATTAATTCAAATATTTATAAATTTAACGTGTAAATGCATATCATTTTTGAAGTAGATCAATTTTAATGGTTTTAATTTGTTAGTTGAAATCATTTTGATAGATTTTGGAGTCAAATTGACCAATTCTACTCTAAATCCTTCTCCATTCAAGACTGGTGTTGTGCTGTTATAGTGAACTTTTGCTACAATTTGTCCATAAATTAACGGGGGGTTATAATTTACTATATATAAAATGAGGATTCCAATAATTCATGCTTTTCATACATACCTCATCATACCTCAACAATCCAAATTTTTTATCTGAATTGCTCAACATGATATCCATACTAAAACATGTTTGGGATGAAATTTTATAATTTTTGAAATTTTTTATTATATTTTAATATGGATAGAAAATCAATGTTTTTGAACAGTTAAAAAACAATGATTTTGTACTTATTTTACAATTTCATTCCAGTAATATTTTATTACGAATATCACGTTGAGCAGTTTGAATCAGCAATTTAAATTTTAGAAACGAAAATATAAAATATGAGATATGATAAGGTGTGAAAATTATAAGTTGCTAAAACTCTTTCTCATAAAGTAGCATAAACTCTTATATATATTTAACAGGATGTGGGGGACCCGGGGGAAGCACATGGGTCGGAGAGATAAAGAGATTGTTCTCCGCTATATCAAATGCAAGGAAAGGAGGTCTGAGAACCGGAATCGAATTCATTTTTCTACTCTTGTTGCTGATATGTGAGCTCGCAATAAAATTAAAAACTAATATTTAAATATTTAAATTCATCTAGATTCACGTGTCGGCGGCACTGGGAACAAAAAAATTCTATTCCCGAAGGCAGGCGATCTCTTTTCCTGAGAACTGAGATACTGATCTCATTATTTATGAGTGGTAATTATCTATGCTAAACAAGATTAACCCTTGTTCAACTAATTGCTGGTGATATGAATACATTGAACAGTTTCAGGTTTCAACACGCTTCCTATTCGTAATTGTGATAGCTGGGAATTTTTTTTGGACCGGACAAAGACAGCCGAACAAATACGAGAGGTGTCTCAATTGCATCATCAATTAATTAGTATTTAATGCAAGAGTGCTAATTTATATCAATCAGTATATGAGAGGTTAAAATCATTATCCTTCGGTCCTGATCTGTGTAAAGTGAAATTAATTGTTTATTGACATAATTTCTACGCAAATGCCGCCATGAGTATCAAAACCATTTATTGCAATTACAACAGAAAAAAAATGTCCTTTTCTGTGATTTATAAATTGTATCCTTCCTGTGGTTTATAATTTGTGATAGCATCCATAAACTTCTCAAATAATAAGTGTCAATATTTCCTCTTTATTGTTAGACAATTAACATGTTTGTATTTAAGAATGTCATAATTAAAAAGCAATTTTCAGTGTTGTGTCAAAGGACAATGCTTTTATGTGTGATATGTATCAGATTTGAAATTCAAATGAATTTCTTTTATAAACACTAAGGAACTCTTCGGCTAGTAAAGTTTAGTAGTCGATTTTGATTAATAATGATGACGATGATGATAATGATGATATAATTATTTTTATGATCATTACAGTCTATTGTTGTTATTATATCATACCTTTAATATGATTATATTATTATTGTTATTATTTTTATTTCCATTCTTCTTGTTATCATTATTTTATTATTGTTCTTGTTATTATTATTATTGTTTACTATTATCCGAATCCAAAATACACATTATAGAAATATTTAGATATAAATATTACCAAATATGTATACGGTTTGAAATATAAAGAGTTGAGCTATTGTACTTCATGAAGTAAATTGCGTGTTTTACTTATGCTCATATTTTATAATTTCAAAGTTTAAATAGTCGATCTGAATCATTTAGCGTAATCTCCATATTAAATTGTGCTTAGAGACCAAATTTTACATTTAAAAAAAAATTGAACTATTTTGTCAGATTTTTTAAAATCACTGATTTTTAGGAGTACACAATTTTCTAGAAAACACTAATTTTAAAAAAATCGAAAAAATAGAAAAAAAAAAGTTCCAAAAATTGCAAATTTTAGTCTCTAATCATATTTTAATATGAAGATCATGTTGAACGGTTCAGATCGATCATTTGGTCTTCAAAATTAAAAACACGATCGTGAAGTAAAACACGCTATTTACTTCATAAAATACAATAGCTCAACTCGAAATATAAAATCTTGAGATTAACCAGATATCAGGTTGTTGGGCCCCTGAGTAGGTTTTAATTTTTATATATTGAAGCCCATAAGAGTTTGGATCAAATTTGAATTTCTACCCATTATTCAAACGTGACGGATTCACAGAGATGTCCTTTGCTTAATAAATGATTAATTTGTCATGATATTATGATATATTTAGTGACTAATTTTCCTAAAATTTTGTTAGAAAATATGTATTCTGTGAGTAACAAACTTGTTCTAGTAAGATTTAGGTTAATCATATGAATTAAAATTTTACATGTGGATGTCACCCTTTTTTTTATGATGTAGATGTAGTTATTTATTTATCTATCTAAATTATATCCGTGTTTTTATTCGTATTCATCCGACATCCGATTTGCATATATCAGCATTCGTATAATATCAATTTGTATCAGGAAAAACATCATTATTTCTGATTACATAACATGACAAATAAGCAATAAGAATAATTATTTCTGATTACATAACATAACAAATAAACAATAAGAATCATTATTTCTGATTACATAACAGTGCTGTTTTGACTATAGCAGCGTATATACTATTGAGTCAAAATGAAAAACATACGACTGATGCGCTGTACGCAGCTAAAGTAGCTCTGTTAACAGCACTTGTTGCATTCTCATCTCCTGCAATAAGATAAATGCATGCCTTGGAATTAGTTTTTTCCGCTCAAGTTTAGACAATCTCTCCATTAATTTTGCTTATGACAGATAAAAAAAGGATCATATATATATAAAAAAAAATAGAAAGAGCATGTCATACTCTGCATATTCTACGTTGAGCTTCGCAGCGGGGGAACGGGAGAGAGCATTGAATGCATCTTTAGACAAAAGGAAAGTGGCATGGCACGGGTCTTGCGGGCACTTGTCGACGACTTGCACCATAATATTTCCTTGCTTGCACGGTCTGTCACCGGTTCCGCTGAGGCACCTGACAATGTAATTTCTCCCGCATGCCGCACCATTGTCCCACAGGGCAGTGCTCACGGCCGCAAACATGCTGTTTGGAGGGAATTGGTCTTGGCTGTTTCCATTGCATTGTGTTGCTGAAGGAAAGAAAGAAAGAAAGAAAGAAAGAGGGGCTTGAATTGAGAGCTTAATATTAAGATTTTTTTCATTTGGAATGTACAGTGGAAAAGGGGATTAATAGGGGGTGCGTATCCTCTGAGATATCTCAATTTTTGCGTGACCGTCACGTCCGGTGCCTATTCGCCTATTCGGGGAACCGTAGGGGGCCAGTATTATTTGAGCTTTGAGATTCGAGCAGAATATATTTGAATGATAGAATATATTTGAATGATTGAGATATTCTAAAAAGTCACACAAAGTTTGAGATATCTCAGAGGATGCAAATTCATTAATAGGAGTATAAGAGCTCAGAAGAAGATAATACTATATATATAATTAAGAGAGTGTCTTCTATGGACATAAGGATCTATTTGTAAAATGAACATATTTTTATTTTCAAAGTTCAAACAGCCGATCCGACCCGTTCATCTTGTTCTCCATATTAATATGTGATTGGAGGCCAAATTTTACATTTTTCTGAATTTTTTTACTATTTATTAAGATGGGTACAAAAAATATCAAATTCAGACCATTGAATTTTGTACCCATTTTAATAAATAGTAAAAAAATTCAGAAAAATATAAAATTTGGTCTCCAAGCACATATTAATATGGAGAACAAGATGAACGGTTCGGATCAACTGTTTGAACTTTGAAAATAAAAATATGTTCATTTTACAAATAGGTCCTTATGTCCATAGAAGTCGTTGCCTATAATTAAAGGCAAGGGATAAGCTTGATAATATTAATGGCCAAATTATCCAGGTTAATTTACTCAGAAGGATCTTTTAATGGATTGAAAAAGAATTATAGAAATAACAATTTATACACAACTAATGTTTGCTAATATTAAATTACGTATAATTTATTCTATTAATAAGAGTTCTGTGCAACCTGTAAATATTTTTATTATATCAATATTTCTTAGTGGATAATTTTCCACTAACCCTAAAAAAAAATAAGAGTTCTGTGCAAGTTTGTATTTTGTACAGGGCCCACACTTGCAATCTAAATTTTGTGCCAATGCATTAAAATTTGTGCTTGTGAGTCCAGCACGAAAAAAAATACCTAAAGGGATTATCCTTTTTCTAAATTATTTTATGAGATGGCCTGCATTGATAATATAGTAATCTTTTTCGAATTCATGCTTTATATAAATCGATAGATGTGATCTTTATATTAAAATGTGTTTGCAGACTAAATTTTATATATTTTTTAATTTTCTTACTATTTATTAAGCCATTTTGAAAATCGCTGATCCAACGGTGACTTAACCAAACAGTAAAATCATACTGGACCATTCAATTTTTTTGGACTTTGAAAATTAAAAAACAACTTTAATTGCACATGACATCATAAACAATTGATTTGATGTTAGCCTCTCTCTCTATATATATTAAAATTTATCTGCCCAATGTACCACTCAATGCTATAACAAAATTACAAGATAAAAATATTTTTGTTCCAATATCTTTCATTATACAATGTTGAGTCATTACTTATAAGTGATAGGCATAAAATATATACACATTTACAAATGTTCAATCTAGATTTTATCCTAAAAATAATCTAAATATCTTGTATTTTGATATATAAATGTCATATATTACACCCTGGAATCAAGTTACTGCCTTTGTTTGCTTTAAATTGCAGAAAACAGCGAAAAAAACACTCACTGCGACCCGCACTGGACACAGTGCGGGCCGCACTCAGCACTTAGTCAAATCTGGGAGGCTCTGCTCAAGGAAGGGAAGCAAACTGAGGGGAATGTGACCCACACTGGAGGTTAGTGCGGGCCGCACTCAACAAGAAGGAAGAATGCGACCCGTACTCAGGATAATGCGACCCGCATTTTATGTTACGCTCAGCCAGGAGAAAAGTCCGAGGGGAATGCGACCCGCACTGACTCCTAGTGCGGGCCGTACTAAGAACTTAGTCAAAATTTCAGAAAATCCGGAAATAGAAGAAGAGGAGAAAATAACCATAATGCGACCCGCAGTAAAGCCAGTGCGGCCCACACTCCGCTGGCGCAGGAAGTTAAATAAGGAAACTAACCCCCAGTGCGACCCGAGTTGACCGCAGTGCGGGCCGCATTCATACTAAAAATGCAGTTTTGCTATTTTTGGAAGGTCAGATCATGCCCAGTTGGCAATAGTTAGTGGGTCCAATAATAGAGGATGTGTGGGACACTGTTCGCCACGTTTTTAGGGTGTTTTCTAGGCTATAAAAGAAGGAAAATTCTGCTCAATTGAGGAGGCATTCACCATCTACCATCAATCCACCTTCTACCATATATAATTCCATTTTTTACACATCTCCTTAGAGCAAAAGTGAGATTTAGAGTTTAGATTTGGAGAAGAAGAGCATAATTTTCAGAGCAAGGAAGGAAGGCAAGAGATCTCCATAGGAGTAAGGGTTGTAATCATTTCCCTTTCAATTTCTCTTTGTTTTAGCCAACTTGTAATGAATTTCTTTTGTAAGTTTTGCATCTCCATGAGAGGCTAACTTCCTCTCTAGGGGTGTAGGTCAAATGCATGAACCTGTTTAATTCTATTCTAGTTGGTTCTTTGTTTTTATGATGATTGTTTGATTTGATTGTTAATTTCTGTGATTTATTCTTTGCGAATCCCATAATTTGTGCTTGAATTGTAGTTGTCCCGCTTTAGGTCTTTTAGACTCCAAAGTAGCTTAAGATCATATAGGATAGTATCAATTATGTCACAAAGTCATTAGAATTTAGGTTAGAGAAACACCATCTTTTAATCTAAGCCGGAACTACAGAAATTAAGGTTAGAGTTTGATATAAAATCTAACGGTTGGAGTCAAACCTTAAGTCGGGACATCTTGAATTGAATTAGAGATTGGTACGAGTTGCCTTCACCGGTTAAATTATTAAGTACCGAGATCTAAGGAAATGATAGACTAACAAGAGCTTTATATCCTAGATGATTAAGGCGATGTACTTTACCGTGAAGTTGTGATCATCTAGGCACGTTATTAATTCACGCAAGTGACCCTTTTTAATATATTTGGTTAGAAACCCCATCGAAATCAAACATGAATTTAAACACACCGAATAGATAGGATTAAATAAGAGATTGTAGACCGAAAACTCCTAGACTCTCCAAACCTTGACAAAACTCTAATTTCGCTTTACTTTTTCTTAGTTTTTATTGTTTAAACCTTCAACTCCTTGGATATTGAACCCACCAACTTTAGGACTTTAGAAATTAAACTTTAAAACAAACTTGGAAACAAACCAAAATTCTAAAATTGTTCTATAGAGTCGAAACTAAAATCTCCCCTTATCTCTTGGATTGATACCTTTTATGCTACATTGATAGGTTGTGTGCTTGCAATCGACCAATTTTTGAGTATCTAGGTTTATAAATTTAAAAGTAAAACGAGTATTAAGTCATAGCAAAAATCCTATACCAAATTACTCAACAATAAGCAAAGTTCTAAATAGCGCACTATAGCGGTTTCGGATCATAAAAGTTATGGCGCTATTGACGCTATTACGCGCTATAGCGGCGCTATATGGCAATAGCGTTGTTTTTTCAGCTGTTTCGCTATAACGCGATAAACGCTATTTAAACCTTTGCTTATAAGTTATAATTAACTTGGTTATACCGTAATTCTTAAATACGTAAAAATTGCTCTTTCGCCAACTTGTTACTTTATTAAAAATCATCAAAGCAAATATGATAATTGATAAATCGAATTATTATAAAAATAGTATAAATGAAAACAAGAACGAAAGGAGTACATAATGCGTTCTTCCTAAAATATGATCCATAGCAAACGAACATTATTTAAATAAAAGGAAAGCCAATCATATTTAGAAAAGGGAGATAAAAAAAAAAAAAAAACACTTTTGTGTTTGGTTTAAATTTGCAAGAAAGAAAATGAAGATTACTTACGGGTATAAGGAGGGCCATAGGAAGCAGCTGTCGCTATGTCTCCTCGTACCAGTATAATTTCCTTGGATAATACCAGTAAGCTTATTATAGCTAGCAGCGCCATGAACCTCATTCGCCAAAGAAATCTGTTAAATTCGCATGCTATATACCCTGGTAGTTTATATATATAACACACGTATAGAAATTAATACCAATTTCTCCTCTCTGAAAAGGAAAAAAAAGTTTTTGAGTGGAGGGAAAAGGTAACTTGTAATTTTGTTTATAAAAACCTTATGCGTGCAAGATAAACTGATAAAGTGATATCCTTTGTTGGATCATATATGGATATATAATATATAGCTTGTTGCAACTGAGTCATGCATGCCTTTCTGGCATGAAAATTGCTGCTCTTCCACAGCTCACGGATAAACAGTTTATTTTTGTTGCTATTTTTAACTAAAAGAAGTGGATAATTGCCGCTCTTAAAAATTAGGTTTCAACTGTACATTGTATGGTTGGCTCCATATGTATTAATGGGCGTTTTAAAATTATATCTAGAAGGAAAAACAGAAGGATTAAAATAGTAATTATAATGCAGAAGAGTTACTATTTATCTTTCTCTCTATGGTTAAAAAATGCACTATCTTTTTTTGTTCCAATATGCTCCATTATCTCCGTTTTCAAAGTCCGAACAGCCAATCCGAACCGCGCAACATGATATTCATAATAAAGTATGCTTGGATACTAAATTTTATATATTTTTAGAATTTGTTTACTTTTTTTTAGTTAGGTACAAAATCACTATTTTAAGGAGTTCTGGACCATCCGATAAAGTGATATTGTACTTATGTAAAAAAATTCTAAAAAAATACAAAATTTGGTCTCCAAGTAAATTTTATTATGAAGATCATATTGAACAGTTCGGATCGACTTTTCAGACTTTGAAAACGGAGATAAAAGATATGGAGCATATTGGAGCGCAAAATAATAACGCATTTGAACCCTCCTCCTTTCTCTAAACACATTTCGTTGTTAACACTTGGATTGTAGAAATATAAATGATGGATATCAAAATTTATTGCAAAATAAAAATTATGTGATAAGTTTCGATAACATAAAACTGTAATTTTTTTTCAAATCTCTTTTCTAATGAGCAACCGAGTTTCAAATAGCATTAAATTCCATACATAACTTTTTTTTTGAACTATATAGAGCATCCAATTGCTTTTGATTTTGAATCTAATCATACTAATTAAGTTTTTTATTTTACATCTCTTGTCTTAATAGAATGTGATTTTCTCCTGATCCAAAATGCATTTTTGTTTAAGATAACAATTTTTACCACAAGAGAAAAATTATTCAGATAACAATTATGAATATGTAAGAAATAAACTCATTATGAATTCTAAATAAAAGAAATATAAACTCTGTATTAAACAAACTAGTTCAGTTATTTTTTACATCTCTTGTCATGCTGGAACGCAATTTTTGTTGGGTTACGGCCGTCCAAACCGTTGATTAGCTTAATATGCGGAAAGAACGTAAAACAAAAATTTTACTTCTATATTAAGCCAAGGATTAAACGAGGTATGTCAGAATACTTTCCAAGGGGATCCACCTTCAGTATTCTTTGGCATCAAAATCCGATTTAATCCTTTTACAGATCTACTCCATAATTGATTTCTAAAACTTTAATCTATCTACCAATTAAATAGATTAATATAACATATTTATACCTTGATCCAAATTCCAATTGGATTGCAGCAGACCGAGAAGACCGAATCTGAGGAACGTCTCGCTTCGGAGTATCAGACGTCTGATACCTCTATTGGTTATCCACCAGGACTAACCAGAGAGCGGTTTATTTCTTTTGCCAGAAATACTATAAACCGCGGAATTCTGCAAAAACACTATTCACCGAGAAAAAGACAAAATAAATATATTTACGACTCGCAGTTATTCAATAGAAATACTGCAACTTTCGCAAAAATATATTATTTCTGAATCCCGTAAACAACCGTAACCGAGAAAGAGAGAAAATAGATTTATTGATTCGATCAGACTGATCAGATCAGATATGAGTGAATTGGTAATTTTCTCTCTACCCCTACCCCTCTATTTATAGGCAAATGAGGAGGTTCGCCCGATTACCAAAATACCCTTAAAGTTTGGCATATTTACAATTATGCCATTCTTAATGGTGGTTTGGTAAAATGGTAAAATCAAATACCATTTGAGAATACCATTTGACAATACCATTTGAGAATACCATTTGATTAATATATATATCATATATATATATTTGGATTTTTAATTTATTTAATTAAGGTTTTAATTTTGCCAATATTCAAAACCATAATTAATATTTAAAATCTAAATCAAATATATATAATTGTTCTAAACAATTATATTTCTCGGGGTCCGGTTTCGGTACGATTTTATACAACGCATCTAGTACGCTTATAAATTAACCGTTGTTTCTGCTTGTCATCTTATATGACATTTATAATTTAATTATATCACGTATAATTAATTATAACCATCTTAATATTAATTATAATCAATTTATAATTAATCAGTAAGATTTTCCGACTAGCTCCTATACGGTGTGACCCAATAGGATCTGTGTTATGTTGGTAAATAGAATTAAAACCATTTTAACTTCTATAATCATAGGAGGCATCTGCCATCTGCACTATGACCATCCAATTACACATATGATGCTGTATTATACAATACCACGATCCAGTAAACTATTTTAGTCGTGTTAATTCTTATGTCTCGCAGTATCAGATCAGTTTCAAGGTGGGTGTGTGTCATCCTTGCAAACTTAATCTTTTCCCGATCTTGAGCAGATTATCAAATATAATTACTCTTGTAATTATACTGCATGCAGATAATCCTACTCTATCAAGGGGCCCAGTGATACCGGAACTCGTATAGAGATACGAGGGACAATAGTACTTTTGGTAAACCATCACTACCTCAGCTAAGCTATGTATACCGAAAAGCTACCGTTATGACTGCGTTTTACCGACAGCGTTAGGTAACAATCACACATACACATCTCTCAGTAGGAAAGATGAATACCTCATACTTTAGAACTTAACTCTGAATGAAAACATTAATGACACGTACACAATTCCATTTAATGTTTCATTCGAGGTCTGTCAAATACCATGTTCTTAGAATATGTATCTATGTGATTAAAATGACATCTCATGTCAATGGTCTGTAAAACTTGACCATCTTTTAATCCACATTCTAACCTTGTAACGATAAATTAGTGTTCCTGCTAATTACCTCGGTTAGAGACTTTTAAGAGTATTTATCATCTATATTATGAAGCTCTACAATTTCAAGTCATGAACCCGAAATGATTCATAAATTCAATAATACTCAAGGAACAAAATGATAGTTTATTAATCACTCAATTCATGAACAAAACTTGATGATAATTTATCGTATTATTGACTTCTAGATTATTACAAACTAACAATTAATTTTCTCCTGATCCAACATGCATTTTTATTTAGGATAACGATTGTCCGGATGAGAAAAATCGTTCAGATTTCCTTCAACACAAGTTTTTTAACTAAAAAAAAACCAAATTATATATATATTTAGCAATGAACCAAGTATGAATTCTAAATTAAAAAAAAAATAAACTTTGCATTAAACAAAAAAAATTCCGAAAGATAGCTACGTAGGGGGTGCAAACGGGTCATATATCCAATATCTGTGCGGATACGGATACATATATGATTTTAAATTTAAATTATCCATATCCTAGTAAATATATAATATATATAATTTAATATATATTATGAAAAAAATTATATTATTCACTGTTGTAAAATGCATATATTCGTATCCGATCTGTATCCGTATCCGTATCGTCTAATATCCGATGGCTAAGTCTCTTTTGTTTGATGAATTCAAACAAAAAAAATCCCCAAGATATAGTGGATTCATGGTGTGGACTGATCATAGTGTAATATTTGTGGGGCGGCTTGCACCTTTTTTAGCTTTATGTGTATATTATGAAATGATGATATTTTATTGCCCAGGTTCATACTGAGTGATGGATCATGGATGTATATCAAGTTTATCGCCTTATCCTTGTATCGTTTTTAGTTCTATTTTGCTTTTTATCAATGGATAGAGTTCATGGATTATAATTTATTATTTCATCTTGGTTTATCATTTAGGACGGTCAAACTAGTTTTTATTTTTAAGTTTAGTGCTTTAAATAGTCAAACTGATCCTTACCTACCACAGTGTCAAAAATCTATCAATCAATTGTTTGGTTCATCCTAAACAAAACAAAACATTAAAATAAGTTTTTTTTACTTCAATTGTAATAGCCACAAAGTGGAACAGAGCTACAATATTAGTAAGAGTTAGCTTAGTGATCTCTATAATTTTTTTTTTATATAATTCAAGTCTCTTTATAAAATGTTAGATATTTGTTTGTATTTTTAGTGGTTAAAATTTTACTTTGTGATTGTCAAAAATGTGCTATTGTAGAAGTAAGGGTGTAAACGGATCGGATATTATCCAAATCCAGAAAATAACTTAATTATCCAATCTGTATCCGTATCCGTATCCGAAAATTTTTAACAGATAATCCGTATTCGACCGTTTAACTCCTAAACTACAACAAATATTTTTTATGTTCTTAAATTGATTTATTAAGTTGCATATACATACTAATGATTTAGTAAATTGCATATACATATATGTCCTGATGAACAATATAACACTATGATATAATTAGTGATTAATGTTTTGATAATATGATGTATGTTTTGTAACCAACAAATTTATTATGAAAAATATTAGATTTAATTTATGAATGAAGGAAAATATATTTAAATATTATTCTTTACTAGAATGTATATTAGTAATTTATTTTTAATTATCCGATTTATATTCGTATCTGTCCGATATCCGATCCGTATCCATATCCGTTTAATATGCGATCCGTATCCGAGACTATCCATATTCGTATCTGTATCCGAAAAAATATTACGGATAAGGATACGGTTTGACCACTACCCGATCCGTATCCGACCCTTCACACCCCTACGTAGAAGCCGCAACCGGGCTTGGAAATTCAATGGACCTGAGAGAGCGTGAGAAAGTCCAAAATGGGAAAATATATATGGGCCAGAAATTAAAGGCCGGTTAAGCCTGGCGTTTATGAATTTATATCAACTAAAAGGAACTTAAATTTTGAGTTTAGATCCGGACCGTCCGATCCATTTCGGTGCAAATATTAAAGGGGAACCATGCATTCTGTCTCCGACCTGATTGGCTGATCAGATGGTAATTTGAGTTACTTCATAGGATCCCGACTTGGCATTTTTGGCGTTGGTTCAAAAAGATCCGTCTGTATGATGGTAATAGTTGCAGAATAATTAAAATAATAAATTCAATTTAGATAAATTTTAAGAAAATATGATATTTAAATATTATTTTATCATATCAACTATGATGATGCAGTGATTAAGTCTTGCTCACAATATGTTTCAATATAACACAAGTGTCCATATGCTGTGTATTTGTTTAAATGGTTTCACAAAATTATGTAAAGGTGGGCTTGATAATTATGTAAAAGTAGGAAATGAGAGCAACTTTTAAAAACTATGGCTGCACTCAGGTCGGAGCCAGACTTTTGAACTATGAGAGTCAATTTTTATAAAGATTTTATATAAAGAACGAGGTCAATTTTACAATATCATACTATTTCACTCCAAATTATATAGAAAATTATATCTAAATATAAAAAAATTGAAAACATGAGATTCAATTGACCTCTATTTCCTCTTAATCCCTCCGCCACTGGATGCACTGCCGATTCAAGGGAAAATAGTTAATTTATAACGATTTGCTAACCGAAATTTTTATTAATATAAAAATTTAATAAAAAATTTACAAATCTACACCTTGGGGCACTGGAATTTGAAAAGTGCCCAAACTGGGAATTAAATTCCTGGTTTCAAGCTGTCTTTTCGCAAAAAAAAAAAATCTACTTTCAGATAGTCCGAAACCAGAGATTAAATTTCCGGTTTGCAAAAGGTGGAATTTAATTCTCGGTTCTAAGTTTTTTTTAAATAGAAATGTTTATAATTTATTTATTTATTTATTAAAATATTAGAAATATGTTATATATATATTTCTTTGAAAATAGATGAAATACTATATAATTTGATTTTTTAGAAAGACTGCGACAAATAACTCGGATCAATATTTTTTAAATAGAATTTTCTTGCGGCTGTAAGAAATATTAATATTTCTTTCTTTATGTATTATTAGAAAAAAAAATATTTTGAATCTAAATTAAAAGTGAATGAATTAAAAATAAATGTTTTGAATGCCCACCAGAACTCTGAATAGTAAAAATGTCATTTGCTTTATTTAATATATAATTGTTTAAATAAAAAACGTTAAATAATAATTACGAAAACCGTAATTCTATTTCTAAAGTGATTTATATATTTTAACGTAACTGAAATAACTAAATAAGATGAAAGATAAAAAAAAAAACATTACTTTCATTTTATTGATACATTGAAATGGTCGAAACCTTTTTTTTTGGTATCCCGAATTGGAAAATGTCATTTTTATTGTTAAATCTATAAAAAACTAAACAAAAAACAACAAATAATAATTATAAAAACCGTAATTTTATGCTCTTGCATAAGTGATTTATATATTTTAGCGTAACTGCAATTATCAAATACGACAAAAGACACAAAACATATAAATGATACATTGAAATCATCGAAACTTTCTTTTTTTTGGAATTTCGAATAGTAAAATATTATTTGTTTTGTTAAAATGATAATTGGCTAAATCGAAAACAACAAAGAACAATTATGAAACCGTTATGTTATGCTCTAGTGTAAGTGATTTATATATTTTAGCGTAACTGAAATCATAAAATAAGGCGAAAGACAAAATATTATTTTTATTTTCTTGATGCATTCAAATCATCAAAACCTAATTTTTTGGAATTCCGAAAAGTAAAATGTAATTTGCTTTGTTAAATTGATAATTGGTTAAATTGAAAACAACAAAGAACAATTATAAAACTGTAATCCTTTAGCGTAAGTGGTTTATATACTTTATTGTAACTGAAATCATTAAATAAGGAGAAATTAAGGCATATAACATTACTTTCATACGAAATTATCGAAATTTTCTTTTTTGAAATTCCATTTTGGGTGCTGATAGTTTTTTCTATGAAATTTTAATCTATTTTGATCTTTTAAATTAAAATAAATAGATCAATGAAGACGTTAAGAAGAAATATACAATTCCAACCAAACTCGAATTAGCATCCTCTGAGATATCTCAAACTTTGCGTGACGTTTTGGAATATCTCAATCGTTCAAATATGTTCTGCACGAATCTCAAAGCACAAATTATACTGCCCCTACGTTCTCCCGAATAGGCACCGGACACGTCGGTCACGCAAAAATTGAGATAACTCAGAGGATACGTACCCACCAAACTCTCCCATCCTAAATAAAGCGCGATAGAAATTAGAGTCAAAATCGTCAACAGATTTAGAATATGAGTCAGAAAGGTTTAAAAGACTTATTTACCCCCAGATTTAATGCAACAAATCAGTCATAACGACAAAATTATCAAGGGTATTTAGGTAATTTAACGAAGCAGCCCCGTAATTCCGACGCTTCTCCATCACCAAGTGTACATAAACTACATTACAAACAACTCTTTTCTCTTTTCTCTTGGCGGAGACAAACCAAAGCGTAGAAGCAAAGAGCGATTGAATGAAATCTCTCTCTTTCTCCTTCCATTTGCAAACTGAAGATTCAGGTGAGAATCAGAGACTTTGAGCTAGCAATTTCTTTTCAATCTTCTTTTAATTCTCTTCCCTCTATTCCTTGGTTAAGGTTCCTATATTTGGTTCATTTTTTATTTTATTGAGAAGAGACGCTTTGATTTCGAATTAACTGTTCATGCGAGATTTTAATATATAACTATATATGTTATCGTATTCTTTCACACATTCGTAATTATTTCCTAATTACCAAACAGGAGCATCTACAATTCGAGAATATCTCTCAGCTTAAAACCTGAGACGAGAAATCAATGACAAAGAGCAACTCAATATGCATAGAAAACAAGAGATGCCAACTTTCATTGCCACTTCCCGAATCGAGTTTCACGTGGAGTAACATCCAACAAAATGATGTTTTCATTTTACCCGTGGAGGATTTCTTTTTTCCTCCTTCGGGCCTCTTCGCAAGTGTTTCAATAGCAACCCCTGAGGCCGGGTACTTTGTGCCCAGAAACGGTGTAGCTGAGCCTGTAGCATGCAGAGGAAAAGGAGGAGGGATGGGCTTTAAAATAAGGATAGGGAATCCGCACCTGAAGAGGCTGTTGAGTGGGGCCATTGCTGGGGCTGTTTCGAGAACAGCCGTGGCCCCGCTGGAGACAATCAGGACCCACCTAATGGTGGGGAGTAATGGGAATTCATCCGGAGAAGTTTTCGACTCAATCTTGAAAACTGAGGGGTGGAAGGGGCTTTTTCGTGGTAATTTTGTCAATGTGATTCGTGTGGCACCAAGCAAAGCAATCGAGGTAACCTTTTTATTTTAGTTGTTTGTGCACATTAATTTATAATGTTACCACAAAAGCTAACTCTTATCAGAGAAGTATTCTGTAATCTCATGAATCTGTTATCTTGGTAATACGAACTGCTGTAGTTTAAATAAACTACATAAAATCCAGTTGGGGTCCAAAATTTCAAACTTTCAGGTTGTAACCAAGAATTGTTCAGTATTACTTGCATGTTTCGATGGAGGGTTGGATTTATTAATAGCTATTTGGCCAAGGTTTATCTTTACCAGTTGACCTGATCAATGACTAGCATGAAACCAAGTTGACCCGAATCAGAGCAATTTTGGGTTCAAGCTTGATGGTGACCGGAATGAGTATGATCCTGAAAGTTCAAGAGTGCGTATCCTCTTAGATATCTCAATTTTTGCATGACCGACGTGTTCGTTGCCTATTTGGGGATAGCACGGGGGCCAGTATTATTTTTACTTTGAGATTCGTGCAAAACTATTTAAACGGTTAAGATTTTCCCTAAAGTCAGGCAAAGTTTAAGATATCTCAGAGGATGCGAATCCAAAGTTCAAGGGGTCCAAAGTCAATTGCCCCAAAAATGATCCGAACAAAGATTAACATGACTTTCTGTCTACTAAAGCACATTTGATTTTAATTTGGTAAAAAAACATTTTTATAGCATGATGATAATTCTTGATGGCAATAACCTATTTGTAAGGCACTAAGGTTATATTTGAACTTTTGAGGAAATACCTACCGCAACTTACTATTCTCGATAGAGGTTTTCAGATGAGAAGACCGATTGCTAAAAAGTGACCTAGACAATATAACATTGGTCAGAAAATCCTTAAAATAATTCTAGGAGATAGTTTTTTTTGTTTCCGAAAAGACTGATATATATAATACAATAATGTTCTTATCTTTCATGTATGCTCAAGTAGAATTTAATTTACTGGGTACCATGTGCAGCTGTTTGCATTTGACACCGTACACAAGGTGCTGTCGCCAAAAGAAGGGGACCCGCCTAAACTTCAGGTCCCATCCTCACTTGTAGCGGGAGCAATGGCTGGTTTCAGCTCCACTCTCTGTACCTACCCTCTTGAGTTAATCAAGACTCGGCTCACTATTCAGGTCAGTGGACCAATCAACTAAAAGCAATATTTTATCTTGATTTTCAAGTAGCAATATTCCACGACTTCCTTGAGTTACATGTTTGTCAGTAACATCACCCAGTTCTTATATAATTACTGGCACCGAGCAACTTTCTCCCATCCTTGATAAATAATAAACAAGTATCAAGGAACATGGTTATTTTTTCTGGTGTCATCCAGCAGCAATTGTAATTTTGTAATACCACCCATTCAATAGTTCGTTGGTCAAAGCACTGCATGCACATAATCACTAATTCTCCCAAAATGAAAATGACACAAATCATAAATAAGAGAAAGATTATAATAGAAACTAGACAGAGATTTTTAATACATGGTGGATTCTTGTTGACAGAGAGATGCCTACAGAGACTTCCTCGACTGTTTCATGAAAATACTCCAGGAGGAGGGACCGGCTGAGCTGTTCAGAGGTCTGACACCAAGCCTGATAGGAGTCGTACCTTATGCCGCCATCAACTACTACACATATGACACCCTCAAGAAACTATACCGCAAGACATTCAAAACAGATGATGTAAATAGCCTAGCAACCCTACTCATGGGCTCGGCATCTGGGGCGATATCTAGCACTGCAACCTTTCCACTAGAAGTTGCACGAAAGCAGATGCAAGTCAGTGCAGTAGCAGGCAGGCAGGTTTACAAGAACATGCTCCATGCCTTGGTGAGCATACTGGAGAAGGAAGGTGTTGCAGGGCTTTATAAAGGGCTGGGGCCCAGTTGCATGAAGCTGGTACCTGCTGCTGGTATTTCGTTCATGTGTTATGAGGTATGCAAGAAGATTATGATAGAAGAAGAGGATAAGTAAAGCCATTTGAAGTGGATGTGTGATAGTTTGTTTTAGTTTAAATTTAGATTAGAACTAGTTAATACCTGCTTAACTCATTTTTGTGCGTCTAACATAATGTGGCTTTTACCCTTAACTCCAAAATTGGGAGGATTCTGAGAGTGCTGTTTCAAAGAAAGGGCAGTCTGAATATCTTTTGCTGGCTTTATTTCTGTACCAGAGGCACCTCTTACTGTTAAAGCTCATTGCTACAGGCAGCATCTTTTGAGACCCAATGGGCTTTCCTACCTTGCCATTACAAATAAATCCAAAATCCAAATTCACATTTTTAGACCTGTTCAGCTTCCAACTGAGATTCAACATGGACACATGAATTAAACTGAAATTAGACATTGACACAAAAATTGAAATGAAAAATACTGTTTACGTGAGAAAAAAAAATTCGCACATAAACAGTGAGAAGGCCGAACAGATTCTTAAGAATTCACTTTTTTCTCTCATGAGAAGAGTTAAAGAGCACATTAAATGATCCAACCGCCAACCCACTTCAGTAAGCGACCATTAAAAAACTCCAAAAACACATGCAAAATAAACAACCATAAAACAAACGAAAATTAAACCACAACTATACAGAAATTTTACTGCAAATGTAAAGCTAACATAAATTGAGATAACTGACCTAGCACATTGGTATCCCAGGAACAAAAAATTGGAACATGCAAATAACAATACATGAGCAACATCCAACCAAACATGCTGATTCAAGAACACTAATAACTAGTGTTCTCTTAATTAACGTCCATTCCAAACAAATTAACATATGCTCAAACTAAAGTTCCAACTAGAACAATAATCCTAAAATAGAAACAACTAGTTGTGCTCGTCAGCTTCAGCAGCAGCCTCTCTCTCTTCGGCAGCAGCTGCCATTATCTCATCAAACTTCTCACTCTTCCCGAGAACTATCTCAATCTGTGCAAATTTTTGCATTACAACATCACCACCATAAACAATACTCGTAAAAATAATTCAGATTCTTATATTAAACGACTCTTTTTTTTGTTGTTTTGAGAGGAAAAGAAACAGATTCTGGTACGGGATAAGGTTTGGTCCAAATGGCTTTGGACCAGACACTGTCCAAAGCATCTAAAAATCGTACGATTAAAGTCCGAACAGTCGATCCGAACTGCTCAACATGATTTTCATATTAAAATGTGCTCAGATACCAAATTTTATATTTTTTGGAAATTTTTTATTATTTTTTTAGACACGTACAAAATCACTGTTTTTGGACCGTTCAGAAACAGTGATGTTGTACGTGTCTAAATAAAATAGTAAACAATTTCCATAAAATATAAAATTTGGTCTCTGAGCACATTTTAATATGGAAATCATGTTGAGCGTCGGATCGACTGTTCGGACTTTAATCGTACGATTTTGAGAGGCTTTGGACGGTGTCCGGTCCAAAGCCATTTGGACCAAATCTTATTCCTTCTGGTACATGTTAAAAACAAACCTTAGCCTTTTGAATTGGCCTGGTCTTTCCGTCGTCCTTGACCTCAACGGTGGAAGTCATGATCTCTGCCAGGAGTGGACACATTATAGAAAATAATGTCAATTGATAAAATTTTAACAGTAAATGGAGATAGTGATTTCGTTGAATAGAAAAGATATAAAAAGGATGAAGGTCGTTACTTTTTTCAACTGCAAGGCCGTTGTTCTTGAGGATCTCAGCAACAGTCACGACAGTTGCAATTGCTGACATGCCAACACCAAAAATATATAATTAGTTGTCTTATATATACATAACTAATGATACTTGTATTCACAGAGAGTTGGCATTAAATGGATTGGGGGTGTGATACTAGAAATCAAAACAATAGAGAACTGAAATTCAAGGTCACATCATCAATAACTGGCCATAATTAACAATCTCAACCATAATATAAGTTGGATATTCTGAGAATCTTTAAGATAGATCTAATCATGCACACAGAAGCTGAAATTAATTGGTAGATAGGCAAAACAAGGTATTTTATAGGTAATATATAGCGGTTTATTGCACCACTCTTTTCTAACACAGTAATATATATAACAATCTAATAAAATAAACTTTGATTAGAAGAATACCCATTCCAAGTGCGGAGAGTTCAACTTCGTTATGCTGCTGCATGTATCGCTGTTTTCACAAACAAAAGCAAAACCCTATCAATAAACCATCAAAATAGGGAGAGATTTGAGAGGGAACAAATCAAATAAAACATTCGATTCTAACAGAAAGATTAGATTAGCTCGAAAAGGGAGAAATAACAGGAGACCTTAGCGAGGTTGACATAAAAGAAGAGAGGCTTCTTGGTGTTGGAGACCTGAATCCGGTTCTTTTTGTGCGTCTCTGAGATGTTAATGTTAAGGTTGCTGACAGCCTCTGTTACCTCCTCCATTGATGCACGGAAATCAAGGGGAAAACTAACCCTAACCCTAGAGTTGTGAAGTCAGAACCGAAAGAGGAGGCGAGAAGGGAAATAATAGCAAGCGAAAGAAACTGCGCGACCAACTACTCTCCATTTTTATCCATACTTTGTGCCTAAATATAGACGTGCTTCGGCTTCCATTGAGCCTAAAAGCCCGATCTGATTTAAGGCCCAATTCTCACTTTATTCCTGTTTCAAAGAAGAGCAGTTTGGGTCCGATGCCCATCGGACTGACTCAAACTGAGTTCTTTGGGCTCAATAACCGTCCGATCCGTTTTAAGATCCGTGCGTATTGCTTTAATATCCGTGTGCGTTTGCTTTAATACCGTGCGCACGGATCTTAAAGAGAATCGAACTGTTATGAGCTCATCGGACCCAAACTGCTCTCGTTTCAAAGACAAGTTCATAGTTGGAGTACCGTAGAAGATTTGCTTTGCTCTACGGTTTAAGATTAACTCTCAGCTGCTTTGGGATTCGGGCTAGAGCAGGAGGCAGTATTATTGAGCTTTGAGTTTCGTGCAAAGTTAAAAGTAACGGTCCAGATCCAATAATTGTAAAATATTCCTCGTCAGGTACCTGGGAGGATGCGAATTCGTTCAAATGGCCCGGTTGGAACTAAACTTAAATAGTGAAATCAACCTTTTTTTTTTTAAATAGAACTGAGCTGAACTGATTAAATCTATTATCTGATTAAGAACCGAATTGAATAAATTGAAGTAAACTTATTGATATTATTATTAACAAAAATTATACATTTTCATATACAAGTTGTTCGATTCTATATAAAATATATAGATGTTATAAAATATTTAAACCAAAATGAAAGAAAGAACTCGATGATTGAATCAAATAAAATATAAACTATCCTTGAATCATTATAATTCGGTCAGTTCGGTTTAGTAAGTTTTGAAAAGTCTAAACCGAACCAAACAATTTAAACCGAAATAATTTAAAAATTCAACCGATCCGATCCATTTAAACCGAAAAACTGAACCATTTAAACCGAATTTTTTTTATTCGATTAAAAACCAAACCGTTTGAACACCCTACATAGTACATAAAACGATAAATTTATAGTGAGCTGCCTCTACGAGGAGAAGTTTTGTGTCCGATTCTTGACCGAAGAAAATTTAGATTAGATAGATATCGGAGGCGTTTGATACATTTTAAAGTCGTGTGCGTTTTGAGAAAGGGGAGGTAGCACACTTGGCTAGAAGAAAAATTTTATAATTATTGGTTATTCAAAAGTTGAGAGTTTGATTTTCTCTCATAACTTCGCAGCTTCTGCAAAGATTTAAAAAAATAAATAAAGTCGTGTGCGTTTTGTTTTAAGATTTCTGCGTATGAATTTTAAAATGTATTGGATAATTCTGGTATCTATTGAATGTAAATTTTATATTTGATGAACTCAAAATGCACTACTACAATGACAATATAGCGAGAAATCTCCTTTTTTTTTTTTTTGTTTTTGTTAATTGACCAATACACTTTTGTTTATTTCTTTTGAACATGTGAGTACGTGACCTCTCACACGAAAAACATTGTATTTATCAAAAAACCAAAAAAACTTGGGTAATGCTCATATCTCAAGAAACTACAAAACTAAAAACCAAGTAGACCCATTATAATCAAACCCTCAAGTCAAATTCAATTTCTTCGTAGTAAAATCAAATCCAGCTAGCTTGTAATTTTTTTAATCAATACAATTGTATACAGATTTTAAAAAAAAAAAAATAACGAGAAATCTCCTTATTTTTTAAATTGACCAAAATGCAATTTTTTTTGTTCAATCTAACATAATATATACCGAAACAGATCAATTAACCTTTTTTTTTTTTTTTTTTTTTCTGATTTAACCTCTTTAGACATCTCTAAACTTTTTAGTGAGGCTATAGTAATATGCATATTACAGATCGGTCTACGTTATGGATTCATAATTTTATTTTGAAAATTCAAACAATCGATTCAAACAGTTAAATATGATCTTTATATTAAATATAGTTTGAAACCAAAATTTATAATTTTTATACCTTTTAAACTATTTTTTAGATAGGTAGAAAATTACTATTTTCGAATGGTCTAAAACTTTGATCTTGCCATTTTCTATCTATATAAGAGCATAGTAAAAAATTCTAAGAAAATATAAATTATTGTCTATTAGTAGATTTTTATATGGAGATGATTATTAATAGTTTGAATCGACTCTATAAATTTTGAAAATAGAAACTGAATCAATAATACGGTTGACCCATAATATTATACCATAGTCCCACTCCTAACTTTTTAAATATTTTAAAAATAAATACCTGATCATGAAATGGGCTATGGTGCTTTGCAAATTGAAGAGGCTGTTTTAATTTGTGCCCGTATTTTCGGTTTCAAAGTCTAAACAGTTGATTTGAACTGTTGAACGTGATATTCATATTAAAATTTATTTGAGACAAAAAATTTGACATTTTTTTTTAACTTTATTATTTTTTAAGGAGGAGGGTTCAAATGCACCATTTTTTGTGCTCCAATATGCTCTACATTGTTTATTTTTATTTTCAAAGTCCGGACAGTCGATCCGAACTGCTCAACATGATCTTCATAATAAAATATGTTTGGAGACCAAATTTTATATTTTTCAGATTTTTTTTTCTATTTTTTTTCATATGTACAAAATCATTGTTTTAAAGAGATTTTAGACCATCTGATAAAGTTATATTGTACCAGTGAAAAATATAGTAAATTTTTTTTAAAAATTATAAAATTTGGTCTCCAAGCATATTTTATTATGAAGAACATGTTTAGCTGTTCGGATCGACTGTACAGACTTTGAAAACATAAATAAACAATGTGGAATATATTGGAGCATATTGGAGCACCCAAAAATGGTGCATTTGAACCCTACTCTTTTTTAAGAAAGGTAGAAAAATGATGTTTTATAAAAAAAAAAAGGCCGATAAAAAACAGTGATTTTGTACATGTAATTTTTTTTAATTTGATTTTTACGCAAATTTTTATATGAAAATCATATTGTACATATTGAACTAATTATTTGAACTTTGAAATCATAAACTATAAATGCTAATTAAAACAGAAGCTTTAATTCCAAAACACAATAGCCCATCTCTTTGACCATTATCTATTACTTCGTCTATTCTACAATTTGAATATCTATTTTAGTTTAGACAAGGTTATAAATAGCTATCAAGTCTAACATAGTTTAACTTTCAGACTCAATTTTTAAACCTATTAAAATATAGTAATATACACTTGATTATTACAAAACACATACATGTTATGTAATGCACGTTCTTAATTTCAACTTCTACTTATCTAAACTATTAATAAAAATACACATTTGATTGTTTTTTTTGAGAGAAATACACATTTGATTGTTGTAAATGCGCACTTAATTTTTACGTTAATTAAAAATAATAGACTATAATAATTATAAAAAATATATAAAAGTTGAGGCTTTATAACTACAATATTTTCTTTCGATATTCCTGTCAAAGGTCGTACGCACTTCATTGCTTTTATTTTTATACTATTTCCGTCTATTACAAAATGAGAGACGACATACTTCGTTGCTTGAATTCATTAAAATCATATTATAATAATTAAAACAAAATAATGTTGGTTTAATTGGACCAGTCAAATTTAAAATTTATTAACTAACTTATTAAACAAAAGTCTATCATTTTTTTATCAAACGAACATGTGATAATTTTTTTTAATAGGGCTAATTAAGATATAATTTTACGCAAGTTTAGAGCGTGAGAGAAAAGGAAATGAGGAAGAGAATCACACAAGATATAAAGGAAAATGCATTTAGGAGTGTAACTAAGGTTAAGATATATTAAAATGTATGTCCAAACGAGATGAAGATTATTATTTTAATTTAAGGCTCAATTTCATAACAGCAACAGCAAATTTGAATCGGCATTTTCTTCTTTACAGATACATCTCTGAAGCTTTACTTCTCCGTTTAGAAAGAAATAAATTGGAAGAATTCCTTCTTTTTTTGCTAGTTAGAACCAACCAATAAGAACCCGAAGGCTCTTTGTTACGGAAAGTACGTTCATTAGACTGCTAAAGTAAAAGTATTACATCTTAATCATAGAAGAAACAACTATAGTTGGAGCTGTAATTTCAAATTGTCGAATCGTGTTTAGCTGGTCAGAACATGTTTTGCAAATTTGAATAATGACACGACCAAACACCAAAATAAAAGGATAGCACCGAGCCAAAAGCATGAAGTCACAAATATCTAAAACAAAAGTTAACTGATCATAGAGCCTAGTACTCATGGATGTCCATCAAACAAAAACTAAAGCAAGAAAGAGATACAACCTAAGAACCTATAAACAGAGCGATGTTTATAGTTAGCTGGTTCCTATATAAAGTTCTTTTCCATGAAAGACCAAATGCAGTGGGGCCTTAGTCCCAACCAGTGGCAACCACCTGCTCAGTACCGTAACAAAACCCAAAACCATTTGGAGTAGCTTCATAATCATAGCTTCCCATTTGAGCATTGCCAGTTGGATAAGACTGAGCATAAGTCTCACCTCCCCAAGTCATACCACCCTGACCATGTCCATAGTCATATGCATCATATTTCCCATATGTTGGTCTGTCAGAATAGCCATAGTCATTTCTCCCCCCATATGAAGAAGATGAACTCTCGGAAAATTGTAGGAGCCACTCGGGAACTTCTTGCTTAGATTCTTCCATCACATCAGCCAGTGCCTTCGCCATAGACTGGTTCGTACCGTCAAAGAAAGCAGTGGCAAGACCTGATTTACCAGCTCGACCAGTACGGCCGATACGGTGAACATACGAGTCGATGTTCTTTGGGAGGTCATAGTTGATCACATGAGCAACATTTGGGACATCTAGACCACGTGATGCTACATCTGTTGCAACCATAATTGGAGTGCTACCCTTTTTGAATGAATTCAGAGCTTGCTCCCTTTCCTACAACATTTTCAAAAGAGTGACTTTAATTTGATTCCTGCATTAGTACTTATCAACTGACCAGCATCAATAGTTGAGTTCTTGTCACCTTGATCCAGATGTTACACAATCTAATGTATAATCTAGCAAAGCACTTGACACTAAAACAACAAAGGTAGTGTTTGCCTTACCTCTCAACCCAACTACTCCCACTTCCTTTCAGTGAGGGCTACTTAAAATTGATTGTCGCACATTTGTTGCATGTTCAGGGTAAATCAGGCCTAATGTTGGCTAATTACACAATTTGGGGAAATGGCACTTCAACAAACTGGCCAAAATAACATTGTTTTAAACAGTACAGTCAAAAATTTAATTACATTACCTAAAAATAAATTAATTTCATGTAAATGATAGGAAAGCCTCGGAGCTTTATATTACAAACAGAAAATCACAATTAATCTCATAAATCACATACACTGTCTTCAAATGAAATGATGAGTGCATGCATATTGAAACCATCACATATTAATTTACACAATACATGACAACAAAAGTTGCGAATCTTACCCATTGATTTCTATCTCCATGAATTGATGTTGCCGGGAATCCATTTTGATACAGAAAGTGCTCAAGTGTGTCAGCCTCTCTTTTTGTTTCCACAAAAACCAAAGTCAATGGCTTCTAAAAGAAAAGTGTAATCCACATTAATACTATGTAAATTGCAAGGATCTTTCTTAAGTACAGATATCCTCAAAATATTCAAAAACTAAATTAAACAGGTAGACTTATAGGACTTTCTGGGATCTAAAAAAAATTACAATAGTGCCACGATAAATCTATTTTGCATCTAATTTTACAATTCTGATATTGGAGAATTCTGAAAGTATCTTTCAAAGGAAAATCACCATATTTGCAGCAATTACTACTCATTGGCATTCTTGTTGTAAGAATTACCACCATCCATCACTTTTAACAAAGTGAAAAGGTCCCACTTTTAATAAAACATACCACACCTGACTAATTAAACAAATGGTAAGAGTTATAATGAGATTTTGGGACCTAAGCTATAATAAAATAACATCAACATGATTGATCTACTTTGTATCTCACTTCAAAATTTTGATATTGGAGAATTCTGAAAGTAGCTTTCAAAGGAAAATAGCCATACATTATCAGGAAATCCTACTCATAACTATCAATTTATCACTTTGATTGAGTGAAAATGTGTCACTTTTCATTAAACGGACCTAAACGATATCAGCTAAACTTAGAAAAGAGATCCAAGAGATTGCCTTGTTAAAGGTAAATATAAATATGAGATGAATTCAATGTACCACTCCATGAGCTGCATTCATGCTTTGGGACCTCAAGATATCAATGAGGTGCCTTCTTTTATCCAAGTTGGAAACATCAACCACCTTTTGTGTGATCAAATCTGTGCTTGACCCAACCTTTCCTACCGTCAGATAAACATAGTTTGACAGGAAGTCTGCTGCTAGTCTCTGCACATTTAACATAAAAAAACCGTACAAAATTCTGAAAATAATATAATATAGGTAGTCTTTTGTAAATTAGATCCATCTAAAAGATTTGCAAATGACAATGACATTTCTCATTTTTTAATATTACAACGACCTCAATGCTCATCCAAATGTAAAACCTAAGGTTACATGAATTACCCCTAATTTTTCATTCTGTCTCGAGGATACTCTTTATATTAATAGCTCAAAATTAAATTAAATAGTCCATCTTGGTTGTTTGGAGGCCGATTCATCAAAAGTTAAAGAGCAAACCTCCTTTTAATGCATTAATCTAACAATAAGGGTGTTATTTGGAGGAATCACCTAAAACGTGGTGCTATCTAATATGGAAAGTCACCTGAATCTCAGATGGGAAGGTGGCACTGAAAAGCATAGTCTGCCTAACAGGGGAAGGAGGCATGTAGTTTTCTTCAATGATCCTTCTGATCTGAGGCTCGAACCCCATATCCAGCATTCTATCCGCCTCATCAAGTGTCAGGTACTTAACATTTTGGAGAGAAACCTTCGCTCTGTCTATAAGATCCACTAACCGGCCAGGTGTTGCAACCAAGATATCCACCCCACCCTGAAGACTGCGCAACTATAAATCATGCAACATTACATTAATATCAAAATTATGGAACTAGACAATTTTATTGCAAAATATTACATGACACTACTCTACCAATTTCTGTTCTGATTTCTTTATTTTTTTGTTTCACTTGCAACAAAGTATTGGAGATGTATTTCATTTTTTATATCTTGCTAAAAAGACTCGCCAAAAAAAAGAGCAGACTACAATTCTAATCAAGAAAAGCAAAAAATCAAGGTTCAAAGGATCCTGATTCAACTGAAAGGGCTTTATGAACAGCTAAAATTTTAGAAAAATAAAACAAAACAAAGAAAGGAAAAATAAACCCATCTCTTGATATGCAAAGCTTAGAGGAATCCACAAATTACCTGCTGAAAGATGGGAACACCTCCATAAGCCACAGCAACTCTCACCCTTGTTCTGTTGGCAAACTTCTTCACTTCATCATGAATCTACAGATTTCAAAACAACACTCCTATTCAGAAAAACGAGAACAATAAAAAAAAATATCAAATTGAATATTATATCATTAAAGAATTTCATACCTGACCAGCGAGCTCCCTTGTAGGACAGATAATAAGAGCAAGAGGTGATGCGGCTCTACTTCCGGCACCACGTGGGCCCCGCGTGTCAGAAAAACCGTTTCGACCTTTAAGGATTCTAGCTATTATCGGAAGGCAGAACGCAGCGGTCTTACCCGACCCGGTTTGAGCGCATGCCATGAGATCGCGACCGGCCATTATAACGGGTATGGCATGCTTCTGAACAGGAGTCGGCTTTTTGTACCCGCAACGCTGGATGTTGAGTTCAAGATCCGACCCGAGATCGATCTGAAAGAAGCTACTGACCGGCGGGGGTACCTCGCTTCCGATGGTTTCCACCGGGATTTCGTCATACGCGTCGAAGTTGATCCCTCCATTCGAAGTGAGACTGGACGAATCCTTCTCAGAGAAGGATAGATCGGACAGCTGGCTGGTGACAAGGCCACTGTCACGGCGACATGGAGGGACGTAGGTGGTCCGGGTCGAAGGGGAGTTCTTCACTTGGCCAGTCAGGGACGACGACATTGCTTCAACACAAAAAATCGAAAATTAGAATGCTTTCTTAAGCTTTGAAATGGGTTTATCGGTTTTCTCCTCGAAATGCAAAGAGAAAGTTTGATTTTAATTCAGATTGGTCAGAAACAATCAAAATCTTCAACAAACAGATAACAAGATTAATGAGATTTGAGAGGAAAGAGAGAAGTGTACAAGTGGGATGTTACGGGTGATGAAAAAGTAGAGGCAAACATACCAAGCAAGGCTTTAGCCTTTAACAAGGGGTGGGTCGAAAGGTGTGTTGAGGTCTCTAGCATATTTCCAAGAAAGGAAAGGACTGGGCTTGGGAAATAGTGAAATGAGGGAAGGGTGTTTCGGGGAACTCGCAATCTGACGTTTCGTTTCCCGCGCTTGGCAGAGCTACGTGGTCGCTGGGATGTGAGACGCTTATTTGTGAGGCTTCATCCAACGGTGGATGATCATTTTGACAGTTGAGATACCAGAGTCGTACTCTGGGCCCAGTCCGATTCGACTCACTGATGTCATCACTAGGCTATATGCCTATATGGTCTTGTTGTCTGTTAGTATATAGTAGATAATGAACCCCACAAGTCCACAACACAGTGAATTCGCATCCTCTGAGATATCTCAAACTTTGCGTGACTTTTTGGAATATCTTAATCGTTCAAATACGTTCTGCACGAATCTCAAAGCTCAAATAATACTGCCCCCCTACGTCCCCCAAATAGGCACCGGACACGTCGGTCACGCAAAAAGTGAGATATCTCAGAGGATACGCACCCAAGGAGTGGTTTACTGGAGCAGCTTGGGTCCGATGCCCATCGGACTCAAACTGAGTTTGATGGATTTCATAACCGTTCGATCCGCTTTAATATCCGTGTACACAGATATTAAAGTAAGAACACATGGATATTAAAGCGGATCGGACGGTTATGGAACTCATGGAACTCAGTTTGAGTACGATGGGCATCGGACCTAAGCTGCTCCCGTGGTTTACCATTTTAGTATTAGTAGTCTTAGTTAGCTAGAGCTAAAAATGCAACCGAAAATATGTCATTAATACTATTATCTATTAATTTATATTCTTTTTTTATTTATTATGGTATAAAAAATTGTATTTTTGAAGTTTTTTTTTTTGCATATATGCTTATATTTTTTTTCTTTAAGAATATTCATACAGTAAATTAATTTTGCTTTTTATTATATAGTTTTTTTTAGAATTTTTGGATAATTATTTATTTCGTTCAAAGTTTAATTGACCGTAAGATTATTTAATAAAAACTATCATTATATTATGAAATAAATATTATTTTATCGAAGCAGAGTACGGAGGACATCTATTAATTTTTTTTTTTATTTTTATAAAAAAAAAAAAAAAAAAAAAATTTTTTTTTAAAAAAAAAAAAAAACAATTTTTTTTTTAAAAAAATTTTTAAAAAAAAAAAAAATTTTTTTTTTTAAAAAAAAAAAAAAAAAAAACTTCCCCATTTAAAAAAAAAAAAAAAAAAAAAAAAATTTTTTAAAAAAAAAAAAAAAAAAAAAATATTTTTATTTTTTTTAAAAAAAAAAAAAAAAATAATAAAAAAAAAAAAAAAAAAAAAAAAAAAAAAAAAAAAAAAAAAAAAAAAAATAATTTTTTTTTTTTTATAAAAAAAAAAAAAAAAAAAAAAAAAAAAAAAAAGGAAATTATTTTTCATGTGCAAATTTAGGAAATTATTTTTTCATGTGCAAATTTCGACAAAGATCATCTGATCGTTGTGCCAAGGGCTGTTGGTGCGAACACTCTTTTAGTGCAAGAGATTTTTAATTCTATTGAATTTGAAAGAAATGATACGCCTTACATGATTATAAAGATTTATATGGAAATAGCTTATGATCGATGGAATGCTATTTTTTACATTATGCAGGTCATGAAGTTCCCTACTAGATGGATTCAATAGATTAAATCTTGTGTTACAAATGTGCAATACTCATTTCTGATCAAAGGTCAACCAACTCAGTGGACCAAACCATCTAGCGGCATCAGACAGGGGACCCCTTTTTCCCCGCCGGAAACCCAAAAAAAAAGAAACCAAATTAAAAAAAACCCCCCAAAAAAAAAAAAAAAAAAAAAAAAAAAATTTTTCCCCCATTTTTTTTTTTTTAAATTTTAAAAAAAAAAAAAAAAAAAAAAAAAAAAAAAAAAAAAAAAAAAAAAAAAAAAAAAAAAAAAAAACCCAAAAAAAATTTTTTTTTATAAAAAAAAAAAAAAAAAAAAAAAAAAAAAAAAAAAAAAAAAAAAAAAAAAAAAAAAAAAAAAAAAAAAAAAAAAAAAATTTTTTTTTTTTTTTTTTAAAAAAAAAAAAAAAAAAAAAAAAAAAAAAAAAAAAAAAAAAAAAAAAAAAAAAAAAAAAAAAAAAATATAAAAAAAAAAAAAAAAAAAAAAAAAAAAAAAAAAAAAAAAAAAAAAAAAAAAAAAAAAAAAAAAAAAAAAAAAAAAAAAAAAAAAAAAAAAAAAAAAAAAAAAAAAAAAAAAAAAAAAAAAAAAAAAAAAAAAAAAAAAAAAAAAAAAAAAAAAAAAAAAAAAAAAAAAAAAAAAATATAAAAAAAAAAAAAAAAAAAAAAAAATAAAAAAAAAAAAAAAAAAAAAAAAAAAAAAAAAAAAATTAAAAAAAAAAAAAAAAAAAAAAAAAAAAAATAAAAAAAAAAAAAAAAAAAAAAAAAAAAAAAAAAAAAAAAAAAAAAAAAAAAAAAAAAAAAAAAAAATTTTTTTTTTTTTAAAAATTTTAAAAAAAAAAAAAAAAAAAAAAAAAAAAAAAAAAAAAAAAAAAAAAAAAAAAAAAAAAAAAATTTTTTTTTTTTTTTTATTTTTTAAAAAAAAAAAAAAAAAAAAAAAAAAAAAAAAAAAAAAAAAACAATTATGCAAACTCACATATTTTTTTTTTGCACTCAATATACAAGATACATCAATTATTACGCTAGAAATATGTTGTAATGTAATTACAGAATAAAGTGCAGTATTTTAATCATAAAATTACTAATACTAACTATGAAACATCTGTGGGCCGTCCTACATAATTAATTAGATAAATTACATGCAATGCAGTGATTTTAAAAGTATCACTATAACCACAGTATATGCTATGAAAAAAATATACTAGTCATGCTTAATGAAATCGACTAAAAAAACACAAAACCTTAAGACCATCGCACTGTATGTATAAATTAATTAAATTATATGGAATACAACCTTTAAAATGATCAGCTACATATTATTATCACAATGCTAAAACTAATTATACAGCATAGTTCGCTTGATTCAAAAGATCTCAAGTGTCATTGCCTAATATTAATAGAAATAAAACAGCTTCTAGTTTAATTATTAGTTGAGGTGCCTAATGTTGGGAAATAGAAACCTAGTCCTACAATCTATTTAGTCAGAGAAGCCTGATTCGTAAATTAATTTGGACAGAAAAGCACAATTATCATAATAATTTGAAACAGAAACTTAATTTCAGAGTATTTTTAACATTTCTTCTCTACCAAGACAGGAATCAACATGGCTTCTGCTACTTGTACCAGTACAAAATCGGTGCTGGTACAGCCCTGACACCAGTCTCAGTTTTTTTCTCTGATGCGTTCTAAACTCATTAGAAATATTATTTTAAAATGTATTTCTCTCATTTTTGCTATAATTTAATTCTAATATTCATGTCGGATTCAACCATTGCAATGCCTAATTTCATGCTTATTACCACGCTGATTTACTTCTAAACCCTCGAACTGGATTGCTAAGAACTTTAACCGAATTTCTAACACTAATTTCTACAAAATCAAAAGAGTAGAGGAAAGTCGGGTTATTACCAAATTTGCCGATTCTACACACCGAACATACGGCAGCCTCACTATCCTCTTCTCCCTCTTATCTGACGCTCTTGCCTCCTCCCTGCAGTAAAAAAGAGGGAAAGGAGGGGGTATTTACAGGGTAGCATCCTTGGTTTGGATAGTCATTAAGGAGAAAGAGAATTCGGCAGGGGTTTCAGGCGAGAGGAAGGGAAGGGAAGGGAATACGGAGAAAGAGGAAAGGCGAAGGGTGGAGGGGTCTCTGTTCGAGGGGTCGGTTGAAGTAAAGGAGGGAAGGGATCTTACATTGACAGGTGGGCCCCGCCCTCATTAGAAAAAGGTTTATCAAATTCATTGACAGAGGGTCCCGCCTGAGCCGATCAACGGCTTTAGTCAATCCCAGATTCCCAGCTATCCAGGAGAGCATTTTGGGTCCGACGCCCATCGGACTCAAATTTAGGTCCGATGGGCTCCGTAAACGTTGGATCTGCTTTAAGATCCGTGCGCACGGATATTAAAACAATTGCGCATTGATATTAAAGCGACACACAGATTTTAAAGAAGATCAGACGGTTAAGGAACTCATCGAATTCAGTTTGAGTCTGATGGGGTCGGACCCAACCTGCTGTTGTCATCCAGAACTTCAAAAAATTGGATCTAACATCTGCTGTTTTTTTTTTTTGAGAAAGAAGAGATAGCACAGTTGGTTAAGAAAAAATCCTAAAATTGTTGTACTCAAATATCGAGAGTTCGATTCCTCCTCACAACTTGACAGCCTCTGCGAAGGTTCAAAAAAAAAAAAAAAATCTGCCATTTTTTTTTCTCCAGGGAAAAAAAGGACTTAGTTATTTCTATTTCTCTCTTTGAAAGAAAAGAGAGACGAGAAAAAGGCAGAAAATAGCAGAAGTTTGAAGAGCATCATGTCTCATATTTTTTTTATTAGTAAAGTCGGAGCTAAAAACACCCACTAATTATTTTTATATATATATTTTTTTAGTAAAAGTCGGAGCTAAAAACATCTAACTATTTAATACCATTATTATTATAACAAAGAATTTTTCTTAATGAGTTTGAACTCATGACCTCCCATATAAAGAATGTCTTTCCCAAATTTAACTTTTCTAATTGACAAAGAGAATGTAGGAGAGTTGGTTAGGAGAAAAGTCTTTGAGATTATTGATTACTCAAAATTGAAAGTTTGATTCATCATCACGATTTTGTAGCTTCTTGCAAAGATTTTTTATTTAAAAAAAAAGAACTTTTCTAATTGATAGGTAAAATGAGAAAAATGACATTGCGGAGTTGGCCTCGTTGCCAAATATTGATTACGTGCTGTGCTGTGACTTGCGTGTTTCATGCCGTGACCATTCGCTTATGTGATTATATTTTGAAAATTTGACACGACACGACACGTGAAAGATCTAGTCACAGTACGACACGTGGTCACACAAGTCACGCGTAATTAGGATTGTTATATCTTGATCAAATAGATAATCACAATCTTGAATCAACTAACTTAAATTATGAAAAAAATAGCCTGTGTGCCGTGATCACTCTCGATATTTTGATCACTGCACGATACATAACAAAACCAAAATCACGACATGTTAATCATAGCACGGCACAACACGTGTTTTTGCCCACTATTGACTTGTAGTTGAGTAGGTCCTCAATTCATGAATTCGATTCCTCTGATCTGAGTTAGGGGTGTCAATGAAAACCGTTTACCCATTTACCTTACCTGTATTGTATTCGATAAGACGGGTATGGGTAAGGATTTTTTTTCGTTAGTTTATTGGGTATGGGTATGGGTAAGAATTTTTTTTCGTTAGCTAAACGGGTATGGGTACAGGTAAAGGCTATTTCGTACCCATTGGGTAACGGGTAATTATATAAAATAAATTATATATAGATATATAAATATTATATTCAATTTTATATTTCTCATATCATTGTACCAACGTTAATTCATGAAAAAATATATGCATTTTGATGTAAGATGAATATAATATTAAACATATTACTTTTTTTATTTGAATGTTTTATTATTTAATTAACGAATTGAATTTTGAATTTGTTAGAAGAGATAATTGAATTTTTTGTTTTTTTTTTCTTTACAAAAAAGCTATTAGTTAGAATTGATTGCATATTTGTATATATTTTGATTTTTATATTAGTAATTGTGATTGCATATGTATGGCATGATGAGTTTTGAACTTTTGATAGTATATATGTAAATATAATACAACCATTATATTAGTGTTATTCGTTATTCACCCGCTACCGTTTCGTTATCCACTAATCTTAATGGATACATGTAGGGTAGGGTAAGACAAATGCGGGTAAGGATAGGATATAGGTAAGGTCAATTCTTAGTGGGTATGGGTATGAAAATGCTTTCACCCTACCCGTATTGTTCCCATTGACACCCCTAATCTGAGTTAACTCAAAATTTGAGTTAAGATCTGGACCGTCCAATTCTAATCCATATTAATATTGAATACCGTGCATTATAGATGTAGACTGAATTGGCTCAAATTTTAATTATACGGTTAGAAAATTAACTTAAAACTGTACGTTAATTCAGAGGATAATATTTATTTCAAATCCATAAGCCACAAAAATTGACATATATGCTATTAATATGATCTACTTGCTCAAATAAAAAAGATACATCAAAATATTACACTGAACAATCAATTAAAATATTTTTATAGATTATTATGTTCGTCTATTTGTGATCATAATCAATGTGACTCTCATTTCAAATTATAAAATAACAAAAATCGACATATATAAGGCACTAACAATTATGATAATTTCTTGTGAATTTTTTATGCTCAGACAAAAAAAAAACAATTATGCACAAAATCTACATGAATAAATTTACAGTATGTAAGCCACTAACTTAAAAAAAACTTCCATTTTTTGGTTGATCAATTGGTGCGATATTACCAATCGCAAAATTACTAAAGTTGATGTGTGTGTGTGTGTGTGTTCTTGTTTACTTGGGTGTGAATTTTTTTGTGCAAAATAAAAAAATGAAATATCACACACGCAAATTTTCTGAAATTTATTTACGTCTGTTGTGTGCATCTCTGTTCATGATTTTAATCAATTGGAAATTAAATTTCAAATTGTATAATCACTAATTGAGAAATATCCCATCAATACGAATTTTACACGGCGCCTGTAATTTTGTTTTGAGTTAAGTTCACAAATTAACTGTATTTTCAGCATGTCATATGCATTTATTATTATTTTTTAATTATGGATAGTGGGTCAAGACACCAACATACTTTCAAACATTGGATTTTTTCATTTTGTGAATTTTGAACTCATGACCTCTCATACGAGAACTATGTACTTAGATCAAATACAAGGTCTTATTTATTATTGTTTTTAAATAATTGGGACCAAATTTATTATAGTAGAGTCACCAAAAGAAGCATATATCTTTTAAATTTCATGAGGGATCCTCCTTTTCTGGTGAGACTCTAAATTTTTAAAGTTTTCAAAATTCAAACAGTCGATCCAAACCATTCAACATGATGGATATATTAAAATGTGCTTGCAGATCAAATTTTACATCTTTTTGAAATTTTTTTTTTTACTATTTATAAGTATTTTATAAAATCAATGTTTTTAGATTATTGAATTTGTGTATCCATCTTAATAAGTAAAAAATAATATAAAATTTGATCTGTAAGTACATTTTAATACATTCATCATGTTAAATAGTTTAGATCGACTGTTTAGACTTTAAAAATGTACAGTGTAATTCGGTGTCACAAAAAAATTGTAAGTAGATCCCATTAACCAATCATCATACCCTCTAGTTCCTTAAAATGCATTTACAACACACCACTTGCATATATTCACAACCAAAAGAGATCCCTTGAATATTATTATTTATCTTTTGTGAATTATTTTGCGGTTAATAAAAAAGACACGTTAAATATTGTGCACGCATATCTGGAAAAATGCATCAATAGCACGTTACGATGTGTTCATAGTTTTTTAGTGGGGCTTCATTTCTCAGTCATAAAATCATATAAAATCATTGAATTTGATAGATATATTTTTAAGAAGAGGGTTCATATGTCTATCTTTATTGTTATTTTACTTTTAATTTTTCTAATAATAACAAATATGAAATTCAAATCACAAACTAAAATCATTAAATGTGATATATATCAATTTCTCTACACATGTAAAAAGTTGTCACTTTTTTATTTGAGTTTTATATGAATTAATAAGTTGGAAACTAACATTCAAAATTGGTCAACATCGGAGTATTTTTTAAGATCTTGTAACTAATCAAAACAAAATCGAAATGTCATGATTTTTTATGTGCATAGAGAAATGATATAAAAGTATAAGTCATATTTAACGGTTTTATTTTAAACATTTAAATTTTAAATTATTGTAATTTTAAAAATAAAAGTATGATAAAAACACAAAAGACAAAAAATAAAGACATTTAAATTCGCGTCTCTTTCAGTATGATAATTCCATTGAAATTTAAGTCTGTTTAGAATGCATTTACATCACATGTGCATCTATTTGTTGTTTTAATCAAGGGCAGCTTCATTTCAAATTGTGAAATTACCAAAATAGACAAATACACTCTCAAAACATCATTTAAATGCTTGTGGACTTGTTTTGCATTAAATCAAGAGACACATTAGGCATACGCCTCAAATATACTTGAATGCATTTACAACGTAATATTTTTATTCATTCTTATTTTTGATGAATTGAGATCGCATTTATAGTTAAAAAAACCACCAAAACAGACATATTATCTCTCAACGATCATTTAAATATTTCGTCAAATCAAATTGAAACATCAAGACTGTATATAGCGGATCTTAATCCAACTTCCAGTAGTTAAAATTATAAAAGAAAACACTCCTAGGAGGAGCTGCAACTTCAAAATGGTTAAAGACTTCAAAAATGTTTTGCAAATTTAAAAAGAAAATGATGCACAGTACCAAAAACCCTGGAGCCCTAATTTTTCACAACATAACAAATGTATAATTCTCATAATAAAGACATCAAACAAAACCAAAAGAAGTATTTCTAATGTGCAAGACAACAGAGATACAACCTAAGAACCTGTAACCAGAGTGATGCTTGTGGTTAACTGGTGCCTATATAATGTCAGTGGCCTGGTCCCGTCCAGTTGCAACCACCTACCTGCTGCTCAGTACCATAACAAGAACCAAAACCATTTGAGGCAGCTTCATAAATACCACTTTGAGCATTGCCAGTTGGATAAGACTGAGCATAAGTCTCACCTCCCCAAGTCATATACTCGCCCTGTCCGTGGTAATGTGCATCATATTCCCCACATGTCAGTTACGTCAGAATAGCGGCGGCCATTCCTCGACCCAAATTGTAGGTCAGTTTTGTCAGAATAGCGATGGCCATTCCTCGACCCAAATTGTTGGTCAGTTTTGTCAGTATAGCGACGGCCATTCCTCGACCCAAATTGTTGGTCAGTTTTGTCAGAATAGCGACGGCCATTCCTCGGCCCAAATTGTTGGTCAGTTTTGTCAGAATTGCGACGGCCATTCCTCAGCCCAAATTGTTGGTCAGTTTTGTCAGAATTGCGACGACGATTGCCATTGCCATTCCTCGGCCCAAATTGTAGGAGCCACCCAGGAACTTCTTGCTTTGTTTCTTCCATCACATCAGCCAGTTCCTTGGCCATAGACTGGTTCGTATGGTCGAAGAAAGCGGTGGCAAGACCTGATTTACCGGCTCGACCGGTACGGCCAATACGGTGGACATATGAGTCGATGTTCTTCGGGAAGTCATAGTTGATCACATGAGCAACATTCGGGACATCTATGCCACGTGATGCTACATCAGTTGCAATCATAATTGAAATGCTTCCCCTTTTGAATGAACTCAGAGCCCGTTCCCTTTCCTAATACAGTTCAAAAGAGTGACTTTTAACTTAATGACTAGCATAATTAGTTGAGGAAATCATTGTTACTTGATCCAGATGTTACACAAAATAGCATTGCCTAGCCAAGCAAAACAGTAAAACCATTTATCTGAGACAGAGGAGCACTTAACACTAACCAGCAAAGGTAGTGCTTGCCTTGATCCAAACTCAACTGCTTGCTACTCCCACTTCGTTTCAGTGAGGATTAATTACAAATTGATTACTTGCAGAATTGTTGCACAGATCAGGGTTAATGAGGTTTATTTGGGGCTAATTACATAATTTGAGGAAATGGCACTTCACCAAACTGGCTATAATAACATGGTCTTAAACAGGTATGTACAATCAAAATTTCTACCCCATGTAAAAGATGGGAAAGCCTCAGAGCTTTATTTTACAAAGAAAATCACAACCAATCTCATATACCACATATATTGTCTTGAAATGAAATGACGAGTGCATGCATATTGAAACCATCATAATTTAATAGACACAATAGTACAATACATAACCTGACCAAAAGAAAGTTGCAAATCTTACCCGCTGACTTCTATCTCCATGAATTGATGTTGCCGGGAATCCATTTTGGTACAGAAAGCGCTCCAGTAAATCGGCCCCTCTTTTTGTTTGCACAAAAACCAATGTCAATGGCTTCTACAAAAACAAATACCATGCACATCAATAACACAAATTGCAGATCTTACTATTTAGTAAATTCTCCTCATAATACCCTAAACATCAAATTAAACAAATGGTAGAGTTATAGTGATATTTTGGAACCTAAGCTAGAATTAAATAACAACACAATTGATCTATTTTGTATCCCGTATTACAATTTTAATATTGGAGAACTCCGAGGAAAATAACCATGCATTTGCAGGAATTGCTACTCGTAACTATCCATCCATCACCTTGATCAAGTGAAAATGTCTCACTTTTCATATGACATACCAAAACAACAATTATCAGCTAACTTAGAAAAGAGATCCAAGAGATAACCATGATTAGAAGCAAATAGAAATATGAGATGAATTCAATGTACCACTTCATGAGCTGCATTCATGTTCTGGGACCTCAAAATATCAACGAGGTGCTTTTTTTTATCCAAGTTGGAAACATCAACCACCTTTTGTGTGATCAAATCTGTGCTTGAACCAACCTTCCCCACTGTCAGATAAACATAATTTGACAGGAAGTCTGCTGCTAGTCTCTGCACATTTAACATACAAAAACCACAAAAACATTCAGAAAATAATATAATACAGTCGGCTTTTATAAATTAGATCCAATATCTAAAAGATTTGCAAACGGCAATGATGTTTCTCACTTTTGCATATAACACCAACCAGCATGCTCACCCAAATGCAAAACCTAAGGTTAAGTGAATTAACCCTAATTTTTCATTTTATCTCAAGGAAACCTTTTAAATTAATAGCTCAAAATTAAACTAAATATTTTAGTCTATCTTGGCTAGATTTTGGTTCAATTTGAATTTAAAATAAAGGGATACACGGCAACTAGGGGCCAAATCATCAAAACTTGTAAATCTCTTTTTAATGTATTAATCTAACAAAAAGGTGTAAGCAATCACCTAAAAGATGGTGTTATCTGAAAGATAAAGCGGTACCTTAATCTCAGAGGGGAAAGTAGCACTGAAAAGCATAGTCTGCCTATCACGGGAAGGAGGCATGTCGGTTTCTTCAATGATCTGTCTGATCTGAGGCTCGAACCCCATATCCAGCATTCTATCTGCCTCATCAAGTGTCAGATACTTTACATTTTGGAGAGAAACCTTAGCTCTGTCTATAAGATCCACTAACCGGCCAGGTGTTGCAACCAAGATATCCACTCCCTCCTGAAGACTGCGCAACTGTAAATCATGTAACATTACATTAACATTAAAATTATGGAACCAGATAATTTTATGTCACAATAGGCTATAACACATGACACTACTCCACCAATTTCTGGTTTTGATATTTGATTTTTGTTTTGTTTTACTCACTAAAAAGTATTGGAGCTGCATTTTGTACACCTTGTTAAAAGACTCGCCAAAAACAGAGCAGACTACAATCCGAATCATGATAAGCAAAATTCAAGACTCAAAGAATCCTGATTTTACTTAAAGGGTTTTATTAACCGCTAAAATTGTAGAAAAAGAAGCAAAACAAAGAAAGGAAAAATACACCATCTCTTGATATGCAAAGCTCAGAGGGATCCAAAAGGTACCTGCTGATAGATGGGAACACCTCCATAAGCCACAGCAACTCTAACCGTTGTTCTGTTGGCATACTTCTTCACCTCATCATGAATCTACAGATTACAAACCAACACAGCATATTCAGAAAAAAAAAAAATGACAAAATTATAAAAGATGTTAATTGGATAATATATAATTAGAGCATTTCATACCTGACTAACGAGCTCCCTTGTAGGACAGATTATAAGAGCAACAGGTGATGCGGCTCCACTTCGGGCACCACGTCGGCCCCGGAAACTGTCTCGACCTTTATTGATTCCTGCTATTATCGGTAGGCAGAACGCTGCGGTCTTACCCGATCCGGTTTGAGCGCATGCCATGAGATCACGACCCGCCATTATAATGGGCATGGCATGCTTCTGAACAGGAGTCGGCAATTTGTACCCGCATTGCTTGATGTTAAGATCAAGATGCGACCCGAGATCCATCTCAAAGAAGCTACTGATTGGAGGGGGTACCTCCCTGCCACTGCTTTCCACCGGGATATCTTCATATGCATCGAAGTTGATCCCTTCATTTGAAGGAAGACTGGACGAATCCTTCTCAGGAAGGAATATATCCGATAATGGGGTGGAGACATGGAAATTGTCACGTCGACGGGGAGGGGCGTAGGCCAACCGTGTTGAAGAGACCTTCTTCACTTCATAAGTCATGAACGACCACATTGCTTCGAAAGAAAGCAAAGAAAAGAAAAGAAAAGAGGTTGATTTCAAATCAGATGGATTTAAAAGATTAAATTAATCTTGAACAAATAGATAAGAAAGCTTAATATGGTTTGAAAGAAAGGAGAAGAAGTGAACAACTGAGAGGCAAACCTACCAAGCAAGGGGTCGAGAGTTGTGCTGTGGTTGGAGCAAACTGGACGCCGGGTGGTGCGTACAAAGCACGTCCCAGAAAGGGCACTGGTACCACTACACAACATGGCGAGCTTGGAGAGATGACCGGAAATGCAGCGTTTAGGCCTTCAGTTCAGAGCAGGAATGCTCAATGTCAATGGTGATGCTAGTTTTGGGAAGGAAAGGAAACTCGGCTCCTCCGTTGGAGAGCTTATCCTTCGCGGGCTGGGGTGGTCAGGAATCAATGCCCAATAGTGATGTTGTGTTGTGAATTGGGGACGCTAGTTCCGCTCCGGGGTTTATCTTTACTTTAGGGTTTTTCACATATGATCCTGTGTTGCGTGTTTTCTTGTTGCATGTTGTGTTGTTTTCTAAGCTACGGCCCAGGTTTTAAGGAGTGCGTATCCCCTGAGATATCTCAACTTTTGCGTGACCGACGTGTCCGGTTTTTATTCGGTTATAGCGTGGGGACCAGTATTATTTGAGCTTTGAGATTCGTTCAGAACGTATTTTAACGGTTGAGATTTTCCAAAGAGTCACGCAAAGTTTGAGATATCTCAGAGCATGCGAATTCGGTTTGAAGCGTGGTTCTTTCTTCACGAGTGTGTATCCTCTGAGATAACTCATATTTTGCGTGACCAACGTGTCCGGTTACTATTTGGGGATAGAGCAGGGGCCACCATTATTTGTGCTTCAAGATTCGTGCATAACCTATTTCAACGATTGAGATTTTCTAGTAAAACACGCAAAATATGAGATATCTCAGAGGATACGAATTATTTCTTCATTCCATAGTGGGAAATTGGGAATCATTGTTTTGTTTTGTTTGGTGTTTCCTCGAACAAATTGTTGTGCGGAGAAATTTTCTAAAATTTTGTGTTAATTAGTTTAAGGATTACATTTCTCTTTTGAGATCAAAATCATTAGTTAAAATTTGAACATGCATTCTCTAATACATAATGTATTATTTTTTTTTATCACTATATCAAAAATTGACTTTGAAATTACAGATTACATTTAGTTTGACACTTTTTTCTAGTTGTCCAGCCAGATTTATTGAAGTGAAGGAATCCATTAGCAAATATAACTTAGCAGTAAGAAAGGGCTTGTTTTGAGACAAGTTAAATATGAATTCAGGGTAGGTCCGATGCCTACACTTTGATTCGATGGATGTAATGGCCATTTGATCTGCATCAAGATTCATACGAACTACATTAAAATTTGTGCAGATTTGTTTTAATTTCCATGCACACAGATCTTAATGCTAATCGTATGTTAGAGCTAATTGGACTTAAAATAGGTCCGATGCCCATCCAACCTACTCCTATCTCGTTAAATATTAAAGCCCAAGCCCATGCATTGGGTTCTATTATTTTTCACTTCTTTAAATTCAGATTATCTTCATTACTCTGGTTCTATTGAAAAATATCAGTTATAGTGGCTAATTGCATATATAAACTCGAGGTATATATAGATCGTTCTAAGAGTAAATGCCTGAATATTTCACCTGGTTGTATGCTTGATCATATTCACAGTATCCAATGGATCTAATACCCATCTTTGAAAATTCTGTATAATCAGATGAAAAATAATAAAACGAGGCATGAAATACAAAATAAAGAAATTTGTTTTATGTTGATCGGGTCTTTTTCTATGGTTAACAGCACCATGATATATCCTTTGAATATTCTAAAAACTGCTCTTTTTTCAACTATATCACAGTCAGAATTAATGATTTATGTAAGAACAGAATCATATAAAAGGCTACCATAAGCAAATGAAAAGGAGAAAAAAATGCAAACCTTAACTTCCTATAAAAACAAATTTTACTCTCCTCTTGCATATCAAAGCTTCCCTACTCAACCATCTTAATTTGGTCTTCTTTTTTTGTGCAATCTGAGAGGTGCTTCAGCCACCGAAAACCAAGATCGCTCCCTGCCTCTGCAGCAATCTGAAACTGTTCCTTTGCCAGCTTCACAGAATCTTGTTTAATTTTCTTCCCTTTTTTTCTGAGCTTTCCAGTTGAACTAAATCTTGTTATAACTTCTGGGATCTCCACACCTGCCATATGTTCAGTCAATGGTGAGACACTAAATAAAAGACACCTTATTAGATCCCAAACCACAATTTCTTTTTACTTATAATACAATCATTTTTAAACAACAATTCTTAACCAAACAATCTACATATAATCACCAAATAACACTATCCTTTGTGTTGCTGAGTTATTCCAAATACAGCTTGTAGGGGTAAAATTCTCATAATTTGATGAAACTATTTTTTTGTATTGCACTAGTATAAAATGTTGGTGTTATTTTCCATGGAAACACCTGAAAAAATTGTATAACCCAAAAAATGTAAAAACATTTTGGATTAATAAACAAATAAAATGTTGGTCTGAATGCCTTTAAGGAGAAGCGATCCGCATGCAATTGCAGCTCCAGCATGGCCCTGATTTAATAAAAATTAGACAGAAAAAATGAAATACTATTACAAGGAAAATAAGCTCAAAGTAGTAGGAAACAACTTGTTGGCTTCACTGTTTGCAATTGATTTCCATCATCCAAATTTATTGTACCACCCGAACATCACATTATTATTATTATTATCTTGTTTTTTTAAAATAAGTATTCATTCTTCTACAAAGTTTTATGACTTCTCTCATACCTCTTACTAAAGTTTTTGAAACTTTTTTTTTCATTACTCGTAGCCAAAAATTTAGTATTTATCCAAGAAACATAGAAAGACTGTAAACTCCCTTGATCACTGCAAAAATAAAATAAAAGAGCAAAATAAAAATATCTGCAAATGAAAAAACCTTTTCTGATGCTCGATGAAAGCACCACATGGCAGATGCGACATCTTTCTTCACACAATCCCCAGCTAAGTACACTGATCCAAGCAGATATAAAGCACCTGGATGCAACTAGTATAACAAAAGAAGTTTCTGATTAAAAACTAATAATTTTTTGCCAGAAAAGAAATCCCACTATTTGTCAGAATTTGTAAGGTAATTTCTGGTATTGCACAAGACTTCTGCAACTAACATGCTTTCCCTTTGGTTCAAAATTTTATGCTTAATCCATTTTATACAATAGGGGGGCAACACAAGGATACAACATTATTTTATCCTCAAGATCAATTTCTCACTAACTAATTTTCCTTTCTCTTGAGTCTTGACTGATTTGTTTTGTTTCATTTCTGTAAAACCCTATTGTAAGCAATTATTTAATAAAAGGAAATTTCAAGTAAATAATAGTTTTGTATAAAGGAGTTCAGAAACAAACAACAAAATAATAAAAATGTAAAATTTAAGTCTTGTTAAATATTAAAGGGACATTTCTTGCAATATAAAAATCATTGTCCTGCTCAGCACACTAGGATAAAATAGTGGGCTTCTACTTTATTCGTAACAGAACTACAGCTGGAAATAATTGAGAAAATGAGAAAACTATCTACCTGGTCAACTGCTTTTTCCACATAATAGAAAGCCTGCTGATCTGATTGCACGTATTCATTCTACATGAAAGAAAAAAATAAACAGAAGGCCTAAAATATTTGATATGAATGAAGGTTTAGCATTTACTAGTTGCTATAAACCTAGATTAGGTTGCTGTATATGGGGATGTTGTCCAGTCTGAAAGACCCATAACCTTGGATTAGGTTACTGTATTCCTCAAGACAAGTACGAGCGACAAGCACAAATTCTGGTTATTCCTTTTATCACTTCTACATTTCTATTTATTTCTTTCTCCCCCAAGCTGTTTAATGTGTACACTGAAAGGCAAACTCAACAGCTCACATTTAACTATGATTGTTTACAGAAATTATGTTATACTTTATCTAACTCACCTCAACTCTTAATTTACAGCCAAGCTCATATTGTGCATCTGCATCCCCCATGCTTGCAGCTTCTATCAGCAATGCAGCTCCACTATATGCACACATCCACAAATTTAATAAGACTCAACTTCACAAGTGTACACCAGTGACACCTTAATGGGTTACCACCAAGTCAGTCAACTAATTTCATCCACTGGTGCATAAATTTGCAACAACGGAGGTCATAATTTGGTAATATTGGAAGAGCTTCCTTGTGCAATTGGGAAATCAGTATCGAAATCTAAAAAGCAAGGTAAAAAAAAGGAGAAAAAATTGAAACATACATGGCTTTACAAGCACCAGGGACATGGTACTTGAAATGCATCCTAGAAAGCCAGTATCTGGCATGAGTATTCATGTTATCTACCTCCAGCGCCAGTTCAAAATTCTCCTTTGCCCCCTGTTTCACGGATTTATTTTCCAAACTAAATAGAATTTTCAGATGAATAATTTATTGTTTTTTGACAAATAATAAATTAGAAGATAGACAACGAGAGGAGGTAATAATACACGGAGGAGAGGGATGAGACGGGTGTCGTTGCGGTCAGCATAGTCAATTACACGATCGACCTCTTGGAGAGCACTCCATCCCTTGGCCACCAGCTCCATGGCTTTCTTGTTTCGGTCATGGATCCCTCTCTGCGCTTGTGTACCATTTGTATTTCCCCAAAATCAGATAAAAACTTGTTTGAAATCTCAGAAAAGTACCAAGGTGGGGAAGGGAAGTTTGAAATCTACTGACCTGGTAAGTGAGGTGAGAAAGGAGAGCGGTGGGAACAGGCGAAGCACGCCTAGTGAAAGTACGAAGCATCAGTTGTAGCTTCTCTAATGGCTTCTTTGGTTCGGTTTATGAGAGAGATGCAATGCAATTGGAAAGGTCGGGGATTGTGATACGTTCAGAAATCTAACGGGCTGATTACGGGCCTTATATTTTGGGCTCCTTCGTAAAAATGGGCTGGAGATATCTTCACCCAATACAAAAATTCGGCAGGTCCGGGTCGTATTTAAATAAAATTTTAAAATACTATTATATAGGATTTGATTCGAATCAAAATTTTGAATTTTTGTATTAAATTTTTTTAAAATTAATAAATACATTGTTGACTTGAATTGACGTTTAATTTTACATTATAAATAAGACAAACGAATAGTTCGGAGTTTGGTTCAGCAGGATAAAAAATTCGTAATTTGTGAATAATTCGGTACAACAAGGAAACAAAAAAAAAAGATACTCGTTTTTTCGCGTTTTTCTCGCAAATAATTCATAATTTATGTTTTATTCTTGAATAAAAGATATTGTATGTTTTTTTTTATGAAACACGAATTATTCACAAATTAAACGTATATATTGTCACTATATAGTTAACATATAGTTGGCAGTGGAAGATCGCACAAAAGTAGTTGCCACAAATAAACAGACGTAAAGAAGAAGAAATGACCGTTATTTGTGTGTGACACTATAAATAAGACAAACAAATAGTTTGGAGTTTGGTTCAGTGGGATAAAAAATTCGTAATTCAGGAATAATTCGGTATAACAAGGAAACAAAAAAAAAGATTCTCGTTTTTTCGCATTTTTCTCGCAAATAATTTGTGATTCGTGTTTTATTCTCGAATATAACATATTATATATTTTTTATAAAACACGAATTATTTGCAAATTAAACGTATATATTGTCACTAAATAGTTGACATATAGTTGACGCATAGTGACAAGATTTGCGAATAATACCATAATTATTCGCGAATTATTTGGTTTTTTGGTGATTCTGAACCGAATGTCGAATTATTCGATTGACCAAACTTTGACCGAATAATTCGCGAATTTTATGAATTATTCCCAAATTTTACGAATTTTTCCCGAATTTTTCTTGAATTTTTTCCAGAATTTTTTTTTTTTTTGTTATTTTTTGTTTTTTCTTCCTTACAGAACTGAGATCTCTTGATCCGAATAATACCGAATCATTTCTGAATTATATCCGAATTATTTCCGAATCATGAATTTTTGACTTCGCCGAACCGAACCCGAATAGTTAATTTGTCACTATGGTTGGAAGTGGAAGATCGAACAAAAGTAGCTGCCACAAATAATCAGACGTAAAGAAGAAGAAACGACCGTTACTTGTGCGTTACACCTATGCCAAAGCCAATATTGAATACTTGCTCCAATCGGAAGAATGGAAGCTGGTTCTTCTCCATACTTGAGGCAACTCATATCCTCTCTCTCTTTCTCTCTGTTCTAAAGCATAATAATCCCTTTCCACATTTTTCATGTAATGCAGTATTTCTCTGCCATTATTTTTGTTTGTCAATTAAGTATTGGGTGCGGAACAATTATTGAACATGCGGCTTCGACACAGAGAAGGATTGAACGTATCTTTGGAGGAAGAGCACCATTCTTTGGCTAGTTTAGTAGTGATAAGGAGAGCACAGACAAGGAAAGAAGCCATGGAGGATTTGCTGTGGGTTGTTTTTGCCATTTTTATCGTTTATTTGGGTGATTGCCACACTAATCTGGTGTCTATCTTGCTCTGGGATCCGAGGATCCATCGGTAAGCATAAGCTGTGTGATTAATTCATGATGTTAGCCATTAGCAACAGTATACTTGTGTACTAATCCAAAATGTTAATTGGCATCAGGTACCGCTATTATAGAAAATCACGAGTCTATAGGTCTCCTAAATGAGAGAACCGACTCCGCTGCTCTCCAAATAGGAGAGCAAGATCCTGTTATTTCAAATATAACTATTTATCTGTATTGAGATTCGTGCATAAAAAATTTCAACAGTTCCTATTTGGAGAGCAGCAGAGTCAGATCCCTAAATGAGAAATACATTCTTTAAAACATGTGAGAGAGAATTTCTTTCAAGCTTATAAAAAATTGCACGTAAATTGCATAAAAAAAGAGTTAACCATTTAACCTGAATAATTATTTGCAAAACATCACAACCAACAAAAAAATAGATTTCTTTTTTTAATTAACTTCACTTGATAACATCTTCTTATATTGAATTTTAGGGCAGTTTTGTTGCTTGGGCTATTCGGCGTCTCACTTAATGGGGCCTTTATCCTTTATTCGACATTTTTGTGCAGCTCCAGACTGAAATTTCATAAAGAACATGAGCTATCTAATATAGAAGCACTACCTACATTAATAGAAGAGAAGCCTGAATTATTTCTAAGGATTACAAGATGTCTTCTCCTCATAGGGATTTCTACATTTTGCATGTAAGTAACACAATAATAAGCACCTACATTTTGTTTGGAATTTTTTTTAGAAAGTATAAATAAAAAAAAAAGAGATTTATCAAACCAACTTGATTACTTTGGTTTTTGCAAATACCATAAGAACTGTGATGCCATTTCGGTTCGAAGGTTCTTTTTTTCTCGGACCAAATTGTCATTTTAGTTTGAAGTGTTTTCACAAGTTTTACACCAATAACTACATCATTTCTTTTTGAAATCTGTAAAATGATTCGGACTGAAATGGAAATTCGGTTCGAAAAAAAAATTCAAACCGAAATGACATCTCGGTTCTTATAGTTTTTGTAAAAACCAAAGTAATCAAGTTGGTTTGATCAAATCTCTCTCTCTTTTTTTTATGGTTTCTTAAAAAATTCTTTTGCTTGGGTTGAATTTTCTTTTGACAAGTTTTATTTACTGTCTTATTTATTTGCTGCAGTTTATTGTATGCATTATGGCCAATTTGGAGATTTTTGAGCATTCTTCTTTTGGTGAGAATCAACAACTGTACCTTCTTTTATTTACTACAATGACACTTTCTCATCAAAATTAGTAATATTGCCTTAATTTCTTATTCCCTTTTTAACTTCCTATGCAGCTTTCCTTGCTAATGTCTTCCACGGCTATCTCACCATACTTGCTAGGAACGGTAACCAAAGCTCAGATTCTGATTCTTGCTTTCTGAAGAGAAAAGCAAGCATATATATAGTCATAATTAGATCACCAAACTTCTCTTGAAGAAAAAGCAGCATACAAAAACTAGATATCCTTCATAGTAGCTTCTTGTATATTGTCGGTATATCCTCGTTGATACTTCTATTACTAATAGGAAAAACACCATTCTGTCGGTATATTCTTGCAAATAATTATTTTTTACCCTCGTCGATACTGTCTCATTATGGTATGCTAAATTTAACTTTTAAACTTCAATTGTATTGTACCAAGGACTAGTGAATTTAGTTTAAAAGGGATCTCTTTGGCAGTTTTGTATTATCCTTTTGTTTCCTAGTGAAATTAATCTTGCTTACAACGCAGATGCTATAACTATTTAAGTGCAGCTAATAAAATATTAAATCAGCGGGTACCATTAAATGGAAAGAGATCAGATTTTCTTGCCTCCAGTGAGGCTGATATGTGGATCCAGACAGGTTTATAAATTTAAATATTGATTTTTAGTTTTGATATCGGCCCACGTGTTAGTGACTTAGGAGCAGAAAAATCCTACCCCCGAGAGGCAGAGAATTCGGTCCCCCATTAAATACCATTTGTTATCCTAACACCTTGTTTGGATGGAGAGTAGAGGAAGACATGTGAGGTGAAGAATAGAATGAAATGTAATATAATAGAAAGAAAAATTAATATATTTAATCTCTTCTTGTTTGAATGATTAATGAGAAAAATAAATTTAACTTTCTTTCCTCTCTTATTTTTTTTATTAATTAAAATTTAGAAGATTAATGAGAAATTCGGTGGCTTAAATAAATTTGTGACAAATAAATTTTAATGAAAATTATATAGATAAGATATAAAGTTGGACATTTGTGTCTTTTTTGTTTTGAAAATATTTGCAATATTTTTTTTACATCCGTTACATTCTAAATTGGAAAGAAAATCGATCTATTAATTACAAGCTACTACATGCAAAGTTAAACATTTTTCATGCTGCATCATTTACCTCCGACACAATTTTATCAATCAAGCACGATGTGAGTAAATATTTTATTTTCTTTCCATCCAAACAAGGTATAAGTTCCCATTAAAAAACGTGGAGTTGTTGCTAATTTTCGTCTATTTTTATTGTCTGATTATACAACGTAAAATTGAAATAACCACAGATAAGGTAATTAGCTAAAAGCACTAAAAACAACACTCTACCTAATCAGCAACATTTTGACTAGCTAATTTTGCATTCAAATGTGGGTTTGTGTATAAATAAAACTGCAAACCAGAAAATACAACAAGATGCAACTTACACAGAGCAGCCTCAAATGTCACCATACATGGTTTTTTTAATGGGAGAGGGGGAGTCCGATGCCCATCGGATCAAACTCGGTTCGATGGGTGGTTTCTACTATCTGATCCACTTTAAGATCTGTGTGCATCACTTTAATATACATGATGTTTGCTTTAATATCCGTGCGCACAGATCTTGAAGTAGATCGGACGGTAGAAACCACCCATCGAACCGAGTTTGGTCCGATGAGCATCGGACACCCCCCCTCTCCCTTTTTTAATCAGCTTTTAAACCTGAAGAACATGGCAATGAATTATGTGACTGTTGGCTCGGCTCCGACCGACAACACTCAACCAAAGATTGCTCACAAATGTCTTGATCTGCCCTTTGCCATTAATAATCTCCCATTGAGCATCTCCTCTCACATCCACAAGTGAAATATTCATGTTATTCCTAACCACGCACAATTTCCCGTTAAGCGCAACAAGAGCCGCGGCCTCTGAACTCCTTGAAATCCCTGAGTGTTGCTTGCTATCCACAAACTTGCACCACGAATTCGTGTTCTTGTCATAAACTCTTAATTTACACCCGTCCTTGCAATCTACCACGTATAATCGGTCATTCAAACAGAGGCTAGGGTTTCTCCAGCCGGTTATCATGTTATCAAAAACTTGGCACCAGGTATTTGTCTCTGGACAGTAGACCTCGCTGAGCACCTGTCTCTGAGCCCCGAGGCCTTTCACGTACCACTTCCCTTCATAAACCATACCTATGAATGGCACCATGGCAACACACATTTCAGATATGAAAGACCAACGATTTTGTATCGGGTCAAATACCTCAGCCGACCTAAGGGTTCTACTCCCACTCTCACTCTCTCCTCCTGCAACATACAAACAATTGTTTATCACACATGAACCCAAAAAATGTCGACGCCTCAGCATATCTGGTGCCCGATGCCATCTGTTGGTGCGTGCACTGTAGAATATCACCCTTCTCATGCAACCTTTGCGTGGGTCCCGCCCACCGAACAAGTACAGGAGGCACCCACTAAGGACTGCACAGCCAAATCCAACAGCTTCAGAGTACTCGACTGGTACAGGAGGTAGGGGGTGCCACAACTGCGACTCAGGATCAAATGCATCCCATGATATGCGGCCATTCCTGTCCCTTTTTATGACATAAATCCATTCTTCAGCAAGGTCATGAGTTCGGCGAAGGGTATAGAAGTAATTTCCTGCTAGGAGACGGTACCATCTCTTGCACACAAGCCGGAGCTTGTGGTGGTTTGATCTGGGGACACGAATCAGACAGGCAATTGCTAGGTCGTCAGGAAGACCTGGGATGAGAGGGAACTGACAGCGGGCCCGTTCAGACAGTTCCGCCCTCTTAGGCTTTGATGGGTGAATAGAGGCACGAAGATTCGGCCGGATACATAATTTTGTTTTCGGGACATACTTCTTCGTGTCAGAAAATGTTTTCACTTCCGTATCAGCACGGCAAAGACATGCTGAGGCATCAACCTACACAAGTGATATGTAGATCTGTCATTTTAGACAATACTACACCTACATTTGGTACTCCTAGATAGCCGGTAAATTAAAATTTGAAATTAAACTAAGAAAATCTTAGACGTCTGTAAGAAATTAAATAATGTCAATTTTTGCTGTTTCAAATTTCTTCAATCAGTTTTGGATAGTAACCGGATCACTTGCCCCTATGTGAACAGAAAATTCATGCTCCTAAAATCTAGGTTGAGTTTTGATATTTAAATATTGTATATAATTTTGCTTTAGATCCACTCTATTCTGGGCTCACGTGTCAGTGACTTCAGGAGTAGAAAATTCCTACCTATGGAAGGCAGGTGATTCGGTTCCTTTTGGATACGAGTCAACAAGGTTGATTTAAGGTTAGTTCAGGTTCAAAACAGTGAAACTTAATTTCACATCAGTTGCGGTTGAGAAAATGTTTTCTTGACTAATTAAAAAGATTCCAGCTAATTGAGGTAAACTCAGGTGGATTAGTTGGGTCAAGCAAAAGTAGTCACACTCAGGTTTTGCCCACAAGTTAGGCAACAATATTAAATTTCAGCTACACCAATATTACTAGTGCGGATTGCTTCTATTGTACTATTGGTTGGGGGCCGCGGGGGGCGGGGGGGGGTGGGGGACAACTTGATATAATTATTATTTTGACAATTTTTACAATCTTAAGAAATAAAGTTTAAATTTGAAAAATTATCTACATCAATTATTCACATATATGATGTATGGGAGCAGCTTGGGTTCAATGGGTTTCATAACTGTCCGATCTACTTTAAGATCTGTGCACATCACTTTAATATCCGTGTGCACGGATCTTAAGACAGATTTGACGGTTATGAAACCCATCGGATCCAGTTTGAGTCCGATGGACATTGGACCCAAGCTGCTCCCATGATGTATATAAATGAATTTTTCAATTTATAATTTTATTTATTTATTATTAAAATTATCAAAATAACAATAGTCTAAGTCAACCGAAGGTTCTTTGTAAACAATCTTATAATAATGGAGATGATATGATAGAATAATTTATTGGAACTAATCTAGCCACATATATAGGGGTATGACAAATGGCATAAACACTAATCATTACATTCCAAGCATAAAAATAGCAGGTCTGGTTAAAGAGAGCCAAAAAAGGTGATAAAAAAAAAGAGAGCACCCCACTTTTGATGCAAAATTAACCAAAAGGAACAACAGAAAGTGACATACCAACGGAGCGTGGTTTCTTCTCTGCATCTCTCTCTCTATCTCTCTCTTCAAGCAAACACCTCCTTCTTCACCTCATCTTCTTCTTCTTCTTCGTTTCTCTTTCTAATAGTAAATTTAACCAAGGTTTCATCAAAATAAACCCAATTCCATCTGTCTCATATATAGTATATATGTAAAATCACAAAAGAGGCAACCAGCTATGAGGAACTAAAAAAGGTTTCTCAAAGGAGGTGGGTTTATAGGTGTAATAAAGGAGGGGAGGTGAGAGGAAGGTGGAGTTGTTGTAAAAGGGGCAAATAAAGGCACAAAATGACACCACCGCTTAGTCCCCTGTTTGCTGTTTCTCCTTCTCTCTCTCTCAAGTCCCCAACGCAGAAGGCAATTCTCTGCCTCTCTCTCTCTCTCTCTCTCTCTCTCCTCTTCTCTCTGAGCATTAATAATATAGTTTGTCTCTATCAGTGGGGCCCCAGAAAGACCACTGAATAAATTCCATGAGCCAAACATTTATTGCTAACTCTTGAGGAATAGTTAAGAGGTTGAATTGAAACCAATGTTGGGTCCCCCATAATTGGGGCCCACCTGTGAATACCCAAGAACAAGCGGCACTTTTTTAAAACTGGTTCAACAGGTAGACTAATTCATATATACACCAAGGACGAGTTGTTAGTTTCCTTGTTGCAAGCAGTGTGTTGTAAAATAAATCCGTTTAGGCTGATTAATTTATTTAAATTAGTTGTTAGCGGTGATCAAACTGTTACAAATTTTTTTGATTAATTAGCCGATTATTTTCAATTATTTTTGACTAATTATTTGACGATATTCTATCCATCCGACGACCACATACGATTATTTACAATACTGGTTGCAAGTGCTACTTTGGATATAATTAAATTATATGAGAAGGATTTAAATATTTTTCTTTTTCTTTTTTGTGTTTCTATCATGTTTTTTTATTTTTAATAAAATACAATAACTTTAAATATTAAGATGAAACTGCTAGATATGTTATATATTATTTTTTCTATGTACACACGTAATAGATAATAATATTTTGATTTTTTTAATTATTAGCAAGAACTTTTACACTAATGTGGATAAATTTTGGATGTTGATTTTCAATTTATTGATTCATCTAATAAAGATTATAAAATAATAATTTTTATGTGAATGTAGAGAAAATAATATAAATCACATCTAATTGCTTTATTTTGACATATAACTTTTTTTGTTATTATTAAATTAAAAATAGAGACATAATAGAGGCACAAAAAAATAGAGGCATTTAAACCCTCCTCAAATTCTATACCTACAAACATAAATTTTTGTAGATAGTAAATTTAATTATAGCTTTACTTTATAGAGTGTGATTATGTCATGAGTTAAATTTAAAAAAAATTCAAAGAGTGAGATTATGATACTTTACAATTTGCATATAGGTCCGTACTATGAATATTCTAATATGATTTTCATATAAAATTGTATTTGAAGATCAAAATTTTATTTTGTTTTCAATGTTTTTACTATTATTTTAGATAAGTAGACAATCACCTTATCTAAATTTGTAGAACATCCAAAAGTAGTAACTTCTTATCTATCAAAAGAATAGTAAAATAAAATAAATATATATATAATATGATCTCCAAGTACAATTTTCATGTTGAGAAGTTCATATTTACTGTTTAAATTTTAAATACATATATATTGATTCATAATTTAAATACATATATATTGATTCATAACACATACCTATGAGCACATTGTAAAGTACCATAGACTCACTCAAATTTAAATATAAGATATCTTACATTATATAAATTTTAAGTACTTATTTACTACTACGTAGTAATTACATTTACATTATACAAGATACCGTACAAACTAAGAAATCAAAGTATTTTTAGAGGTTTAAACTCTCTTTTTTGTAAAGCGTGTTGTTTAATTTTTTTTTTGGAACCGGATCCTCAGCCCCACAGGGGCAGGATTTTTCTGCCTTTGAGTCACTGACATGTGGGTATGCAACAAAACTAAAACTAATTTTTAAATGTTTAAACCCGTCTGGACTCTGGATTCACCTGTCAGCTGCACTAGAGACAGGAAAATCCTGACCCCAGGAGAACAGGTGATCTCTTTTCTTTTTTCTTCTGGTGTTCTAATTTCTCTTAAAGCAGTCTTATTTGTGTTTTTTCTTCATGTGAAAATATTCTCATCTTACTTCTCTATATATTTTAGTTATGTATCTTTTTTCCATTTAGTAAATTCTTAATTTTTTTACTATAATTCTTTTTTAATTTAGTGTTATAAATCATGTTTCTGTAATTTCATTTAAATTTCGTAATAAAACTCAATGCATGTAATCGAAAAACATACTTCATATAATCGAAATGTAAGTTGCATTTCAACATGATTATAGCTAAAAAAGAATACTTGATTTAAATACTTTTTTACTATAAAAAAGTATGTACTTCTTATATATATTATACTAAGAATTAAGTACTTTATACAGGGGTGTCAACGGGTACAATACAAGTCGGGTGGAGGCATTTTCATATCCGTACGCATTATGATAATGACAAAAAATCTTTACCTTTACCTGTTCTTTCAAATACAGTACGGGTTGGATAAACGGATAAAAAAGTGTCATTAACATTTCGATTTGTGCTTTTGATAAAATATTTTCAAAATAAGAAAAAATAATAAAATAATAATGAATACAACTAATTTGTATTATGAAAATTTAATAAAATACAAAACTTTATTGTATCATGTGTTATCTTCGTACAAATATATATCTAAATATATAATATTATTTTTAAAAATTATCTTATATGAAACAGGTAAGATAACGAAAGAAAATCGCTACTCTTACTCGTACAATAAAATAACAAAAAAAAAATCTTACCCTTATCCGAAACGGGTTAGATAAACTGATAAAAGGATGCCATTAGCACCCCAAACTTTACAAAAACAAATGATGACAAATATAAAAAAAAATCGGTCTACGCAATAGACCATAAGCCAGGTCCATCCATCGATTTACTCACCAATCTTTGTTTTTTTATGAAAAGCCCTTAGGCAATTTACTCACCAATCTGAGGGGTCGTTGCCTCATTAGTTGCTGATCTTGATTTTTTGTCAGATTTGTTCTCAACTATTTGTGCGAAAATAAAATAATAGATTGACCGAAACAACAAACGAAGGTGACGTCGATGACGACATATATATTCTTCTGTTACTCCTTTTGTTTCAGAATAATTGGATTTTGAACTCTTATTACCTGATGAAAATCAGATGATTAAAGCAAAAAATAAAACTAAAATTTGCATCTAAATATAAGGTTATTCTTGCCCAGAATTAAGAAACTCATTATCTTAATTATTTGTTAGGACTTAGTGCCAAAATTTGCCGAGTACTTAGGAGCGGGTGAATACGGAGCGGATACAGAGCGGATAGTTGTACAATCATATTCATATATTTTTTTTCATTTTCCGGATACAGATACGGAGCAAATATCAGACATATCAGACGGATACGGAAACGAGTCTGGATCAGATCGATTATTTATTGAAATAACATAAAAAAATATTGAAAAATATTAAAGGTCATAATATTTATCTAATTATAATGGTGAATAACATAAAATTTTCAAAATATATATTAAAATCTATGATATATATCTACTATTCAGATATGGATAATTGAAACGTAAAATCATATTAGTATTCTTATCCACACGAATATTCATATATCAAATGTTCACAATACGGTTTCAAATACGCATCGAATATTGTTTTCTAAAATAAAAGAAAAAAATGCAATCTAAATTAAGTGCACACAGAATGGTCAAGACATGTCATTAAGGATTTGAAATTTCTACCGCTTTATTACGAAGAAATTTATGTCACCTAGCAAATATTGATACGAGACAGTTTTGTTTGCATTAAGGAAGGATCAATATTTTGAATTTTGACTTGCGGATTCCCTATTGGCTAGAAATCGTTCTTTGACGATTTCTTATTTGAGAGTTAAAGAGAGAACTTGGCGGGAAATGGAAATATTTTCCGAATTCCTATTTTGACGGGATCTGATTTGCATTGCAGAAGTGTTCATAAGAATTCTAAATTTTATTTAACAAAATTTTAAGTTGAACTTTCTTGATTTAATCAAGAAAAAAGTGAGGCTATGGTACTATATGCATAGCACTAATTGGTCTGTGCTACAGATTGATATTATTGTTTTAAAAATATTAACAGTTGATTCGAACCATTCAGCATGTTCTCAATATGAATATGTACTTGTAAACTAAATTTTACATTTTTTTAAATTTTGTTTACTATATTTTTAAATGGGTAAAAATTTTATTGTTTTTGGATGGTCGATTTTCATATCAAGCACTAGTGGAAAAACCACTAAGTGATTTTCTACCCATCTAAAAAAGTAGTAAAAAAAATCTATAAAATGTAAAATTTAGTTTACAAATACATATTCCTATAAATATTATGTTGATCGTTAGAATTTTCAAACTGAAAATTTGAATCCATAGCAGTCTAACATGCCTGTTAACCAATAATTTTTCATGTTATGCTGGTTGCCTTTCGTAAGTAATAAATGATAGTTAACCAATAATTTTACAAATATTAATTGACATCAAAGTTTTCCAATCCACCAAATAATCCACATTGGTTCACTCTAAAACTTCTAAACTAGATAATGGTCACACTTATGCCAGTTGTTTTGAAGCACAGAGGAGCTTGTAAAATTCATCGGTAGATCGATACTCAATCAAATTCATTTATTATATATAACATTAGTTAGCTATGACATTTCTTTCTCTAAACTACTTTCTGTTAGGTTTTGACAGAGATTGGAAGACTAACTGATAAGTACAGTGGTGAGAAAACAAGCATAACTATAACTGGCCACAGCTTAGGACCTTAGGGGCACCTCTCGCCATGCTAAATTCCATAGATATCAAATCAAACCACCTTAACTGATCCAACCATTCTCCTTCCGATGCTTGTCTGGTCACATGCTAAATAATTTCAAACACTCAACAATATAGGTCAACCTTTTATTGGGCCAGTTCAGGCCCATTAAAAGGTCAAGTTGAGGCCAGGCTTGGAGTCAAGCTCATCAGAACTGGCATGTCCTAATATATGAATTTAGGCCCATTAAAGTATGCAAATTTATTTTGCTTCTTACTTAATATTGATTAGTTAATCTTTATATTATTTAATATTGTCATGCATTTATATGGATTTAAGTTGTGCAAATAATTATTGTCCTTTGTACGATTAAACTAAACATGATTTTTTTATTGTATATTAGTATTGAATTTTATTTTAAAAAAAATACATGATTTAGAACAAGATAATAATATGGCACAAAATAGCGAAGGATTGGGGTCAGACTTGGATGTTGTTTTTGTTTGTTGTTGGTTTTGCAAATGTTGCTATTTTTTCTGAGTTTTTTGTGATTGATTTTAATGTTGATTTTTGGAATGAAGTAAGAACTAACAGCAACACCTCCAAATGTGAGGGTGCTAAACAATTCAAAAAAAAAAAATGAAAATGTCAAATATGTGTCATTTTTTTAATCAATCAGAAATTGAAATTATCCTTCTAGGCTACAGTATTGGAAAGTCAGGTCCATAGCATTAATTTCTCAAGCCCTTTTTATTTTAGATGGCATTTATGTTAACTTGCCACATTTCTAAAGCCCCTTGTTTTATCTAAATTGAAGGTGCTTAATTGAGCCAATATATCTTCTAACCCAAGTTACCTACTGATGCAGGGAGAGGGGGCTGTCCGATGTCCATCGGACTAAACTCGGTTCAATAGGTGGTTTCTACCGTCCAATCCACTTCAAGATCTATGCACATCACTTTAATATCCATGTTGTTTGCTTTAATATCCATACGCACAGATCTTGAAGTGAATCGGACGGTAGAAACCACCCATCGCACCAAGTTTGGTCCGATGGGCATCGGACAGCCCCCTCTCCCACTGACGCAACTTACACTAGGACTAATCCACAACCAAATGATCTTTCCAAGTTATTTGTAGTAAGGTTTCTAGCAAAGTGCTCAATCCCAGCCAGATATAGCTTATGATTAATTCTAAAAATGACTACATCGATAGATGCAACGTGAAATGCGTGAAATGCATTGCCCCCGGATCCAATATAGAAACAAAAATCACATTTTAAAAGAAAAATTCCATTTCCTAAAAGTAGTAGAAAAATAGTGACATAGGGATCTGAGATTGAAGTTATAAATCTACATTCCTAAAACTAGTAAAGTTTCTAAATCGGGATAATTTTTAAATCAGTTTCAAGAAAATAGATAGATTTCTTATTTAACAATTTTGCTCAATAACTTCTTAATAAGAAATCATTTATAAACTCTAACATGACGAAATGATCGGCCTATATTTGCTCATTTTTTTCAATATGTTTTAATTAAACACTGATATGGGAATTAAAAAACTCTAATTTTAATTTCAGAGATATGAAGGTTTAAAAATTCAGAAAAATTAAAATTTCTAAAAAATATTTAACATTTGTTTGAAAACTCGAGAAGTTTCAGAGATGTAGATGCTCTAATAATCTTTTAGAAATTTGTAGTTCAATTGGTGTTTAAAGCAACTTTTAATCTTGAGTAGTTTAGATTTGTAATGACTGTAATATGTGGGATTGTCAATTGTTGCTGGTACCGCTCTTTTGCACCTGCTGGTATCATTTAAGCATAACTTTATATTGCATTTTAGTTTTTAATCATACAATTCAGTACCGAATGTTGGTACATTCTGATCAGACGCATTTAGAATTTTACAAGTAATAACAAAAAGCTATGAAACCTGCCGGTACACAATTAACACCGAGAAATCACACAGGACTTGGTATCTACGAACATTAAATCTGTGAGACCAAATTATATGCGTCTCAAATTAAGGCACATGTATAATCATAAAAATACAACACTAATTAATCAACAGACTATTTTACACTAGAAGTCCAGAAAAACTATCAAACATCCATGATTTCAAGGCAAAAAAAACAAAAATATAAACCATAGATTGAACAAAATGCTAAAAGCCACAGATGGTTTTGAATGCCCTAACGGACTCGGCAATTCCGATCTTCTTGGTCTCACTTTAGTAATTTCTGGAAATTTGCAATCCCCTCATCTGAGAAATGTAAATTTCACAAGGGCATAATAAAAAATGCCACAATACATTTGAAAGTAGCAAGAGATTTCCTCCTTCACATGAAGTCAATTTCATGTATGTAATCACATGTATCTCTCAAAAAAGTCAAAAGTATAATAGCAATACCAGTCACGCACTAGCTGAACTAGCATCTGATTCGATGCCTAGTGTACCAGTAACATTTGAGCACTACTAATCTATTATCAAATAATTGATATTTTTGCAGTAAGGAGTTCCTTTCAGTCCGTTTAAAATTAAATTTAGAGATCGTTGATCTGCAACAATGGCTGAAACAAACATGACCTGACAGCCGGAGTACTCGAATTTGTATGATTTTAGTCACAATTTATTGACCTGCTAATAGGTAATTAGGTAGGGCATGCTCATCACCTGTGAAGGGTCAGATCCACTGACAACAGTTTTGTAATTTAGAATAACACGAAATAAACAATAAATAAAAGCACACCATTAGGTAATGGGGTAAAAGAAAATCAACCACATTAGATGGAGATTTCATTTTCATAAAGAAAAGAAAGAGAAAGATACTAGAGAAGAGATGTAATACCTGAGACAGCGGAGGCTCAATTTGTTTTGGGACTTCAGATTGTTTATAAATGTATTTATACTACTGTTTCAGAATGCCAAAGAAATGGAGAGCAACTTTGCCTGAGTCTAACTCACCATGGCCCCTCAAATCAATAAGAAGAATTTATTTTATAACAGAAAAGTTTTTAACTCAGGTATTATTAGAACTGACAAAAGGAACTCGTAGTTCAAGGCTCGTTCAAAGTTGGTTTGGAAAATGCTCGTAGTTCGTTTTGTTCCATTCAGGCTCGGCTCGTTATGAGTGAATTTAAATTTGACTCAGCATCATTTGGCCTTAATAAGCACAAGTAAAATTCGTTCCACCAAGAAACAAAAAGAAACCAAGTCATCATCAAATATGGCATCAGAGAGAATCCCATACATAAGGATCCGAATCTGCTGTGATTCTTTTACCCATGAACAGTACCCTACAATTCCTGCTTTTCCAAATCCAACTGTTGAATTGTTTTGAGATTCATGCAAAAAAAATCAGTTGTTTTGAAATACGTGCACAGAAATTATTGGACGGCTGGATTTGGAAAAACAGGGATTTGAGGATTACTGTTCGTCCTTTTAGGATTGCAGCAGATGTGAATCCCATATATAAACCAATATTGTTGTACAACGATATAGCTATATTTTAAGAGGACCTATGTACAAAACTTTACAAGGCAAGGAAAATAGATACTCAAAAACCAATTTTTTGTCCTCATAAAATTACTCTATGCAAACAATAAATACAATTTTGGTAATGTTTCACTATTAAAGGAGATTCAGAACAGAAATGAATAAATGCTATACTGTAATTCCTCACAAATAAAAAAAAAATGATGCAGAGCAATAGATAAGAATCTTATAATTACACAATTAAAAAACTGTTAAGTCATCAGTCAACAATATTATCAACAAGTGCACACACACAAACATCAAAATTGTACGGATGTGTTACTTTGGGGGGGAAACAAAAAAAAATAAGGGAAATTTGGGCCTTCAGACTGTTCATAAATGTATTTATACTGCTGTTTCAACATGCCAAAGTCACTGGAGCCCAAATATATAATGTGTAAATCAACCATGTCACAAAAAAATAAAAAATCTAGAGTGGTAACCCCAAGTGTGCCGAATTCACATCCTCTGAGATATCTCAAACTTTATAGTCAGTAGCAAAATATATGAGTACTATCCATAGCACATATTGGTTTAGACTACCGATCAATATTTTCGTATTCAAAGTCTAAATAATTGATCTGAACCATTCAACATGATTTTCATATGAAAATTTACTTGCAGACTAAAGTCAAGCAGTCAAAATTAGAAGGCTTCTAAATTAATTTTAATGCATTCATTTTTTTTTTACTACTTGACTCAATACAATTCGAAAGTTTAAAATTTTCGCATGTAAACACATCACTCATAAGGTAGATGGGTTTCAACAGTTCAAATTCATCATTCAAAGCCAATCCGATAGGTTTTAGAGATGAGTTCACAAAGGAGCTTGGTGAACTTAGTTACTTAAGAACACCCTAGTTCTACTCTACAATCTTTTTTAGATAGGTAGAAAATCACTACTTTTTAATGATCTACAATCTTTAGATCAAGTGATTTTCTATCTCTCTCTCTCTCCTCCTCCTCCTCCTCCTCCTATCAGGTGCATATCCTCTGAGATATCTCAATTTTTGCGTGACCGATGTGTCTGGTGCTTATTCGGGGGAACGTAGGGGGCAGTATTATTTGAGCTTTGAGATTCGTGAAGAACATATTTGAACGATTGAGATATTCCAAAAAGTCACACAAAGTTTGAGATATCTCAGAGGATGCGAATTCCCTCCTATCCATCCATCCATCCCACAACATTATATATTGGGCTACAACAGTGACATGGAATTTGAGATATAAATTTACTGCAACTTTTCATCATCAGCCCAATAATTTAGAATAAAATAATATCAAACATTTAGTAAAGGCAACAAATGTAGTGCAGCATCAAGTCATCAACCCAACAAGGCAACCAACAATGTAGCGTTTGAAAAAAACAGTCAATCAATAGTAGCGTTTGAAAAAGAAACAAATGTGTAGTGCAATCTGATTATTCACACAATTTAATACATTATTGGCATCATAAGTGTCAAATTTAATAAAAAGTGAAAAGAAATGTAGTCAAGCAAAACAGAAAGAAATTCAATGAATACAAGGGAAAAGTTTGCGGCTACAAAATCAGCAGGCAATAAAGCATGAAGTACAAAATGCATTGTGGAGACCCTCAGTAAGTATCATAACATATTCTTCAACACAATGTTCTCTGGTGCCCATATAAAAATGTACATGTCTCACACACAACAAGTAGGGGTGTTCATTGGGTCAGTTTGGTTAAAACCAAATTAAAATAGTCAAACCAAAATTTTATTCGGTTCTCTAAAATATAACCGAACCAACCAAATTAAAATTGTCAACCGAATAACAACTGAACCAAAATATGTAGATACTATAATTTTCTTCAATCACACTAAAGCATGGATTTGAACCATATAGAGTTCAGTTTTTTCGGTTTTAAAATTCTGAACCGAACCCAATATAAAAAACCGAAGTAATTTGCAAATGCAACTGAAAGAGTCGGAAACAGAGATTGCAAGATAGATTGAATGTAGTTGCAAAAGAGAGGAAATGAATAGAGATTGAATGCATTAACAGAGATAGCTGGTGATTGAATAGAACGCACTAGTTAGTGCTTGACTTCAAAATCTAAATCTTCTGCATTTTTGTCGAATAAAAGATGCTATGTGGCATTCACAGAGTTGCAATCCCTGCAGGATAGAAATACAAAACAAGTAATTGGTAAAGAAAGGTGAAGTGGAAGCATCAGCGACCCGCCACATATTGGATTTTCGGAGATGTGACGTGTGTATTCTCTCTCCACACACACACACATGCACACGAATTCGGAATCCTCCCCGGTACCATAAAAGGGAATCTTTTAGAGTTAGTGGATCCGAACCGTTCCTTTAACTTCCCATGAATCACAAAGCAAAAATAATACTGCCCCCCTGCACCATCCTGAATAGGCACCGGCTGAGAGAAAATCTCAAACCGAAAAGTAAAAGGAATCTTTTACACATACAGTAGAGGATACTTGTTCAACCAAACTCAAAATTTGAGGTATCTTAGGTGATATGAATTTCATACAAACTTATATCCTTGACCAAAATTTAAAGCCAAAAGTGATGTACATCCTTATCAGGCTTCAACAGAAAACATCATTTTCAGATCTCCATTCTTATACTTGTTAAACATCATTAGGTCTTCATCACAATAAATACAATGCACTTTTAAACAAAAACAAACACCAAAGAGAGCATGCAAATTCAAAAAGGAGAGATCAAATAGCAATTCAAAAGCGACTTGCGGATATTGATTGAAGAAAATAGATAAAGAATGAGAGAGATTCCCAATTAGACCAAGTCTTCAACCCTTTTTGAATTTTCAAAAAGGGGTACAAATTACCCTGTCTACATTATAATCGTCAAACAAAACCCCTTGAATTTAATGGATGTAAACTAGTAAATTCACAAGTCCACAAAAGAAAAGCTTCCGTTTTACTGATTAAGTGAATAATCAGTAATCAAGCAGCAAACTATTAAGTGATGGTGCTACAAGAAAATCAAACACAAGAGATGGAGATTTTATTTTCATAAAAGAAAGAATGAGACCTAATACCTGACAACCTAAATTATAAAGCAAATAATAAAATGATCAGACAGACAACAGAGGGAAAAAAAAAGCTCAAGTATTTGAAAAAGAAGAGTCCAATGTATTGCAGATAAAACTAATTATGCTCACTATATACCAAAAAGGCATCAAAATCGAGCAGGGTTTTAAAAATTAAACTACCAAAAATTATGTTTATTCTCTACATGCGCGAGCGCGCGTAAAATCGATAGCAGAGAGGGTGAGGTTTACCCGAAGTGAGAATCTGAGAACCTGAGAGTGAGAACAACGGAGAGGTCGAGGAAGAAATTGACGCGGATCGCGGAGGCTGGAAGGTTAGGACCACGGAGGAGGAGGCCGGACACGCGGACGAGGACACGGACACGGACCGCGGTGCATCTGGTAGCCTGGTGGGGTTACGTTAGAGAAGTGGGAATTGGGAAAGACAAACTGGGAAATGGGAATGGGTCTGGTCGACGCGGACAGCCGGACGCTGATCGCGGAGGCGGAGGCCGCAGACACGGACACGGACCGCGGCGCGTCTGGTAGCGTAGTGGTGATAGCTGGTGTGGGTTAGGTTAGAGAAAGAAGGAATAAAGAGGCCCGGACTACGGAGATCCCAATCAAAGAATGGGGATAGAGAGATATATATAGTGCTTTTGTGGGCCTCACGGCCTGCCTAAGCCCAACACGCGTCGGCCCCTTTAAATCATTAATCAATTGAGGAAAAAAAGCATTACGTCGGTGTTCAAACAGTCAGTTTGATTAAAACAGAATTATTAAAGTCAGACGAATTTACCGAGTTTGAAAGAAGGCAGCTCGCTCAAACCATTTTTTTTTTTTTTCTGTTTTTATAAATCTATCTGAATTTACCGAATTAAACGTATTAATTAAATTACAATCGAACAGAAATAATAATAAAAAAACGATTTCATTGGTTGAACCGAAAAAAAAAAAATTCAAAATGTCAAAACTTAATACATCATGAAATAATCATAAAAATAAATATCAAAATGCATATATATTATTTTGTTATGTATTTCCTGGCAAAGATTCTGGCTCATATCAAACGCTCCGCTTTGAGTTTATCAATTAATATAAGAAAATGCTATGACTTTCCAAATGTGAATTTTTTTGAAGGGTTGGCATGTATTGAAATTTATTAAAGGTTGATGCATTAAGTTGTAAAATATATTCAACTGGTTTTAAATGATGAATTTGAATCAATAAAATTGATCTATTTAATGAGCGAATTTTTTTAAACAAAATTTGTTAGTTTTATTTAATATAAAATCCAGCAGTAAAAAAATATTAAAATAAAATATACTAATAATAATTGCTTTAACCATTCCATTTTGTACTAAATAAATTTTAAGGAGATTGGGGGAAATAAAAATTTGTCGTCAAGTCCATTTTGAAATGAGCATCGATGAATTTTTGTGACAGGAAATGAAAACTACAATGAGGGCGGATGTCTGAGTCTTCTTTAAATGTGTTTGAATTCAACAAAGCAGTAACATATTGACTGTGTAATTGTTGCCCAACTGGTACTGTCTGATACTGCTTGTTGATGTTGCTGGTAATTAGAGACAATTTCTATATTTCTATCATTTGGAAGTGCGAGATAGTGGCAGGGTTAGTTTCCACAGAAAATATTGCTGGAATATGTGAAGTATGTAACTGGAAGCGGTAGTAGCATTAGGAATCACTGAAAAAATGTTTGCAATTGATGAAATCAAAGGAGCATGTGCAGCGGTATAGTAGAGAAAAACTTATCGAATTAGGGAGAGGAAGACCGAGAAGGCGGAGGGAAGAACGGCGGTGAGAGCAGTCAGGTAGGAGCTCGCTAACGGAGAAGGAAAACAGGTAGGGGTGTCAATGGTACCTTTTTACCGTTTATCCGACTCGTATCGTATTCGATGAGGCGGGTATGGGTAAGGTTTTTTTTTCGTTAGTTTATTGGATATGGGTATGGGTAAGAATTTTTTTCATTAACCAAATGGGTATGGGTAATGACTATTTCGTATCCGTTACCCTATAGGATAATTATAAAATCTAAAATTATATATATTTAAATTCAATATTTATTTACTCTTTCATAATTCCATTTTGATGCCTCTATAATAAAGTTTGAGTAATAATTAGTAATGTGTTTTTATTATTGAGTAGCGTATGTTTTTGTTATTAGAAAAATGTGTAAAATATTATTTTATTTGCATGTTTTGTTATTTAGTTAAATAATTGAATTTTTTTCGAATAGATATTCGTGCTTTTGAATTTCTTGCTTTATAAAAAATAATTTAGTTTAAATTGATTGCATATTTATTTTTATTTTTATTAGTAATGCAATTACATATGTGTGAAATAAATTAGTTTTTGATGTTCTATTTGTAAAATATAATAAAATTAATTATCATATTAGTATTATCTGTTATTCATCCGCTACCGTTTCGTTACCCAATAATATTAACGGATATGGGTAGGGTAGGGTACTGTTAATTTTTAATGGGTAAGGGTAAAGTATGGATAAGATCAATTTTAATGGGTATGGGTATGAAAATACTTCCACCCGATCCGTACCGTACCCATTGACACCCCTAAAAACAGGAGGAGAACCGAAAGGGCACCAGTTGGAGGTGTTTCGAAGAAGGGAGATTGATGTATTAGATAGCGCAAATGGAAGAGGAGGCAATGGCCGTGATAAAGGGTAATAGGGCCTAGATAGAGGGGGGCACGCGGCGTTGCTTTGAGAGCCACGCGGTGCTGAGGAAGAGAGTGACTGAATCAAATCAAAGGTCGGATGGAATTTGAGATACGTGCGAACGGGGGGATTTTTCCTATTGACATAATGTGACATCAGCTAAAGAAATTTACACCGTATGGAAAGAATCGAAAGGTAGAGAATGAGAGTGTTATTGTTCCTCGCTACAGTAATACTCTATTGCCTATAATTTATTATAGATAGATGACAAAATATTTGTGAAATCATGCATGCAATTTGAAAAAATATTATTCGTCCATCAAAACTATTAAAATTTTGATCATTATCAAATAACTATTTTATTTATATAATAATGATCAACTAATTTGAAAAATTATCGAACAATTTAGATATTTCAGCAAAAATAATTAAGCTTTGCTTTGGAAAAAAAAAACAACGTCAAAATCTCTTCGATTTTGAAAATAAAAATTTGACTAGAAATATCTTTGTACATGGCGCTTTAATGCCCGAGTAAATTGTTTCAACTTTGAAGTATGTTGTGAGCCAAAAAGATAAAAAAAAGAAAAAGAAAAAGAGTTTTGTATGGTGCAAATAAAAGAGAGAAGCAGTACCAATGTGCCATTATAATTTATTAAATTGTAATTTTAAATTAGTTCTGCAATTCTTTTACTCTACTAATCATTGATAGGTACATTTGAATATACTACTGCACCGCGACCATTTAATTTCTCATCAAATTTCTATTTTTTTAATATCATAAAAATATTCAACAAAAAAATATCAAATAATTATGAAAAAAATACAAAATACAAATTTTTGATATACTATGACGGTCGTAAAAGAGCAGCAGCACGGAGATAGGACAGGAAGGTATATAGAGCGAGTTTTTTATAAACTACAATTAAAAATAATAATTTTAGAAAACCAACATGATTATTTTTTTTTATAAAATTTATAAGAACTGAAATGTTATTTTTGTCCGTTATTTTTTTTCTGGAATCGAAATGGCATTTCGGTTCTGTATGGTTTTACAGTTTTTTATACCAGCGGCTACAGAAAATCACACCGGACCGAAATGTCATTTCGGTCCCAAAATAAAATAAAATAACAGACTGAAATAACATTTCAATTCTTATAGTTCTTGTAAAAAAATAATAATCATATGTTAGTTTTATAAATTTATTATTTTTAATTAGTTTATAAAAATAATTCTACATAGAGAGCATGATGGAACTAGAAGTTAAGATTTTCTCGGCACACATGATCCTGTGAGATTTGATACATATTTTGTAAAAAAAAGAGATTTGATATATTGCGTCTAGCGGTCAAGGTCTCGGTACAGAGCACAGCATAGATCATGATTAAAGGAACAAGTATCCTCTCTATTAACTAGAATTTGAGTTAATACATCTTGGCCGTCCGATCAGAACTCAGATCAATCCGATACTAGATGAAGCGCAGGGAATTTCTTTAATATTCGTACCAACACGGATCGGACAGTCCAAATTCATTCTGGATTAGCTCAAATACCAAGGAGAAGGGCTTTAGGGCTTTAGGCTTAGGCAGCTAGGCCTCCTCGTGAATAGTCAAAATAAAATGAATATCTCCGTTCCAAGTACCAAACAATATAAATTATATTTTTATATACATATTATACTATATATATCCGCACCAACACCATTTAATTTTGTTCTCCCACGAGTTCACTGCTGAGGTGCCTCTCCGTCTTCTCCCTCTTGCCTCTACTTCTACTTTAGACAATCAACTCCTCTCTCTCTCTCCCCATCTCTCTATTTCCTTTATTATTCAAATCAATGTGGCTTTAATTTGCGGAGGAAGATTAATTCTTGCGTATCCACTTTTTCTTGTTTTAATTTTCTTTGTTTCATAGAGTGTGCAATGAACTGAGACTGTTGCGATATGACAAATTATAGGACAAAAAATTTGCTAGAGTTTTAAATTATTTACCTTTTTCCTAAATGGGAATTTAAATATGCCCTTGTTACAAATAGATAGAGAGATTATGGTAGAGTTTTGTCACTTTGTGTGTCAAAAATCTTGCTTGTGCTTCTAGTTTAATTGTTTGTTCTCCGACGAAGATTGGCGGCGATTTAGTGATCAGAACTTCAATCCGACAGCTCTACGACGTTCACACTGAGATGCTCTCTTCATTGACACCCCAATTGCCTCTCGTTTCTCAAATTCCATGAACTCTCTTGTTGAGCTATTAAGATATTAATCACTCCATTTACTTATCTTTTGCTTCATCCTCTCTGAATTTGTTCTTCTTCTCCTTCTCTGGTTCATTTTACTAATACTAACTCTTGAATGTAATCAAAGCTAGAGTACGACCAAACTACTAGTTTCGCCCTAACTCTTGAAAAGCATTTTAGGCTATCCAAATGCTCAACCAAGAGTTTAGAATAGTGCCGGGTTAGCGCTAATTTGATATTTCCCGTTATATATTATTTATTTTTTCTTTTTTTGCTGATGTTTTTGTGTGAGCCTTGATGTGTATTGTTGGGCAAAGTTATGAACAGTTGAAAAGTTTCAACTTGCTTGCTATCACTTTGATACTGGTACGAAATTGATAAATTTCAAAGTTATGGACAATTAAAGGTGCAAAATTGAAATTTGGCACTAATATGTTCTGTCACATTTTTGTTGGGGTTAATTTATTTAATTTTGTAACTTTTGTTATATCGTGAATCATGGTAATCAATATCCAGTGGTTCCCTGTGATAAAGAGGTACAACCAATTTGTTCTTTTGTTAATACAAGAAATTACAGCTCATTTTTGAAACATTTGCTGGTACTTGTAATTTCAGGTTTTCCCATTTTATATTTCATCTCCCTCAGACAGTGAGATATATTTTCATGCTTAGGTGCTTTCTGTAAAGTTGTTTTGTTATATGTTTTTATGTGTGTGTGTGTTTTTTTTCATGATTCATGTAAAACATATCCTCTCCCTGCAAATTAAAGTTTCAATGCGTTTCTATATTAACACTTTAATGTAATACCGGTATTATAATGGTACCGATCACTTTGTGGGTCCGATGTGTTTTAAGGGAGACCAGTTTGGGTCCGATGCCCATCAGACTCAAATTGAGTTTGTGGGTTCCATAACCGTCCGATCAGCTTTAAGATCTGTGCACGACACTTTAATATCCGTTTGCAAGGATTTTAAAGCCGATCAGACGGTTATGGAATCCATTGGATGCAAATTTAAGTCCGATGGGCATCGGACCCAAGCTGCTGTTGTTTAAAGGACCTGTTGAGAGCATCCTACAGTTGAAGTGTTGGGATTGCTAATTTTCATTAGTTCCTTTGTGTTGTAATTAGATCCCTTAATATATATTTTCATTGTTCACTTGTCTCCAATGCCATCATCTAATTACTAGCTACTTTATGTGAACCAATTCTTGTTTGAATTATATATATCTAGAGAGGTTACTAAAGAGTCTAACCAGAAAGGGGTGGAACTGTTAGGCAAATTAACTTTTAATATTATGTAGGCACTATTTGCAATATTACCTTAACAATTCCACCCATCTTTCTATTTAGACTCTATTGGACCTCTTTAGTATGGTTGGAACTTTCCTACTAATCATAAAGGGCAAATTAATTATTTTGATGATCCAATAACTATTTGTTGCTTTACAGAACTAGTAAATGAATCATTCCACATCTGCCCTGCATTTCTATTCTGAGTGATAAACTGATAATATCATTTCCAGTGATCATCTAACCTGAACCAAGTGATTTCTTCCTTGCTTTATTAGTTGTTGCTATTCTCTGCTAATAATCAGTTTCAATCTTATGCTATGTGCAGGTCTAAAAGACAATACTAGATGGATATTTTTCAGCCCCGGAAGTCTAGTGTTGTTCTCAATTTAGAACGAGATTACATAAGCAACTTGCCCCCGAATGTCAAAGAGGAAGTTCTTATGAAACTTCCAATTAAGGAGGCAGTTAGGACAAGCATTCTATCAACCAAATGGAATTATGCATGGATGTCAATTCCAAATTTGGTGTTCACAGAAGACTGTGCAGAGTCAGAGCTAATTAGGCTGGTTGACCAAGTATTATTAGTGCATCACGGTCCAATTCTACAGTTTAAACTCATTAGTAGACATGCGTGTAATGAGGCAATTGGTCAATGGATGCTTATCTTATCTAGAAATGGAATCAAGAATCTTCATATAGAACTGGGGCAATTTTTCGACAGATGCATGATTCCTTCCAGCTTCTTCTCTTGTCTTGCATTGGAACATGTGCATATAGTTTGCGGCAAGATATATGTTCCTCCATCTTTCCTTGGCTTCAAGTTTCTTCGCACCCTAAGGCTGTTGCAGTTTAACCTTAGTTTAACTGGGGTTGTTATAGCAAAACTCATTTCAAGTTGTCCTTTACTTGAGATCTTGGAGCTATCTGACATATATGTCTCTGGTTATTTCGTCATCCGTGCACCGAACCTCAGATGGCTGAGTATCACAGGGCCTATTGTTGATCTCTGTTTGGAAACCCCTAAGTTGCTTTTTGCAAAGATTTTTCACAGTGGTAGTGGTGATTGTGTACTATGGAAGTCTGTCCCGACAGAATTTCATTGTGATATTCTGCGAGTACTTGGTAACCTTTCTGCGATTAAAGAACTTCAACTATGTTCTAATTTTCTTCAGGTAAGATATCCATACTTGAGAAAAATTCCCATCAATTACCTACATGTTAATGATAATCTATTATGTGACTTGTTTTAGTGTTTTGCCATGAGGCCTAAACCAGATCAAGCCCTGCCGGTACCTTTCTACCAATTGACAGAGCTTCATATCGACTTCTATGAAATATCCAGTACAGAGGTTGCAGCTGCTTTTTGTTTGTTCAAAAGTGCCCCCAACTTAAAGGTGTTATCATTAGAGGTGCGTCCTAGAAACCTCCCTAATTTGCTATCTGCTACCATCTTGTTTTCTACAATTAATTTTATTTTATTTGATCACAGTTTTCCATTGTATTTATCTTTTTTTTTTCAGCTATATTCATCATCAACTGCTCAATCTTTTAGGAAGGTGGAAGGAATAGAATCTATCTTGTTTAACTGCCTTCAAATTGTGAATATAACTTATTCTAATGAATATCCTGAGTCAATTCTAAAGTTTGCAAAATTCCTTCTGCGCACTGCACCTGTATTAGAGAAGCTTGTTTTGAGAAAAAGGTTCGATAGAAGAGAAAGGAGCTCATTCTTGAAGAAGCTTGCGAGTTTTCCAAGGTTGTCAAAGATTGCGAAGATTGTCTTTGTTGATTGATTTCCTATGAAATTGGTCTTTTGTTTGGGGCAGGAAATAGATCAACAATATCTCAAACTATCTGACTTTATTTTGTATAACTTTTATTAGTTGGAGAAGTTAATTATGATGTTTGTTGTTGATTTCTATGCCTGTAAAAGCAAATTCTCATTTACTAATTTAAGAATCATAAATCAAATATTAAGGAGCTATACTTAACATTATATGGTCCACTTAAATTTAGTCAAGTGACCTGATTCTCTCCGATTTTTTTATTAATCGAAATAAAATAAAATAAATATCGAAAAGGGGAACGAATCTGATGTTTTTCAAAAAGTAATAAGGCCGGAGTAATTATCAACGTTCCTACGGACGGGATAAACAACGCCGTCCGTGTTAATTGTAATCTCTCTCCGTATTAGTTCTTAATCCAAACAAAAAAATTTCAGGGACGGGATAAACAACAACGTCCGTGAACAGGGACCAAAAAAAAAAAATTCAGGGACGGATTTATCATTAACGTCCATGAACAGTGTTTTTTTTAAAAAAAAAATTAGAAAAATTATATTTACTAAATTATGTTTCAACTATAAAAATAATGATTTATTTTTAATTAAAAAACAATAATTTATTTTTCAAATGACTAGATTAGTGGTTAGATTAGTGTCATTTTTTTAATGGAGTTCTCAAAAAATAAATTAAGTTTTTCGAAAAAACATAATTTAGTCATTAGATGTAATGAAGTTCTCAATAAATTAAATTAAAAAAATATGTCTATGTTATCGGACACATAGATAGTCTACCAATTAAATTCAAATTTAATGCAGTTAACTATTGATTAATAATGTATCAAGATCAGCAATATAGAATTTCAAGTTATTTGATATAGCTAAAACATAAATCAAATCCCATCATATTTATAGACATAATATCAAATATAATTTTTTTTTATTTAACCAAAATCAAATCTAAGTTTTTTTTTTTATTTATATTTAACCAAAAATTTATATTTGATATTATGTCTATAAATATGATGGGATTTGATTTATGTTTTAGCTATATCAAATAACTTGAAATTATATATTGCTGATCTTGATACATTATTAATCAATAGTTAACTGCATTAAATTTGAATTTAATTGGTAGACTATCTATGTGTCCGATAACATAGACATAATTTTTTAATTTAATTTATTGAGAACTCTATTACATCAAATGACTAAATTATGTTTTTTTCGAAAAACTTAATTTTTTTTTTTTGAGAACTCCATTAAAAAAAATGACACTAATCTAACCACTAATCTAGTCATTCGAAAAATAAATTATTATTTTTTAGTTAAAAACAAATCATTATTTTTATAGTTGAAACATAATTTAGTAAAAAAATGACACTAATCTAACCACTATCTATGTGTCCGGTATTGTGGTACTTCTCGGGCACGAGGAAGTGGGTCTATTGAGAGAACGGAGACAGCTTAGTTTGATTGTAATTTAATTTAGGATTGGATGTTGTAAACAACTTTATTAATTTAATCTTGGTAACCTCTACCAAGCTTTCAAAAAAAAAAAATCAAATCTAAGTTTTTTTTTTTTTTTTAAAAAAAACACTGATCATGGACGTTAATGATAAATCCGTCCCTGAATTTTTTTATTTTTTTGGTCCCTGTTCACGGACGTTGTTGTTATCACGTCCCTGAAATTTTTTTGTTTGGATTAAGGACTAATACGGGGGAGATTACAATTAATACGGACGTCGTTGTTTATCCCGTCTGTAGGGACGTTGATAATTACTCCGGCCTTATTACTTTTTGAAAAACATCAGATTCGTTCTCCCTTTTCGATATTTATTTTATTTTATTTCGATTAATAAAAAAATCGGTGATTCTCTCCCTTCAATTTATGCAGTGAAATAGATTACCGGCTGAAGTTCACTCGTATTTGTAATGTTTCGTTCTTATTACCTTTTTTTTGAAGTGTGCACTATAGAAATTTCTCCCTTTTTTCTGTTAATGCAAAGTATTTTCGGTAACTTTTTTGTTTTCCTTGTGTAAAATAAAGAACTTGTTTTGAGACTAAAGCTATAATTTTATTTTAACAAGAAATTATTTGTCAAAGTTTGAATTTGAGACTGAAGTTTGTTACCATTGGTAAATGTATGCATATGAGGTGTTTGTGGAAATTCCTAAAGTGAATGACGATTTGATCAAGGGATGTTACTTTGACTTCGTTTTGGCATTGCTATTTGGTTGCGCATTTGGTTACATTCTAAAATCAGGTGTGGTTGAGCTTTGATTTCATGGGAGAATTAATTAAGCTGAGGATATGGTTGATAGGTCTATGCAAACTTTCTTTATCAAGCAATTTAAAAGAAAATTTAGACTGTAAAACCGGAATCTGAAAATTTTAAAATGAAAAAATCATGACCATCGACTTCCTTCTTGTGTTTGAAATTAAATCTCTTGTAAATCTCGGGAAATTAGTTCTAATTCTAACTGTTGGTCTTTCTCGAGATGCATGCATAAACACTTACTTTTTCAAGAACATTTTCGAGATCCACACATCAAAAAGTTTGAACGATTGATCTCGGAATTTCAGCAGATTCGGACTCCTTGTGTTTTAGTTTGGCAAATAACTGCTATCTGCAGGCAGTTGTAAAAGAAAATTTAGACTGTAAAACTGGAATCTGAAAATTTTAAAACCAAGAAAATTATTTGATGACGTATATTTGATCACGTTACATTCAATTCAAGTAAATAAAATTTTCACGGCCTAAATTAACTTGTGAGAAATTTATGTATCTTGAAGAATTGAAAATAAAAATTGAATAATCACTGACATGTTATAAATCCTGCGCGTACAGAAGGATATTAATTGCTGCTCTCTCGATCGATCGCTAAGGCGTGAGTTAATGATAGCTAGCGGTCCTTGCGTGATGTTCCCTTATCATGGTTTTGGTTTGCCTCACGTGATGTTTTCTGCAACCTCATTACCAGTTCAATTAAACGGTGCCAGAGGATTTTTTACACCCGCTCCCTTGTGGGTCCTACAGAACTTTATTTTAGATCACAGCAGATTTACTTCCCTTTGTACTACCTATATATGGGATAGGAATAGGTCCAATTAGCTATAACACCGTAAGATCAGCATTAAGATCTGTGCACATGGAAATTGAAACAGACCTGCACAAATTTTAATGTAGTTCACACGAATCTTGACACAGATCGGTAGTCATTACACCATCGAACCAAAGCAGGTCCAATGCCCTTAATATCAGTCTAGATCAGAGAACATCAGCTGAATGAGTGCGTATCCTCTGAGATATCTCAATTTTTGCGTGACCGACGTGTTCAGTGCCTATTTGGGATAGCGCAGGGGCCCAAGTAATATTTTTACTTTGAGATTCGTGCAAAACTATTTAAACGGTCAAGATTTTCTATAAAGTCATGTAAACTTTGAGATATCTCAGAGGATGCGAATTCCAGCTGAATCAGTCTAGATCAGAAAACTGAAGGGACCAGTTTGTAACTATGTTGCAAAAACAAGAGCACATTTTATACTATTCCTTCTTCTAACTTCTCATTTCTCACTCCAAAACCCTCAAGAGGCAAGATTGTAGCATAGAACTAAAGAGAAAACAAGGAGACGGAGTGCTAAGTTCACTTCCTCTCCTCCGCTTTCCTCCCAATTTTTCGTATTTGGAGCAAGTAGTCTGGTCCGGTCAGGTCAGGTCCGGTGAGATCCGTCAACTGCTTCCCTCGAAAAGAATTTGAAGGTATTTATTTACTAAAGATTTCTGTGAAACTTTGAATTGTTTATGTTTAGGTAGTAGAAGAACAAGAGGGGAGATGGGAATGAATTCATATGTCTGGATCTAAACTCAAAACTTGAGTTATTTCAGAGGATGCTGAGATATTATTCCTAGCTTGCTTATTTTGTTAACTGAAAAAAAAAAAAAACAGAACTTGTACAGGACAGTACAACTACCTAGTCTAATGGTGGATGTGACTTTTCTATGTGAAAACAAGGAAATAATATATCATCACAGGACAAAAGAAACATTTGGAATATATAAAGAATACTCAATAACACTTGAATTTATTCATATGTGATTGAAACAAATAAATGTTTCTTCCCTCTGGCCCTGTTGTGTATATGTGTCATTTACTGATAAAAGAAGTTTTGTACTTTGATAAATGATAATTAAAAATAGTAATTGTTATACTTGTAACACTTGACGTATGTAGCTTTTTTTTTTTTTTTTTTTTTGTAATAATTAAGATATGATCTTCTGAATTCTTAAATCTGAGAAGCGGTTTACTCTCTGCAACTTCGTTGTTTTTATGTATTGTAAAACAGGCTCATTAACAAGAGGTTGTTTGAATAAATGCTTTTGTGAAGGTGAAAGATGATGAATATCAATTGGTGTGATAGTGAGATTGATGGCATTGATCGGATCAGTACCTTACCTGATGATGTTCGTAAACATATCCTATCTTTTCTTAGTACAAGAGAGGGCGTGAAGACATGCATCTTGTCTAAAAGATGGATAAACACATGGGCTTCTGTGCGGGATCTGAAATTTGTGCGGGAACTGAAATTTGACATTGTTAAAGAGTTTGGGTTTCCAAAGAATCATGATGAAGACATGGTTGTAGCATTTGCGACCAAATTTGAACTACTTGTGAAAAACGCATTGGAGAAACGAGAGATATCATGTGTTAACAAATTTCAACTTTCTATGAATAGAGTTTATTGGCCTCGCACTCAAGCTATTGCCGATTGTATTGGTGATGTGATGAAGTTGGAGCCTCGAGAATGCTTACTCGAAATGCGTTCGTGTGAAATTTTGAATTTAAATACTGATCTCATTTTCACTTGTGCATCACTAACATATCTCCAGCTTGGGTTTAATATAAAAACCATTTTTTTGCAAGCAATAGAACCCAACTCAATAAACCTTCCATGCCTTAAAATCCTTTACCTTGATGGGGTTAAAATGAGCAATGACTCTTTTAAGAAGCTTTTGTTGGGGTGTCCTATACTAGAAGAATTAATGCTAGCAAGATTTAAGATCGAGATCCTTGAGATATTTTCCAACAGTTTGAAAAGGTTGGAAGTTTATAATATATGTGTCGGAGTGAAATTACAGATTTCCACGCCTAATCTTCTCTATTTGGTAACCAAAGTCATTGCTCTTGAGGAAATGGTGTTGCTAAATATGCCATTGCTAGTTGATGCCACCATTCTTATGCCTGGTTGGTATGATCAGGATATATATGTTAGTGTTACTAGAGAAGCCAAGCTTATCCACAGCCTTTCAAATGCTGAAAGCTTACATCTTGCATTCGATTTTCCCGAGAGAAAGGTACTTGTCTCTTTGCAATATATTTGAAACAAAAATATCCAATACTCTACTTTTGCATATATTGCATTTTTTTTTGGGTAATTTCGAAATAAACAAAACCTTTCTTTGGTCTTGTTATGTGCACTCCAATGTCTACCCAAGCTCGGTAAGGGATTATCTATTAGGGACTTTATTACTAACTCGCGTGACTTCATTTTTATATTGATTGGTACTTATTAATACACAATAATTTTTGTTTTTAATTATAATTCAGATATAATTCAGATCTTAAGTGTACATGATATTTGTTTGTGGGCCTTGGAGTAATTACATCTTATGGCTATATATAATAAGCATCCAGAGTTCTCATTTGTAATTAGCTTCATGATTTTCCCTTTTGTTTTATATTTGAAGCATAGTTATAATTTACTTTGTAATGAAAATAGGTACAGAAGAAGGATTTTTCTAAAGGCCCGGTCTTCAACAACTTAAAGCGGCTGGAACTTGTGAATTCAAGTTTCTTTGTATCTGATCTTACACCATATTTCCTCCATCACTCACCTAAACTGCAGGAGCTAACCTTAGAATACGATCGTTTCGATCATGTAATCTCTCTCTCTCTCGGTATTGCTACCAGTAATTATTATTTTTCCATGTCTCAATTAAGAGAGGCTATCAAAAACAAAGTAAGTCCATTAATGAGATTGTTAGAAAATCCAAATCTGTTGAATGAAGACAATTAAAAGATTCGAGTATTTATGGTCAAAAACAAATTAAGTCGATTAATGAGATTGTTAGAAAATCCAAATCTGTTGAATGGAGACAATTTAAAGCTTTGAGTATTTATGGTTAATAGATATACTATAAATGGACTAGATTAGGAAGTTAATAATATAGTAAAGAACGTGTAATACCAGGTGCTATTCATATCCCCCCCCCCCAAATTAAGCCCTTCTAGAAGGATATGATCAATGAAACATACTTAACTTGCTTTATTACAGCTGAAGGCACGGTTGAAAGAATTTTTAGATGAGGGGACAACTCAGGAGGAGGGACCGAGAGATGCATTAGTCCAGCGGGAGTTTCTTAAGACCGTTAGAATTCTAAGTTGTAAAAATGATAATGGATTTGTTGATCAACTAATCAACAATTTGCTTGCCCATGTTAAGATCATTGGTGATATAATTATTGATCCAAAAGATACTTGTCAATCGTAATTTGGGGGAGCTTCAAATATGACTCAGTTGTATTAATATGATCTAATATGTAATCTGGTGCAGATGTATGACCTAGCTGTATTAATATCATCTAATATGTAATATGGTGTGAGTGCATGACTCAGTTTTATTAATAGTCTGGAATTCACTCATATTTCTGATGTTTTGTTCTTATTACCTTGTTTGAAGTGTGCAATATGGAAATTTCTCCTTTGTTTTACTAATGCAAAGTCTTTTCTGTAACTTTTTGTTTTCCTTGTGTAAAATAAAGAACTGCTACTTTACTCACTTTGCTAGTACACAGTTCATTATAGTGGTATATTAATTAAAATGTATATTTAAAAACAAACTACAATGTACATTTATAATCACTTTTTATATTTTAATTTGTAGTGGCAATCCTGATTAATAACAAATGTTTATTGTTATTTTTATTGATGATTTTTTTCAATTTGGATATATTTACATGTCAACTAAATTAAATTAAAAAAGCTTATGTATGCTAATACATAAGTTTGAAATATAATAAATAAACTTGTAAATACGCTCTCTATAATGTACTAGCAAATAGTCCAGTCTATATGCATTTATGGTATGCTTCATATGTCACATCCTAGTACATTCTTGATTTGAAAATTTTAGACTACCCAAAACAGTAATTTTCTACATATCTAAAAAAAAAATAGTAAACAAAACTCTAATAAAATGTAACAATTAAGCATGCTTTGGAAACAACAACAACGTCAAAATCTCTTCGATTTTGAAAATAAAAATTTGGCTAGAAATATCTTTCTACCATGAGTAAATTGTTTCAACTTCCCAGGTAGTATATCGGATGTTGTGAGCCAAAAAGCTCATCATTTATTTGATAAATACTTTGATAAAAAAGAGTACAATTGAGACACTGTATCTAATATATAAATGAGAAATTTAGATATATGTCCATCGTTTTTTATTTTAGATATTTGCCCATCAAAACTTAAAAATTAGTTATTTTTCCGTCTAAACTAACTTATTTTATTAATATCTCCATTTTCAAATTAAAACAATTAAAAACACGGTTTGCAGTTTATAAAAAAAAAATAATTGACTATTTTACCCCTATCTTCAAAATTCTGTGGCTCCCCACTCCTTCCCCTTGGCCCTTTCCCATAAAAGAATATGTTTCTAATGCTTCTGCTTTTTTCAACAGAAGTTATACAAATGGATCTGCAAGGCTTTTCTGTTCCCTACAAACAATTAGAAATAAACGATATGGCTATATAATTGCTCATTGTTTATTTTTTTTTTTTTTTTTAATCTAGCTGGAAGAACTTGGTAGAAATAAACAATATGGCTATATAATTGCTCATTGTTTATAAGGGCGTGTTCAGCTGCCAACTGGCGGGAATGAATTTGGGTTTGAGTTCAATTTGAATAACCGAAACACTATGTGCGTGGAAAATAAATTTACTTTGAGAGCCTGTTCGGCAGTAAGAGGGGGACAGATCGGGCCTACTACAAGCTAGCTCGGCCCTGGTTCGGGCCAATCACATGCTAAAATTTTAGTTCAGCATCCTAATCCCGCCTTTCTTGGCTTCTACTACAAACTAATTACAAATTGGGTCTAGCTCAGTCGGAGTCAGCTCGTTGTAACCCTGCTGCATAGTCCGGTTGGGGAATGGGGAAATAAATGTACAACCTTAAAACCAATTGTTTATATTGTAAGATCATTAGAATCGCCTCAACAAAATTGATAGGAGTAATCAGTAATGAATGAATCAAGAAATCACGCGCTAATAGTATTGACATAGTGGTCAACCAATATACCGTAAAAACTTAAAAGATTAAATAAATTCTAAGAGATGGATTGGAACTTTAATTTGAAGAGACTCAAGGGAGGTGTACCCGGTCTTGTACTGAAAAAAAAATCAAGAAACGAGAGTGTTGTCGTTTGACACCTAACTTACTAATATTTGATATAAATTGACGTAAAATTTCAAAGATCAAAGAACTCAAATTATTTAGATAAATGACAAAATATTTAAAAATTATGCAATTTGAAAAAAAAAATATTCGTCTATCAAAACTATTAGAAATATGATCATTATAACTGATTTTTTTTAATAATGATGATCAACTCAATTGAAAATTATTGAACAATTTATGTATTCACCAGTATAGTAAACGCGACTATACACAGTCCGAAAAGCTAATGACACACAGTTTTACGACCATGTCTATGAGCGTCGTGTATGAATAGAGGGTACATTTTACACGGTTACCGAACTCTGTCTATATAGTACTAACATACATCATTAATAGGAATGAACCGTGTTTGATCTCCAAAAAAAAGTGCTAAAAATTTAGATTTCTCCACGGTCTTTGTAACCGTGTACAATAACAAGATCTATGTACACTATTTATACAAGACATCCGTGTATTATTTTGGTAACAATGCAAGGTTTATTTTTTAGAACCGTGTATGTTTTGATTTTTTTTATACCATCTCTAATTGGTTAGTATCCATATTTGCTAGCCATTAAACATATAATTAATATTATATTCCATGATTCAATAAATATTTAATATCACAACATACAAAAATCAATTATGTTAATTCAATATTCAACAAACAGAAAATAATATTTCAAGTTCAACATACATATTCAATAATACATACAATTCAACCAATATTCAACATAATCAAGTCATATGTGTATAATATAAGGAAGGTTTTATGTAACAACTATCATTTATAAAAAAAAAAGTAACAACTAGCAAAACACATGCATTTAAACTTAGTATAACTGGTATAATGCAAGGGCCCAAAGATGAGGCCTACTGTGATTGTAAGAATACGATTCTACAACTTTCCAATCCAACTCTCTATATCTGGACATGCCGAGCTTTTGTGTTTCCCCTATAACCCAATTAAAACAATTGAACGACTGTACTCTATAGTTCTTAAAATTTCACACTTCACTTGTACTGAGCATAAGTTTTTGTTACCAAAATCCTTAACAAGGAAAAAGATTGTCATTTGTAATGTTTTGTTCTTATTACTTTTTTTGAAGTGAGCACTACAGAAATTTCTCCCTTTTTTGTTAATGCAAAGTATTTTCTATAACTTTTTTGTTTTCCTTATGTAAGATAAAGAACTAGTTTTGAGACTGAAGTTATAACTTTATTTTAACAAGAAATTATTTGTAAATGTCTGAATTTGAGACTGAAGTTTGTTACCATTGGTAAATGTATGCATATAGAGGTTTGCTGTCGGGTGCAAAACCCGTGACCCGGGTCCGGGTTGTCCGTGCCCGTACCCGACCCGTCTCGTCCCGTGCCCGGGTTTAGACGGGTCACGGGTAAGCTGGGACGGGTCAAAATCTTACCCGAATTGGGAAATTTGGAAAAAAACCCGTCCCGAGGTCGGGTCCCGTGCCCGCCCGCACCCGTGCCCGTACCCGTGCCCCCTACCCGCCCTACCCGCCGGCCCCCCTTTCAAATCAAATTTAAATAATTAATTCTTTAATCACATCAAATCCCATCAATTGATTCCAATTGATTTAAGCCATTGATTTTTATCGAGATTCGCACTTGTAAAAATATTTTCATTAAGATTTGTGCATGAAAAAATTTGAACGGTTAGGATTTAGTGAACAATTTCAATTTGAAATCACAGACAACGGTTTAAAATTTTCAAAATTCATTCCCCCCAAATAAAACCTCTTTAAATATACCCCAATCCCTCATATTTTTTCACATCTCAATATCTCATATTCTCATAATATTTTCAATCACTCTTTCTCTCAATCTCATTCTCTCAATTTTTTTTATTATTCTCAAAATTTAAATTTATTGTTAAAAAAATATAGTTGTACATTTAAATCGTTCAACAAATCCGCAAACGGAATTACGAAGGTTTTTCAAAATCCCACGAGATTCGTTCTACAAAATTGAAGGTACATTTATTTTATAATAATTTGTAGTAATTGTTAGATAATTATATTTATTTTGTAGTAATTTGTAGATAATTAGATTTATTTTATAGTAATTTGTAGTAATTCTTAAGTAATTAAATTTAATTTGTAGTAGTAATTAGATTTATTTTTTTGAAATGTGAAGTAATTAGATTTATTTTAGAATATGTTAGAATTTATTTTGAAATTCGGATTTATTTTTAATAGGTTAAAAAAAATAGGTTAGATTTATTTTTTTGAAATGTGAAGTAATTAGATTTATTTTAGAATATGTTAGAATTTATTTTGAAATTCGGATTTATTTTTAATAGGTTAAAAAAAATAGGTTAGATTTATTTTTTTGAAATGTGAAGTAATTAGATTTATTTTAGAATATGTTAGAATTTATTTTGAAATTCGGATTTATTTTTAATAGGTTCAAAATGACAAGTCCTCCTCGCGAATCGGTTGAACAAACGGTCGCGAGATTGTCGGTCGAATTTTTTGGCCCTGATCAACAAATGCCACCACCATACTATCAACAAATGCCACCACCTATTGTCAACCAAATCCACAAGAACCTCCACAAATGCAACCACCGTATTGTCAACCAAGTCCACAACAACCTTCACAAATGAGTGCACCGTTTTATCCTAACGATCCAAACACATTTATTCCACAAGATCCCTCGCAAATGACACAACCGTACTATTATCAAGGAACTCACGTTGCATATGGAGGCACTTCTTCTGTAGGATCGAGTCAATTGACTCCCCCAATGCAAGGTGCTCCATCGACAAGTGTTACAGAAATACATTCTGCACATACCAGTCCTTCACCAAGTGTCCCGGCCGCCGTTGAACCACCAGCAAAGAAGAAAAAACCTCAATACAATGCGGACTGGATGCCCTGGTATGATGTAACCTACCACCCGGACGGCACTATGCATATTTGTCACTGTAAGGTAAACGGTTGCAAGAATCCGAATCATGTGTATAAACCAAAAAATGGTATGGCTAACTTTAAGAGACATGTCGAATCTCATATAAGAAAGGGTGAAAAGCCACACGATCATGCCGACCGAGAGAATGGTCCAAACCCTTGTGAACCGGATGGTACGGGAACCCACCAAAAATATGATGAATCGGTCATGCTTAGTGAATTGGCCCGGTACGTTTCTCACAAAGAACAACCAATGAGCATGAGTGGTTGCTTGAGTTTTGCCCGGTTGGTAATTTGAGGGTGTGGTCAACCAATGTACAAGAGGACCCACCATAGACGGTTAACCAATGAAATAAAAAAACAGTTTACCGAGAGAAAATCTAACCTCATAGCTATGTTTGGGTATGCAACCAATAAGTTCTCAATTACCTCGATATATGGACTGCTTAGGTAAACATGGACTTGGATACTCTTGTATTACCGCCATTGGATCGATGAAAATTGGGTGTTACAAAAAAGGGTATTAAGTTTTCGGGTGTTGGATTCTCCGCATACCGCAAATGAGTAATTTACCAATCCATTATTGGGGTTTTAGAAGAGTATAACCTTAAAAGGGATTTCGTGAATAAGATTTTTTCTATTTCATTCGATAATGCTAGCAACAACATAGCATCCATTGATCACTTTAAACGGTCTCTAAACCCTTGCATGAATGGTGAAATGTTTCACCAAAAGTGCGCTTGCCACATACTTAACCTCGTCGTGAAGGCGGGCCTTAAAACACCAGCCGTCAAAGCTTTGATAATTAAATTTAAGGGAGGTCTTGCTCATATTTTTTCTAATCAAGAAAGAAAACAAAATTTTGCGGATTTGTGTGGAAGGTTGGGATTGAAAAAATTGAGAGTACCATGGGATATAGATACCCGTTGGAACTCTACATACAGGATGTTGCATCGATGCCTCCCTTACCGTGATGTTATAGGGGAGTTTTTGAGAAGTTCAACCGTGGATGGAAGTCAATTGGAACTCACGATCCCCGAATGGAAGCAGCTCATTAGGCTTTCAAATTTCCTAAAAACCTTTTTTATAGCAACCGTCAAACTATCATGCTCATACTCACTGACGTCATTCGAGTTGCTCCAGCAGCTCTACCTGATTTCGAAGGTATACTTGGAATTGGACATAGCTGAAAATCACAATAACTCTCTCGCGCCGATTGTAGATGCCATGAAGGAAAAATTCCTAAAATATTGGAAAGATGTACCACTCGTGGCCATTATCGCAAGTGTTCTAAATTCGTCATACAAGACGCATTTCACAAAAAGGATGCTTTTGGCGTACAAGACGAATCTACGACTAGACAATAGTGGGGTGGAAGCACAAGTGGATAGGGAGATCGGTGAGATGTTTGTCTTATACAACTCAAGAATCAATAACCAACCGTCTTCGTCCCGTGTCGGCACTAGGTATGAACTTAAATATACATGTGTTTTTTAATTTTTATTATTTATAATATCTACATTATTTGTCCACTAATTTTTTTTTATCTTTTAATGGTTCAAAGAGCAACAGCAGTGGTGGATTGTTAGCGAATTTTCAGTGCGATAACGACCCGCACGGTTATAATGATCATCTCACGGCGCAGACGAGTTATCTGCCTATCTTATGATGCATCTCGCGGAGGAAAATGTTGACATCATGTCGTGGTGGAAGACAAATGCAAGTGCCTATCCAACGCTGGCGATGATGGCACGCGACGTATTTGCGGTGCCCGTGTCAACTGTCCCTTCGGAATGTTGCTTCAGTTCAGCAAACAGGATCCTCTCTGATAAACGGAGCAAGTTGGGTCCGCATGTTTTTGAGAGACTCGTGTGCTTGAAGGACTGGATCAATGCTGAAGATCGGGCGCAACATGGAGATCCTCCAGCAATATCATCTGGAGTTGAAACCAACGAAAGCGGTACTGAGCGACGGCCCGAAGCTAATTCGGATTCCGACGGTGCAAAAGAGAACGAACTGTGGTATATGAATGACAACACTATGCATAGGTAGTGTCGGTATAAATTTCTAACCTCTTTTAATCTTTATAGTTACTTTTTAAATTATAAATTTATAAACATTTCAATTATTTTTAAAATTATTCATTTTACGAAAAATTACTAACAAAAAAAAAGTTAGAACTCCGCCTATGTTATTTTACATAGCCGGTCCCAAGCCCGGAATAAAGGAGGAGGGTAGCTTTTATTTATAAATCTATTGTTTTAAAATAATTCGGTTTTAAAGATCAAATATTTTGTATTTATTGAAAGTAACTATTTTTTTAAATGCCGTCCGCAACTGGGTTAAAAAACAATCGAAAAAAGATAAAAAAAGGGAAGAAAAACAGAAAAAAAAAAAAACCCGGGTCCGGTTTTGACCCGTCTTACCCGTACCCGAGGCGGGCAAGGGTAAAAGGGCGGGTAAGGGTAAGGTTTCAAAAAAAAACCCATGTTGTCCGTACCCGAGTTACCCACCCTACCCGACTTGCCTGTGCCCGACTTACCCGTGCCCGACCCCGGATTACACCCGTCCCACCCGTCCCGTCCCGAGAGCAAACCACTATATGCATATGAGGTGTTAGTGGAAATTCCTAAAAGTGAATGACGATTTGATCGAGGGATGTTAATGTTACTTTGACTTCACTTTGGCATTGCTATTTGGTTACGTGCGTAATTTGATCACTGACATGTTATAAATCCTGCGCGTACAGAAGGATATTAATTGCTGCTGCTTTCCCTTGTGGGTCCTACAGAACTTTATATAATTATATTTCAGATCACAGCAGTTTTTATCTGCTTTTAGGTCCAATTAGCTCTAGCACCGTAAGATTATCATTAAGATCCGTGAGCATGGAAATTGAAACAACTTGCACGAATTTTAGTTAGTTCGCGCGAATTTTGATACAGCTCGGATGGTTATTACACCCATCGAATCAAAGAAGGTCCGATTCCCTAAAGATCAGTCTAGATTAGAGAACTGAAAGGATCAGTTTAGTGTTCGAATTTTGGCCCCGGGGGCGTGCCTTGCCCGTGCCCGTGCCACGGGCACCCACGGGCACACGGGCACGGGCGTTAAATGGGCCGGACATGTTTTTTTTTTCCCTGCCCGTGACTGCCCGGCCTCCATGCTGCCGTGTGCCCGTGCCCGTGCCCTTTTTTTTTTTCCGAAAATAAAATTCAAATTTGAAATTCAAATCCCCCCCTCCACCCCCCGCCCACCCTCTCCATTTTTTTTTTTTTAAAATTCAAAAATGAAATATATTTTTTTAAAACTTTAAACGGCCATAACTTTTGCTATGAAAGTCGGATTGACGCGTATGACGTCAATTCGGAAAGGAGGAGGAGACGGTGGCGACCGTCACCCCGGGCTTTACCCCGAGTATTCGGAAAATCAGAATCGCCAAAAAACGTCGTTTAGTGCCTCAAAAATTAAGTTTAAGGTTTTTAGTGCCAAAAAACGTCGTTTAGTGCCAAAAAACGTTGTTTAGTACCTAATCTATTGTTTTAAAATAAGAGCTTAATTATTTAAAGTAATTGATTTAAGAAATTTTTAATTTATATTTTATTATAAAAAAATTATCGAGTTATAACCATGTCTAATGAATTTAAATTTGTATGAATTTGGATTTATAATTTATTGGTATGAATTTGGATTTATAATTATTTATAATTTGAATTTATAAAAAAAACAGAAAAAAAAAATAGTGTAAGTAAAAAAAAAAAAAAAAAAAATGCCCTGCCCGTCCTGCCCCCGCGCCCGTGACGGGCACGGGGCATTAAACGGGCAGGGCAGAATTTTTTTTTTTTTTGTCCGTGATGCCCGACCCGTTGTACCCGTGTGCCCGTGACGCCCGTGTCTGTGCCCGCCCGTGTCCGGGCACTGCCCTTGCCCGGCCCTTTTGTAATACTCTAGATCGGTTTGTAATGAATTCGCATCCTCTGAGATATCTCAAACTTTGCGTGACTTTTTGGAACATTTCAATCGTTCAAATACGTTCTGCACGAATCTTAAAGCTCCAATAATACTGGCTACGCTGCCCCGAATAGGCACCGGACACGTCGGTCACGCAAAAATTGAGATATCTCAGAGGATACGCTCTCGTTTGTAATTATGTTGCAAAAACAAGGGCACATTTTATACTTTTCGTTCTTCTAACTTTTCATTTCTCACTCCAAAACCCTCAAGAGGCAAAGACTGTAGCACAGAACTAAAGAGAAAGCAAGGAGACGGAGTGCTAAGTTCACTTCCTCTCCTCCGCTTTCCTCCCAAATTTTCGTATTTGGAGCAAGTAGTCTGGTCCGGTCAGGTCAGATTCGGTGAGATCCGTCAACTGCTTCCCTCGAAAAGAATTTGAATTTGAAGGTATTTATTTACTAAAGATTTCTGTGAAACTTTGATTTGTTTATGTTTAGGTAGTAGAAGAACAAAAGGGGAGATGGTAATGGATTCATGTCTGGATCTAAACTAAAAAACTTGAGTTATTTCAGAGGATGCTGAGATATTCCTAGTTTACTTATTTTGTTAACTGAAAAAAAAAAAACACAACTTGTACAGGACAGTACAACTACCTAGTCTAATGGTGGATGTGACTTTTCTATGTGAAAACAAGGAAATAATATATCATCACAGGACAAAAGAAACATTTGGAATATATAAAGAATACTCAATAACACTTGAATTTATTCATATGTGATTGAAACAAATAAATGTTTCTTCCCTCTGGCCCTCTTGTGTATATGTGTCATTTACTGATAAAAGAAGTTTTGTACTTTGATAAATGATAATTAAAAATAGTGATTGTTATACTTGTAACACTTGAGGTATGTAGTTTTTTTTTTTTTTTTGTAATAATTAAGATACGATCTTCTGAATTCTTAAATCTGAGAAGCGGTTACTCTCTGCAACTCATTAAAGTTCGTTGTTTTTATGTATTGTAAAACAGGCTCATTAACAAGAGGTTGTTTGAATAAATGCTTCTGTGAAGGTGAAAGATGATGAATATCAATTGGTGTGGTAGTGAGATTGATGGCATTGATCGGATCAGTACCTTACCTGATGATGTTCGCAAGCATATCCTATCTTTTCTTAGTACAAGAGAGGCCGTACAGACATGCATCTTGTCTAAAAGATGGATAAATACATGGGCTTCTGTGCAGGATCTGAAATTTGACATTGTTAAAGAGTTTGGGTTTCCAAAGAATCATGATGAAGACATGGTTGTAGCATTTGCGACCAAATTTGAACTACTTGTGAAAAATGTATTGGAGAAACGAGAGATATCATGGGTTAACAAATTTCAACTTTGTATGAATTTTAGAGTTTATTGGCCTCGCACTCAAGCTATTGCCGATTGTATTGGTGATGTGATGAAGTTGGAGCCTCGAGAATGCTTAGTCGAAATGGGTTCGTGTGAAATTTTGAATTTAAATACTGATCTCATTTTCACTTGTGCATCACTAACATATCTCCAGCTTAGGTTTAATATAAAAACCATTCATTTGCAAGCAATAGAACCCAACTCAGTAAACCTTCCATGCCTTAAAATCCTTTACCTTGATGGGGTTAAAATGAGCAATGACTCTTTTAAGAAGCTTTTGTTGGGGTGTCATGTGCTAGAAGAATTAGTGCTAAAAAGATTTAAGATCGAGATCCTTGAGATATTTTCCAACAGTTTGAAAGGTTGGAAGTTTATAATATATGTGGCAGAGGGAAATTACAGATTTCCACACCTATTCTCCTCTATTTGGTAACTAAAGTCATTGGTCTTGAGGAAATGGTGTTTGCTAAATATGCCATTGGTAGGTGATGCCACCATTCGTATGCCTGGTTGGTATGATCAGGATATATATGTTACTAGAGGAGCCAAGCTTATTCACAGCCTTTCAAATGTCGAAAGCTTACATCTTGCATTCGATTTTCCTGAGAGAAAGGTACTTGTCTCTTTGCAATATATTTGAAACAAAAATCTGCAATATTTCTACTTTTGCATATATTGCATTTTTTATTTGGTTATTTGGAAATAAACAAAACCTTTTTTTGGTCTTGTTATGTGCACTCCAATGTCTACCCAAGCCCGGTACATAACTAATTATCTATTAGGGCCTTTATTACTAACTCACGTGACTTCATTTTATATTGATTGGTACATACATATTAATACACAATGATTTTTGTTTTTAATTATAATTCAGATCTTAAGTGTACATGATATTTGTTTGTAAGTCTTGGACTAATCACATCTTATGGCTATAATAAGCATCCAAAGTTCTCATTTGTAATTAGCTTCATGATTTTCCCTTTTTTTATTTTTTATTTTTTTATCTTTGAAGCATAGTTTTAATTTTACTTTGTAATGAAAATAGGTACAGAAGAAGGATTTTTCTAAAGGCCTAGTCTTCAACAACTTAAAGCGGCTGAAACTTGTGAATTCAAGTTTCTTTGTGTCTGATCTTACACCATATTTCCTCCATCACTCACCTAAACTACAGGAGCTCACCTTAGAGTACAATCATTACGATCATGTAATCTCTCTCTCTCTCGGTATTGCTACTGGTACTTATTATTTTTCCATGTCTCAATTAAGGGAGGCTGTCAAATACAAATCAAGTCGATTAATGAGATTGTTAGAAAATCCAAATCTGTTGAATGAAGAAAAATGATAAGCTTCGAGTATTTATGGTAATACTATAAATGGACTAGATTAGGAAGTTAACAATATAGTAAAGGCTGTGTAATACCAGGTGCTATTCATATGCACCCCCCCCCCCCGGCAATTAAGCCCTTCTAGAAGGATACGATCAATGAAACATACTTAACTTGCTTTATTACTACTGAAGGCATAGTTGAAAGAATTTTTAGATGAGGGGACAACTCAGGAGGAGGGACCGAGAGATGCATTAGTCCAGCGGGAGTTCCTTATGACCGTTAGAATTCTAAGTTGTAAAAATGATAATGGATTTGTTGATTGGCTAATCAACAATTTGCTTGCCCATGTTAAGATCATTGGTGATATAATTGTTGATAAAAAAGATACTTGTCCATTGTAATTTGGGGGAGCTTCAAATATGACTCAGTTGTATTAATATCATATAATATGTAATCTGGTGTAGGTGTATGACCTAGCTGTATTAATATCATCTAATATGTAATATGGTGTGAGTGTATGACTCAGTTTTATTAATATCATCTAATGTAACATCGATCCTTGTTGTCTGAAATTCACTCATATTTGTGATGTTTTGTTCTTATTACCTTGTTTGAAGTGTGCAATATGGAAATTTCTCCTTTGTTTTACCAATGCAAAGTCTTTTCTGTAACTTTTTGTTTTCCTTGTGTAAAATAAAGAACTGCTACTTTTGCTCTCTTTGCTAGTGCACAGTTCATTATAGTGGTGTATTAATTAAAATGTATATTTAAAAACAAACTACAATGCACATTTATAATCCAAATAAGTATTGAACTTTTTATAATTTTGTAGTGGCAATCCTGATTAATAACAAATGTTTATTATTTTTTTTATTGATGATTTTTTTTTCAATTTGGATATATTCACATGTCAACCAAATTAAATTAAAAAAAATACTTAGGTATTAGCGTGTCTCGAATTTGGTAACCAAAAGAGCTAATTTTGAAATATAATAATTAAACTTGTAAATACGCTCTCTATAATGTATTGGCAAATAGATAGTCCAGTCTTTATACATTCATGATATATAGCTTCATATGGCTGGTTTTGATGTTTGATTTTTTTTGGTTAATTTTTGTTTAAGTTACTTGAAATTGTAATAGCTTATAATATTGATATACTGGCAAAGTAAGCTTATTACAATGCATAAAGTTAATTATTATATTTAAGTTAATTATTACATTTAAGTTAATTCTACTTCAAGATGGTATCTATCAAGGCATAAAGTTCATCGATGCTTTCTGCCTTTAATATATCGTCCATTATATTTTCAAATCTTTGGTGTTCTTGCCTGAGTATTTCTTCCTCTACCAAGTTCATTATTCAAAGATTCATGAAGTACTTTAGTTAGTTAGTTAGGTTTAATAAATGATTCCAATTGAAACCACAATGCTAATTTTTTTATAATATATATCATATTCTGAAACAGGCCTAAATGGAATCATTGCAATTTTGTACAACTCCCTTACCTTTAAGCCCCACTTTGATTAAGCCTATGTTCATTGACCGATTAAATATTTTAGTAAACCAAAAAGTTTTACTAACCAAATCAAGTCCCAGTTTACCTTCAACTGATTTGACATGAAAGAAAACCCAAATGAATTAACTCATCAATTACACCATTGTTAGTATTCATCAATTGAGAAAGTATTAATAAATTCAAATCCAATTTAACTTTAATTTCATCCCATTTGAGTCCCAATTCAGCAAAGTCAATCCCCAATTTAACTATTAACTAATTACAGAGTCAATTAAATCTAATGACAGCCAAATAAGTCTATTCCCCATTTTTTTCTGTTAACTCTGTCGGGCAGCCTCCCAGACCGGACGGCGTACGTGCAGCGGTATCTGTCTCTCTGCTCAGCCTGATTGCGGTCTACCACTCATCCTCCTCCCTCAAAGTAGTAGTTGGCGGGGATGTAGAGAAGATGAACGTTGCCAATCTAGTCGCAAAGTCATGATGCGGACATGACCCACTGCCGCTAGCCTCACCATCGTGTGCCATATGCGTAGGATATCGTCCGGAATCCGACTGCAGGTAATCCGCATGCTCTAGATTCTCAAAATCGTCCATACTGAAGATCGGCTCATCCTGCTCCATAAGGTCATAGTACAGAGGCTCGTGATGCGGTGGCAGTGGTGGCTGCAGAGTCTCATAATGTAGTGGCGGCATGCTAGCCGGATCCTATAAATCAAATAATGATATAAATTTTTATACGAAGGAAGAAAATTGTACTAACCTGACTTGTAACAAATAAGACTTACCGGCGGCTGCACTGGATGTCCTTCGGGGTTGTAAAAGGCATACCAGCCGGTATTGGACAGTGCCCAGCGATGGTAGTCCCACTCTTCGTTCTCTCGGGGCGGAGATGACATTTGTGCAGTATAGACAACCTGCACATCGGGCTCCGCTGGAACTACTGCCTGCCAGTTAATGTTATCTCCAACGTCGCGCAACATGTTGATGAGATGCCTACCCTGCCCGGCATACTCCTTCAACTTCATACAACCAATAGCTCTCCAGCCCATAATCCCGAGCATCTTGATGACATGCGCGACACCTTTAATCAACACCAATAGCTGAACAAATAAACATAAATTAGACCAAATATTTATGACCGTTGAATAAACAAATAATGCGCTGAAATATTTTAAAATATGCTAAAATAACAATAAAATACGCTAGTTGTACTTAAAAAGAAAATTATAGTAATTAATATAAAACAAGCTAATTATCTCGAAATATACTAATTTATGCTAATTATACTATTTTATGCAAATTATTTTCAAATTACGCTAAGTTATATAACTATACAAAATTATACCAAATTTTACTAAGTTATAAAGCTATACTAAATTATACCCTAATTTATACTAAATTATACATAAATATACTAAATCATAATAAATTGTACTACGTAACGTACACTACGTTACGCTATTTAAACTAATTAACCTAAATTATACTAATTTGTACTACATTACACTAATTACAATTAATTAACACTAATCACAATTAAATATTGCTAAATTGCATTACAAAAATTTTAGAAGATTTCTAACAAAACATAACAATTTATAACTATTTTGGCCTAAAAGTTAATATAAACAAATATAGGGACTTACTTGTAAAATCAGAAAGAGCAGGATAAATCTGAAAGAAAGAGAGAAAGTGATGAGAGAGAGTGTGAAATTTGATGAAATGAAAAATATGAAAATTTCGGAACTCTTCATCCCTATATATAGATCAAGGACCAGCCAATTTTTGGCAGACTTCTATTAAAAATTAAGGATCGGCCAATAATTAGCTGGTTTGGATAGATTTAAAATTCGGTAACTTCTATGAGTATATTTGACAATTTTCATTTAATGTTGGATATAAATAAAAATCAAGGTAAAAAATAGAATTATATATATATATGAGGAGGGTTCTAATGCACCCAAAATTTCATGCTTCCATTTGCACCTATTTTTTTTATTTTTTTTATCTTCATTTTCAAAGTCCAAATAGTCGATCCGAACTGTTCAACATAATCATCATAATAAAATATGCTTGGAGATCAAATTTTATATCTTTTGTAATTTTTTTACTATTTTTTAAGATAGGTACAAAATCATTGTTTTAAGGAGATTCTAGACCATCCGATAAAGTGATTTTGTATCTTAAAAAATAGTAAAAAAAATTCAAAAAAATATAAAATTTGGTATCCAAGTATATTTTATTATGATGATCGTGTTGAACGGTTCGGATCGACTATTTGAACTTTGAAAATGAAGATAAAAGAGATGAAAAATTGGGTGCAAATGGGAGTATGAAATTTTGGATGAGTCAGTAAGTAGCCACGTACCTACGGGTTTCACGTCAGAAAAAAAAAGTAAGTAGCCAAGAAATTCGATCGATGAAGATAAAGAATAAGGACAAGGCAGGCAGATAAACATAATATAGTGTTTTTCATGTCTACTGGATAATTTTTAAATGCTAATAGAAGGAAGAGGAGGTGAATGATTATATAGTAAGGTACGTGGGAGAGGAAATAGCAGGTAAAGAGAGGAGGAAGACACAGAATTCAGGTCAACCGAACTCGGCCCCCTGACTGAACATGTTTTTGAAGCAACTTACATTAAAGAATATATACAACTTATGAACTTACATTAGAAAGAAACTTTAAATTTGCCATGATCAATTTCGAAAGAAACTTTATACCTGAACTGTATCGACGACGTGGGAGGTCAGACGTGAAGCTATATCATCAGCAAATTTAGAAATGATGTACCGAACCAGAGCAACAGGAAGGACGAAGAATATCCAACGGATTATGTACATGGCTCTCGATAATTTTTAAAAGCTAACAGAAAGAAGAGAAGGAGATATATATATGAATAGATTGGAACTTAATTTGGAAAAGCTAACAGAAAAAAGAGGAGATATATATGCATAGATATATGAACTAGGTAAAGAAATCAGAAGAAGACTCAGCATTTTAGGTCAACGCGCGTAATGAACTTGGTCCAACCAGTTTTGAAGCAACCTGCTGTACGCGTCATATAAATAAAGAGTCATATATTTAACATTTTTCATTCACAATTGCGTGAACTTAAAGCACTTGGTTTTATTTTTATACAGAAAACATCCAACGTACGTCTGATCTTTAATTTGTGGTTGAAATCATGTTGATCTCTCGGTGTCGAACTTTTGTATATATGGTCTAAAAATCAAATATATTAAATGCATGAAATAACGGATGCTTAATTTTTCCAGTCTATGGATCGTTAATTAGTCGGTTAAAATTGGTCTAAATGGGGGTTCACAGTTACAAATTAAAGTTCTATAACCTTTTGCAGCACCGCAAGTATTGGCAACCATTTCAATCGATCTGACTTCAATCATTACCATCATCCAATGAATAATTGAACAAGCTGTTAGAGATGAAGTCAAATGCTTAACACCGAAGAGTTCAAAACGAAAAAAATACAAAATGATTCATTACTGATTTGTGATTTGGTGGGTTAATAAATGATATTTCGAGTACTTACTTCGCTTGTTTTGTCAATAGACCAAGAAAAATTCAAACCAATATGATGTCATTTAAAGCGCGTCCAACTTGATTATACTGATGTCACTGAACCCGCGTCTACGGGGATATTTTTCAGGAATATTACAAGATGATGATGATGATGATGATATAAAACATGATTGAGGTAGACTGACAATTATTATGAAAGAAAGGTACGGTTACAAATTTGGGTGTTAACACGATTGTTAGCTATATACACACGTTAAATTCAACGGATCCGGTATATATATGATGTGAAATTGTATACAGTGCGCATTTATCTTTTAGATTTTATGTTGAAATGGAAATTCAACATTGGCAGTTAATTTTTAATTTCTCTATACATTCTCATTCCACACAAGGGGATATTTTCATCCTAGCATAAATGGTGTTTCGAAAACAAATAAAACTGCGATCAGAGAACATTTCAACCTTATTAAAATTATTTTTCATTACAAAAAATGTTCTTTGTATTTGTTAAAAAAACATTATAAAAGTGAGAAGTAAGGTAATACATGACCGAAAGTTGATAACCTATCCTGGAAAAAAAGGCTCATACCAGCTCATGCACACAATGTGTTTGACATAATACCCCACTCAGTTTCTGAAGACAGCAATGTGTACAACTTATACTACAAAACATGCTTCTGTAAAAAAATATCCGAGTTTCCGATCTAATTTATACTCAAACTGATATCTGAGGCGGCTTGGAGCAAGGAGTCGAACTGGATGGAGTATGTGGCTGTGGCAACTGACAAAGGAAAGGAGGTTTTGAGTAGGAGAGATGTGTTGATTGCATGGAAAGGGACTACACAGGCACTCGAATGGATCGATGATTCATAGGGGCTGGTTGTCGATATACGCATAAGAAAAACGAGCAGACAAAGTACGAAAAATTGAGCACGGGAGAGCAGGTACGTACTATGTTCGACTTCCTCTTTTATTTTTCCTGATATATAAGGAATAATTGTAAGTTCTCATGCTCATGAAGCTCATGTCAGGGTCTCAGGAGTCCTGTTCTTTTTATACCTATGCTCTGAATAACAAATGCAGAGTTTAATAATACTATAAATTAATGCTAAAATTAACCAGAATTTGTGGCTACTAGAGTGTTTTGCTTAGCTATCAGAGGCAAATACAACCTTGCAGTTTCATGGTGAAAAGCGTAATGTCACCCATTGACAGTGCATTTCTAAGCATGCATGCAAAGAAAGTCTTCATGTCAAAAACCATAAAAAACTGAGGATTTCATTTTCCTAATATAAAAGTCTCTTTAATTAGCTATCTGATGACTTCTTATATATTAACCTAAGAAATATTTTTAATTTTCATGTTGATGCAGGTTTTAACAGAAATACAAAAACTAGTTAACGAGTACAAGGACGAAGAAATTAGCATAACTCTTACAGATCATAGCCTCAGTGCTTGCTTTGCAACTCTTAAGTGCTATTGACTAGCATCAAATCACCTCAATTAGGGTTAAGGGAACGGGAATGGAAATTTTTGAATGGCCGAAATACTGTACGCATGGGCTGATTTTTGAGAAGTCTGAGTGAATTTTTTTTTTCACGCAAACATTAAATGACTGAACAGGCCCTAAATGCAATCGCTCGAACTCCACAGCCACAGTCACGTCTTCTAGATAGTTAATTTTATCTTTTCGTGTTTTTTTTTTTTTTTTATAAAATCTTTTATATGCTGTTGTCCTTGAAATTTGTTATTTTGTAGACTAATAAATGTAATTGTACCAATGATTAAAAAATCAGCTATGTAAACAATACTATAAAATGAAATAATGTAACTAATTAAATAATAAGGAATAATTAGATAACTAATTAATAATTAGTTAAAAATGTGTGGGATTTGTAGACGAATAAAACTAAGTTAGAATCATAAACAAAACTGAAAAGAAATATTATATCCATATGTTTAAGCCTCCTCAGCTAGGAAAGCAAAATAAGATTGAATTTAAGCAACCAATGTCCAAGTAGAGTGGAAAAAACGTGTCGTGTCATGCCGTGCCGTGACTAATACACCATGATCAAGTGAATAGTCACACATGCCATGACTAAAATGTCAAGGAGTGGTTACGGCACGCGAGCCACGCCGTGACTATTCGTGTGCCGTGTCCAAACGTAACAGGTTACGTTTTTCATATTTAACTATTTTTTTCATAATTTAGGTTAGTTTATTCAAGATTCACCATTTGATCAAGACTTAACAGTCCTAATTACACGTGACTCGCGTGACTACGTGCCGTGTCAAATTTTCAAAAGATGAGCACGACACGCGACACGCGAGTCACAGCCACGGACCAGTTGCATGTGCCGAGCCATAACTGTACCATTTCGTGACGGAGCCGGCTCTACTGTGCTATTTTTCCCCAAGTAGTACTATTTTTGGTTATGTTTGGTTGGTTGCTACGTAAGCTTTAATTTACCATATCTTACACCTCGTATTTACATTTCCTTTAATAGTTTAAGTTATGAGTAAGATATTATATCTATGTATAATGAGCTCTACAAATAAAATAAGTGCTGAATAAGTTAAAAATGCTGCTAGATCCGTTTCATTAATAGAAACATGTTTAAATAAAAAGGTGATTTAACTTACACCACCTTCATTCAATTTCACTTTCATTTTACTCTTTGAGGAAGACATGCACTTGTTCAATGAGGTTAAAACAAAGTGAAGGTTAAAAAACTAAATAAACAGAACAATCATTTGCTTGGAAACAGCCCAAAATATTGGAGCTATTTCAATCAAATGGCCCATCTCTCATTTCTTGCTTTCAAATTGGGCCCTATACTGTCTTTGTAATTGGAGAATATAGCCCATGGACGAAAATTACTCCAGGTCCAGGCTGACTTTAAACAATGTTTCGAACTTGAAGGTAGACGAAAATTACTCCAGGCTCTTCTCTTTCCGTCTTTTTTCGAGTCGACACTTCCGTTTCGGATCTAGTTATTGCTGCTCCGTTGTCTCGCCTTATATTGTGCTTCCGTCCCGAGTAACTTCAGAGCTCGGTCCGCTCCCTCATCACGGGGGGTTTGAGAGCCCACCTCTCTATCTCGGCTTCTCTGTTTGGTCTGGTCATTGCTCGTCGCCTTATCTAGTTTCAACGGGTTTGAATGGGAGTATTATAAATTCGCCCCACCTCTACTGTAGTATCTACTATATCTACGTTTAAATAAGATATATCTATGTTTAAATAAGGTATGTTATTAGTTAGTGGTGATGATGGTGTGCTGACGGTGACCCTTATCCTCCTTCTCCTCTTCTTCTCCTTCCTCTCTTCTTCTCTTTCCTCTCTTTTTTTCTTTTCTTCTTAAATAACTCATGTACAAATCTCATTTGAGCACGAAGGCTCTCTGAATACTCCTGCCTCGACTTGATTACAGTATTGTTTTGTGCTAAAGACAATAAATTATGCAGACTCACAACCTACTAATCTGAGCATGAGCACAGAAAATCCTGCATGCTCACTATCTGCTGATCTGAACGCAGTAACCATTGGTTCTGCTTTTTTTTTCTTTCTGAATTTTCTTGTCTATTTTTAGAAAAGAATTTCAGTTGTAATAGTGTAAGTACTAGTACAGATGATGTATGTACTGGTAGGAAATGATGTATTGATTTTTGTCATGATTAATGAAATATCGCCTATGAAATTTCAACCAAAAAAAAAACTTTAGATTATTACGTTTTGGTTAATAGTCACTAATATTTCGGATGTAACATGGCTTTCATCCAATTATTACATGACACTACGATGAACAAATATTTAAATAACATATAATTTGGTGAGTCTTTGTCCATTAAATGTAAACGTATAAGCTAGAACTGCTTTCCTCAAAACCGTACTTAATATTATTTTATATAGAATATACGTAAAAGTTGGTAATTATTATGGAATTTTCTAGACTAATTGTTATGTGATATGCATGGTAATTGTATAGAAGTACAGCTAGGTACTCTTACTTGATACTAACGAAATTTCAATGAATTTTTTTTTTTACCGTATATGATTTACTAACAATCTTTTTAGACAAGCAATCGATTATCTGTGATATGTATATTAACTACTAAAAATTAGGATCCTCATAAGTATCTCCTCACCCTCACCTCTGCATTAATTTCCATAACTATCATGAAGGGACCACCAAAACATTAATAGAAGAATACTAATTAACATGAAGAATTAATTATGTATTTATCTTGTATATTATAAATATTAATTTATATGAAGAGAACTGTATTTACGTACGTAAAAATAACCATATTGTATCCCACATAAATTTTCTTATTTTCACTGTATCGTTCCGACACTATAACTACCATGCATTGGGGACCACAAAACCTCCAACACTATTTTTTTTTTTTCTAAAGTATTAATATATATACACAGAAGTATTTATATCTGTAAGGTGAATAATTTCTACATAAATAATTGTTTCTTCAACTACATAGAGTGCCACTCAAATTACATGGGGAACCATACACGTTTTTAGAGGTGTGTTTTCTTTTCATTTGTTCAATCTCGTCCACAATTATGATGATCTATAAGGAATTTTGCGAATCTTAGGTCATGAACTTCTTCTATGCAATTTTCTCTTTCAAATAAGATCCATGATAACGTACTTTTGGGTTCGTCGCCACACAAGTATTTATACCTCGGCGTGTAATTATTTATTTCTACACTTGCAAGTATTTTTTACCTATAACATTGAATGACATGTGAAAATATTAATATAAAGTATTACAGGTATTTATACATACGCATTGAAGTATTTATACTTATGTGGTCAACTATTTTTGTTAGAGAAATGTTGACGCAAGGACAAGTAAGGAAAGTTGATGTGGGATACGGAGTTCCCACTACTTCATTAAAGGAAAGTTTATGCGGAGATCATTGAGTGACTAAAAAAGAAGGTAGTCATATCAAGTTACAGATACAAGTATTAATATCTTACCTTACAAGTATTTGCCTAAGTATCTATACCTATGAAGGTTGTTGCAGGACTGAATACAGAAACTAAGAAAGAATGGCTATATAATTAGTAGGAATCATAATACAACTTTCTATAATTGTAGCTGCGGGGATAAAAAAAAAAAAAAAAAGTGTGGAGATTCACATAATTATTTTACTAATTATCCATACTAAAGAAATAAAAAGTTGCCAGGTGTTGCAAGCTGCAAATCGGAAGCCGAAAGATAATAATAAGCATTCTATCAAACACAAAAAAAATATAGATATATTGAATCAATTTGCAAAGGAAAGTACAATCTTTCAGCCCATTTAATTTAAGATAAAGATTGCATGTTGTACGAGGATGCTGATATAAGTACAATAAAATTTTATTTTAACACAACAACTACAAATATTTAGATTTTATAGACAATTTTGTAGATTTCTTTCAAATGTCATTTTAGTCTCCGTGATTGTACAATCTTCTAGTACAAGGGCCATTATTAGCTACTATATATGTTAGATCTTCATCCAACTTGGAAGAACAACAATAAAAAAAAAGGGAGAATTTTATGTATATCTCTCAAAAATTTCAATATTACCTATTTATCCCTCCAAAATCAATAATTACATTTTATCCTTAAAAATTATAGAAACTCACATATTTGTCCAATCCATTATATTTAACATTAATTTTCTATGAATTTCCATTTTACCCTTCTTCTATTTTCATTTCTAAGGCCAGTGTGTTAGAAAGCAGTATTAAATCGTACCGGTACCGTACGAACTGTACCGTACCAATACCAGCACTGAACCATACCAGTGCCAGTACTGACCCGTACAATACCAATTATTACAGTGTGTCTTCATTTTGCTGTAAGATGGGTGGATTAAGTGGGACGGGTTAAACCGACCCGTTTTACTCATTTTTGAATTTTCCGCAAACCTTTCATTTTTAACGATTTTTTTATTTAATTTCGATTAATAAAAAAACAGAGTTTTTAAAAGTTAGTACAGTAAAGGGAGTGAGGAAGAAAGGGTATAGTGGTCATTACAATATTGATTAATATTATAAAATAAATTTAATGCTTAAAAAATATTTTTTAATTATTTTTGGAGATATTTGATATATAATAGAGTTAGATTGGACAAATATGTGAGTTTCTACAATTTTTAAAGATAAATATGTAATTATTGATTTTGGAGAGATAAATACGTAATATTGAAACTTTTGAGGGATATACATGAAATTCCCCCATAAAAAAAATATCCCATGCATCTCTTTAGATGTACATCAACTATTTTAACTTTCATTAAATACGTATTTTGGTTCTCTTTTGTTTGAATACATTTAGTTGGTATAAGAATTAAGAAATATAAAACTAAATTGCACTATTTATTTTAATATAGTCATATATTATATTGTTATGTAATTAATAATATTTTTTAATATTGTCTCTAAAAATCAAGACCAATAATAAAATAATATCACATATGAAATATTTAGATTAATTTCAATCAAAATAAGTATTCACATAAAACATGTTTATTTAAATGAACCAAATATGTGAGTAGATAATGATAAAAATTTATGGAATAAAAATAATTGTACAAGTAAATAATTAAAAAAAAAGCTAAATTGTATATGAATAGCCCATCAATAAAATATATGTTTATTTCTTTATATTAATGACTAGTTGTTATTTGTTTTATTTTTATAGCTAACCCCCCTCTCCCCACACCCAAAAAAAAAAAAAAATCATTTTCAAAGAACAACCAGATAATAAATAAAATCTATTATTTACATATGGGAAAATCATCCAATCAAACAACTATGTTAGTTTGTAATCTTTTATTTTATTACGAAGTTTATTTTCAATTAATAGAATTTTTAGTATCAGGAATTATGATAATATATTTTGAATGTAGTTTGTGCTTTATTTTCTTTTAAAACTCAACAATAAAAAATTTGTGATGCAAAAAATGAAGTATTCACTGTTACAAATTTGAGTAAGTTGATTAAAGTAAGTGAAAATAAAACTTTGTTGTTTTCTTATTTTATCTACAAGCTTAAATTTTTGTTGCTATACTTTTCAAATTTGAAAATAAATATCCGAATAAGTTCTTAAAGATATTACTGGATGTTTTTAATTATGAAAATAAAATAAATAGTCAATGACCATTAATATATATTATGCAGTGTTCCAAATATCTAGCTATAGGCTATAGTTGCACTATAGCTTTTTTCGGACCATAAAAGCTATGCTATGAGATAAAATTGCACTATTTTAGATACGACCGCTATAGCTGTAATAGCTGACCGCTATTATCACTATGCGCTAAACACTATTGCTACTGCTATGCTACATAGGGTATTTTTTGAGATTTACATGGACTTCTCTGTACTTCTATTCTTATTGATGATGCTATAGGATATCCTAAAATAAGTATACTAAACTGAACTATGTGTTTTTATTTCTATTTGTGATTTAGTCTCTAATTCTATATCGAAAAATATTCAAATATTAATTTTTTCTTTTGTTTGCTCTTCGTCTAGTATTCATCTATAAAATTATGGTCGTTCGTTTCATTAAAAACATCACTATTTAAAACCTTAATATTAAGAAAGCGCATATTCTAGGAAAAATGTGGCATCTTAAAATAATTTAAACAAGGACAAATTTGTTTTTAAAAATAAAAAAATTAAAGTTGTTGTGTCGATACCATCAACTCCTAAAGGATAGTTGTTCCGTACCTTCTCAGGGTTCCCATTTTCCACTTATGGAATTGTCTCTGATAATTATTCATGATATGAAAGAACCAACATATCTAGTTGATATTTAAGCTTATCAAATTATCATTAACCCTAGTTGTTACGTATTTTACACTTAATTTCACTTTCCCTGAAATTGGAGGTATAAGGATCTTTTACCAAATTATAATTATTATGATTATATAATGCAATCAAAAGGGCATCTGGTCAACTATTGCATCTTAAGTGGTTACAATGATAAGTTGGTTATAATTATGTGAATGATTTATTACCTTTCTCTCTTTTTTTTAATTAAAGTACAAAAAATGTTAAAAGTACAATATGTACTATGTTAGCATGCAACTGAATGATCCCTGAAGTAATATAATATAACTTATGGTATTGTTCTGATGCTGCTAAAAAATCTATATTTTTAAATTTAACAAACTATTTCCTTTTCTGTGCCTGTCATTAGGGTTGTACAAAAAATTCGCAGTTCATGATTCGATTCGAGTTTGATTTAAAAAAATTCGTAATAATTTGATTCGAAATAGTTCGAAATTAATTCAAACCAAACTCAAACTGAACCAGGTTCTTTCGAAATAGGTTTGCAAATTATTCTAGTTCGAATCTCAAAGTAACTTAAACCATTGATTTCTGTTGATGACTTAAAAGTTAAAACATAAGACCGTCTAACCATAAGCCATAACTCGTAAGTCGTAACACTCACTCTCAGTTTTAAAACCCTAAACGACTTTCACCTCTCGCTCTCAGCGACTAGCTACAACCTACGATCACTCTTTCTTATCATAAAAAAAATTCGTAAAATATTCAAAATTGAGTTTGTAAAAAGTTTGATTCGAAATTAATTTAAACCAAACTTAGTTCGAAAATTAATTTAAACGAAACTCAAACTAAAATAAATTTGATTTGGTTCGATTCGTTTGCAGCCCTACCTGTCATCATGCCTATATATTTTTCTATAGGAGGAATGTTTATTAAAAAAAAAAAAGAGAATATTCAATTTACTGCCAAAGTTGATACTGTATTGTTATTGTTCTGGCCAGTGCAATATTTTTAATGCGAACAATACCTGACCAAAATAGAACTTAACCGCCACTGATGAAGCAGAGCGAGGCACACTTCTAGTAACTTTTTAACGCAGAAAGTTTAAATGTTATTTTTTATTTTAAAATTTTAAAATTTTAATAATTTATATTAAACTCAAATGTCAAAATAAATTATTAGATATGATATATATATATATATATATAGAGTAGAACTAGGGTGCTCCTAAGTTCACCGAGCCTCTTTGTGAACTCAACTCTAAAACCTATCGAATTGACTTCAAACGACAAATTCAAACTGTTGAAATCCTTCTACCTAATAAGTGATGCATCTACATGCAAAATTTTTAGAGTTTCGAATTAATTTAGTATAGAGTCAAGTGGTCAAAATTAGAAGGTTTATAAATTAATTTTAATGCATTCATTTTTTAGACGATTTTTTACCACTTGACTCTATACTAAATTAATTCGAATCTTTAAAATTTTTACATGTAGACGCATCACTAATTAGGTAGAAGGATTTCAACGGTTTGGATTCGTTGTTTAAAGTTGGTTGATTCGATAGGTTTTAGAATTGAGTTCACAAAGAGACTTGTGAACTTAGGAGCACCCTAGTTTTACTCTATATATATATATAGAGAGAGAGAGAGAGTGTGGCTAATATGCTTTCGGTAGCATAAGCACCGAAATACATCCAACTCCTTTTTCGATTTTTGAAGTCCAAAACGTCGATCCCAACTGTTAGATATGTTCTCTATATTAAAATGTGCTAGGAGACCAAATTTTACATTATTTGGAATTTTTTTACTATTTATTAAGCCACTTTGAAAATCACTGATCCAACAGTGGCTTAACCCAACAGTGAAACCGTTGGATCAACAATTTTCAAAGTGGCTTAATAAATAGAAAAAAAATTCCAAAAAATGTAAAATTTGGTCTCCAAGCACATTTTAATATAGAGAACACATCTAACGGTTTGGATTGACATTTTGGACTTCGAAAATTCAAAAAGAAGTTGGATGTATTTCGGTGCTTATGCTTCTGAAAGCATATTAGCCACACTCTCTCTCTCTATATATATATATTTTATGCACACGTAATAATAGATTATGATATTTTGACATTGTTTTATTTAGCATCAATAATTTGTAAAAATAAACTGAGGCAAACACTTTCTAGACGTTGAATTATAACTTATTGATTAATATAAGATAAAATCAAAATGTGATATTTTTAACGTGAAAGTCAAGAAAATACAATGGAGGCGTAAATAATAAAGGTATTTGAGGAGTGATAAATAAATGTATTTCTTCTATGCACCTTATTTTTTTGTTGTAGAAATATTCATAATTTGTTTAAAAAAATATTTGTATTTGATGATAAAACTATATATGCTTTATATATTACTACGAATAAGAATTCTAAAAGTTTTACTTGTTGAACAATTTTTTTTTATATAAAATGACAGTCACGCTCTCATTTGAGCCGAAATTTTTATTTATACCATTTAAAAAATAAAACTATGTTTTATGGGGAATTCCAAAAATATCAGGGCTTCCAAACCAATCTGCAGCCTCATTTTTGGAGAGCTGTAGATCGGTTTGGAGGCTCCTTAAATATCTAAATATATTTAATATTACAATGCATTTATGAGTTTTTGGGAGGGCTGCCAAGCCAAATGAGACTGCATATTAACTTGGCGGTTCTGGTATTTTTCAAAATCTCCACAAAACATGATTTTTTATTTTATTTTAATGAATATGGTATAAATAAAAATTTCGGCTCATTTGAGTTCTACTTTCTTAATATCACTTATAATGAAAATTTGTATATATTACTGCATATTTAATATAAATATTCATAAATTCAAATATGAAAAATTTGTACATTCATTTAAATAGTTTTAAAAGATGAGAATCAATATTTAATTTAGTGACTAAAGACATTGCTAAGTTAATTTTTTTTAATAAAATATTTCTTGCGGAAATTAAATATTTGAGTAGCTTAATCTCAATCTTTACTCAAAAGATTAAAAAAATGCTTAACATGAGTTGAAAAGCAAAGATTGCATGCACATTGACTCTTCAATTGGTTGGATTTTTTTGTCTTGTACAAGGGTTGATTAAAATTGATTGGATTTGTTCTCATGTCTTGTCAATGAACATTGATTATTATTTTCTTTAAAGATTATTCTAAATTAATTAACTTCTGGCACACGCAAAAGATCATTCTACTAAATGTTGATCTACACGAAATGAGAAGAACAGCTGGATGAATTGTGAGTGCAAATTAGCACGACGTTTTTTTTTAAGAATAATTTTTGGGTGTATTAATTTTTTTTTTTTTTGGGTAAACTTACACTACTACAAAAAAAAAACACTTCCCGTCACTTGAAATCGCAATTCACAATCGCTTCCGAGTCGTTGGCGATCACCCCGATAGAAAAGGAATACACATGTACCATCTGCTCATAATCGATGGCGTTAATCACTATGCTATCGGCAGCGCACTACACGACCCAACAGTGTTGACTACCCAATGTCATCTCTTTCGTTCTGCAAAGATGACAAATATAATTACATTGTCTGTTGGATCTAATTGCAAAAGTGTCTTACACCATCTGTTTTGTTTGAGTTGGCGTTGACAGGTCTTAGTTTGCCATCGGTCATTAATTTGTTAGCCGATGGTGATATATTTGCTAGCCATTTTTAAAATCCAACAAAGCAACAATAAATATGCATGCAGTTGATGATTGAAATGGTAACACTTACTTTCAGTATAAATTAATATACTTTTTAACTCTAATTTCAGTTCCGATTTAGATTACAAGCGCATAATGCTATTGCATAGTATAATTGGGATGTCGATCTACAGGGATAGTGTATTAGATAATAAACAATTTTTGCTAGTCTAGGTGCTCCAAAACTTAAAATTTGATGCGGTGGCGCTACTTTATAATTAGTGAATTATAACTTGGCTAAATTAAATAGTAAATAGAGAGTCTCTAGGGCTCAAGTTTGCTATCATTCCTAATTATGCTGACATTTGTTTTCAGCTTCTATCTATGTCACATGCAGTACTGTCACTGTTGTGTGTGATATAGACTACCCGTAAGATACCCTGCATGTGGCACTATCACTATTCATGCTTATTTATGTACAGAACAAATTGATCCATGTCCTACTTAAATGGTGCTGAGAACTACAGTCTTATTTCTGTTTAATAATAATTATGAAGATAGCAAGTAAAAATACCATATAAATTAAGTGTATGCTAGAATCATCCTTGTTATATAAATGCATTGCTTGTAATATAAAATACTATCAATGATTTGTAATTTGTTATGTGAACGTGTTATTTGATATATTCATAAATATATAATTCTAGCATACACTTAATTTGAGGACATGCTTAAGAAAAGACAAGAAAGAGGAAGGGAAGGTTTTGAACAGTGTTTTAAAATTTGGTCTATTCAGCCGAATATTCCTATTTGGTTGCAATCTGAATAAAAAATCTATATTTGGTCCGAATATGAAGTTTAGAGCATATTACTGATTTAAAGTATATTAATAGTGATAAAATACCGGTTTAAAGTATATTAACAGTGATTCATACCATATATTACCGTATGCTTGTTTATATAGACAAATTATCATTTAAAATCCGTACATATAAATCCGAATAAAAATTCGCATATGCGGTTGGATACCGTATATGTAGTATGCGGTGGCCTTCCGCATACCGAATGAGAACCGAATTTCAAAACACTGGTTTTGAAAGAGGAGGGAGGGAAGGATTTGGTCAGGATGAGAGGGTTACTTGCTTGAACAATGAATGTGGATGGTAACTGTTTTTCATTTTGTCAATATTTTCATTTTGGAGGAAAGGGATTAAATTAAGATTAATTTGGGCTATCTAAGGAAAAGAAATGTTCGTTCAATCTTAATATTCCTTCTGTTTTTCTTTTCTTATTTTTATTCTGCAAGTGATATAGTCGTTTATTTAATTTTGTATTTTTCTCAATAAATTTTTTGTTGAAAACCACAAAATGATACAACCACAAGAAAATAAATTATAAAATTTCGATAATGCAAAAAAAAAAAAAACGGATTTTTTTGGAAGGTTAGTGGCTAATAGCCCACTAACGATTCTAGTGATAAGAAAAAAAAGTATTTACTTACTCTAAATACAAAAAAAAAATTCTCAATATCTCTTGCTCTTTTTTCCAGAGGAGTCATGCGAGCAATGGTAGCAATTAAGTGTCCATTGTTGTATCTCAAATACCGTTTCATTGATTAATGTTGGTAGTGCTCTCTCTTTTTGTGAGAAAAAACTTCTATTCCTCTCACGCCACAATGCTCATATTTCTAGCAGTTACAAAAAAGAAATTAAAAAACTGGCATGATTCTAGCAAAATCTCAGGATATAAATCTGCTGCGATTCCAAAGGATCGCAGAGATTTTGCGATTCTAATTCTAATCATTCATGTGTTTTGAGCAGTGTTGTAAAATGCAGTTCATGCGGCCGCATATGCGTATGCAGTCCGATTCCGCATGACAATTTCCATGCAGTCTCAAATATGCGGTTTTGCATATGCGGCCGAATATTGGGCCGCATATGTCCGCATATTGGTTCAGCATATGTGTAATTGGGCTGCATATGTCCGCATATTGGTCCGCATATGTGCAAATTTATTATTTGAATGATTTTAATGGGAATATATTGCATGTTTTGAGTGGAAATATATTAATATATAGTTTAAAATCCGCATATATAAGTCCGCATGAAAATCCGCATATGCGGCCGCATACTGCATATGCAGTATGCAGTGGCCTTCCACATGCATGAACAAAACCGCATTTTACAACATTGGTTTTAGATTCATTCACAAAAATTAACTTCTTTTGAGATTCGTGTATTCTAATAAATAAACATTTAAGATTGAAATCACAGGACCCTACGATTCTTTGGAATCACAGCAGATTCGCTTCCAAAATCTCAAAGTCTAGCACAAACGCTTTCCCATGTTGCGTTTTGCCCTCAGGTAAAATGTTGGCGAAAAAGTATTTTACTCAGTGTTCGAGAAAGCTTTTCACTCTAGTAAACAAGCTTGCTAAAAGCTTACAATTTATTTAAACATATCACTAATTATATGAAAAAATTAAGTAAAAATTAGATATTAAGCCACCTAACTATATATTTAATATCTAAAAATGAATTCTCTTTCATAATTTTAAACTTGCAATCTCTCGTACAAAAGACATTACGTTTAATACTGAACCAAAAACCGATTCTCCAATTATTACAAACTTATATATTCATTCATTTTCAAACAAACAAATTTAGTCCTCAATACGAAAATTTACCAACACAACCTCAAACATACATAAGATACAAGTTCAGAGCTAGTTTTTATTAACAGTACACTTATTTTAGAGCCAGTATTCTTACACCAAACATTTTTTTTTTATATTAAAGTGGTAACACCCACTGATTACACCAAACATACATTGTAAAAAGTTTAATTTGTTGTCATAGAATTAATTAATTTTTTATATGCTACATGTAAAGATATTGGTATCATGACAGCTAATATTTACATGGAGAAAGAGAAATTATACGTCAAAACTCTGTTGGTGTTATGACTTATCTAAACCCTTTTCTTCTCTCATCCTTTTATATTCCTGGAAGATTTTTCTTCAAAAACTTTCCACTTTGTTTTTTACAAAAAATGAGAACACATCAAATGACGCTCATTTTTTTAATATTTTTTAATTGATTATTTTTCTTATTCTGTATTTCTCTTCACAATCGGACCTACTCTTATTCTGTACTCGTCCCGCTCCAATGACTGTATCTGTTATCTATTGTGCTCTGATCGAGATGAGGTAGAGATTCCACGATCACATGAATTCGCTCTGCTTCCTTTCCTTTCGCTCACCCCCTCTCTGCTTGAGTAGGTAGAGATGAGAGAGAGGAGGACAAGGCATATATTATTGTGTCGAGAATGAGGCCGGGTTGAGATCAAGAAGGGGTGAGAGAGACGGTTGGAGAGGTATTGTTATGTTGAGAAGGGGACTAAAAAAAGGTTAAAATTTTATTTTTTATTTATCTATGTCACATTATCAACATTCTCATTATTTTGATTCTATTATATATTCTTATTCATTATGATCAAATGATTCATATTTTCTGATTTTCTCTATTCATTTAAGAGAGAATATGTATGTGTTATTCTGTACAAATTTTCATTATGATCAAATGATTTTTATTATATTAAATTTTACAATTTTGAAAAATATTTATTTATATTCAAAAATTTACTACACTAGAAATTTACATAGGATGAATTGTGTTAATTTATTTCAAAATAAATTCCATCTTCTAGAACGAACCTTGAGGAACAATTCTTGTATGACTAAAGACAAAATATATCCATTCCTATGGGCTTGATAATTTCTTAACTACAACCTATGAAGTAATTGACATTAAGCAACATAGTAAGACCAATTACACTAACATAATTTGACTAGTTAATTATACTAATCAATATGTTCAGAAAATATAATTAATCATGGATTTTAATGTAATAATGTATAAAGGCTAAATTAAATGTAATATAGGTGATTATTTAATTAAAATTTAATGGGTAAATATTTTTAGCAATTTTTTAGATTAGTATAATATGCTAAACATATTCATCATATTAATATAGTAACGTTGCTGTTTGTACTAATGATTAAACAGTCAGCTAAGTAAACAATAATTTAAAATAAAATCATTATAATTACATAATAAGGAATAATTAATTTGAATAAATAATTAGAGAATAATTTGATAATTTACTATTAATTATATAAAATGATTGAGAATTAGAGATTTATCCATATATTTAAGCCTTCTTAGCTAGGGGAGTAAAATCAGCTGATCCAAAATAAGAGGTGGATTAATTAAATGTCCAAATAGTACTAATTTTGTTTCCTTTGTCTGTCTTAATAAACAATTATTCGTAGGATTAAAACAGAGTGAATATTTAAACTTAAAAATAAAACAATTTACTTCCTAAACTAAGGTCAAAAATAAAAAATTATCTGTATATATGTTTTACTAACAATTTTTTAGACAAGCAATCAATTATCTGGGATATGTATATGAATTACTAAAAATTATTCATACAGGTCAAATAATCAATTTTTATTGACGTTTCTATTTGAATAATATTTGGGTTCAGAATGAGTTTTAATATTTAAATATTGAATATAATTTTGTCTCAGACTTATTTTGAATCAACGTGTCAGTGATTTTAGAAGTAGAAATTTTCTGTTCACAAAAATAAGAAGATTCAGTTCCTCTTAAAAAACAAAAAATAAAATAATATAGGGTTGTCATGTGTTGCAAGTTGCAAATCAGAAGTGGAAAAGACAATAACATACATGCTATAAAACAAAAAATAAATAAATAAAAAATACACGTACTTTGAATCAATTTGCAATGGAAAGCAGAATCTTTCATCTTGTTTAATTAATTTAAAATAAGGATCGCATGCATGTTTCTATTCTCCACTTCTGGAATTGTCTCTGATAATTTTCCTTGGTAGGATAAAACAAACATCTAATTGATATTTAAGCTTTTATTAATCCTAGTTGCCGTATTTTACACTTGATTTCACTTTCCCCTGAAATTAATCTCATTGAACATCTTACGCAACATATATACAATGATTTTTATTTAATTATATACTGATTCATTGATTGGAGGATGGTGAAATCATTTGACGCAGTCTGTTTTTTCTTTAATTCATTTTCTAATATTTATTTTTAGTAAAGACTTTTCAGACCTATTATTAAATCAGAAATTAAAATGAAAGTTATAGTTACAAATTCAGAATATAAAATTAGTTTAGAAACCCAAAATTTTTAATGAAACATTTGTTTTTATCATGCAAATAATATACTGAAATGTATATATATTTTTATATTATAAATTATCCAAAATATGCACATATAATACACATTTGCTAATTCGTAAATAGTTTCTGAATTATTCGTAAAATTTGTGAATTTTTTTAATTAATTTATTTATCCAACGATGTATATATAAAACAAGGCAAAGTTTTCTATGGACATAATAACCTATTTGTAAAATAAACATATTTTTATTTTCAAAATTCAAATAGTCGATCCGAACCGTTCATCTTGTTCTCCATATTAATATGTGCTTAGAGACCAAATTTTATATTTTTCTGAATTTTTTTTACTATTTATTAAGATGGGTACAAAATTCAATGGTCTGAATTTGATATTTTTTGTACCCATCTTAATAAATAGTAAAAAAATTCAGAAAAATGTAAAATTTGGTCTCCAAGCACATATTAATATGAAGAACAAGATAAACAGTTCGAATCGACTGTTTGAACTTTGAAAATAAAAATATGTTCATTTTACAAATAGATCCTTATGTCCACATGTAGGCAAGAAAATTATGTCAACAAAGTCCATTCGTCCATTCATCCATGATCTGAAAGATTATAATTGAAGTATGAGTAGTGGCATTTTAAAATTCAATACTCCCCATGTTTAAATTATGATCGTCCAGATCATTAGTGGATTAACATATGGTCTCTAATGGTAGGTTTTTCCAAAATTCGCATCCTCCGAGATATCTCAAACTTTGCGTGACTTTTTAGAATATCTCAATCGTTCAAATACGTTATGCACGAATCTCAAAGCTCAAATAATACTGGCCCCCTACGCTCCTCCCGAATAGGCACCGGACACGTCGGTCATGCAAAAATTAAAATATCTCAGAGGATACTCACTCGATCGTCTTTCCAGGCTTCCAGCTAGGACTGTAAATGAGCTGATTCGAGCCGAGCTGGGCAAAAGCTCAGTTCGTTAATTCTGGACCGAGCTGTTAGCGAGTCAGCTCGTTAACAGCTCGCGAGCTAAAATCTCAGCTCAAACTCGTGACGAGCCAGCTCACGAGCTGGCTCGTTGGGTTTGGTTGGATCTTGTTTTAAGAAGAAAATAAATTTTACAAGCATTTTTGGACCGAGCTGGACCGAGCTTGACAGTATAAAATACACACAAATTCATACAAATTCACAAATTGATGCCTAGCCGAGCTACCTCGCGAGCTGGCGAGCCGAGCTAGACAAAAGCTCAGCTCGTTAATTTTGGCCCGAGCTGTTAGCGAGCCAGCTCGGTCCACTCTCGAACGAGCTATTACCGATCGAGCCAGATGTGAGTCGCGAGCGAGCCACGAGCTACGAGCTTTTTTAACAGCCCTACTTCCAGCCCACATGTATTCGGTTTTGCAGTAAAGTTTCACTTTAGAAACATTTGTTAGCATAACAACAAAATAAATAGAATTAGAAATTATCTCATCATAGAGCAAAATTTCCTTTTTAATTTGTAAGTACTTATTTAATTGCTAGGGTCATAACGACAGATTAAACTAATGACTAATCAAAGATATAATTAATAAAGTTGAGCAATTAGTTTATTGCGAAGTAAGAAATTTTCTTTTATTAAATAAAGTATTGTATGCATGCGCGCATTTTGTCTACATTTTGTCATGCAAAATGTTCTCCCTACTCATGCATGTTGTAAAACTGTCGGTCTTATCTAGTCTGTCAAGTACAACCCACAATCTTTATCTTCTATTAAACGAACCAACGCGGTTTTATTTAAGAGAAAATTTCCAGTGTGCCATCTAGAATTTTGAAATAGACTATTTTCTTATAAAAAACATCAAAATATTCAATATCCCTATACAAATTTAATATTATTTATTTCATCTCCTTTTAACTATTTAATATTTTACATATAAGAGATATAATCTGACCCTAGGACTTAACACATGGAATAAGAAAAGAAACATAGTGCGGAAATAGTGAGGAGGAGAGATGAATTCTAAAGAGAGAGAGGAAGGAAGAGGACATTAAAAAATAATAGACATGTCCATTAAAATTAGAGAGTATATTGGTTAATTTACCTTTTAGAATAATCAAATGAAATTTTAAATAGTTAAAAAAGATAGAAAAAATTAAATTAAATTTGTACGGATATACTAGATATTTTAATGTTTTAATGAAAAAAAATGACTAATTTAAAAATTTAGATGAGTACACCGTAAATTATCTCTTTACTTAAATTATGAACTTGCATTAAATGGCACGGAAACTCAGTTTCTTTGATTTATTATATTTTTAAAGTACAATTCGTAGAGTGGAAAATCACTTTATAAGCTATTAATCTCATCCAACGTATGCCCCAAGAGCACAGATTTAGCAACGTGAGAAACTTTCTAGTTGACACAGGTCTAGATTTCTTCAGGCTCAGGATTCACTGTGGCGGGTATGGAGACGTTAATCATGAAGCGATCCTTCTGGCTTCTGGTAGTCGTAGTCTCGTGGAAAATAGAATGGACCAGCCATGCAATAGTGTGTCCGATGCGACATAGAGAATCAAAGACCGGACCGGACCTCACCTCAACTCCTCAAGCGGTTGTCGGGTGCGTATCCTCTGAGATATCTCAATTTTTGCGTGACAGACGTGTCCGGTGCCTATTCGGGGGAACCTAGGGGGCAGTATTATTTTCTTCTTTGAGATTCGTGCATAACTCATTTGAACGATTGAGATATTCTAAAAAGTCACGCAAAGTTTGAGATATCTCAGAGGATGCGAATTCACCTCAAGCGGTGAGTGCGTATCCTCTGAGATATCTCAATTTTTGCGTGACCGACGTGTCAGGTGCCAATTCGGGGCAGCTTAGGGGGCCAGTATTGTTTGAAATTTGAGATTTGTGCATAGTGTATTTGAACGATTGAGATATTCCAAAAAGTCACGCAAAGTTTGAGATATCTCAGAGGATGAGAATTCAAGCGGTGTTGTACTGTTGTACATATCTGATCCAGCTATAGGTTTGTGGATATCATTATCCGCATGTCCTGCGGATCTTAATATCATAAAACCAAAACTTTAACATGCTGAAAAGGCTTGACGTGCACCACTGCACCAGGGACTAGAGTGGAAAATACGTGTTGTGCCGTATTGTGATCAAGTGAACAGTCACATGTGCTGTATTATATTGTGATTAAAATGTCGAGAGGTAATTACAGGATGTGAATAGTCACTGCACGCGAGTCACATCTCGGCATACCGTGACTATTCGTGTGCCGTGTTCAAACGTAATTGGTAACGTTTCTTCCGTTTAACTATTTTTTTTATACAGTCCTATATAATTTACACGTGACTCGCTTGACCACATGTCGTGCTATGTCATGACAGGATTTTTCACGTGATGTGCCGTGTTATATCAAATTTTTAGAAGACAGTCAGAGCATGGAATACGCGAGTCATGACACATAACAGTTATACGTGCCGTGCTGTTCCATACCGTAACAGTGTCATTCCGTGACGGAACCGACTCTGCCATGCTATTTTTCTCACACTACTAGGAAAATAAATCCGCTACTTTATGTGATTCGGTTTTGAATTTGTATGGATCCGATTTGAAATTTGAAAAGTGAACTATGATGAAAATTTTGTAATGAAATTTTTATTTTTTGTTTATATTACTACAAAGTACAAGATCTAAGATAAAATTAAATCTGCATTGCCAATTTGCTGTTTATAATTTGAGTCTGCATCGATGCCAACTCATAGATTTTCCAAAAAAAAAAAATACATGAATAAAGAAAGAAGCTAAGAGCGAAAAAAAATTGATCAGAATTGTCTACAGAGAACCTGTTTTCGACTTGTGTAAAGAATAAGAAAATTTTACAAATTCTCTTTCTTGCAACTGCAAATGTTTTACTTTCTTCTTTAATTTGCCTTGTACAGCGGGTGTAAACGGATACGGATTATCCGTGGATAATCTGCTCCGAATCCGCTTATTATCCGTATCCTGATTAAACGGATACGGATAATTTTAGTATATGAAAAAATAATACGGATACGGATAATTCAGTGATGATATAAACAGAGCGGATATCCGTATATATCCGGATCCAAAATTTAATCTTTCAGCAGTTTTCAATTCATTTCACCTTTGCGAAGTTCCCAAAAAACATACATATTCGTTTAAGTCAAAAAAAATTGATAGAAAAATCATATAATATATTATAATAATAGATTAGTTTTCTGAACCAATAAGCAATTAGTCATGCATATTTGTCACTGTGCAAACTTTAAAAGTCCATTAAATTTTTATCAATTTAGGTAATCAAATTAGGTAATTTAAAATTATGAAATTTAGTAAAATTTCTCAATATCCGACAATTATTTGTTTCATATTTGTATTCGAATCCGTATCCGTTTAAGACGAATATGATTTTCAATTTTGATATCCGTTTACTATCCGTATCTGTATTCGTATCCGCTCGTTGAAAAACAGATACGGATATAGCATTAGCATTATCCACTCCGAATCCGGTCCGTTTACATCTCTACTTGTGCTTCTCATGTGAGGAAGCGGTCAAATTCGGAATTTCATTTCACGTTTCTCCTTAATTGCGCGATTCATTTCATTTCCAATTAGAACCTTATTCGATCCTTTAAAATTTAAATGCTTAGCAGATAAAAATATTCGTGTTACATCAGGAATTCAGGACCCGATAAAAATTCGAAATGTTGACAATCGGAGGCTCGTACCAAGCAAGCTTAATTATAATATCACGGAACTTTCTGGAGGCGAACGACGTGGATCCGCGTGTCACTCGCATATATCCTCATTTGCGGATTCAGAGTTGTTCCGATACCCATCGGGATCTACTTTAATTCGATTGCATCAAGATTTGTGCTAATAACATTAAAATCCGTACATATCTGTTTTAATTTCCGTTCACACTAATCTTAATGCTGTTCATACGGTGATAGAGCTAGTTGAACCTACAAGTAGGTCCGATGAGCATCGGACCTACTCCTATCTCCTAATTTGCGAGCTCCCTGCTCCACTCCGACTTTACGTGGATTTTTTTTATATATATAGAATCTTATTTAAATATTTTAACAAATTAAATACACTAAATTTGATTTGTACGAAGAACAGCTTCCTCAATTATGTGGAGTGGCAAAAAAACTTGTAGTTCGTGGCTCGATCGTGATTTGCATATGGCTCGTCTGCTAACAATTTGTTCGTTACTGGATCGAGCTGTTAACGAGCCAGCTTGCTACTAGCTCAGTCCATAATTAATGAGTTCAAGCTGGGACCTAGCTCGCACGCTAGCTTGCGAGCAAGCTCGACTAAGTATCAATTTGATGCATTTTATATTGTTAAACTCTGTCCAGCTCGTTTCAACTCGGTCTAACTTGGTCCAACTCGGTTAAAAAAGTTTGTAGGTAATTTCGTTTTAAAACAAGGTCCAGCCAGATCTAGCGAGCTAGCTCGAACTGACTTGTCACAATTTTCAGTTGAGGTTTTAGCTCGAATGCTCTATGTCCAGCTTGCTTGGTTCAAGTTCGGTCTAGAATTAACAAGCTGAGCTAAGGTCCAGCTCGTCCCAAACTCGGTCCAGAATTAACAGACTTTGACTTTATCCTACCTCCTCAACCCTTTATAAACCCCAACTCCATCCACGGTTTTCCAAATTACTTCTCACTTATAATTAATTAACCAGTTGTTCAATTTCTGCTCCCCTATTCTTCCTCTACTTGTTCCTTTCTAATCGAAGTCATCCTCTTCATCTTGCATTAAAAGAAAGATGTTAGATTCAAATAAAGGTGGTGCTCTGCCACTTGGTTCACTGAATCACATCTCATTCTTGTGCAGATCAGTAGAGGTTTCTCTTGATTTTTACAAGAATGTTCTGGGCTTCACTCCTATTCGGCGACCTGGCTCCTTGGATTTTGAAGGTGCATGGTATGCACAAATCTTTTTTTAATTATATCATCAACTTGATTTTAATAGTGATAGTTCTTTTGTGCATATCGATCTTTTAATCTGCGTTTTTTTTCCTTTTATTTAGGTTGTTCAAATACGGGATAGGAATCCATTTATTGCAATCTGCTGATTCAGAGGCAATGCCAAAGAAGACTCAGATTAATCCAAAGGATAACCATATCTCATTTCAGGTATTTATATATAGCTTGAGATATTTAAGGTTTATATTAATATTCAGTATTACAGAGAAAGTGCGATTACACACAGATAAAAAATACAAATTACACGTGAATTTGCTACCATGTGTGAGTGCAAAATATTCATACACGGATTTTAAGAGTAATGCCATGTGTTCATTCCTTTCACAACAGGATTTTTAAAATAAAATAATCAGTTTTTGATCGAATGACAAAGTCATGTGGCTTCTATGTGGAATGTTATGGACTCGAAACTCACAAAATGAAGAAATATAATAAAATATGTGTATAATATTATTAACGCAGGTTTTTATGTATAAAATTTGTATATAATTGTAATAAAATTCGTGTGTGATTGTTACTCTTTTTTTTAAAGAGTTTATATTGGACTAGCATTCATATTTGTTAATCATTGGAGATATAAAAAAACTATGAATTTAAACAAATACATACCGAAAAAACACTACAATGTCTAAAAAAAAAGATTTGGTAAGTAAATACAAAATCGAAAACTAGAAAGAAAAAAAAAGTTAATTCGAAAATTCACATTTTATCTATAGTGATTCCAAACAAAAATAATTTAAATCCTAGAGAAGAGAGAATAAGCACATTTTATCTATAGCGATTAAGTCAATGTCTTCTTCGTCAGAGATTACATACAATTCGGCTAAAGATTTTTGGATAGTGAAAAGACACCTCTTTGTTTAAAAAATATACATATACTTATCTCATAAATTATTATAGGAAATATATATATACTAGAATTGGTCAGACATTGGGGTACAGGGTAACATAAACCAGCCTGTTAACAGAAACTTAATGCTAGCTTGCACGGAACTAAAACAACTAATGTTTGGATGGTGTAAGAATAGTTAGAATAGCAAGCTATTCAAAAATAGCTGCTATTCAATGTGCATACACGACACTTTTGTTATTCGTAATAGCGAGAATAGTTTTTATTCTCTATTTCTTTAAAATATTGAAATAGCTACTATTCAAAAGTGTGAATAAAAAAAAAATTTATTACCGTCAACACAGTTCTGAAATGATAAAATTAACACTACTTATTTTATCTCTACGTCGTGACAATTCGTTTGAGACCTCACTTGTCTATTTTTTTTCTTAATAAGCACTTTGTTAACACTATTATTTATCAGTTATAGCTATTTATTATTTCAAATGTACAATCCAAACAATATTTTTACTATTCCGATTAACATTATTTTCACACTATTCTGAAAATCACTATTTTATTATTATTATTTACTATTTTAAACAGTAGTTATTCTAGTTATTGCATCCAAACATAACGAAGTACAAACGAGTTACATGTGACGCATCTTATTTCTCTTTAATTTTAAGAAAACAGTTGTAGCATTGTAGCGTGACAGATGACCCTGCTGCCACTTGAAACTGTCGCCATAGTGGCCTGAGAAATTGTACCAATTACAGCTGTTTGCTCAATCAAGAAACAGTACATTTATTTTTATTTTTTTTAAATAAATGGAAATCAACGTTGTTGAAATGACAAAGATATCATTAAATTTTTGTAGTGTGAGAGCATGGCTTTAGTAGAGAAGAAGCTAAAGGAGTTGGGCCTAGCATACATCCAGCAACGGGTCGAAGAGGGAGGGATATATGTCGATCAATTATTTTTTCACGATCCCGACGGATTCATGATCGAGATATGCAACTGTGACAACCTCCCGGTGATACCGCTCGGAAGTAGCGAACCGGTTAGGGTTTGCAAGAGGGTTAATTTGGAAATCATGCCTCAGCAAAAGGTAGCAATTCCTTATGCTACCACTGAAGAGTCACATATCACTTGCGCTTGATCAGTTGCACATACATTTGTAGGAATTGAATCTGCTACGATCCGAATGATATGAATAGTAATTCTAAAATATCTGTTGTTTCAAATACAATCATCTAATAAATTTTATGCACGAATTTCGAAATAATTCAATAGTTGTATTTGAAAAATTAAGCAGGAATTGTAAGATATTGTTCATGGATAAAGAATCGCAGCAGATTCGGATACACATTTGTATGCATGGTGGTGGGTCAGGGTTTGATAGTTTGTCTGCTGGGTGTTTTTATTTAATTTATTTAATGGCCGATGTTTACTTATTTGGATTAAAACTTAAAAAGTTTTAAGTTATTGTATGCAACTCAATTAATGAGTTCTTATTATGTCACGTTTGGACTTGTAGCTAGGCTTTTTTGGTCTTTTGTAGAAATGTTGCTATCAAATATCAATAAACAAAGCTGTAGTTCTCTGTTCGGTTTCTTATGGTAGTCAGCATCATGCTTTGGCAACTATGTTATATTTTAAGTGTTTATTAAAAATAAAGCTTTTGGTGTTTAGCAACTATCAGGATTAAAAAGAAATTTTTTGGGAACTTATCATTTGTCGTTACCTTTGGTTTAATTTTATTACGAGATCGTCATCTGTGATGAGTAAACAAATTAATATTGTATTATTAATAAATGAACGGTTGTAAAAGGAACCGACTCATAAAGTTTTATTTATTTTTATTATTATCTCGCTAATGATAAAGTGTTATTTTGTTGTTTAAAGGCAATGTTCGCTTCAAGATTCATGCGCAAGTATATTGAAACGAATTTGCACGAATATTAAAGTGAGTGGACGGATCTTTAAGTGAACCGGATGGTGATAAAATTCATCGGATCCAGTTTGAGTCTGATGGACATCGGAACCAAGCTGCTCCCCAAATCCATATCCTCTGCATTAATACAACGTTTGAGTTAAATTTTTTTTTTGCTATATAATCAGAATTCGGATTAATTCAGCTCACATTTATAATGCACGAGTATTTAATTTAGTGCGAATTTATAATGGACGGTCCAGATCTTAATTCAAAATTTTGAGTTAACTCAGAGAATACAAATTCCAAACTGTAGGTACTCAGTAGTCAATACTAACAGTTTCTTATTAATGTAGTTCCCTTCATACAAGGCAGATTCAAGATTTTAGGGCAAATAAATGTCGAATTGGATTTAAACAGCTCATTGAATTCTAATCGGATTTAAACTCAATAATATTAAGTAATCGATAAAAAAATAATACTTTGACTTATACTTTATAATACTCAGACTTGTAATTTCTAATACTTTAACTTATAATTCTAATTACCAATCATAATTCAAAAATTTATATTAATTTTAACTCTAAATTTAACCCGAATTACAAATCAACCATCTAGAAGGAGGCAAAAAAAATTCAGAGAGAGACAAAGTCGACCGAAACCGATAGATCTTCACTAAAACTCAAAATCCAAAAAGGACGGTTGCCCCCGGGACCATATGGGTCCACCCCTGCCTTCCTACACAAAATTTTTCTTACCTTTTCTCTCTGTTTTTTTTTTCTGAATCAAGGTACATGCGCCAGATTTTTGCTTATTTTCCAATCGAAATTTTCTTTCCACCACGCTACGCGCCCATGCCAGTTACTCTGAGTCCTGAAAGTAATATTGGGGTCCCCAGTGTTGGAAGGAATCCTAACCTAACCTAGGACTGTTAATATACTGACACGGATCAATAATTAATTTCAAATCAGATTCGAATAATATTGAGTTACTGTAATTTTCAAAGAGTAGAACTAGGTTTACTGTAGTCAAGTTAGAATTAATCAAGGTTACAGACTAGTTAATTAGCTATATATACACAATGTAATGTCAGAAGCGTGAATCATTCAATACAGAATATTTCAAACTTCATCTTCTTCCTCTTAGAAATTTTTATTTATACCAAATTAAATTTGAAAATCTTTAAATTATGAATGATGTATTACATCTAAGTTAGATTGGTTTTAATAGTTTGTATTCGTCTTTTGAAGTCAATTCTTTCGATTTTTTTAGTTAAATTCATCAAGTCCTTTATATGAACAAGTCCCTTATAAAAAAAAAAAGGGCCTAAGTATGGTAATTTACAGCTTGGTACTAAATATTGCCGTTAGACTAATTGCTGGGGTGCTGTTGGTTATCTGTGTAGATAATCTCATGATTTGAATTGATCGATGATGAATTTTCTCTGAGATCTTTTGATATCACAATATTTTCTTCAACAACATCAACAACACAAAAGAAGAAGAAACAAATGTAAAGAAATAAAGGTACTGAAAGCAATCAAAGCATGGTTAGAACGGAAAAAAAAACACTCTACGGAATTTAAAACCAATTTGATTATTTTGGTTCTCCATAAATAAAAACAATTAATGTCGATAACATTCTGCTAGGATTATGAACTAAAAGTTTTATAAGGACCACTGCGAAACAAACACCAAAGGCCCAAAACTAGTAAGCTCAAGATAAATGACGGATCAAGACTCCACTCGAGACTTGAGCTGAATTTCTAATATCAAAATGGCTCGACAGTGTCTCTATTTGAGGCCCAAACAGTCATACTCGTAAGAAGGGTTCGGCAGCATCTCAACTCAAGACCCAAATCGGCCTATCTACAAGAAGGTTAGGCAGCGTCTCTATTCGAGGCTCAAACCGACCTATTTGCAAGAAGGGTTCGGCAGCGTCTCTATTCGAGGCCCAAACTGACATACTTACCGGACTAGATTTACCGTAAACAAAAGAGGACAAAGTTACGTACCGATCCAAAACGAATTAAATCTAATCTGCGTATTACTTATTTTGATCTGCCGAACCCTAAGTACAAAAGAGGACAGAGTTACATATTTACCGAATCTACAATAAGTCTTATACACATCACATATCTACATACCTCTACAAACGAGAACTAATCTCTCTAGAGTTAGAACGTGTTTTGGATCGCCTCAGTCCAATACAGTTTGAGAGAGGTTGTATCACATTCATTTTTATTCAATACAAATATTGACAACTCATCAGTGACTACTATTGTATTTTTTTTTTTATTTTTTACCTTACATTTGATTATGTTGTTATGCCTGAGATTCGTTATTTTGTAGACACTACTATTGTATTTATTGTTTATAATTAGTTTGTTATTTGCTTTCCCCTATTTGTGATTTTTTTTTCTACTCATCAGTGACTCATAATGACAACAAAAACTAAATTATGTCAATAATAATAAAAAGTACTGATCCAAATTTAACCTAAACAAATATAATTTTAAGGTATTAGGTTTAAACAAAAATCAAAATAAGTGATACGCAGATTAGATTTACCGTTTACATATTATTTAACAAAATGAAATACAATTTTCAATAAAATAGGCCATCTCTCATTTCTAGCTTTCAACTTGGGCCCCTACAAATAATACTTGGGCCCATACAATGTCTTTCAAAAATGTACTGAGAACAATAATTGCGCGAATAATTCACTACCTATTTGTATTATGAGAAAGAACAATATATAATATAAGCCATTCAAATGGTCCAACAAACTAAAAATATATATATATTATTTTAGAAATCTTTCACCACAGAACAGCAAACTAAATATAATTATAAATTATCCCATCAAAATTTTGTTTTAAATAGTGGCTTTCCAAAAAGCTCTTGAAATCAAAAGGCACATGCACAGATATCCAAAAAGAAAACCTAAAACAAGGGAATCAAATCTGCTGGAATCCTTGGAGATTTCAGGATCCTGAAATCTAAAATTCAACCGTTTAAGTTTTGTTATACACGACTCTCAAAGAAGGCAGTTTTTGTGCACGAATCTCGAGAGATATATAGATGGTTGAATTGTGAATTTCAGAGATCCTAAAATCCTCAGGAATTTCAGCAGATTTGTTTCCTAAAACAAGCACTTGAGTTTTTTTTACAATTGTTCTTATATCATTTCTTACACCAAAGTAGAACAGCTAAGCAAACCAACACAAAAGGCAGCTAAACTAATCAAAGCAGTGTAGCACAAAATATGTCACAAAAGATCCTTTTAATTCGTGAGCACTTCATTGATTGCTAGGGTCACGATTAGAGAAGAAAATACGTGATAAAGAAGCCGTGATTTGGTCACGTGACGGATCAACTTTTTTTTTTCATATGACATGACGTGACATGACCAAAATGATAGAAGATTATCACATTACGCGCAGTCACGCCGTGACCATACGTGATATGATCACACGTGACGTGATCACAAGTAATGTGACGTGTCGTTACGTAAATTAGTCATGTCAATTTTTTTATATTTTAATTTAAATTGTTGAAAATTTAGAAAAAAAAATATGAATTTTTTTAAAATAAGTAAATAATGTTGTAAATATTATTTTTTTTAGGAAATGCTGCATCTGATATTACTTTAAAAATTCAAATTACAAACATTCAATAGACTAAACTAAAAAAAAATAAAAATCAGTACTCCATCAGTACCAGTATCACTGAACTTACACTAAAATAAATCTGAATACTCTATACATGCAAAAAAGTTGGATACTCTATGTTTCATACCGTGACGTGACGTGATGTGTATTTTTCACTGAAATGCGGTCACGACACGCGACACGCAAGTCACGTCACGTAATCGACACACGTGATGTGACGTTAACATGACGTGACTAGTCACGCAGTCACAAATTTCCTTCTCTAGTCACGAGGACAGATTGAATACATCACTAATGAAAGAAACAAGTACTGTTTAGCAACAAAAGAATAAGAATTTATTTTTAATAAATTGCACTGGTTTTTTTATTAATATCCATCAGTAAATAAAAAACAAAAAATACCCACGATTTTTTTTTCCAGAATTTTTAAAAATGCCCAAACCGTCAGGATTTCTCAACAGTCCACTTTCTTTCAGAACCACCAGGATTTCTCGGCAATGCAGAAATTAGTTAGATTTAATGAAGTGAAAATATAACTCACATTCATTAAAACTAAAACATATAAACAAAAAATATCGTCACAATATTGTCACAAAACATAACTCAAATTAATTTAAACAAAAACATATAAAGAAAAAATATCGTCATGATATCATCACAAAGCATAACTCAATTTCAACATTTAAACTACTCAATTGCAACATTTAAATATAACTCAATTTCGTTTTCAAATTTAAAAAAATATAATATATAATACTTGGACCGTCAAGAAATTTGGTGGTCCAATTCTTTTCTCAGCCACTAAGTTTCTCAGTGGTTCAGAAAGAGTTTCTGAACGGCTCAAGTATTTTTATAATTTCTAAAAAAACGTAGGGATTTCTATTAATTTTTATTTAATATTGGATATTAAAAAAAAAATAGCGGTCCAAAGGCCTAGATTCAACAACGTTTGGAACGTGCCTACGGGCTTTAATTACAAAAACAAAAAAGAAACAAAAACAAAAAACAAAACAAAAAAAACAGAAAAACGTGACGAATTTTTTAGTTGATCAAGGTCCCAATTTCCGTTCGGCCATCTCAATTTCACCAGACATTCAGACTCAGAATTCACTGTGACGGGTATAGACATGATAATTATGAAACGAATCTTTCAGAGATTTACGAAACCATTCTTCTATTAGACATAGAATGGACTGCATAGTGACAACTTAATGTTTCGGAAAAGATTCGATAAGATCAATAATTCGTGATTTGGGTAGAATTCAGATATAATTTGAAAATGATTCGGTACAGTAAGGAAGAAAAAAAAAAAAAAAAAAAAAATCAAATTCAAAGTAAATGTACTTTTATTTTTTTTATTTTTGCAACCTTTCTAATAAAAAAATGTTATTTAAAGATATGAAATGTTTAAAAATATGAAATGAAATGAAATTTGTATATGCTAAGTTCATTTTACTTCTGTTTGTTTGTGATATTTGTTAATTAAAAAAATATTATTTAAATCAAAATGTGGGTGTAACCACATGGGGGTTCCATTTATCTTTTTTAAAATTCAAAATTGTGGCTCAGTTAGCCTTACCACGTGGTGCGGTCAGAATTTCACCTACACAAATGCACGGAGCTATAGAGGCACAGATTTCGGAGCAACAATTTTTTCAATAAAACACAAATAATTCATTAAAAGACGTTTTATACGTATTTTATTCTCAAATAAATCGGTAAAAATTCGGTCATCTGTTTTATTCGTTATTCAGTTCGAAAACCATCAAAAAAATATTTTATACGTGTTTTATTCGCAAATAAACCGCAAATCATGTCACTATGGAATGGAGTCATGCACCAGCCAACGACATTCCACACATAATAGTGTGTCCAATGCGTCACAGAGAATCTAGTTTTATGTCCGTCCCGAAACCGAAAATTACAAAGAAGACAAATGCGTATCTCTGAGATGATTCGAGTGCCGGACCACAAGAATTCGAAACCTCTGAGATATCTCATATTTTGCGTGACTTTTTAGAATATCTCAACTGTTGAAATACGTTCTACACGAATCCCAAAGTTCAAATAATAACGGCCCCCGCGCGGGAACCGGACACGTTGGTCACGCAAAATATGAGATATCTCAGAGGATACGCACTCGGACCACAAGCGGTTGTGTTGTACATATCTGATCCAGCTATATCACATAGAATTGGATGGAGATATTTTTCATACCTATATCACATTTGATATAGAATTAATCTTATTTATATTTTATTTTTATCTGCTAAGTTTTAGCATTAATCATAATCAATTTTATAAAAAAAATTACTATTTAAATAGCAATATAAATATTTAATAAATTAATTTATTGGAAATTACTAAAGTAGAAATTAAATAAATATTGTATAAATTAATTTAATCATAATAATAAAAAATATATAATTAAAGAAAAAGTAATATTTCTCAGTAAATTTCTAATTATCATCGCGCCGTCCCAATGCAACTTTTAACGGGTTTTAACCGTTCGATCCCCACTTCCAATTCCTTCTTCTCTTTCTCTGTTTACAGAATTTTAAAGTAGTTCCGGTTAGTTACTAGTTTTGAACAACTGTAAAAGATCTTCTATATATGGTCCCAGTGAATCTGATCAAAGATTTAAAAGTAGTACCGGTCAAAGTAGTTAAGGTTGTTAAAGTGAAAGATTTTGCAGACTGCACGGTAATAAAAAGTTATATATACAGAATTCGTTGTATTGGTTTACATAATTTAATATTAAAATTTACAGAATCTCGTGAATTCAGAAATAATCTGAAAATTAGTGTCAAAAATTGTTAGCAGCTTCCTTCATTATTTTTAATTATTCATACCGCTATGTTATTACAACAAAAAATTTCTTCCATCTAAGTTTCGAATTCATGACCTCTTACATAAAGGCCACGTGTCTTACCCACTAGACTAAAAATTAGTTCTCGATATTTATTTAAGTTAACATAAAAGACTCTTAAATCTATTTGTCTTATTGAATGGGAATATGGGATACGAGTCAATAAACGGTTAAATGAGTTTTATTTTCACCCCTTCAAATCACGTTTCTCCTAACGCGATTCACTTCCATAATTAGTGCCATGTTAGAGTATAGATCCGTATTGGATCCTTTAAATGCGTAGCAGATACCTATTCGTGTTATACTGGGATCCGATAATGATCAGATATGTTGAGTTGTTGACAGTCGTAGTCGTAGTCATAGCTTGCCGCGCGTGACATAGGTAGCAAGCTTATCACGGAACTTTCTGGATCCAAGCGACGAGGACCCACGTGTCACTCGAACATATCTTCATTCGACAGCTCCCCACTCCACTACGGTAACACTTACCATCTCTTCGTTTCTTACTTTCTCTTTCTTTGCCTTTATCCTATTCCTGCCAAGCTCCTCAACCCTTTATAAACCCCATCTCCCCCCACGGTTTATTAACGTACCAACCATTTGTTCAATTTTCTGTTCTACTGTTCTAATTAATTAAGGTCCTCTTCATCTTGTATTAAAAGAAATTAAGATGTTAGATTCAAAGAAAGGTGGTGGTGCTCTACCACTAAGTTCACTGAATCACATCTCACTCTTGTGCAGATCAGTGAAGGCTTCTCTTGATTTTTACCAGAATGTTCTCGGCTTCACCCCGATCCGGCGACCTGGCTCCTTGAATTTTGACGGTGCATGGTATCGAGCATTTTTCAACTGTTAATTAATTAACAGTGACATTTCTTTTGTGCATTATTTCAAATCTTTTAATCAATCTGTTTAATTTGTTATTTTATTTAGGTTGTTCAAATACGGGATCGGAATTCATCTATTGCAATCTGCAGATCCAGAAGCAATTCCAAAGAAAACTGAGATTAATCCAAAGGATAATCATATCTCTTTTCAGGTATATATAGCTATTAAGTCACCTTTTGTATATATATATGAGAAATGCCTCTTTGTTTAGAAAAGTAATTAATTTTTATCCCATAAATTATTTATAGGAAATATACTGGTACTGGTACGACATTGTGGTACAGAAACCAGCTGCCTATTAACGGAAGCTAATTAATACTTGCACGGAACTAAAACAACTAAACAAATACAAACGAACGAGTTACATTACATGCATGCATGTGACGCGTCATTATCAATTTTAGCAACTTTCTTTAATTGTAAGGAAATAGTACTTGTTTTGTAGCATGGTAGCGTGACAGACCCTACCACTTGAAATTGTCATCATCATGTAGTGCACGAGAAATTGTACCTAGGACAGCTGTGTAGTACTACTACTACTCAATCAAGCAACAGTACATTTTTAATAAATAAATAATTAATTAAATAAAATTAACATTATTGAAATGACAAAGATTAAGATTATCATTAAATTTTGAGTGAGTCTATGTTACTATGCATATCTTAATACGAATTAATATTTCTATTTTTTTAAATCTTTATAGTCGATTTGAACCATTTAACATTTTTCCGTATGAATATCTAATTAGAGACATAATTTTATATTTTTTTTAGAACTTTTCACTATTTTTTAAGATATGTGAAAAATTACTTGATCTGAAAATCATTGACCATCTACCTATATTTAAAAAAAAAATAGTAAAAAAAATATAAAAAATATAAATTTTTTTTAAAAAAATAGTAAAAAAAATATAAAAAATATAAAATTTGGTCTACAAGTACACATATTTATATGGAAATTATTTTGAATGGTTCGGATTGACAGTTAGGATTCTGAAAACGAAAATATTGATCCATATTACGAACTAAATCGTGATATGCATATTACCATCGACTCACTCTTAAATTTTTGTACTCAATATTCCTTTTGCAAATTGCTTTCTGTTTCTAGTGTGAGAGCATGACTTTAGTAGAGAAGAAACTAAAGGAGTTGGGCATAGCATACATCGAGCAACGGGTCGAAGAGGGAGGGATATATGTCGATCAATTATTTTTTCACGATCCTGACGGGTTCATGATTGAGATATGCAACTGCGACAACCTCCCAGTGATACCGTACGAAGGTGGCGAACCGGTTAGGGTTTGCAAGAGGGTTAATTTGGGAACCATGCCTCAGCAAAAGATGGCAATTACATATGCTAACCCTGAAGAGTCACATATCACTTGCGCATGAGTTGCATATTAATATGCATGCATGGTGGTGGGGCATTTTATTTAATGGCTGTGATGTTTGCCATCTGGATTAAAAATAAAAATATATTGGATGCAATTAACCCATTTAGTGGGTTCTTATATCATGGTTGGACTTGTAGCTAGCTATAGGCCTTTTTGGTCCTTTGTAGAAATGTTGCTATCAATAAAAATTAAGCTGTAGTTTTCTATCTTCTGTCGGTTGTTCTGTCCTGTTTCTTATGATGGTGACCATCATGTGCTAACCACTTTGTTTGAGGTGTTTCTTGAGGAATTCAGAGTAGGTCCGATGCACATCGCCCAATGATGGCCATCATCGGATCTACTTTGGTTTTAGTTTGATGGATGCAATGACCATCTGATTTGCATTAAGATTTGTGCAAATTAATTAAATTTCATGCAAGTCTGTTTTAATTTTCGTACTGCGTACAGATCTTAATGTTAATTATTATGTGTTAGAGCTAATTGGAACTAAAAAGTTGGTCGGATGCCCATTAGACCTACTTCTAGAGAAGGAAATACGTGACACGTCATGACGTGACGTGACAAACACGCTGTGATTTGGTCACGTGACCTGACGTGATCAACTTTTTTTTTTCACATGACGTGACGTGACCAAAATAGTGGCGGATGGTTACGTCACGCGAATAGTCACGTCACGCGTAGTCACGTCATGACTATACGTGACGTGATGTGTCATGACGTAAATTACTCATGTCAATTTCTTTTTATATTTTAATTTAAATTGTTGAAAATTTAGAAAAAAAATATAAAAAATATGAAAAAAATCTAAAATAAGTAAATAATGTTGTAAATATTATTTTTTTTAGAAAAAAGCTACTAGGCATCTGATATTATTTTAAAATCAAATTACAAACATTCATTAGACTAAATTAGAGAAAATAAAAATCAGTATTACATGAGTACCAGTATCATTGAACCTACACTAAAAGAAAAATCTGAATACTCTATACATACTAAAAAAATTGGATACTCTATACGTGACTGGTTCGCGTGACGTGACGTGTAATTTTTGCTCGAATACGGTCACGTCACGTAATCGACACACGTGACATAACGTGACGTTAACATGATGTGACGTTCCATAACGTGACTAGTTACGCCGTGATAAATTTCCTTCTCTACCTACTCCTATCTCTTTCTTGAGAACTTGTCAATATTTGTTGGTTTCTTTTGTTTTTACTACGACATCGTCTGAGATAATTAGTCAAAAAAATTGTATTATTAATTAAGAGTAGAATTAGTGTTCTTAAATTTATTAAGTTTTTTTATTGACTCAATCATGAAAAATATCGGATTGGTACTAAATTGACGAATAAGAATAGTTAGAAATTTATCTACGAGTGTCTACCGACGAAAATTTAAATTTTTTTAAATTAATTTAATATAAAATATTTTAAAATTTTAAATTAACTTAGTAAAAAAATAATTTTATAAATTAGTTTTAATACATTTATTTTTAAAATTTATAAATTAATTTTAATGTATTTTTTATTTTTTTTATCACTTGATTTCATACAAAATTAATTTTCAATTTTCACTCTATAAAATTAAATTGAAAATTGAAAATTTTTGTATATAGATACATTACTTGTAACATAAATTGATTTTAATTGCATATTTGTCATTTAAAATTAATTGGATAGTTTTGGAGTTTAGATCACTAAGAACATGGGTAAATTTAAATACGAGGAGGGATCCATTTACACCATCTTAATGCTAATTATACGGTGTTAGAGTTAATTAGACCTAAAAGTTGGTCAGATGCCGGTCGGGCCTACTATCTCTTTCTTGAGAACTTGTCATTTGTTGGTTTACTTTGTTTTTTACTACGAGATCGTCTAAGATAATTAGTAAAAAAAATGTATTATTAATTAAGAGTAGAATTAGGGTGTTCTTAAGTTTATAAATTAAGTTTTTATAACTCAATACTAAAAAATATCGTACTAAATTGACGAATCCGTATAGTTAGAAATTTATCTACATCACAAGGAACGCGTATCCTCTGCATTAACTCAAAAGAGAATCTTTTGAGTTAATAAATCCCAACCATCCAATATACTTTAAGATCTGTGCAAGCTAGATCCACACTAATATTAAAAGACTCCTATGTTAAAATCAAACGGCTGAGATGCATTAACTCAAAAGATTCTCTTTTGAGTTATTTTGAGTTAATGCAGAGGATACGTGTTCCATCACAAGTGGAGTGTTTACTGCGGAAATTTAAATTAATTTAATATAAAATATTTTTAAATTTTAAATTAATTTAGTAAAAGAATAATTTTATAAATTAGTTTTAATACATTTAATTTTAAGATTTATAAATTAACTTTAATGTATATTTTTAATTTTTTTATCACTTAATTCCATACAAAATTAATTTTTAATTTTCACTCTATGAAATTAAATTGAAAATTGAAAATTTTTATATATAGATACATTACTCGTAACATAAATTGATTTTAGTTGCAGATTCGTCATTTAAAATTAATTAAATAGTTTTGAGTTTTGGTCACTAAGAACTTGGGTTTTGGTCACTTACTGTATTTCTTGGTGACACCGAATTACACTCTATATTTTTAAAGTTCAAACAATTGATTCAAACTGTTCAACATGATGGATATATTAAAATGTGCTTGCAAATTAAATTTTACATTCTTTTTTGAATTTTTTAACTATTTATTAAGACAGGTACAAAAATTCAATAGTCTGAAAACAATGATTTTGTAAAATACTTAATAAATAAAAACAATTCAAAATGATTTAAAACTTGGTCTCCAAGTACATTGTAATATAGAGATCATGTTAAATAGTTTGAATTGACTGTTTTAATTTTAAAAACTTAAAAAAAATAAATAGTGTACTATGATGTGACTAAAAAATGTGTCAGTGGATCCCTCCTCTTTAAATATACTCAAGAGTTCTACTCGTTAATTAACAGGGGAAGGTGTTATGTACGACCAACCGACCAATTTCACCATGATTTTATATATGCAATAGAATACGGATCATATTTTTACCAATAATATATGTAGGTACGGTTTATAAAATTAAAACGGATAAACTCGATCCGATCCGACCCGTTGTGTGATATTGACAACATTCCTTTATATTTAATTAATACAGATATTGGCAACTCGCACAATGTCATGTAATTAAATCAAGTCAAACACAATACTGACAAGTGACAACTATAAGATACAATTGATATTTCATCATCGTTTTGTCGAGTCAATCTTTGATTCGTCTCTCGGTCCTTGCACGGCTCCATTGGAAACTATCTTTTGCATCCATTATTTTTGTATAATGTTTCAAGTGTTTTATAGCTTGGCAATTGACAGCAATTTTGATATGAGGAGGGGGGGTGTTAGATGCCCATCGGACCAAACTCGGTTCGAGGGGAGGTTTCTACCATCCGATCCACTTCAAGATCTGTGTGTATCACTTTAATATCCATGCTGTTTGCTTTAATATTCGTACGCACAGATTTTGAAGTAGATCGGATGATAGAAACCACCCATCGAACCGAGTTTGATCCGATGGACATCGGACACCCCCCCTCTCCCTTTTGATATAGCTATAATATAGCTCTTTTCTTTGTGGAGGCTCGTTGCGAAGTGTTGATGAACATCATTTCATTCTTATTTTCTCTAAAAAATAATATTCTTTTAGAATAACATTGTTATAAATTAAGTTATGAATGTTCATTTGCGACTCTTCCATAATTACTTCAAAACTCACATTTTTTTTTTGACAAAAGTGAGTGAAATCCACCAGTTTCATTACGAAACTAAAATCAATTTTACAATAGGGAGCCGGTACACGTACTAGAGTTAGCATAAGAAAGAAGATACAAAATTTCACAGGCATCAGACAAGTCCGGATCCAACAAGATATAAAGTAGCTAATAATCTGCTAAGAAATAAACAAAGTGTCACAAAATTATTTTCGAGAAGAGAGAAGGGGGGCTTCAAAACTCTCATTAAAGATTTATGTTTTATATCTTCTTATTTATCAATACAATTAATTTGTAATGTCTTCTTATTTATATTTTGTATCTATAAATAGATGTTGTAAGGTTGTATTATGTGACACAATACATTTTGCGTCTTAATACATTCTCAATATCTTATTATTTCTTTTGCTTTATTTTACAACAAACGTTTATTAGCGAGGAACGATAATTTTTTTCAGACCTATTGGAGTGGAGATGAAATAAGAAATAGATTAGAATAGAGACTCTATTTGAGTCAAACAAGTAAAGAATTGAATAAAAAATTTTGTAGTCAAATTCTCTCTTTTTGTTTAAGACCCTCGTCTATTTCTTTATAAGTCAATTTTCTCTCTCATCACCGAGATAGTGGAATAGATAAATTAACATTTTTTTAAAAGATGAAAATAATTAAATTACTCATTTATTGATACTCTTCAGCTATTTCTTTCTTTCACCACCAACTAAACTCGAATGAAATAATATAAAATAGAGTCTCTAAAATTCCACTATGTTAATTTTTCCTCTATTTCACTACTTTGTCAAACATGCCCTTGTTTCTTTTTTTATTGACAGCAACAAAAGGCGTTATGGTGGAGGCTGTGAGTCCTAGGGGTGCAAACGGATCTGGATCCGGATCTGAATTTTTGCGAATTTGGATAATCAGATAAGGATAGTTTCAGATACAGATATAGTTTCGGTTTCCAAAGCGGATACGGATACGAATTCGGATAATTATCCATATCCGTAAGTTCTGATTTAACGGATATCCGTTAATATCCAGTTTATAAATTTTGTCGGACCCATTCGCAATTCGCTCACCGCTTGGATTGTTCGACTCCTTTCAATGAATTGGCGAAACTTTTATGAATAAGTTAAAAATTGTCGGAGTGCTTAGCAGATGTGGCACTTATTTGATGGCTTTTAAATAATAATTTTTTTTAATTTAGACCTTCAGTTTTACAAGGTCTCAAATGTCTCCCTAAATGCATGTGGAATTTATTTGATTGTGCACTGTGGTAAGTTTCAATTTTTATATCTAAATTAATTAATTGATTAGATACTAATTGTACTATAATATTTATTTGACCTACTGTATTTTCGATCAACGGACTTATAAAAAAAGAAAAAAGAAATACAAAGAAATGAAGGCTAAATGTGACTATATATGAAAAAATTATTTTGTTGTCTAATTTATATATGTATTTTATGTACTTATTTTCTAATAAAAAATATAATTTAAAAGTATGTTAATTTTGTTACAATATATAAATTAGATATCCGAATAATATTCATATCCGTATTCGAATCCGTTCATATCCGATCCGTATTCGTATCCGTTTAATATCCGATCAGTATCTGTATCCGGAAAAAAAAATACGGATACAAATATAGTTTTATTACTATCCGATCCGTATCCGATACGTTTGCACCCCTAGCTGTGAGTGTGAGACAACAATGGAAGCCAAGCGTATGATGCATGTATTCAAGAAAATTACCAATCCCTCTTGAAAAGAGAAATTTGGAAGCCAAGCGTATTGATGAAAATGAAAGTAATCTGTCTGGAAACCTTTTTCCCTTCTGTCATAAACTGGCGACATTTTTTATTAATATCCTACATTAAATAAAAAAATTCCAAATGTGTCCACTTTTATCGAACAATTACAAAAATATCCAAACAGGCAAAAATGGCCGGTTATCAATTTTTTTCCAAAACAGGCTATTTTCGGCCGGTTCTAAATTTTTTTTAGAAAATGTTATAATTTATTTATTTATTATATTAAAATATTATAAATATTTGTTATATTTCTTTGAAAATAGATATTGATTTATTATAAAGACTGCAACAAATAACCTAGATCAATATTTTTCAGGTCGGATTTTTCGCAATTATAAGAAAAATTAAAATATTTCTTTGTGTTATTGGAAAAAAGTAAAAATACTTTGAATCTGAGTTATTGATTCTAGTTCAAAAGTCACTTCTAGGTAAATACAGAAAATATTGTGATATTTCTAGTACATTTAAGTTTTAAGATTTTGTATCTATTTTGAAAAAAAATGTAATAAATGATTCCATTAGACAAAAGTTAGAATAAATTTTAATTTTTTCAAAAATAGAAAGAACACAATATTTTTTTATATTTACCTAGATGTGACTTTTGAACTGGAGTAAATAACTTAGATTCAAAGTATTTTTTTTTTCAATAACACAAATAAATATTTTAATTTTTTTTATAACTGCGAAAAATACGATTTAAAAAATATTAATCCGGGTTATTTGTTACAGTCTTTCTACTAAATCAAATTATATAGTATTCTATCTATTTTTAAAGAAATATAAGAAATATTTCTAATATTTTAACACAAAAAATAAATAAAATATAGCATTTTTTTTAAAAAGTTTAGAATCGGTTAATAATGACTGGTTTTGAAAAAAGTTCATAACCGGCCATTTTTTTATCAGTTTGGGCATTTTTATAATTATTTGACAAAGTGGACACATTTGGAATTTTTTATTTAATGTAGGATATTAATAAAAATGTGTGCATCAGCTGGCCCACAACAGGTCATATTGGAGACTATTTCAGGATCATGCGATGCGTCTGATCTGCTCCAAATCAGACGGTCGAAAAGGACCAAAGCCCAAAGGTCCGAAAAGCAGTTGCTCGCATAGGCATTGAATGGCTAGGTGATCATGTGGGCTTTGTGGGCCTTTTGTTGTAGCTCTCACTATGGATATTATGTTGCCCTAACAAGAGAATCCAAGTTCACAATTAGAATTGCATATTTTTCTGGTTCTCATCTATATTGTTCATATCCAACTATTTATATTGAGTAGAAATATTGTGTTCATAAGTTCATCAAGTGTCTTTGATGAATTCAACTCTTAAATCTATTTAATTGGCTTCAAACGATGAATTCAAAGAGTTGAAATTCTTATACCTTACGAGTGATGTGTCTACATGTGAAAATTTTAAAATTTTAAATTTTATGTACAGAGAAGTAGTCAAAAGGTGTCCAAAATATGAATGCATTAAAATTAATTTATAAATCTTGTAATTTTGACCACTTGACTTTATACTAAATTAATTCGAAACTTCAAAATTTTTATATGTAGACATATCATTCATAAGCTAAAAGGATTTCAACGGTTTGGATTCGTTGTTTGAAGTTAATCGGATAGATTTTAGAGTTGAGTTCACAAAAAAACTTGATGAACTTAGGAACACCCTAGTTCTACTTTTTTATATTATTTATTTACTTGTTTTCATTTTTCAACATCCACCAAACAGTAAATGGGCTGTTTAGTGGCAGATCATACTTGTAGCAATTCAATAATTGCACAAGTTATTCGGTCTCATCAATAAAGAAATTCTCTAAGGCTACAGTAGTTTGTTCTTTAGAGAGAGAAGTGTAAGGGCGGATCCAGAATTTTCGTCAGGGTAGGACACTAATCGGATTTAAACTCATTAACTAATCAGGTACTAGATAAAATACAATCAATATGATAAACACAACAAACAATTTTTTATGAGTTTAAATAAAATTGAAATTAATAAAAATTTGACCACGTAATAATTTATGTGGAATATATGTTTTTTGTTGGGAGTTATTTCGTCCTGACAACGCTATGTGTGTGAACTTTGTTCAAAATATATATATTTAGATAGAGTACTATATCCAATCATCATTTGGCAGTAAAAACAAAGAGACATTTGAAGTCACTGTTGAAGAAACTTAGTAATTATAATGTTTGCTTGGTAAATTCAAAATAAGATACGAGTCAATTAAATAAGTCCCAGAAAGTAAGTTTCTCAAAGAAAGAATGAATAATTAATGTTTGAAAAAACTTAGTTATTACTGGTACTGGCAGTGGCCCAAAAAGGAAGCCCAAGTAGTGCCTTAACATCAGCAGCATCCGGATATAATATACAAGTAGCTTAATCCCACAACTAGAATATAAAGCGCTGGAACAAATACAGATGCTATAAAACAGGCACAAGGTGCAGCTTTTAAAATCACTTGCCCGTCTGGGCTTATAAACTATCAAGAAGGTTTATGGGCTGGATCAGGGGTAGGCACTTAGTTGAATCAGGGGTAGGCACAAGTATTAAATTGTACTGGGCCTAAAAGTTATTTCAAATTCAGGAGTAGGCACTTGCCTACCCCTGGTCCTCTTTGGATCCGCCCTTGTATAAGGCTACAACTTAGAATCCATTTTGGTACTGTCCATCACATTATCTGATAACAATAATTTTTTATATTATTAAGTCAACAATTTATATACTAGTGATTATTTATGACAAGAAACTATTTATTTGTAAACACCCTCATAGATATTGAATTATTTTTTATCCTTTTACAAACATTACGAGTTCATTTTATATTATCTATGGCTATTTAGATATCTCCATTATTTTATTAAGTACGTAAATATTCTAATTTGCCAACCACTTTAATTAAAAGATGAAATTTCATATTAAACATCAATCTTCCAGTCAAATATTTTGATTTTATTTATCTTTTTTATGGGTTTTTACGTGTAGAAGTCTAAATTTATTTAAACACGTACTCGTCACATGCAAATTGTATCGTCTTTGTCTTTCTAATTGGTCATGATTTCTTTCTATATTTAAAATGTTATTTAAGAATGTTATTTTTTATTTAATATGACATTTTGTTTGATATTTCTTTTTTGAAATATGTCAAAAAAAATATATGTCATTTATGAAATGTTATTTATGTGTAGATGTCATTTAATATGTCATTTAAAGAATGTTATTTGTCACTTAGTCTACTTTTTTTTATGAAAATATGTCAGTTTGTGTGAGATTTTTTGTTTTGTTATCTTATAATATATATGTTTGCGATGCAACACATGGCACAATACTAGTGCAGCACTTATGATTCATACTATCTAACTACCCGTAAAATGTAGATACAATGTATCTTTTAAGTAATGATTCAACGCTTTAACATATTAAGATCTTGACATCTTGTCATAAAAATAAATTTAGATACAACTTCGTGCTAGAGAATTAATTGATCCTATATTAGTTTTGAAAGAATTTAAAGAAGTATTGATCCTTTATGACATTGCTCAGTATATTTGATCTCTAAAAGTATCTATATCTCTGGAATTATGAGAATTTCTAATTTGATGTGGCAGTTTCTAATCTAATTTCAGAGATGCGAAAGATTTTCTTATTTAAAAACTATGCAGGAAAGTTTCTTATTAAGAAATCGTTTATACTCCACATTAACAATATGATTGGTTCAAATTATTTCTCATTTTTAATTTATTGTTGACGTGGCTCAACAGAAACTCTAAAATTAATTTCAGGAATGTGAAAGTTAAAAACTTTAAAAACCTTCATTTCTAAAAAATAATTAATAGTTATTTAGAAATTAATTTGAGTTGCTAAGATGTAGATGCTCTAATCACATGCAATAATTGAATACTATTTATTGGTTGCAACGGCATTGCTCACTTCTCAGTTCTCAGTTACGCTATCAGATTATAGAGTTCAATTATATATTTGCTGTATGCTGTCCTGCGCATGCAATTCTGATTCTGGCTGCATGCATACGATCAAAGATGGAAATACAGTTTTGCTATGTCGTCATATTAAGAGTATAGATCCAGCAGTTGCATGTTTTTCTTGTAACAGTTTATATCAAACCAGGATCAGCATACAAATTATACCACTAAACAATAATGCTCTCTTTCTTTTTAAAAACACTCTGGGTTGAGGCGTTTGTCTACAGAATATATATATAATTGTAATTTCCATAGTACTGTCATTATATACAGGAGCCAAAATTCTAGTTGTTGCGTGTGATTGAGAGAGATAATTTTGGCATTATTTTGCCAAGCTGGGATGGCCACATTGCCTAACATATAGGCCACCTATGTGGTATTAGCCTATTAGGTACAATCAGCAGATCATCTCTTCCTTTCTTGCCAGTATAGAAAGAATATCTCTACTGGCTTTGACGAATTGGATCTTTCATGTAGACGCCGTCACCTTCTGGCTAAATATCCGGAAGGGGACAAATGAAGACAGCAGGAAAGAATGGGACACAAGCAGGCTTTGCTACATGGAACTGACTCCGCTGCAGGACTCCTGTTATTTCAATCTCGGCCGTTAATTTTTTCACGTACGAATGCCAACACAGATGAACTGTTGAGATTTGAATAACAGAGTCTTGCTTAACTATTTGGAGAGCAGCAGAGTCGGATCCTTGCTACATCATGAAATATCTGGAAGGAGCGCAACCAAAGGATATTTTTCGGTTCCACAAAGCCTCCATAGGACATTCACATGGAAGCAGTATCTTGGCCTAGACTTAGGTTTTCTTAGTTAGCACCTAGCAACAGTGCTATAAACTGTGAAATAGGTTACAACGAAATTTTGGTCCTCTCTTCTAAATAATAAGCTGTAAATATGTGTGTGCATTCTCTGTAAATTTTAATAAAAACAGATTAAGATATACAGATTCTAGGCAAAATGTTAATTGAAACAAGCTGGATTGAAGTGTTTGGCCCCCCTGTAAGGAAATTTTAGACTTTTAATGTGGTAATTTAGACTTTTTATTTTTCTTTAGATTTTTGGATCTTATGAAATTACAAATTAGGGTTTGAAATTTTAGATTGAATTTAGGTCTTTAAATTCTAATTGATTGGTAGATAAGTAATTAGAAAATTGCATAGAACAACACCAACAACGAGAGAGACGGAACTGGGGTTACTCACAGGGGCTGCAAGCAGAGGCACGCACGGTGTTGCTACAATCGAGGAGAAGCTTGACCCACACGAACGCTCCAGTCAAAAGTGTTCAAGGAGGGCGGCAGAGTGTATCGACCTACTTCATTGATTTTGTAGCGAACCGAGAGAGGGAAAACAGAGGAGTCCAAGAGACCTGGAGAAGAAAAAAACGGGTTTAAGAGCGAGTATAAGATGCGGATTTGTTAATCAAGCGAAATAACTTAAAATTGAATCAAACAGTGCTGCCGGTCATCGAACTCACATTGGCTCCGATAGACATCGGACCCAAGCTGCTCCCCTGAGACAATGGCAACGCGTGTGAATTCCTCCTTTTACACCTTGGCATGGGTAAATTTACTTGTGAAGCCAAATATCAAATAAAACAAGAACATTAGGAAACAAAATAAAATTGTTGCTTCATCTGCTCGGTTCAAATGTGGCCCAATATGACCATGATCATAATTTATAGCTAAGCAAACTAACAATAATTGAACAGCCCATCATATCCTGTTATCCTATCTAATTACAAATAATGAAATATTGGGGACACCGTTTGGGCCACTATCATAATTAATGAGGAATAAATTAAGGACACATCCTGTCAATGGATCAATGCGCTCATAAGCACAGAAAAGTATTTCATGTCACACAATATCAGATAGAAAGTTAGACAATGTTCAAGTTTTGATAATCTAATCATTCATCAAAATGCTATTAATAGATTGATAAATACATAACATAAACAAATCAAGACAACTACACATCAATGGAGTACAAGCTTAACAAAAAAGAAAATGGAAGTTCTTAATCTATCCCATTCATGCATTTTGCATTATATGGAGCCTTTGGTTGTTTTGCTTTTCTTTTAAAATACTACTTGCCTTCTCCATTTGCATTGCTGCCTGAACCTCTCCTGCTCACCGTAGTGTTTTTCAGTATCTACACAAACAAATGAAGACACAATCAACAAAATCTCAAGAAAATTAAAGTGTCGTGGCTAACTAATGCTTGCTTAACGCTGAGTGTACCATAACATGGACATTCTAATTTAAATTTGAATTAACAAAATATTAAAAAATATACGAGGAAAAAAAAAACTGCCTTTTTCAAACAACATCCAAACTGTGATTGTTTAAGGAGCAGAGTTTTGTGAAAAATAAAAAGGAGGGCATATATGCTAACAATTTTACTTTAATAACTTGCAAATTGTAATAACAGGAGTAATCTTTTAAAACGCTTTTCATTTAGATGTAACTAACATTGGTAAAATACTTCAGTAGATCTATTTTCTTCAAAATACTGCAAATTTCTCCTGAAATCAAATAGTTGCATAATTTTGTTGCACTTTAAAATGCAATTAAGGTACCAACATCATATAAAAAATAAATGGTGCTTGCCCAGTCACTGTGTGCCTTGTTTGTTTGTGCTCTTTGATTGCATTTAACACAAGGAGCTGACTAGATTCAGCCCCTACCAGGAACTTTTTTGGGCAATAAGGACCTTACTTTATATGTACTGTTAGGTGGTTAGGAGTACCAGTTAATTAAACCACCTAAAATTGAAGTCTATTTTAAGTAAGCAAAATAATTTTCTCAAAATAAGTACAATAGTAGCTTTTCTTAAAATAAATACATTGGTATGAACATTTAAAAGGACACAATGGGCACCATGCATAAACTACAAACATTTCTACTGTATCTAAACAGAAAAGGTTATTTTCATATCTACTCAATCTCATGTATGCTGATCATCTCAATATATGAACTTTCAACATCACTTATTATCTATTAACATTAATGACATGCAGTGTAATAAGAAAAAATATATTGAATAACAACCTACCTGGCGAAGCATATTATTCTCATTCTGAAGAGTAGAAACACGCTCATCAAGCTCAGAATTATTCTTCTCCAACTCTTTGACTCGCGCCTCCAAGTCGTTCAGGTATGCTTTCTTTCTCTCCCTAGCTTGCTGTGCTGACACTCTATTTCTCAGCAACCTTTTTCATTTTTCACAATTTTCACATATATACATATTAACTCCATCAGTAACTAGGCAACAACGTCTTTTGCACGTTCTATAGTAAGTTATACATTGATCATGTTTCAATTTTAAAAAAGAAAACTGTCTAACTGAGTTTCAATTAAAAAAGGAAACAAAGAAGAAAAACTCATGTGACCTTTTGAGGCGCTTGTGCTCTTTATCAGCAGGACTCCTCCCCCTTCTTTTCTTGTCAGGTTGGGTCGACGACTGGGCCTTATCGGGTCCAGCTGATGCAGCTCCCCGACCCGATGTAGACGGGCCACCAGATCCAATACCGAATTCTGGTACTCGTCTAATCTCTTCGTCGCTCTCCATTCCTGACAAGCTAAATTGATAAGAAATTGCTCGAACATATAGAAAACCAGATGGAAATGTCGCTCATTAAGGAATCAAGAAGACAAGATAAGTCAATCGTAGGAAATTGGAGAGATAGAAACCCGGATTTGAAGGGAAAGAACAATTTCGATTAAAAATGAAGTGATTGTTGTATCTTACCTTCTTTCACTTCCATCTGTTGCGCAGAGCTCGAAGATCTCTCGCTACTCGAAGGTAGCGAGCTTGTCACTTGCTCTTGCATTCTGACGAAAATAGAGAACCAATGAAGATAGAAAGAATTGAAAGAGAGAAGAGAGAGATCTGCTCCACTCTCTCTTTCTCTCTCTATCTGACTTCCCGAGCTGAAAACAGGTAAAGGTAAAAAGCTGGTATGGCAAACAAAGGCAGATAGATCGAATAGTTTAAGGCGGGTTTGCGGGGTTTAGAGACGCTATCTCAACCGTCCGATGGGGGATGATCCAACAGTGTTCGAGGTGTAAACGTGGGAGGAGGAGGAGCCATAAACAGTAGAAGGTATCCAAAGGCAGAGAGGAGCGAAACGTGGGTTATTATGCGACGCTGATTTGGTGGTGGATGTGCGGCGGGCAGTGAATCTTATAAATACTTTTAGAGAGCGCAGTTTGGGTCCGATGGGCTCCATAACAGTCCGATCTGCATTAAGATCCATGCTCACGATTATTAAAGCAATCGCACGGATATTGAAGCACGCGCACAGATTTTAAAATTGATCGGACAGTTAAAGAACCATCGAACTCAGTTTGAGTCCAATAGGCATCGGACCCAAATTACTCTAATACTTTTAATGATGACGAAGTGTAGGCGTGCATATTCTCTGAGATATCTCAATTTTTACGTGACCGACGTGTCCGGTACCTATTCGGGGAACCGTAGGGGGCCAGTATTATTGGAGCCTTGAGATTCGTGCAGAATGTATTTGAACGATTGAAATATTCCAAAAAATCACGTAAAGTTTGAGATATCTCAGAGGATACGAATTCGCTGAGTAGGGATTGGGTACCTTTCCCTTTTCTCATATCGCATTGAAAAGGAAACACACACACGAGTTCCTAATTAATTTCAACGTAATTATTATCATTGGTTGCGTGTTAGAATTTAACCAAATAATTAAGATTTTCTTCAGAGTTTTAAAAATTTAGTAAAGGAAACGGTAGGAAGAAAAAGATATATTTACCTTATTCTAGAGTTATAATTTTAAAAAGATAAAGAAAAAAAAAATAAGGAGTATCACTCTATTCATTAAATTAGGGATAATAAACTTTGATTATCTTCTTATTTTCTTTCTCTATTTTTTTTTCTTTCAAAATTAATTCCCATTGTAATGAAAATTTTTGTAGTATAGAAATGATAGGTATTATTTATGTATTCATTCTATTTTCTTTGACAATTAAAAACGATAAGAAAAAAAAAAGTTTTTTTTTGTGAAAAAAATGGAGAGTGCACACCGATTTCAATTGAAATAAATAGTTCATACAAACATACCATAGACAGTATAAGAAATAGAATTAACGGACAAAATATGATAGCAATTAAGTACATAACTCAAGACATACCAAAGATACTTGACACAAAAAGAAAACATAAAGCTAACAGATATAGTTCAGCATAATCCCTAAATCATAAAGCAGAAAATCATAAAACAACTACTGAGAAGCATTGCAACGAAGCAATTAGTATGACTATCATTAGAGGAAGATCCAGAGGATGATGCAGGACAAATATCAAAGAAAGAAGACTAAGAATTAGAAGGAAGGCCAGTATCCAAAGCTGCAATCTCAGCTCTGTCATGCAGATAATCAGAGAGGTCGGGATCTTCTAACTCAAGTCTTCGATCCACTACTGTATCCGAACTTGTCATGTCCTGAGTGTTTGAATCCGAGAGAATGATAATGCTGTCTACTTGGTTCAAAAGTAAGACATCCATTGATAGAATTAAGGTTAATTTAAAGTAAGTATCATATTTTGCACCAATAAGAAGTAAGAGATATAACAGCACTACCAATACTTTTAACATATGGAGGAGATATATAATTAAAACAAATCTTGTTTCTAATAAGCCAAATATTCCACTAAGAATAGTTGATTTAATTAATTCCACTAAAAAAGTATCATTGAGAAGTATACAACAATCTAAGAGTAGAAGTAGGGTGCTCCTAGGAGTACCAAGCTCCTTTGTACTCTTAATTCTAAAACTTATCGGATTAATTTTGAACGACAAATCTAAACTGTTGAAATCCTTCTACTTTATGAGTGATGCGTCTACATGTGAAAATTTTAAAGTTTCGAATTAATTTAGTATAAAGTCAAGTGGTCAAAATTAGAAGGTTTCTAAATTAATTTTAATGCATTTATTTTTTGGAAGCCTTTTGACCACTTGATTTTATACTAAATTAATTCGAAACTTTAAAATTTTCACACGTAGACGCATCACTCGTAAGGTAGAAGAATTTCAATAGTTTGGATTCGTCGTTCGAAATTAATCCAATATATTTTAAAATTAAGAGTACAAAGGAGCTTGGTACTCCTAGAAGCACCCTAGTTCTACTCACAATCTAAATATTATAAATTTGAAACAGTTGTACAATTAAAATTTAAAGTCATTATAATTAGCAATTCATGACCAGATAGCAATCATGTCTGAAAACTAGAGAGAGAACATTTTTCCCTCTCCAATCCTTTTTTACTTTCACAATCTGTTAAAACAATCAAATGGTTCTAGCGAAGGAGATCATTTGAAGCGGAAAATATTATTAATTTCTAGTTTTCAAATTCTACAGAATCATCCCCTCTATTTTTTTTGTTTTTTTTTTGTGTCGGCAATAAATAAGTAGAGACGGAAACAATTATTCCTCCTATATCCTTAAATTTTTTTGGTATTTGTTTAGAAATTTAATTTCGTATCTCCTAATTAATGCCACTAAATCTAATCCGTCAAAAATAAAGAGAGTGAACATGATGGAGCTCGTCACTGAAAGGATTTTTTTTTTTTTAGAAAGGCCTCGTTGAAAATTATACATAATTTAATTGCAATTAGATCTTTCCTCCACTAACAATATCTTTATTTTTTAAATTGAAAACAATAACTATATATGTCTGTCACATCCAATTTTTTAATTATATTTTTTTTCAATAAATGTCACCTTTGTTTCTGAAATTAATTATTCTAATTTCATTTGTGCTTGCTAACTTTTTAATTCAAGTTTTGCATCATTTAATTGTTAATTGCAAATTAATTGTAAGTTAATGTGTCATTTTTAAACAAATTGTGTACAAATTGCTCCCAATGACTGCAATTGAAATTACAATTGGTTTGGAAATAGGATGGAGATGCTCTAACATAACTCTCCATTTATTTTTTCCAAGTTGATAGCTACCATCATGTTAGTGTTGTGATCTAGAAGCCAATCATAGAATGATTGTTTTCTAAGTTTTGTTTATGTAATTGAATGATTATGTTTATCATTTTGTTCCTTGAGTATTTTATTAATTATAGATCATTCAGGTTGAGGACTTGGAATTGTGGAACTCTATACATGTGTTAATAAATACCCTAAAGTGTCCCTAGTCTTGGTAATTAACAAGGAACATTAATTACCGGTATAAGATTAGCATTTGGATTAGATGATGATCATGTTCTGCAGATCATATGACAAGGAGTTGTCAATCTGATCAAATGGATACCTGATGGAGATCAGGGGATTGGACGTGACCAAAGTAAAACATTTAATATGGATTGTGTTTGTGTCATTAATGTTTTATTTGTGTCTGGAATTCTAAGATATGAGATGATTGTTTCTCTCACATGAGAATATATATTCGTGGATATTATCCAACGTTGTCCGTAACTGGCAATTATACAGATTCTATCTCAGTATGTATTTCTTATGTGGAGGGATAGTAATTATCAAGAATACCAATGTCCCTCATATAATGAGCGATGATATCATTGGGCCCCTTGATGAAATAATACAAGTATGTGCACATATGATTAAGGAGTTAATTATAATTACCGAATTATTTCGGAATCAAGAAACGAGTAGATTTGCAAGGATGACACACTCCTACCTTGGATCTATTCATGATATCATGAGACATGGAATTGACACGAGGCAATTATTGCTTAGGGATCGTGATTCAAGTATGGTACTTATCATCTGTGTCATTTGGGTAATTACAATGCATATTGCTAGGTGCCGCTTGTAATTTATGGAATCGAAAAGAGTTTCAGATTCTATTGCCGAATGACATAGATCCCACAGGGTCACACCGATAAGGAATTAATTAGAAATGCTCCTTAATTTATTTGACATGTATGACATGACAAATAAATTGGTTTCTCCACTAAAACATGAGAAATATAATTATTTGGATAATTATATATGATACTACAATTAATTAGATTAATTGTATTTGATTAATTCAAACAAGGAAAGTGAAACTTGGCCCAATAAACAAAGCCTAATGGCTGTTGTTAATTATGGCTCATGTTTATTTAAAGAATTGTTTCCATAATTAAAAGTTAGCCCAAAATAGTTTATCACGTTTTCTGAAAGCTGCTGCGCAATGTTTCTTATTTGGGCCATATATTTCTAGTACGATATCCGTTTTTAGCGTTCTATATCTTTCTGGAAAGGTAATAGAAAAATCTACAACTTTGTATTTCTGGAAGAAAACCAAATTAGAAATATATCATGTTCAAAAACGTGGTAGAACGTGGTGCTAAATTTAGACTACCATGTTCTGGAAACTGCTGCGCATGTTTCGTATTTTGACCATAACACCCTCATACGATGTTTGTTTTGAGCGTACCACATATGGATAGAAAGGTAAAAGAAAGATCTATAACTTTTATTCAGAGAGAAAAATCTAATTCGAATTAGATTGTGGTCAAAAACGTGGTAGAACACGGAGTTAATTTTGGAAACAGAATTTCACATTCCTTATTTGCTATATATGCCCTCTCTCTCATTCCTTTTGGAAGCAATTCGTTTTGAGAGTTGAAGTTCTGCCAAAACTCTTTCTCTCTATTGTTTCTCTTTCATGTGTTGAGAACCCACAAATCCTAGAATCAAGATTTTGTTCTCTTGGAGGATAGGGATTAAGGAGCGACCAAATTACTACTCTCTAGCAAGAGGAAAGTTTGGTTTCTAATTAATTTCTTGGTGGATACCGTGGAGGGCTTCTACTTTGGAGTCTCATCTTGGTACAAGGTGTTCAAGGTCACGCACACATCAACCACCAAGGCGCTGCAAAGCATCAACCACCATTAGCATCGATCAACAAGGAGGTGGAGGCTACAACTCTACATCTCAAGGATCTTCATTTCTTGTTTGGAGACAAGAAACTAAAGGTATGATGCTTATTGATTTGGAAATTGATTTTTGGTTTGATTTTAGTCATACATAATGATCTTTTGGTACTTTTCTTGTCAAAATTTTTGAAATTCCGCTGCCTTAAGTACCATGAAAACCCAACAAGTGGTATCAGAGCATAGGGTTTATGTATGACTGATTTTGGCCAAATTTCCAAATATGGTTAGTCAATTAAATCCCAAAATATGAAATTTTAGTTATAATATTGGGAATTAATTGATTAATAAGATTGCATGAATTGTTTATGCATGTGTGTAATTGTTGCACAAAAAAAAAAAATGACAAATCAATTATAATGCATGAATTGTTTATGCATGTGTGCAATTATTGCACAAAAGCTAACTCTGTTTTGCAGCGAAGAGTGGGTTTGTGTGGCTCATGATTTCAATGCCTTGTGTGATGTAATGAATGCTTGTGTGAATGCTTGTAACGCGGCCTTTGGTGCCCCATGATATTAATTTATTTAATTAATTAAATAAGCAAGGATGTTAACTTGCTTCTCATGTAATTCATTCAAGGCTTGCATGCCTATTACATTTAGGATTGGAAATTTTAAATGTAATTTCAATTTCTATTAGAATAGTTCTAAGTAGATTTTGGGAGGGCTTAGATAATTAAGTTGTTCAAAAGAAGACTTCGGCCATGGAGATGGTGGAAGGAGCGACGATTGCGGAAAGCGTTTTCGCAAAGAGCCATACAAACTCACAAAGCATATGTGATATGTTTTTCTGTTTATTGTTTGTATAAATTCTATGAGAGTCATAGGTTAGGTATGGGTGTATGAATCACACGACCACCTAAAATTAAATAACAAGTCCGAAAAAAAATTAAGTGTCATTCCCTTCCTTCTCTATCCAGATCAAACTATCGATCGTTAGTTGATGGGACCTACTCAGTAGGCATCACTTTCTATCTTTAGGAGATGTGGGGCATGACGGTCATGTCGAACCAAATAGAGATAGGTTTACTTGACAAGGATAATCCAAAACGGTTTTGGGCCTTGGGGAATAGTTTGTTCAAACATAAGATGCTTGAATAAACGCCAAGAGTCACCTGGTTGTGATTGGCAAGGGGTTGCCTACCTTATCTAGCTAAGTTCAAGTTTCATGCCGACGCTGGCTTGTCCTAGTAAAAATGAGGGTCTTGGACCTGCTACAAAATTGGACTTAAAATTTTATAGTTGTAGTGGGAGTTTTATTATTGTAGTAATAAAACACAAAAGCATAAACTTAACTCAAATCTTCTAATTTGTAGATCATGTCGAAAGAATCTTCCTTCTCGTTGCGTTCTCTTTTAGAAAAAGAAAAATTGAAAAACGACCGGTTCAAACTTCATGGATTGGCATCGCACTTTGAGAATTGTTCTCAGGCGCGAGAAAAAGGAATACGTCTTAACTAAACCTCTCCCCAACAAACCAAGTGACACAGATAAACAGGAAACTAAGGATGAGTACACCAAGCACGAAGAGGATGAGCTTGATGTTTCTTCCCTCTTGGTCACGTTGATGAGCCCTGAATTGCAGAGGCAGTTTGAGGCGAAATCATCGTACATCATCATGAGCCAGCTTAAGAAAATGTTTCAAGAGCAAGCTCGTGTTGAGAGGTACAATGTGACTAAGGGTTTTCTAGGATGCAAGATGGCCGAGGGTACCTCGTGAGTGCTCACATGCTCCGGATGATGAGCTATGTGGAGCAACTGGAGAAGCTCGAGTGTCCCGTGGACAAGGGGTTGGCCACGGACATCGTGTTGAACTCTCTACCATCGAGATATTCTTCATTCATCATGAATTATCACATGCATGGAATGGAGAAGAGCTTGGAAGAGCTGCATGGGATGTTAAAGACTGCAGAGGCTGACATGAAGAAAGGAGTTTCTCATGTCCTTGCGGTCTCAGAGGGAGGGAGGAAAGTTAAGAAAGGCAAAGGCAGGAGCAAACGAAAGGGTGATGCTAAGGGAAAGGCTCAGATGGAGATCTCGAGTACTCCCAAGGCCAAGACCAAAGTCCCTTCCGATGTCGAGTGTTACTACTGTAAGAACAAAGGACATTGGAAAAGGAGTTGCCCTAAGTACCTGGAGGATAAGAAGGCTGGAAAGGTTCCAACTTCTTCAGGTATGTTTGTTATTGAAGTTAACCTTGCTACTTCTATCTCGGACTGGATATTGGATACTGATTCGTGTGCTCATATTTGTTCTAATGTGCAGGCACTAAAGGATAGGAGAATGCTAGAGAAGGGTGAAGTATAACTCCACGTCGGAAATGGTGCAAGTGTTGCAGCTGTTGCCGTAGGAAATGTAGAGTTGTCTTTACCTAGTGGACTTGTAATAAAACTTAAACATGTTTACTTTGTTCCTTCTATTTCAAGAAATATTATTTCTATTTCATGTATGGACATGGATGGTTTTGTGTTTACCATCAAGAACAATTGTTGTTCTTTTTTATAGAAATGGTTTATTTTATGGATCTTCTTTTGTGCGAAATGGTCTATACTTGCTTGAAATGGATAAACAAGTCCTTAACATTAATAACAAACGACTCAAGGCCCAACATGAGAGTGAGACTCTTGTGTGGCATTGCCGTTTAGGTCATATAAATGACAAACGCATCAAGAAATTGCAAGAGGTAGGACTTCTTGGTCAATTTGACTTTAAGTCGATTGATGTGTGTGAGTCTTGTTTACTTGGAAAAATGACTAAGGCGCCTTTTACCAAGAGTGGTGAGAGGACAAATGAGTTATTGGCACTCATACATACTGATGTGTGTGGACCAATGAGCATTTGTGCAAGAGGTGGCTATTCATACTTCATCACGTTTCTCGATGACTTTAGTAGATATGGTTATGTCTACCTGCTGAGACATAAATCTGAATCCTTTGAAAAGTTCAAAGAATTTAAGAATGAAGTTGAAAACCAACTGGGCAAAAGAATAAAGGCCATGCGATCGGATCGCGGTGGCGAGTACTTGAGTAACGAATTTGGTCATTATCTAAAGGAGAATGGAATTGTTTCACAACTCACTCCTCCAGGAACACCACAATGGAATGGTGTTTCCGAGAGGAGAAATCGAACCTTGTTGGACATGGTTCGATCGATGATGAGCCAAGCTAGTTTACCACCTTCCTTTTGGGGTTATGCACTTGAAACCGCCGCATTCACACTAAAAACAAGGTACCATCTAAATCCGTAGAGAAAACACCACATGAGATATGGCATGGAAAGGTTCCTAACATGTCTTTTCTTAAGATTTGGGGTTGCGAGGCTTATATCAAACGGTTGATATCGGAGAAGCTAGGACCCCAAATCGACAAGTGCTTATTCATCGGATATCCCAAAGAAACTAAGGGATATTACTTCTATCGGCAACTGAAAGCAAGGTAGTTGTTGCCAGACATGCTGTATTCTTGGAGAAAGAGTTTCTTGCAAGAAGAAGTAGTGGGAGAAGTGTGCAACTTGAAGAGGTTCATGATGCAACACCTAACAATGAGATCAGGTTAGATCCCATTGTCCCACCCATGAATGAAGAGGCTAGTGGGAGTCAACAAGAACCTATTTCGCAAACAGTTGCGGAAGAAGTTCAAGTTTCATCCCATGAAGCAATTCCACAAGGAGTTGTGGAAGAAGGTCAAGAAGCAGATTCACAAAGGGTTGTGGAGGAAGCTATTGAACCTCAAGCACCTGTTACTCGTAGGTCAACAAGAGTGAGTCATCCGCCTGAAAGATGGTTAGGGCTCCATGAGGTGACAGTATTGGATACTGAAGATCCTTTGACCTATGCGGAAGCGATGGCGAGTCCCGACTCTACTGAATGGCTAGGAGCCATGCAATCTGAAATGCGATCTATGTACGACAATCAAGTGTGGAATTTGATTGATCCTCCGGTAGGGATAAAGCCTATTGAGAACAAGTGGGTTTTCAAAAGGAAATCGGACATGGATGGCAACTTGACTACTTACAAAGCACCTACTGGTAGCGAAAGGTTTTAAACAAATTCAAGGAGTTGATTATGATGAAACCTTCTCGCCCGTGGCTATGTTTAAGTCAATTCGGATTATCTTAGCAATTGCCGCATTTTATGATTATGAAATATGGCAAATGGATGTCAAAACCGCATTTCTAAATGGAGATTTAGAAGAGGATGTGTATATGACACAACCATGCGGTTTTGTAGATCCTAGTAATGTTAAGAAAGTGTGCAAGCTTCGAGAGATCTATTTATGGACTGAAGCAAGCATCTCGGAGTTGGAACAAACGCTTTGACAAAGAGATCAAAATGTTTGATTTTGTCAAGTGCGAAGAAGAACCTTGTGTATACAAAAGGGTTAGTGGGAGTGCTGTCACTTTTCTGGTGTTGTATGTGGATGACATACTTCTGATCGGAAATGACATTCCTTCTCTGAATTCTGTGAAAACTTCATTGACGAAGGTGTTCTCAATGAAGGATCTGGGTGAAGCTGCCTATATTCTAGGCATCAAGATCTATAGAGATAGATCTAGGAGACTCATAGGATTGAGTCAAAGTACGTACATTGACAAAGTGCTAAAGAGGTTTAGCATGCAGGATTCCAAGAAAGGTTTCTTGCCAATGTCTTCTGGCATCCCATTGAGCAAGAAGCAGTGTCCTTCGACGACTGTTGAGCTCGATAGCATGAAGAGAGTACCATATGCTTCGGCAATTGGTTCTATCATGTATGCCATGATATGCACCCGCCCAGATGTGTCATACTCGTTAAGTGTGACTAGCAGATATCAGGCCAATCCAGGATTAGCACATTGGACTGCTGTCAATAATATCCTAAAGTATCTCAAAAGGTCTAAGGATATGTTCCTTGTCTATGGTGGAGAATCTGAGCTTGTTGTAAGGGGTTACACCGATGCTAGTTTCCAGACTGACCATGATGACATGAGATCGCAATCGGGATATGTGTTCATTCTCAATGGTGGTGCTGTGAGCTGGAAGAGTTCCAAGCAGGAGACCACAGCTGATTCAACCACCGAGGCTGAATACATAGCGGCCTCAGAAGCTGCGAAGGAAGGATTTTGGATCAAGAAGTTCCTGGCCGAACTTGAAGTGGTTCCTAGTTCTTCCGATCCTGTAGAGCTCCTTTGTGACAATAATGGAGCTATTGCACAGGCCAAAGAACCAAGATCACACCAGAAATCCAAACATGTTCAACGAAGGTATCACCTGATTCGAGAGATTATCAATCAAGGTGATGTGAAGATTTGCAGAGTTGATACGGACAGCAACACAGCTGACCCGCTAACAAAGCCGCTTTCTCAAGCAAAGCATACGATGCACACTGCCTCTATGGGTATGAGATACATTAGAGAGTGGATTTGAGATTGTATTAGACTACACTTATTTAGAGTTTTTTTTTTATACATGGAGATGTATATGGGATTGGCTCTAGTTCAAGTGGGAGATTGTTAGTGTTGTGATCTAGAAGCCAATCATAGGATGATTGTTTTCTAAGTTTTGTTTATGTAATTGAATGATTATGTTTATCATTTTGTTCCTTGAGTATTTTATTAATTATAGATCATTCAGGTTGAGGACTTGGAATTGTGGAACTCTATACATGTGTTAATAAATACCCTAAAGTGTCCCTAGTCTTGGTAATTAACAAGGAACATTAATTACCGGTATAAGATTAGCATTTGGATTAGATGATGATCATGTTCTCGAGATCATATGACAAGGAGTTGTCAATCGATCAAATGGATACCGATGGAGATCGGGGATTGGACGTGACCAAAGTAAAACATTTAATATGGATTGTGTTTGTGTCATTAATGTTTTATTTTGTGTCTGGAATTCTAAGGTATGAGATGATTGTTTCTCTCACATGAGAATATATATTCGTGGATATTATCCAACGTTGTCCGTAAATCGGCAATTATACGGATTCTATCTCGGTATGTATTTCTTATGTGGAGGGATAGTAATTATCAAGAATACCAATGTCCCTCATATAATGAGCGATGATATCACTTGGGCCCCTTGATGAAATAATACAAGTATGTGCACATATGATTAAGGAGTTAATTATAATTACCGAATTATTTCGAATCAAGAAACGAGTAGATTTGCAAGGATGACACACTCCTACCTTGGATCTATTCATGATATCATGAGACATGGAATTGACACGAGGCAATTATTGCTTAGGGATCGTGATTCAGTATGGTACTTATCATCTGTGTCATTTGGGTAATTACAATGCATATTGCTAGGTGCCGCTTGTAATTTATGGAATCGAAAAGAGTTTCAGATTCTATTGCCGAATGACATAGATCCCACAGTGGTCACACCGATAAGGAATTAATTAGAAATGCTCCTTAATTTATTTGACATGTATGACATGACAAATAAATTGGTTTCTCCACTAAAACATGAGAAATATAATTATTTGGATAATTATATATGATACTACAATTAATTAGATTAATTGTATTTGATTAATTCAAACAAGGAAAGTGAAACTTGGCCCAATAAACAAAGCCTAATGGCTGTTGTTAATTATGGCTCATGTTTATTTAAAGAATTGTTTCCATAATTAAAAGTTAGCCCAAAATAGTTTATCACGTTTTCTGAAAGCTGCTGCGCAATGTTTCTTATTTGGGCCATATATTTCTAGTACGATATCCGTTTTTAGCGTTCTATATCTTTCTGGAAAGGTAATAGAAAAATCTACAACTTTGTATTTCTGGAAGAAAACCAAATTAGAAATATATCATGTTCAAAAACGTGGTAGAACGTGGTGCTAAATTTAGACTACCATGTTCTGGAAACTGCTGCGCATGTTTCGTATTTTGACCATAACACCCTCATACGATGTTTGTTTTGAGCGTACCACATATGGATAGAAAGGTAAAAGAAAGATCTATAACTTTTATTCAGAGAGAAAAATCTAATTCGAATTAGATTGTGGTCAAAAACGTGGTAGAACACGGAGTTAATTTTGGAAACAGAATTTCACATTCCTTATTTGCTATATATGCCCTCTCTCTCATTCCTTTTGGAAGCAATTCGTTTTGAGAGTTGAAGTTCTGCCAAAACTCTTTCTCTCTATTGTTTCTCTTTCATGTGTTGAGAACCCACAAACCCTAGAATCAAGATTTTGTTCTCTTGGAGGATAGGGATTAAGGAGCGACCAAATTACTACTCTCTAGCAAGAGGAAAGTTTGGTTTCTAATTAATTTCTTGGTGGATACCGTGGAGGGCTTCTACTTTGGAGTCTCATCTTGGTACAAGGTGTTCAAGGTCACGCACACATCAACCACCAAGGCGCTGCAAAGCATCAACCACCATTAGCATCGATCAACAAGGAGGTGGAGGCTACAACTCTACATCTCAAGGATCTTCATTTCTTGTTTGGAGACAAGAAACTAAAGGTATGATGCTTATTGATTTGGAAATTGATTTTTGGTTTGATTTTAGTCATACATAATGATCTTTTGGTACTTTTCTTGTCAAAATTTTTGAAATTCCGCTGCCTTAAGTACCATGAAAACCCAACACATCATGCTTCTCAAAAAAAAAATCTCAATTGATTGATTTGTTTACATGTCAAATTGAGCTGAACTCGATTTGAAATTCAATCGAGTTATCAAACTCAAATTAATGTGAATTCAATACAAACTATGCTCTACAATTATTAGCTTTTATATTTATTTTTGTATTATCTTAAGAAAAATTAAGTAATAATAACTAATACTATTCTATTTTTGGAAATAAAATTTATTTAATTATGAATATTTATATTTTATAATAAATTTAAAACAATTTATATATATATTTAAAAGATGATATCTCTGTTGCTATAACTAACCTAATATTACATATTAAGCTATTTTGAATCGAGATTTTTAGAAGAATATGTTTTATCCTAGAGGATAAAAAAATGATTATTGAGAATGTAAGATTACATATATCGGTCTAAAATATGATTAATATTATTGACGGTAAGTATTCATGTGGATACTCATGCTATTAAGAAATTATTGTAATTGAGAAAATGGAAATCAAATTCATGTGGGCAGGAAATTTCTAATTAATAACAGAGTCCATCTGTCTATCTATGATATAGACGATCATAATTAAAATATGAATTTGCCATTCTCAAAATCTAATACTTTTTCTATTTCAATTATGACCATATGAGCAAGAGATTTGATGCTGAGAAAATGATCAACCTAATTATATATTGTTACTCTTTTTTGGACTGAATTCTCTCGCTCCTGGGCGGCAGGATTTTTCTCGCTCCTGAGTCACTAAAACGTGGGCCACATCAAAACTAAAAATCAATATTTAAATTTATAAATCCGTCTGGACCCAATTGTCAGTCTCACTGGGGGAAGGTGATCTCTGTCTCTCTTTTTTATGCTCTAATAGTGGCTAATACGTGCTATTTAAGGGAGATAGCCTGTATGCGGGATGGGTTGGTTTCTGGGAAATATTGTCCTATCTCGGGATGATAGGCCGAGATGCGAGGTGTGGTTGCAATTAAGGGATTGACTTATCTCAGGTTGACAAGTCGGGACAGAAAGAAAAGAGGGTTTGAGATATTTGAACTATTTCCCATGCGATATCTCTCTTGGTGTCTCTTAGCAGAAAAATTTGATCCTTTTTTTTCAGGATTTTTCGCCTTTTATAGGCTGCTCTTTAACTGCCCTCCCGTGTTAGTCGAGAGATCGTGGGAGCGGTTATAGAGATCGTGGGAATGATTATCCCGCATAAGGCGATGCACACCTAATGTCGGATTATCCGTTCCTCATATGACTGTCGGGCCTATCTTTTACAGACTTTGATTTTCAATGCATTTTGGGATGTTCTTATTAATCCCGGACTGACCTTTTTTAAAGAGAGATCCGAGTTCCGGTTTTTATTAGTCCAAAATTAAATTTAGAGTCTTAACTCTATCCGTGGCTATCAGTGAACCTAATTATTGTTATATACCCAAGTTCGTACTTGCGCTAGTTAAAAATCTAATCGAAATAATCGAGTAATTGGGTTTCATTAATTCGAATCAAATAAAACAAGACACAATTTAATTACGAACTAAAACGACGTCTCATAAAAGATGAATGGACACATTAATTAGAACTACCTAATGAATGAAAATTATGTAAGATTAAGAAACTTCGATCAATAATGATGTACAAATCACACAACCAATTGCAGCAAGCTCGGCATTTATGAACTAATTTTTGGAATTGTCGATCGATTTGGACCTAAACATTATTGATTTAATTTGTAAGCGTACGCGCTCTGAGGGTGGGGCCCCGACTCATGATTATGGTATGAGCGAGAAGAAAAGAACTTGGGCCACAAAATTTATGAGGGTATAATGGGCAATCGATCTGGAAGCAGCACAATGAATACATTTTAAAAAAATAAGAAAATGCCTCCGTTGTTACTAGTGAAGAAAAATACAAAATGAGATATCAATGTGGATAAGCTGTTATGGAGAAAGAAATTGAAAGCAGACCTGAATTCTTGTATTTGTTGTTGTCTTTTTTTTTTTTTTTTAGTGAGTCTTTAGTTTTGAGAATCTGAACTATAATGTTTACATTTAATTACTTTTCTGTAAACTTGATAACTTCTACTAAAAATTTTCAAAAAAAAATAAAAATGTACATAGTAATTATAGATTAAAAATGGCTGTAATAAAAGAGGAGAATTCAGATACTTCATGTTTTTTTATATCTCATTGTATCTTACATTCTTCATTATGAAAATATATCATATATATATTCCGCCTAGAGTTGTTGCATAGGACATAAATCTGTTGTTATTCCAAAGGAATCACATGATCCTGTTATTTCGATTCCACATGTTCAAAGTTTTTTATGCATGAATCTAAAAAAAAAATTCGAACTTCGACAAAAATCAACGGTTGAGATTGGAATAACAGAATCCTGTGATTCCTTTGGAATAACAGCAGATTTATTCCCTGTTTCACAAGCCATGGTGTTTCGACAGGGAGAGGAGGGTGTCCGATGCCCATCGGATCAAACTCGGTTGGATCAGTGATTTATACCGTCCAATTCACTTCAAAATCTATGCACATCACTTTAATATCCGTGCTATTGGCTTTAATATTCGTGTGCACAAATCTGAAGTGGATCAGACAATAGAAACCACCCATCGAACTGAATTTGATCCGATGGGCATGGGACACCCCCTCTCTCGTTTGACAAGTTGCAACTTAAAGCACATCAAACTTCCCAACAACTTAAATCAATGTTCTTTTAATCATTTAATATAACCTTTTCAATCTAATTAATATAATATATTAATATTCAACCTTAGCTAGCTATATGAATTAATAATCTGGCAGTTCCTATCAGAACTCTGCTGCTGCTGTGTCGCCTAAGTGCTGTGCTGTATTTGGGATTATATCATCATACACATATATATATGCAGTTGCTCCATATAGGACCGCAAACTCTTGGCATGTTTAGCCGACATTACTTGTGCATCATGTGCAATACCACATGATCACAAATAAACAGTTGAAGCTCCATGTATTAATATGGTCTCACCATATATGTCATGTGCACCTTGCTATAAAAGAACGGTTTCTTATGTTTTTATGCGCTTCTATGCATGATTGGCACATGCATCGGATTGGCCTCGATTATATATATAGAGAGAGATAGCTAGAGCTAGACTATTGTATGTTGCGAAGCAAGAATTTTGTTTTACTTCACATTCATATTTCTGTTTTTAAAAATCAAATAATCAATTCAAACCACTCAACAAGATGTCCATATTGAAATGTGCTTCGAGACTAAATTTTGATATTTTTTGAAAAAAATTTACTATTTTTTAGAAACGTACAAAATCATTGTTTTTGGACTGTTTAGAAACAGTGATGTTGTACGTATCTATAAAAAATTAGTAAACAATTTCCAAAAAATATAAAATTTGGTCTCTGAACACATTTTAATATGAAAATCATGTTGAGCGATTCAGATCGACTGTTCGTATTTTAATCGTACGATTTTTAGAAGTTTTGGACGGTGTCCGGTCCAGAGTCATTTGGACCAAATCTTATTCCTCTATATCTGCCTTAAATTTTGCTTGAATTTAAATTGTGACGTACGACTAATTATTTTAGTATTTTATTGTTCCTTGTAAAGATGGCAACAAACATCAAAACATAAAAGTTTCATGTTCTCTGATCGATGTACCACAAATGGCTTGTATCAAATTTAATGGACAGAAAAGATTAATTTCAATAATGCCCCTAAAGACAAAAAAATATATATATATAAAACCTATATGTACATTATTAACACTACTGCAAGCAAATATGCTATTATTTTCCCATGTGACAAATCAAAGTGGGGGCAAAAAAAAAAAAAAAAAAAAAAAAAAACTACAACCTCACTTTTAGATCTAGTAACCCATCCAAAAACATCAATTTCTCAAAGGAAAATGAAAACCATACTATTTGCTTCTCCAAACTATGAAACATGAATTATATAAAAGGCACCCTCTCTCATATCAGTACAATGAATTTAACAAGAACTGAAAAAAAAAATAAGAAACAATTGAGAACATACGTACTCCTAGCGCCTTGCAGGTCGCTTCACCGGCTTTCGAAAAATGGAGCAAATTATACAACCCGAGACCTTCGGTGATGGCGGGTCTACATCGGGCGAGACGTAAGCAGTATGAAAAATTTGCTTCTTAACAGCAGTTTTACTTGTTTTCTTTATATCTGATGCCTGTTTTCCTTCTTCGACTTCTTGCTTCAACATGTCGATAGAGCCGACACTTCGGGAGTGTCTCAACTGTGACAAATCGGGTTTCTGTTCCTCATCGTGCTCTCCATGTTTCTCTTCTTCGCTGTTGAGGCTCGCAAGAAATCGCTCATCCCAGACCAGACCGGACGAACCAGATCGTCTGAACGTCGTTGCTGATCTCTGCAACCCTTCCATATATATGTTTCCTTTTCCTCTCTGATCTCTCTTTAAATGGTGATGCTTGAATTAACAGGTGACACAAATTACATAAGCACTTCTGAGTTTGCCCGGGGGCGAGGATATATAAGCAGGGATTGTCGTTGATTGTATGTGGCTTGGAAGAATTATGTAAGCCTATGTGAAGTGAGTTGGTAAGGTATCCCATTTAGGACTGCAAATGAATCGAATCGAATCGAACTTACTCCATTTTGAGTTTGGTTTGAATTAATTTCAAACTAAGTTTGATTTGAATTAATTTCGAATTGAATTTTTTACAAACTCAATTTCGAATTTTTTACGAACTTTTTTATGACAAGAAAGAGTGATCGTAGTCGCCGAGAACGAGAGGTGAAAGTCGTCTAGGGTTTCAGAACTGAGCGCGAGAGTTACGACTTACAAATTATAACTTATGGCTGGGCGACCTTATGTTTTAATTTTTAAGTCATTAGCGAACATAAGTCATCAGCGGAAATCAACAGTTCACGTTACTTTTAGATTAGAACTAGAATAGTTCGCGAACCTATTTCAAATGAACGAGGTCCAGTTTGAATTTGGTTTGAATTAATTTCAAATTATTTTGAATCGAAATTTTTTTGAACTTTTTCGAATCAAACTCGAATAGAATCACGAACTACGAACATTTTTTACAGTCCTAGTCTCATTCAGGGACGGAGCCAGACATACAAACTATGGGGTCAAATGTAAATGAGAGTCAATTATATAAAATTTTCATACTACGAATGTGGACAATTTTATCTAGTTATTTTATCGTATAAACTTTTTTTAAATAAATAAGAGTTAGTTAACCCCGTTCCTTAAACTTTCATCTGCACTGGTTCCATATTAATTATTTTCTAGTGCATGTGATGGGAAATTGTGAATGAGACATTACTCGTTACAGGAAATAGCATACTGCACATGCCACAGGAAACCCAGGATTAGGTGTCCAGATGGGGTTAAGCGAACGCGTATCCTCTGCATTAACTCAAAAGAAAATCTTTGGAGTGAATAAATCTCAACCATCCAATCTGCTTTAAGATCCATACAAATTATATGCACATTAATATTAAAGGTCATATATTAAAATTAAACGGTTGACTCAAAAGATTCTATTTTGAGGTAATGCAGAGGATACTTGTTCGGGCTGAAGCAGGGACGAAATAAGAGTCAAATAAGAGTTACTTTGACATTGAAAATGGGACAATTCTACACAAGTTGTTGGTACAGATAATTTTTTTTATAGATTTCTCTGCCGACCTAGACGACTTATTTTTGGTCTTTAGACCTGAGGAGGATTTCATTAAACTCGTGGTCTGTGGTTAAGCACATTGTTTATATCCCCTATTAATTGGTTCAGTTGAGGTACCAGTATCACTCTCAAGTTAAATTAGGGGGTGTTCAAATTGTTCGGTTTGTTTGGTTTTCAACTGAACTGAAAAATTTTGGTTTAAATGGTTCGGTTTTTCGGTTTAAATGAATTAGTTCGGTTAAAATTTTGAATTTTTTCAGTTTAAATGTGTCGGTTCGGTTTAGACTTTTCAAAACCGACTATAAACCGACCAATCGAATTATATTGGTTTAAGTATGGTTTAAGCAGTTTAGACTACATATTTTGTATGGAATTGAACAACTTGTGTATGAACATGTGTAATTTTTATTAATAATAGCACTAATATGTTTACTTCGGTTTGTTCAGTTCAGTTCTTAATTAATTTATAAGTTTCATTAGTTCGGTTGGATTCTATTTTTAAAAACCGAAAAAATATTTAGTTTAATTATTTTAATTCGGCTTTGACCAAACAAACGGTTAGAACACTCTAAGTTAAATACCGGTAAAAAGAATATTTCAACTGTATGACTTTGACCAAGTTAATTAATATAATAGCTAAACGTAGTAATTAAAAAATTAAGGGAAAAAAATCCAATTTAAAACTTTTTTCAAAGCAAGAACCGATCGATTTAATATATTAATTGCAATTTGTCTTTAAATTCTATGGCTAAATTTATCCTTTATTCATAGAATAAAATGCAATATGGGAAACATGAAAATGTGTAAATAAAGCAACTACAGTTATAATATGTAGAGGAGTGCTATGAGTAATTCAGTTAATTTTTTTAAACTGTTTTACAATTTATAATGATTATTTTTTCCAGTGTTTATACTTTATGTTATCAATTGTTGATAGATAAAATGATAGTTGGTTGTATCCAATATTTTTTAAACACTTGCAATTTTAACTAAAAATTAAGACCAATAATAGAAATTGGTATTTATCCTGATTTTATTTTATCATTATCCATTGAGAGAGTGCAAACTTTCTTATCTAATTATTATCATAGATAGTATTTTATTCATTTGGAATAAAATTGAAGCTTCAATCTATAATAAAAAATAAAATAGAATTTTTCTATTGAAATTTTATAAAAGATATTTTGTTTTATTCCAAAATAAACGAAATTCTAATCCAATAAGATATATGTTGAGTTTTTGAAAAAAATTAAAAAATTCTCAAAAACTCAACATAAAGATTTATTTATATATTTTTATATTTTATATATAAAAAATATTGTTTTCTTTTATTTTATTTTTCTCAAGTACTACAAACATCACAGTACTAATTATAAACACTTCATTGTGAAAGTTTGAACTTGCGACACATTATTCATATCTTATATAATGCCTATTTATTAATTTAAATTTGAATTATCTGATGTTTAATTAAGTTTGTATTGTCAGGCTGAGTGTAATTTTTAATTACGCTTAGTATTTAAATTCTAGGGGTCTGTGTATAAATTTGCATACAGTTGGGAACTTGTGGGCTAGTTTCCGATCCATGAATGAAGGTTTTTAATGGTGTGGGGGCGAATTCTGCATAATTGACTTATAATCATTAATTTGGCATCACTGAACAGAAGCTGTTAACGGTATGAACATCTTATTTTGCGTATCAATGCGGTACAGGCGGATGCTGACGATGTTGCTACTGATCAAGGGGGTCCACCGGCATAGGACATTAATTGATTGGTGGGGATTAATTCTTCCTTGAGGGATCCACTTACATCATTTATTTTGTGATGATTTAAGAGGACGAAGGATTTGTATCCTTCTCAGGTACTGTAGAGGATTATCCTCACTTTACGGTTTGAGATTCGGACTAGCGCAGGGGCAGTATTATTTGGCTTTGAGATTTGTGCCAAGTTAAAATGAACGGTCCAGATGTACCAATTGTAAAAGATTCCCTTATCAGGTAATGGAGAGGATGTGAATTCACGAAGTTTGGGGATTAAAATAATACATACATTTAGCAAGGAAATACCCCCTAATGAATCCACATGCCAAGACTGAACACTATTCTGACGCTAACAGTAATGTGACTAGCACATGCCGAGTCTTACAACCACATGCAATTCTCAATTATACCACAAGAAAATGGGATGAGGCAACAAGATAGAGGGACTTTTAACAAAAGGCCCTTGTACATTTCAAAATTCAAAGTTTACACAAACAATTGTACTCGTGCTCGAAGAATGAAACATCCCCGACTTATCTAGATACAGTTCGAGTTACAGATTGCCGCTGATATCTGGCAGGTATAATAAACTTGTGTGGAATCCCATCTCCATTCCGCTTCTCCTCGAACCAATTAACCACAACCTTTCTAGGTAGATTCGACACATGCACTATACTGCTTATTACCTCATCCTGACAAAATAAACAAGTTATTAGAGAAAGCTGGTAGGTAATTATCAAAGTACATAAAACTAAAAATCTTCGTTAAGTTCTGATAAATACTATTTTCCACGGTAATAGTGGGACCTCAATGTGGTTCATTATAAAAGTAACAAAATAATAAAAGACTCAATTTTAAATGATTATGAGTTAAAGGGGATAAATGTCATAATCAAGTTTGGAGTAGAGTAGATGTCTTTTCTGGTAGTGAACTGTGCCTGCTAGAGATATATACCCGACTGACAACTGCACAGATTTTGACTGCCCAGAATTAAATAACTTAATTATTATTTGTTTTTCTTCGGTGAAGGGGGGAGGGGGAGGAGGTGTTGGTTATCAGAATATATGTTGATAAATGTTTTGTCTTCTAAAATTTTCATCCTCAACCAATTCACAGACCTTTAACAGAGCAGCCTTTCAAAATGCAATCCCACTACCCAGATGTTCAGAACCATTTCTTGAACTAGTGTTTTTAACTTGTGAAAAATCTATAATGTCCACAAACATATGGTCAAACCATTGTTTGCAGATTTTCGACATTTTGGGCCTAAATAGTTTCAAATGAAAAAAACACAATTTTCCGCAAATAAATTGTCCAAGACTCATTTTTGTCGATATCTCTTCCCAACTATTGTCGTGAAAAAAGGGTACCAATTCCAATTGAATGGGTTAAAAAAAACAAAGCCTATCATTGGATCCAGATGGTAAATTCTGACAGCAAATACTTTCAAATGGTCAAACATTTTTTCCTATTGTTTGGGTGTTGCTTAAAATACAAAGGCTGCAGAATAATTTACAGTATGCAAATAACACCCCCAACATCTCTTGTATTTGCACCACATCAATCTCTTTTACGTATTTGCAAATACTTGCTCCAAAACTACGAGTAACTTGAACAAAATGACTGCACTGCCCCTAACTTTTTAATGTGTCTATTTGCAAGATGCATTATAATATTCATAAACACAGTTTACTAACCGTGGGACGTTTTGTTCTGGAGTAAACTCTTTCGAGTGTCTCAACCTGCACTCTCTTCAGCCTCTTCTGATAAGGCTGTTGTGCTGGATGTCTCTTCTGACGAGGCTGTTGTTTTACTTCCAGTTCTGTCTCCTTAGATTTGACCTCAGTAGCATCAGCAGAAATAGAGGAACCCATTTCGCTACTTTCTGGCACAATAGGAGTCTGAGGACTGGGCTCATCTGGCAAAGAATCAGACATGAGTAGCAGACTGGGAGGTGGATTGCGAAGGTACTCGAGGACTGTGGCTCTGTCTAATCCCACATCTTCTGCAAGTTTTTTAATCTAGACATAACAGAAAATAAGATATCTAGTGAACATGGGTGTTCAGTTGGAAACATGAAATTATTTTAATAAGAAAGAAGGACAGCTGAAAAATGCAGGGATTTTGTAAATCAATAGTTAGTTGATATTTTCTAGGACTAATGACAACCTTTCTTCCACCAACATTTCAGAGGCTTTCATATAATTACAGATTGAAGGATGATACAAAACACAAAGTCAAAGATGAAAATTAAGCAAAAACACCCAAGTTTCTCTGCAATTACATTTACACACCCATCAAATTTTCTGTCAAGACATCAAAAAGTTCATATAATTATCTATCAATATAATGTCTTAATTTTTTTGGGAAGTATGCATATTGCAATTACATAACATACTTAAAATTCTGCAATGAAAGAAATTTCAGCTCTTTGCCTCTTTTAAAGGCTCTCAACTACCCTTTCCAGGGCTAAAATTGAGCGAGTATCTTCAATCTTATTATTGGTACATTTACTACAAAATTTGCATGAGCACTCCTGAGATTCTAATTTAATATAATAACTTTGGTTCTATCAGAATATAGCTCAGTTTTACTATAAAGGGAAATCACTGTTATTGTTTTCTTCAAAGGCTTTCATAAGTTCTGGTGATAAACTTCAAAAAAAAAAATTCTTAATGACTCTACAATAACTGTCCAAAATATAATAACATAAAAGGGATTTGCAAATAGCACAAAATATTAATTGCATAATGGAAAAAACACCAACATTTCTCATATTACAATTACAGCACAACATACTTGAGATATTTGCAATTTACACTCAAATAGTAGGTTAGGGTGGTGGAAAAAGAATGCCCAGCTGAGTATTAACAAATTTTATATACTTGTTTGAACCAACCACTACGTTCTGACTTCTTCGTTTGTTTGTACCAATCATGAAAAAACCAATATTATAACAAACTGGCAAGAAAACTTTTGGTCATTTCTAGCTCGACTCAAAGCTTAGTGTAGCATTTAAACACTTTGACATCATTGTAAAAAAAAAACTGATAATGGAAATTGTCCACCTGAAATAAGAAAATATCTCTGTGTTCTTCACACAAACAAAAGGGCATCAGGTACAGCTTGAAAAAAATTAAAATAAAAAATAACAAAAGAACTCAAATTTATATTTTTCAGAATTGCATATGAGCATGATCTTACACTGGCCTTGCGCTTTCCAATCTTCAATGCACGAGCCAACTTTCTCATCTGCCATGTTCTAAGCTGTGGCAATTGGATCACATCCTCCTCCTCTCCAAGCCCCATTAAATTCAAGCCGTCTTCGTCCAACTCCACTCCTGATTCCCCCAAAGCCTGTGAGATTTCCTTTTGAAACCTCACCACATCCTCATCCTTGATTTCCACATCATCTTCTGACGGGCTGTGGTTGTTGAAATCTTTCTCCAATTGAGAAAAAAATGCTTCAAGTGCATCCTTCGCAGCTTCTTCTTCATCTTCTTCTTCTCCTTCTTCATTGAATTCTTCCTCATCTTCCTCTTCTTCCTCCCCCATGAAATCATCTAGTGCTGTCTAACAGGGTTATGCATAAGAAACACACATGTTGAGCATCATGGTATGCAATCAAGTTGTTTAAACTATATAATTCTAGTTGATTTTCATTTTTTCTTTTGCATGTCGTTTGATTTGTGTCGTTGATGCTTCGTAACTGAGTACTTAATTGAGACCATCCCATATGGCACTGTGCCCTTCAAATAAGATTCATACCAAATTAGTACAAGTTGCAGCAGGGACGCAAGTGGATTAGATATTATCTGTATGTATCTGGATATTGACGGACAACAGATAATCCGATACGGCTATTGACCGACATTGATACAAAATATTTTTCAAGCATATGTGAATCCAGATACAGATATCTATACAGTTTTCTATACGGAAGTGTATACCTCTTTACAATTCACAAGTTCCACTATAGCATAATTGAGCCACTAGAAAAAACTAAGAAGACCAAATCTAATTGGGAACAACAGGTACCTATCAAATGAGCACAGATTAAACAGTGATACTGATTCTTCATTACAAGACGAAAGTAATTATATCCAAGTCTACAGACGTAACGCAACAACAACAAAAGGAGAGTCATTTTTTCATCTTTTATAGCTTAAAATTTACCTTTTTCTTTGGAGGTGGGCTCGTCGTTGCTAAATGCGACTCTTTTTTCTTTCTCCGACGCCAGAAGGCGATAACAGAGGAGCGAGGTGGAGAGGAGCTGAGAGGTACAAACGAAGGAATCGCGGGGCCCAGACGCAGGGGCGAGTAACTGGTGTGTCCGCCATGAGAGCCGAGTTGGATAGGATAAACCCTACCCAAGAGGGTTGAAGGAGAGCAAGGGCAAGCAGCCATGGCAAGAAAAACCCGAAAAAGAAAACTACATCCTTTGATTTTTTTTTTTCGAAATATCTCTAGTTCATTTATCAAAGAGAACAGAGTGGGTCCGATGCCCTTCGGACCTACTTTTAGGTTCAACGAGATATATAACCGTCCGATCTATCTTAATATCTGTGCGTACGAAATTAAAGCAGACCGTACGACAATTAAAGCATTTCTCACGAAAATTAAAGCATAATGAACGGTGTATGAACCCGTCGAACAAAAGTAGGTCCAATGCCCATCTAGTTTTTGAGCTGTACTGTTGCAGCATGGGTGAATGTTTACTTGGGCCTGCGCGGCTTTTAGTTGGGCCATCTTACTTCATTTTGATTTCTAGGCCTACTTAATGGCCTTTATACAAATAAACATAGGTCTGCTTGTAGGATGTCAACGGAGTGAATTCGGAGCAGACAATGCTAATAACAAATTTATATGATCATATTCACATCTCAATGAGTAAATATGAATACGAATACAAATACGATTGTAAACGGATATTAAAATGTAAAAATAAAATTCATTTTAAACGAATACGGATATAGAGTAAATAATCCACTAATACATATTTAAATAGGAATACGAAACAAATAATTATCGAATAATTCAATCATACGAGTGCTTTAAGATACAAATACTAATTAACAAAATTAAGAAATAACAAATCAGAAAATAAAATAAGAAAAAAATTATTCAACTATCTTTGTGTACATCAACGAGTAACCCAAACAATTCCCACTAAAGAAATCATTTTTTTTATAATGAGATTCAAACAAAATGATTGACGAGGCTGCGACCCACGTGATTCACTAACAGATCCAACTTTATTTTATAAAGAAATTATTTTTTAATAAAAAAACATTTTTTTATATTAAATAATTATATAGTTTGAGCTAGGCTGCAAACGAATCAAACTGAATCGAACTTACCTTAGTTTGAGTTTGATTTGAATTAATTTCGAATCGATTTTTTTACGAACTCAATTTCGTATTTTTTACAAAAAAAATTCGACAAGGAAGAGTGATCGTAGTCACCGAGAGTGATTGGTGAAAGTCATCTAGGGTTTCAGAACTAAGAACGCAGGTTACGACTTACAAGTTATGACTTATGGCAAGACAGTGTTATGTTTTAACTTTTAAGTCATCAACGAATATAAATCATCAACGGAAATCAATGGTTCAGTTACTTTGAGATTCAAACTAGAATAGTTCGCGAACCTATTTCGAACGAACCAGATCCAGTTTGAGTTTGGTTTGAATTAATTTCAAACTATTTCGAATCGAAATTTTTAGGAACTTTTTCGAATCAAATCACGAACTATGAATTCTTTGTGCAACCCTAGTTAGAGCTGCCTTTACTCAAAAATAAAAAATAAATAGATTAAATAAAGCAATTCACTTGTCAGTCATATGGAATAGATACAACATTTTAGTCCGGACTGCCACATCTTTTAGTCACACAACAAAGATTAAAATGGAATTGGAATGCTTATACACACACACACACATGCATGTAAATTGTGCCTATATAGAAAAAGAGAGTTAGTTTCCTGTAACTGGTATAGCAGACCATTCCTTCTTCTATATTTGTACCAGCACTAGCTCGAAATTTATAATACCAGTATCTATTATCTAACATACTGGTATTTTTCCCTTTGGTCAAAACTATAATGGCAATCAACTCACTCAAGCCCTTAACCCTCTTTATCTATTACACATTGTAATCAAGGTCCTGAACTTTTATTTTAGCTCAATTAGCATCTTGATCTTTAGCAAGTGCCATTCATGTTGTGCAGCTATCTTTTTATTTCTCTTGAAGGTTGATTTTCATTTTGTAGAACAATTGAGTAGCAATTAAGGACTTCTAGAGTAATAAATGTCAGTCTTTGTTACAAAAATTTACCTTAATTCTTATAAATTAACATTTATAACCAGAATTGAAACACAGATTACAGCAAACAGATTGTCATTACTGTGAACTCAGTACTTTTAGATCATGTTCCCAGGAGTCCGACTGTCATTGACATCTCGACATCTCGTGCATCGGTCGGAAAACTAATAGGAGCAATGAAATAGGTAATTGTCAATGCTCTCATTTTTTTCTTCCACTAGAGCTAGCACCTCCCCAACTATCTGACAAGCATGATTCAGCCGATACAACCAGACTACCTTCAATCATGTGGCCTCTTGCTGCAACTCTCACTTTTCTCACCACTTGTTGTTTCATAACCATTCTCTCAGCACTTGACAAGTTGTTGCACAAATCCAACCCCTTTAGAAACCTTGAAACAGACCCACTTAACTCACCTCCTATCTTCTCTAACCCAACTAATTTCTCCACAATTTGGCAAGAAATCATCCTTTCAATGCATGGTCTAGATCCTATTTCAACTAAATCCACTAGGAAGAGCATGACAACCTCCTTAGTTTTGATGCATTTTCGGTCCAGTAAGCTCACTAACCTCTCTATCTGACCTGTTTGGAGGAACTTTGTCAACACTTTTGTCCCGCCTTTAGCAAACACGATCTGGTGCAAAGCCGTGTAGGCCGAATCCTGTAACTCTTTAATATTACACTGCATCATTTTTATTAATGTGGAAACCATATCTAGCTGTATGAACTTTTGCACAAAAGGGTCGCCTCCTGTACAAGCCAACTTCATGATCAGAAACGCAGACTCAGATCGAACCTGGGTTTGATCGATCTCTCCTGATTGAAGCAGAAACCCTAATCTTTCGATCAACCCGCTTCCTAGAATAAGATCTTGAGTTCTCGGGTCACTCGCCTTCTCTGCTATTGGTATAAGCCCTTGTATAGCCTCAACAACCTCTTTTCCATCCTTGTCAAGAATTTTGTGCAGCAAAATTTTAAGTGTTTGGGGTTTTGGTGAAGGTGTGTCAATTCTCAAATCCGAGAAAACAAATCTCTCTAGACTAAGTCTGGCATTCCAAGGTAAAAGATTCAGTTCTCCCGGCTGGAAGCACCCTTGGTCAAGACGCGCACCGAGTTCATTGAATGCCTTCAGTGTCACTATTGCATTATTTTGAGCCACATCAGAACCCTTTACTAATAGTACAATAAGCCTCTTGTCAACACCAGAACGAAACATCGTCTCAATGGCGATCAACTTGCCGGCTTCCGCTAAAGACAGTAAAATAGTAAAAACACTCTCGTGAAATTCCTCAGTTTCTGGAGAAAGAAGCTCAGATAACTGATCCATTGGTATGCACGTCAGAATATTATCTACAGTTGGTGCACTGAAGTGCTCTGCCAGCTTAGCGACAACTAGGGACACAACTATCAGGAATTCAGATTCTTCACATAGTTTAAGGAAGTTGAGAAGTTTACCAATTGAGTTAGTTTCTTCAAGAGATTTTGCAAGTGTGGCATAATCTCCTGGCTCAAAAACAGTTGTGATACATTTAGCAGCTGCAGTTAGTAACTCTTGTGACTCGCTAGAAATGAGCTCATACATCACAGGTGAAAGTATTCGTCTAAACCCTAACTTACTCGTCTCGAGCTCAGAGATTGATTTGCTAGCCATGAGAGCTTGCACCATGCTTTCTAATAGGATCACTGCCTCCTTATTTCTAAGCTTCCTCAGAAAAGACTCCATTTTTTCCTCTGCCATCTCCTGAACGGATTCCTTCCCAAAAATAAAAAGCCACGGGGCAATAAAAGCAATATCCTCAAGCGAAGCATTGACCAAAATAGTTGAAACCACACCCTCCTTTTTGACATCCAAATAAAGGGACACCATATCATGCACATGATATAACAACTGTTGTTCCAATTTGATTAATAAGGATCCCTCGACAAGCTTGGATATGACTAGAGGGAACATGCCGTCAGGACCCAATACTGACCAAAGAGCCTCAAGGCACAACTCAGGTACTGGCTCGGCCCAAGAGAGAGAAGAGAGAAGAATAAAGAATTGCCGAGAGTTTTCAGGCATGACTTCAAGGCTAAATTCAAAAGAACCAAAAATGGTCAAGGTAGTCTCAGTGGCTTCTTTCTCATTGACATATGAGATGGGACCCGGTGCACAGGTCGCATAGGTGGAGAGATTTAATATGGCCTTCTCCCATTTCTCGGCATGTTTCTCTTTTCTGAGTGCCTTGCCCATCACTGCCACTGTCAGGGGGTGGTGCCCACACCGGTCTAGCAGTGTCGCTGCTGCGGACTATCAAACAAAGGTAGCATTTGTCAGGTCAAAGGTTGGGATAAATTCTCAATTGACTGGTAGATGCCAGACAGGTAAAATGTTTTTCTCTGAGTAATGCAAAAAAAATCAACTCATAAATTATTTTTAGCTATGCAGTGCTCAGTTGACTAATAGGTATCTGACAGGTACAATATGGTTTTGCTATGTTGGTAAAACCAAATTAGTCTAACAAGGCCTTCAGTTATGTAACTAAGACCTGATTATGCCTCAGCTGTACCCTATATACTCGTTACGCCCTGAATAGTGTGACTTTCATCATCCCAAATACTAATTAACTTTGGTTTACTCTCAATTGAGAAATCCAAAATACTCCCATAGGACCTTCCAATTTGGCTGGGGACAGTACAGTCTTAGAGTATGTAAATGGTTCCACAAATGAAATTTTTTTTATGACTTTGAATTTAACTTTTCTTTCAATGAAATTTGTTCATGGGTAGTTTGCCCAACGACCTTAAAAAAAGTGTCACACAAGATGGTCAATTAACCCAAAAGTAGCTCAGTTAAGCCCAGTGAGCCCAATTCTGCCTCGTTGACCCTCAATTGTGTAAATTGTGCATGATTACATCCCAATTCATCCTCAGTTTAACCAATTTGCCTCAATTTAGAACTTGTTTTTGCAACTTCACCTCATTCGTCCTTTATTTCTCTTTGGTGAACTCTCATTTTTGAATAATAAAGTAAAAGGAGAATATAGAGAAAAGCCAACAAATCTGACTTGAAGTGTTATAGTGCTTACAGGTAATTCTTCCTCACTGAGCAATGTGTGATGCAGTAGGATCTCCTTGCTTATTTCCTTGATGTCATCTTTACAAATCTCAACCTTCTCAGCCTCTGTAATTTCATGTACTGCCTCATTTCTGGTTGTTACCAGATACCAGCACTCATTATCATACAACTGTGCAAACCGATCCACTATATCCTGTTCCCATACATCATCCAACAATACCAGCATTGATTTCCCCACCATTGCTGTCTGAAGCAAAAGGCAAACATCCTCCAAATCCCCCCCAATCTCACGACCCCTCTTCGCACACCCAATTTGCACCAGAAAGCGACTTATCTTCTTGCTTAGCCTGTTATGATACTCTGCTATGCTCCCATTGCAGGCTGCCCGGCTACACCACCGCCCAAAGTTTATCTCAATTGCACCATCAGAAAAATTCCCTGGCGGGTCTGATGCAATCTGACGAGCCAGGCAGGATTTCCCAATACCAGACAAGCCAACAATCAGTATAACCCTATGTGTGTCTTTCCTTCCTAACAACTCCCTTATGAAATGGCACTTCCTAGAAACAGGATAGTCTTTTTCAGCTCTGACTCTTAATAAAGAAGATTGAGATTCAGCTGCTGATGTGATGACCTTGCCGATAGTTGCGGTTATATTTTGTAATTCAATCCACCAGTTCAGATCATCTCTAATTAACTGGATATATTTGGATAAAGGGTCACCAACCATCGAGCTCCAAACCAACTTTGCGAATCCCTTTCCTTTGTTTTTTGTTACGACCTTTCGACACTTGGAGAGGTTGATATGTAAGCGTTTGATTAGAGCACTTAAACTCTGGAGCTGGTGTTCTAATTGTGGGTTGTGGAGCTTGTGCATATTTCTCACCTTGGTTTTGTGCATCAAAGATTCAAGATTGGCCACGAATTCTTCAAGCGTTTGAATTTTTCTTGGAGCTTCTGCGAGATTTATTGAGGCTTGATCTAAAGCACTGATGGCACCAATCATGGCGGTTATTATCTGTGTTGCATTTGAGATGATTTGGAGCGCGTCCATGGTCAGAAGAGAGCTTCTCTGTGTCCAAGACTCCAAGTAGTGTTAGCATTTCAACAAACATGTTGGTTGCATGATATCGATCCTGACTGAAAAAGGAAAGTCGAAAGATTGAATCTTTGTATGAATGAACTGGCTAGTCAAAGTGAAGCACTCAAAAACACGAGATATAAAAATGAATAATTGATGAGGAATTACTGATTAGAAAGATAGCTAAGCTCGTGTTTAGAATTGTTAAAATCTTATGATTGTTTGTTTGTTCTTTGTACTCCCAAGTCAAGGATTGAGAGAGGAAGCATCCCGAAATAATATTAATTTAAGAGGGAAAGAAACTAAGAAAGTTGCCAACCTCCAAGTTCAGTGCCTCTAGAATTTTCCAACCTAGAATACCTCATGAATAATAGGTGCTAGTTAATTGCAGTACTTTTGATTGTTGACGTGATATATCTGAAAATAAATCTGCTGCAATTTTAAAATGTATGAGCAGTAATTTTAGAATTTTTTTAATTCGAATTCAGCTGTTAAAGTTTTTCCAAGAGCGTGTCTTGAAATAGTTGATTTTGCTTTGCAAGCATATCAAAATAATTCGACGACTAGATTCAGATTGTAAAAATAATTCGAATTGTTTAATGTCTGTAGATATAAATTTTCATATATTACTGGTAAAACTAGGGTGTTCCTGAGTTGACCAAGTCTCTTTGTGAACGAATTCTACAATATATCGAGCTTCAAACGATGAATTCAAATTTTTGAAATTTTTATATCTTAAGAGTGATGCGTCTACATACAAAAATTTTAAAATTTTAAATTAATTTTGCATAAAGTTAAGTGGTCAAAAGACGTCTAAAGAATGAATACATCAAAATTAATTTATAAACCTTCTAATTTTGACCACTTGACTTTATACTAAACTAATTCAAAACTTTAAAATTTTCACATGTAGACGCATCACTCGTAAGATAGAAGAATTTTAACAGTTTGGATTCGTCATTTAAAACCAATTCAATAGGTTTTAGAGTTGAGTTCACAAAGAGCCTTGGCGAACTTAGGTACTATGCAAAGTGCAGATTGGTCCGTACTATGAATCGATATTTTTAATTTCAAAATTCTAACAATCAATCTGAACTGAGGATAGTCTCTATGTACTTGTAAGCTAAATTTTATATTTTTTTTACTATTTTTTAATGGATAAATAGAAATAAGTATAGAGGATTAATTTGAAAGTAACAAAAAATATCTCCACGGAGACGGTGATTCGATGGAGGATAGTAGAACACATTGTTCACCGAATCAGTGCTTCGGTGGAGACACTTTCCAACCCGTCCATATCTAGTATCACTATTAGCCACACATTTTATCTAAATTCTCCTCTACTGAGGCAGTGGTTCGACGGAGGCACAACAATAGATTTGAAGAGATTCCAACTCTCTTGGACAATCCACAAATTTTAGACCAATCAGATGGAGAAAGGATTGAGTATTTTGAGAGAATAAAAGAAAAATAATAATAAAAAGGAGCTCCACAGTTTGGAAGGAAGAGGGCATAGCGTCGAACTCAGTGTAGACCTAGGAGTAGCAGCTCGATCTGAATTTTGAGTTTTAGTGGAGATTTATCGGTTTCAATTGGTTTTGTTTCCTCCTGAATTTTTTTTTGCCTCCCTCTAGATGATTAATTAGTAATTCGGGTTAAATTTATAGTTAAAATTAAATTAAAATTTTTGAATTATGATTGGTAATTATAATTATAAATCAGAATATCAAAATACAAGTGAGAGCATTATAAATATAAGTTAAAGCATTTTTCTTTTATCAAATATCTAATTAATTAATGGGTTTAAATTCGATTAGCTATTTAAATCCAATTCAATATTTTTTTTGTCCCTCGTGATAAATATTCCAAATTTGTCTCTAAGAAGGGAAAGAGAAGAAATAAGGAAAGAGAGGAGGAGGGCTAGAGAAGGAAATATGTAACACGCCGTGACGTGACGTGACAAACACGCCGTGATTTCGTGACGTGACGTGATCAACTTTTTTTTTCACATGACGTGACCAAAATTGTGGCGGATGGTCACGTCATGCGAATGGTCACGTCACGCGTAGTCACGCCTTGACCATACGTGACGTGTCATGACGTAAATTAGTCATGTCAATTTTTTTTATATTTTAATTTAAATTGTTGAAAATTTAGAAAAAAGTTATAAAAAATTCTAAAATAAGTAAATAATATTGTAAATATTATTTTTTTTAGGAAATGTTGAATCTGATATTACTTTAAAAATTCAAATTACAAACATTCATAAGACTAAATTAAAAAAAATAAAAATCAGTACTACATGAGTACCAATATCACTGAATTTACACTAAAATAAAAATCTGAATACTCTATACGTATAAAAAAAGTTGGATACTATATATTTCATATCATGATGTGACGTAACGTGATCACGTGACGTGATCACGTGACGTATATTGTCACTAGAATGTGGTCACGTCACGCGTCACGCGAGTCACGTCACGTAATCGACACACGTGACGTGATGTAACTAGTCACGCCGTGACAAAATTTCCCTCTCCTCCACAGGAGGCTGTTGGATTAATCCGCATCCTTTGAGATATCTCAAACTTTGCGTGACTTTTTAGAATATCTCAATCGTTCAAATACATTTTGCACGAATCTCAAAGCTCATCTAATACTGGCCCCTACGGTTCCCCGAATAGGCACCGGACACGTCGGTCACGGAAAAATTGAGATATCTCAGAGGATACGCATCCCAGTTAGATCCGAAAATTTTAAAGAGGCAATAATTAGGTGAAGAATTAGGTAGAGATTTTTTGTGGCGCCTATTTTAGGCGAGTCAGAAATTTGCTTCACTGAGATACTGTTTCGGTATACAAAATATATTATTTTCGTCTCCATGAGGACAGAGGTTCGATGGAAGTATTTTCGTAATTTTGCTCTGTTTAAAAGAAAATATCCCCACGAGGACTGCTTTTCTAAAATTTATGGAGATCCTTCCGAGTAAAATTTTGTTTGAACTCCATTCAAACAAAAATATAAAGAATTTTACTCCAATGATCAAATTTGATATAATTATTTTAAACTAAAAAATAATATTTAACAAATGAACGGTCATAATTTGACCTTCAAGTTTTCGGTAAAATTATGGAAGCATACTCCAATTTTCTCCATTCTTATATTATGCACGTAGTTGTCATGATTCATCAACAGTTAAGATTAAAAGATAAATTTTCAGATTTAATATCAATCCTCAAATCACATAATTTGTCTTCTTTTGATGAGATGCATTTGTTTAATGTATATAAGTCTTTAGTTAAAAACAAACTCGCCCACATATATTGCTATATAGTTTGTCACAATAAAATTTGAATGAATTTCTAACGATTTGTTTCATTATTTCTCCTTAAAGTTATCTCTAATTCATGCAATTAAATTATTCTCTTATTTTTTCATTTCCTCTGTTTCATTTCTCCTCTTTCTCTTCATATTTTCGACAATGAAAATAGAAATTATTCAATTTTTCCGAATATGTAGAGAATTTTTTATGATATGTTATATTTATTGTGTCTTTTATTTTCATTTAAATATATGTTTTTCTTAATCTTGTGTGAATGTCAAACAAAAGGTCTCTTCATATTTTATTCAATTTTGTAATATGTTCTCTTTTGCAACGCACAAGCACGTACTAGTAAAAGAGTAAAGCTTGGATGCTATGGATCTATGCCACGGTCCAAACAATCTATCGAATAAACTTCAAATTTCAATTAAGTAGGCTCAGCAAATGAGTTATATAATTAATTTTTAGAATACCAATTTTTACTATTTTTTAAAAAAAATATTATTTTTTTATGATTTATCAAAGATGGTAAAAAATGACTTAAAAATAAAAAAATGCTAATATTTTAAGTCATTTTTTCAACATCTTTCATAAATGATAAAAAAAGTAATTTTTTTTTAATAATAGTATTAGAATTCTACAAGTTCATTATATAACCGGTTTACTGAGCTACTTAAATCGAAATTTTTAATTTATATAATAATTTTTTAAGGCTGTAGCACGATTGACCTTATACTATCAATAACACCCAAGTCTTCCTCATCATAAAATTCACTCTAAGGCTGTGCTCCACAAATTGAGGGTAAAACCTCATTAATGGAAGGGGAAGGGAAGAGATCGGGGTGAGACTCACCTCCGAACATTGATTTTACACCCCGATTTGGAGGTGAAGATTGTCGCCAAAATACAACGCTGAGCTGAGCCTTCTTCCCCTCCGAACAATGTTTGTTCACCTCCGCTACTTCTCCGGTTCTTCTCTTCGGGAGCAGGCGAAACCTTCGGACAGGGACAGTCTGAGGCAAGTTTCACCCCCACACAGTGATTATCTCCTCTCTTTCCTCCGCGTAACCCCTTCTTAAGCAGAGTCTAAACTCCCGACTCCAGACTCACTCAATTTATCTTTTTCTGCATTTAATTTTTGAAAAATTAAGTGATAGTATTGTGAAAAAAATATTACACGCTTAAATCTTATGCAACTAATTAATCAAAGTTTTATGGACAATTTGATATTTATAGTTTAAAATAGTCAAATTGTTGCTGCCTTAATTTCCGTGGGTTATTTTCTCTGTTTTTTTTTTTCTTTTGACAAAATCACATGCTATTTCCAGTTCAAAAATTTCTAAACAAAGGTGATTTAAATATTTAATCAATTTTATTTTTCAAAGGTGGCTTAACGATTGTAGTTGGATTTTTTTTTTGGAAAACTTAGGAGAGGCTGCTAAAGTTGTACATATGTAAATTACATCCATTTTTCAGAGCGGATCTAGCTAGAAATTTTTGATAGAGTTAAAATTATAATGCACGAATTTGAACTCATGTCCTCTCAATAAATATTAAATAAGACAAGGCAAGGCAAGGCAATCCAATCCAAGTTTTATTTAACATTCCTCAGTAAAATTCTTTCTTCTTCTTATAACATTTATTTATGTATTTATTTAACGTTTTATTAGAGGAGGGTATATTTTTAAAATTTTAAAATAATTAATAAAATGTTAAACTAATTAATGGGATAAAAGAAATAATGCTAAGGTTTTAATAGAGATATTGAATAGGAAATTGGCTATTTAATATTTAGGGTACAGTAGAAATTTTTATTAGATAAAATTATTTCCGTCAAACTAAGAAGTAAAAATATGAAAAAAAAATTTAGGTGGAGAAATTAGATATATTAAGATTTTGATAAAAAATTGAAAATAAAAAGTTTTAATGAGTCAAGAGCAGTTCTCTCTCTCTCTTTTATATATCGGCTTACAACTAGGGGTGGCAAAAAAGTTTGTGACTCGATCGTGACTTGTATCTGACTCGCTCGCTAACATCTCGCTTTTTACTAGACCGAGCTGTTAACGAGTCAGCTCGCTACTAGCTCGGTCCAGCATTAGCTAGTTCAAGCTGGGGCCTAACTAGCTTGGCTAAGTATCAATTTGTGAATTTGTATGAATTTATGTGCATTTTATACTGTCAAGTTCAGTCCAAAAAGTTTGTAAAATGTATTTTTTTTTCTTAAAACAAAATCTAGTCAGACCCACTGAGTTAGCTCGTCAACTCAAGAGCTAGCTCGAATTGACTCGTCACAATTTTGAACTAAAATTTTAGTTTGTAAGTTCTAGATCCAGCTCGCTAGGTAAGCTGAGCCAAAATCTGAGCTAATCACTCCTACTTACAACCAGTAGGAGCGAAACTTTGAACATCAGGGACTGTGTAGTCGAACCACAAGGCAAAATCGTGAAGAAACTTTGAACATCAGGGACTGACTCGTTCGAGTTCGAAGCCGCTGAGCGCTGTCCCAATTTTAGTCCAACAAGATTACATGAATGAATCAAACCTAAACCCTGAGTGGGCTTAGCACAGTGATCACGACTGCTGCTCCGCCGCTGTTACCAGCTCCTATTTGGAAAAACAATGGCTTTCCTTCTAGTGAAGAAGCTCTGCCTTTCTCCTCCGTTCCCCACACCTCACCTTCGTCAATCCCTTCTCATTCCACTTCTCCGACTCTCCACTGAACCCTACCAAGCAAAGGACCTCCCGTTCATGGCCCAGTACCTTATCTCTTCCTTTGGCTTCTCCTCCGACCGAGCGCTGAGGGTTGCCGCCTCACCACAATTCTCCCCGATCAAAACCCCCGACCGGCCTGAATCTGTCGTGCGCTTCTTCAAAGAGATAGGTTTTACCGATTCCCAGATCAAGAGCATGATCACATGGTACCCACTGCTGCTGGTTTATCACGCATCCAAGAATTTCAAACCGCGGGTAGAAGAACTGATGGCTGCCGGCTTTACTGGAGATACACTGATCCAACTGATTCAATACAATCCAGTTGTCCTTTGTTCAAAATCTGCGTTCTCACGTCTTCAATTTTGGAGAGATTATACAGGGAGTGATCTTTCCTTGTTAAAGACCCTATTCCGGTACCGCAGGCTCCTCCAATCAGACATTGATAATGTCGTGAAGCCCAATATAAAACTATTGAGGGATTATGGTTTCTCCGATGCAGATGTACAGAAAGTGTTGTTAACACTTGGCAACTCACTCAATAAGCCAGATGTTATTAACAATGTTCTTGCAGAAACTGAAGCACTGGGTTTTTTCCCAGGTTCTCGCATGTTTGTTCAAGCGATAACTGTAGTGGGCAGGTGCAGTGGTGATACAATAAGAAGAAAGTTCGAGTACTTGAGAAATACTTATGGATGGTCACATGAAGAGGTGCACTGTGCTTTCAAAAGATATCCAACCTTCGCTTGTCTTTCTGAGAGGACGCTCAAGTCCAAGATGGATTTCCTTATTGGCAGTGTGGGGCTTACCAGTAAGGAAATATCTTCTAAACCTGAACTCCTTGGGTACAGCTTGGAGAAAAGGATTGTGCCTAGACATGATGTGCTGAGCATTTTGAAACTCAAGGGTCTCCACAGAGCCAGTTTATATGGTGTGGTTTCCTTGTCTGAAAAGGATTTCCTTGAGAAGTTCGTCAGGCCGTATAACAAGGAAATTCCTGAGCTGGAAGAGGTTTATGCTGCTGCTTGCCAGGGAAAGAAATCAGTCATTTAGCGAATATTGCTCCCTTTTGAGGAAGAAATTAGTCATTTAGCGAATTTGTTTATGGTGGTTTTGTTGATAAATGTTCTCTGTATGAGAGAGAGCAAATTCGAGTATGGAGATTGGAAATATGGCATATCTCATTGTCCTTTTTATTTTCCCACCCTCCAGGTTAAATGGATTTGTTCAATGTCTTGAGAATACAAATCTGTAATTATTTGTTCCACAATTTGGGAGTATTGTTGGATGGTATTAATCTGGAATTGGGTCCGGATGGGCAGCATTACACTGGGACAGGATACCCTTGTCAGTAGTCATTTTAGTTATTGCTGTCAATTGATTAACAATTTTGTTCATAGAGGCATTTCATAAATCGGATTAGCATCACCTTTTTTCTTATTATTGAGTAGTGTTTGAATGTCACTATGTCAGTTTGCTTTCTTAGGTAGGTTTCTCTTAATTTCACTTTGATTAAAAACAATCTTTATCATCTATTTTTGCTAGAGAACTACTTTCTGAACTTTTAATTCTTAGGCAGATTTAACCTTAATGCACTATTTAAAATTATTATAGATACTTAAATTTACCACCCTTCAAGGATACGAATAGTCCGGATCTGAATTCGAAAAATTACTTAAATTATTCGATTAGTATCTATATCTAAGACTATTTGTATCTGAAAATTATAACAGATAAAAATACGATATAATTTTTAACCATCCGTATCCGACCATTTATACTTCTAAATCATAATAAATGTACTCTATGTTCTTAAATTGATTTTTTAAATTACATATGCATACCAATGATTTATTAAACTGCATATACATATATATATATATTTTGATGAGGCCCCACCAATAGTTAAATTAAGATGTTGGCCATTCTACTGCTACTGGTAGTGTCCTGCAGATTGCAATGTTCTATTGTTTTCAATAGAATCTATTCCACGTGCTGGTTACTTTATATTTGCTAAAAGAAACCGGTAAACTAGGTTGTAAAACGGCTTCTATACTAATTGATATCAAATATAAATTAAATACTGAGAATGGTGAGCCTTTAGAAGACAAACTAATTTCAAAGACTTGTAGAAAAATTGATTTACCTCACGGTAACACGTCTGGATATTTCTTTTTCCATAAACCAAATTAATAAATTTATGCATTTGCCAATAACACCTCATTTATCCGGATATTTCTTTCTCCAGGTTCTTCGACTTGTTTGACATGTTGTTCCCACGAGACAACAACCATAGGCAACTAATGGAAGAAATGCTTGGTCATTCTATAATTAATCTGATAGCATGTGAAGGATCAGATTTGGTCGTAACACTAGAGTCCTACCAGCACTGGCACAGAAATTTGCAGACCGGCTTTGAACAACTTATAGTAGATCCACATGTAGTGAAAGAATGCCGTGAAATGGTTAGAAATGATTATAGTGAGGCATTTTTCATTGAAGAAGATTGCAATTGGTTACTTGCGGGTTGGAAGGGTAACATATTCTATGCTACTTCATTGTGGAAACCTAAAGTAGAATAAATTTCGAGATCAACTTCTAGTTTACCATAAATTTAGAAAATTTTAATGTACTTCTCTTACATAGCACTCATGTATGTACCTAAATGTAGACTATGAATGTACCTACTCTACAATTTATCTTTTTATTATTTTGCTTGCCACTTTTCCCTTTATTATTTGTAGACTAGGACTTTAACAATTGATCTTTGAAAAGAAATTCTAATGTACCAGTGCCCTTGAGGAACCCCCAAACCAAACAAACGTTGAGAGCATGTCCTGACCCAAATGAGTAGGCCTTGTCAGTTTGAGGGCAATTGGAGAATCTTTGTGGAATTGTTTGGTATTTTAATATGAAATGGATAGAAGAGTGTAGAGAGAAGGGAAGAGTGACACTAGAGAGAAGAGAAACATAATTCATTACATTCAAGACACTGATTACAAGAATTACATGGATATTTATAGCTAATTTATTCTACTTGTCACTCTAATTATCCTAAAATCACCCAATAACTAATTTCTATTTTTTTTTCTCCCCATTATTATAATTACTATTAGAACATTAAATAACATTTACTACAAGAGGAACTTGTATACTTTTGGATAATAATTAACTACTATCTTAATTCTTAATGTTACGTCCAAGATGCAAAAAAACAACAGAGGATGTGAATTGAACACAGACAAGAAGGAATCCAATCAATTTTATTGGAAATTCAGTGGAAAGGGGATACAACAGCCTTAGCCAAACATCACTCAAAACTACAAAATTACAATATTATTCTTTAATCTAACTAGATACACTTATAGAATATTTAAAGACGATCGATCAGAAAAGAAAAAAAGAATAAAAGAGAATTAACCCTTTTTTTTGTCAAAGAATCTAGTATGGCCAAGCCAAGTTATCAGAATTTGACACAGATCCATCTCAGTGAAAGGGCATCAAACAGCATGGCCAAGGCCTCTTCGTGGCCACCACAAAACACATAATAATTATGTGTGTGTTTTGGTCTTTTGGAAGGAATATGCTATGCATCCTTTCAAACCGAAATTAATGGAATACCACATGATTTCACCTCATTTCAATATATAATAAACTGATCCAGTCACTTCATGATATATTTGTCCGAATTACTATATGCAATAAATTGAATAATATTAATCATAATCATCCCCTACCGGAAGGTATTGCGAGTCACTGGCATTTATAATCCCCTAAAATGAGTAGTACTAATCTAGATTAATAATTATTTCGAACTTTGTTAAAAAAGAAGACTATTCCGGATTTACTATTCTGCATTTGGATATGTTTGAGTTAGCAACTAGGAACTATTTTTTGTTTGTCTTTTGTGAGTTACCATGATATTTTAATAATCTAATCAAAAGTTGGGGTTAGTGACTATTCTCAATTTTGAGTTAGCTCGATATTTTCACTAATTCAAGCTTTCATCGGAGTGTTCTCTAATTATTTTTTTGTGTAGTTATTAACTTGCTCTACGTTTATTAAGTTAGTTTTAAAATCAATGATTTTAATTAACAGTGAAAAATTTATGGATAGTTGAAAACAATGATTTTAAAACTGACTTAATAAATAGTAAAGAATTCCAAAAATATATAAAATTTGGTCTCCAAACACATTTTTATTATAGATTGAATGTTGAACGGTTTGGATCGATTGTTTGGACTTTGAAATTTAATAACCGAAGTGTTTGTTCCATAGCTTAGGAACAAGTATTTTGATATTAATCAACTTCTCTCTCTATATATATACATAGGAGGGATTCACTTACACCCTTTTTTGGTGACACCGGGTTACATTCCACATTTTCAAGTTTGCAAAGTCCAAACAGTCGATCAAAACCGTTCAACATGATGGATATATTAAAATGCGCTTACAGATCTAATTTTATATATTTTTTTTAACTATTTTACTATTTATCAAGTATTTTATAAAATCATTCTCCAAACACATCTGTAATACTTGATTTTGGAAGTTTTCACATCGGACGTTTCAAATATAAACATCTATGAATTGGGAGTTTGGGACTTGGGAGTTGGGAGTAAGAGTAACTGCTAACGTTGCATATATGGGCCGAATATAATGATAGGCCTATCAGCCTGTCATATACGGATATATGGATATATGGATATATAGGCCTCTCAAACTTTCCTCTGCTCCACTGTGTCATATTCGAATTACATTATGCCCATATAATTTTTTATCTATTTTGGGCCCAATTTGTCTCTTTGATTCGCTTTCGCCAAGGCAAACACAAAAATGTCTTCTTTACTTTACTGGCATTTATAAACTGTTTTATTCTTTGTTTGGTCCACAGACTTACACTGAAGCACATCCAAAAGCAACATCTATCCACTTTTCAATACGTTTCGCTTTTTCTTAAACCAGACAGGAAATAATATATGAAAATGTAGTTCTCTATTGATCTTATGAGGTAGCAAATTGTATAAAGTTAAATAAAATTGTATATACTTATTATATAATTCATACATTTTGTTTTAGGCTTACGGGTTTACAAAACGGTATGATAATATCCGATTCGTATTTGATCCGTATTCGAAAAGTTAGATGTGGATATCCGATATCCGAATATCCGTGTGAATAAGGATACTGATATGGTTTTACGTTTCAATTATATGTATCCGAAGAATAGATATATACCATATATTTTAATATATATTTTAATATATATTATGAAAAAAATATGTTATTCACCATTATAATTAGATAAATATTATGAATTTTAATATTTTTTATATTATTTTAATAAATATACGATCCGATCCGTATCCGTATCCGTATCCGGATCCGGATCCAGAAAATTAAAAAAAAAAAGTAATATGAATATGGTTTTACCACTATTTGCTCCGATTTCACCTAGTTTAGAGTAAAAAAAATATTCATACATCTTTATTGTATGAGGTAAAAAAAAATTAAAGCAGACTACTTCAAAAAAAAAAATTAAAATAAAGGATCTCTAAAGCAAGGTTGCGCAATACATAAAAAGTGGTGTGGCTTAAAAGGGGTGTAAGAATATAGCTAATAATTCAAATTACATATCACTGACTTTTGACCAAGCACTTACACCAACTTCCACAAATTAGAGATTCCTTCTCAAACTTTGCCTCAAATTAACCAACAGTACATCCAACCAATTTAAAGTCTTTTCCGCAATGGAGGCTTTAGATGTTCACTTTAATTATAAACAAACTGAAGCACATGTCATAGAGTATATATTAAATTAATGATATGTATGAAGCCATACTCTGTAAAAAAACTCAGATAACCATTATATAAATGCATCAACCAACAAATTGTTTCTTATTTTTTTATCATTCGTAATTGCATGTATTAGTTAATAAGGCTGACGTGTTACCTGTAGCATAGTGACATATCGTGTTACTTTTTCAAAAACCTATTGAGTAGATTTCAAACGACAAATTTAAACCGTTGAAACCGATTTATTTCACGAGTGATGTATTTACATATAAAATTTACAAATTTTTACATTCATTTAGTATAAAGTCAAGCGATAAAAAATAATAATGAAAAATGAATGTATTAAAATTAAATTATAATTCTTATTTTTTTGACCGCTTGATTTTATATCAAATGAATTCAAAACATTCTAATTTTGACATGTAAATACATCACTTATGTAGTAGATTGGTTTCAACGGTTTGGATTTGTCGTTTGAAGTTTACTCAATAGGTTTTTGAAGAGGTAGCACGACATGTCACTATACTACTGGTAGCACGCTAGCTTTATTCTAATGTATAAATCAACATTAATAATAAAAAAAATATATTAACTGAAACTCAACTATGCTTAAGAGATGTAACAATTAGATATATATGTGACACCGAAAGTTTCTCATAATTTAGAGGACTTGAGAGTAGGTTGGATGGGCATCCAATCTACTTTAGTTCGACGGGTTTAATCACCGTTCAATATGCTTTAAGATTCGTGCACAATGATTTAAATTTTGTGTGTCTTTGCTTTGATTTTTCATGCACACAGATTTTGAGATGGATCAGACAGTCAGGAGCTCGTTGAACCTAAAAATAGGTCCGATGGGCATCAGACCCACTCTGTTCTCAATTTAGAGATGTTATGATAAGACATATGACACCAACAACTAAACAGAAATTTTATCATAATTAATTGATTGATTAATTCTTGATTGATTAATTCTCTCCTACTATTTAACGATTGATTTGCATAATAATTTGGCTGAAGAGCTTTTGGATTTTGCCCGCCTTAATGCCTTTATGACATTTCATCTAGTGAGCTTTGTCTCTAAAAGAGGCAGCAGCATTCTTCTTTTTTTGTTTTCATTCTTCAAGGTTAACTTTAACTAAAGCTTCCATTCCCAAAAAAGACTTTAAATAAAGTTCTTATAGAAGTTTTAAGTACATTCTCTGTAGTGCTCTTGTCAAGGAAGAAACATTTATATATTTCTTTAATCCTTAATTTCTTCATTAACTTCCACATATGCAGTCTTTAAAATTAATTGTTCAATTAACAAGTCCAAAAAAACAACCCTGAAAAAAGAAGTTTGCAATTGGGTAGCATTCAGGGAACCCACTTTTTTTTTATTAATCGAAAATAAAATAAAAATATCTCAGATGGGTTCCATCTAGCAGAAATTTCGATATATAGATAAGACGGACAATTTATTCCTTCCTACAAATAAGAAGGATTTTGAATTTAGATCATTGTTTCGGTGTTGTAGTATATGAATTTGTGGGATGTGATAAATTATCCATTATACCTATATATCGAAATTTCATCAAACAGTTTCTCATCTGCAATATTTTTTTATTTTTGATTAATAAAAAAATTGGAATCTAGCTAGGTGACTGGCATGTGGGATCTACATTGTTCAACTAGTAGTCTAGTGTACCACTTGTTGCCAAAATATCACAAAATATATCATATATCTCAAAACATATGATATAGAAGAGATGCTAAAATATCTCAAAATATATCATATATCTTGCAAAATCAAAAGCATCTTATATATATAATGATGTACAGCATAAACATGGTATGCCAGTCTAAAATGAGAAATATTGTAAATATTATGCATGTCCAAGATATATATATACTTTTTAAGATTTGTATAAGAAAACATAATTAGTTAAATATTTCAATAAAACAACATAAAGTAATACTACCATCTTATAATTGCATAAGCAAAGAGTTTAGGCACTACATAACTCCAGTAGCAAACAAAACAAAACAAAGACAAGACACTCCATAGAAGAAAAATTGGTAATAGCCCACATTACATCCATAGCAGCAGCATTCAAACCAACAAAAAAAAAAAGATAAATTAAAGAGTTCAAAATTAAAAAGGGACAAAATTAAGCTAATATTTTAAGATCCTAATTAGGTTTCAAATTTTCTCATGGTGGAATCTTCTCTCTATTTTTAACAGAAGCCCTTTTAATTCTCTTATCTTCTTCTCCTTAGACTTCAGCACCTATAATGTGTAAATTAGGTACTGGATTAGAGATGCTACACCAATTAAACAAAAATAAATCATTCTAATTATGAGATGAGATTTGTAAGTACCAGATTCTCTTGGTGCATTGCACCTAAAGCACTCCATCCTGCTAGCAAAGTTGTGCTCGTTGCAACCAGATCTGATGAGATAATAATAATAACATTTCTTAAAATTAAATAGTATGATTACACCAATATATAAATGCCAATAATATGCATACATCATCTTACAAAAAAGAAGTATGAAATTGCACATAGACAACTCAAACATGTTCAAAAATTTCTATTTCTTTCTGCTCTGTTTTATATGTTCTTTCTTTTGGGCTTAGTATCAACTGTTTCACTGCAACTCTTTGATAATTAACATGTAAATAGGAGAAAAAGACTCTTACTTGTCAGCAGTGTCAGACTGGTAAAATGGAGACATTATTTTATACAGGGAAGTGGACATATGTACTTCTTAAAAGATTAAAATATGCACTACTGATATGTTTCTTTTAGCCGCATATGTTATATCTGACTTCTTTAGGTAATAGATATATTGCTTTCGACTTGCACCAAAGCAGCTTTTAAGAACAAAAAAGCTAGACACAATGATATACCTATGGCCTGACACTTAGAAATACTTTTTGTTTTCTTCAAAAACAATTTTGAAGAACTAAATTTTTTTATTTTTATTTTAGGAAAACTAAATTTGAAAAATCACTGCTTCAACATCATAAGACTAGATGCATGTGATTTTCCTAAATATTTTGTCTTTCGCTCCATAAGAATAAAACCATAAAGACATATCACAGAATTAATTTGGTATTATAATGATAACCTGGTGCAAATCCAGTCACCAGACTTCCATCCAGGCCGGCCGCCACCGCCGCCGCCGCCAACTCCACCACCATTGCCAAACCCAAACCCCCTCGAGCGGGGCATGTCACCATCAAATCCACCATTAACAGCAGATTCTTCCTTGAAGACGCCGCACTTGAAGCAGCTGGAGCGGCTTGCAAAGTTGTGGGCCCCACAGTTGCAGTACCAGTCACCCGGCCGCACATCTGAACCCCCGAAACCACCACCAAAGGAAGACATGCCGCGTCCGCCTCCGAAATTAGCACCAAAATCACCACCAGTGCGGGTCTCTCCACATCGTTGACACATGTCACGCCGGCTAAAGTTGAGGTGCTGGCATGACCGACAGTTCCAGTCTCCCGGCTTCCTGTTCATTTTCTCGATTCTAGTCTTGTCGGTCCCTGTTTGCTAATAATTAATAATGTGAAGAAATTAGTGTGATTGTGATTGTTATATACAGTAGAAGTGCACCATGCAGAGTAGCAGCTACTAACTAATATGGTTTAAAGTATCTAACTCTAGATAATGACTAAGGACAATCTCAATTTATATGTATAAACTTACGAGTTTGAATGCAAACTGGTTGTACTACAATACCACTTAATTAAGAAAAGAAAAAACACTACATAACTATTCGAACTTCAGATGCCTCTAACCATTGATAAAAATCTATGTTGCCTAGTGTATCTATATATGTTAATTAGTAAGTAGGTTACAAACATGAACAATTAAAAGTGCAAGACATAGATCTAACAAGGTAGACAAAATGCTTATATCCTACATTAGGACAACTAGAGGGAAAATTATAGAAAACATACCCTAATAATTTGTAGCAGTAGTGAAAACTTGAGTAGTAACACTGAGGTTTGATTTTGTGAGTCGGTTTGGATCAGGGTTGGTGGGTTTTATAATTGCTTGGAGGTGAGAAAGTGAGAGAGAAATAATCAAATTAAGTTAAAAACAGGAAGAGGGCCCCAGAGAGAATCAAGACTGAAAGAAGGAAAAAAAGGAGAAAGACATTGGGAGGGATGCCCAAAGATGGAAAAAATTATGGGGAATTTGAATACCGCTCTGGGTGGGCGGTACCATCTTTTTAGACTGATGCATCAAGATACATTGATTCTTTTATTTTTGAAATTTGCCCCTAGGCAGATACATTGATTTGAGAGAAGGTGCAAGTGTGAAATATGATGGCTGATACAGAGCAACACTGTTTAACTGAAATTCAACTGTGCCTAATTTGCCCATATCATTAATAAAAATAACTTTGCATGTACCCATCAAATTAATTTTTCTTTATTCATGTAATTCCACTAAAAGGATCTCAATTGTTGCAATAAGTATATATCATGTATTGCATAGACAGACGTTATATATGAAATTGGCTTGTAGCGGCAAATTTTATTGATAGACTGGTTATATATATATATATAGAGAGAGAGAGAGAGAGAGAGAGAGAGAGAGAGAGAGAGGTTGGCTAATATCAAATCAGTTGTTCCTGAGCTCCCGTGCAACCAAGTGGTTTTTCAATTTTCGAAGTCCAAAACGTCGATCCAAACGGTTAGATGTGTTCTCTATATTAAAATGTGCTTGGAGACCAAATTTTACATTTGTTTTGAATTTTTTTACTATTTATTAAGCCACTTTGAAAATCGTTGATCCAACGGTGACTTCTGTTTTTACTGTTTGATTAAGCCACCGTTGGACCAGTGATTTTCAAAGTGGCTTAATAAATAGTAAAAAAATTCCAAAAAATATAAAATTTAATTTCCAAACATATTTTAATACATATAACACATCTAACGGTTTGGATTGACGTTTTGGACTTCGAAAATTAAAAGACCACTTGGTTGCACGGAAGCTCAGAAACAACTGATTTGATATTAGCTTACCTCTATATATATATATATATATATATATATATATATATATACCAAGTAAAAAAAATTATACAACCTAATAATGGATTAAAACAGTGTTGATAGTAATAGAAATAGACAAAAGTTTCCAATATCTTTTGATTAAATAGGGAACTAAGATATCTTGAGGAGCTACAGGAGCTAAAAATTTCGGATAAAACTTTTACATGAAATTGATGGGAATGATATGCAACTGCATTATTGTGGTAACTTTATGCAAATATATTCCGATTCCGATTCCAAACTCTCTCTCATACACACATCGACCACCTATTGCATGATTTTGATTCTCATGTCCCGAATACATATCTTCCAGGGAATGAAATAAAAAAATGTAAGATAAATGATTATGTCCACAATGTACTTGCTGACATGATGCTCAAATCCTCTAGAAAATATTCAAATAGAAAGCTTGTGGCATAATGAAATTGGTCATTCAAAGATGGCTGTAGCATTAAGATAACCTATTATTGCCTTCCATAGTGGGCTATTCTAAATTAAGAAAATCTACAGGAATAGATTGATGGGGTTGAAAAGCCTAAACTAAGCATCTAATTTAATTCATGGCGTAATTGCTATATTAAAAAAAAAAATCAAAACAGTACACTTGTTGGTTAACTGTTATTGGCAATTAATTTGACTACGGAAAAATAAAAGCATGTTAATGTTTTTTTTTTTTAAATCCTGCTAGATATAAGAATGACTAGTTATAACCTTTCAGAACTTTTACAAGAAGCTTCAATTATATCTATATATATCCACCTAATTTGGCATTGGAGGAGATAGACCCAAAACCAAGAATATACATGTTTAGGGTTTAGGGTTCAGGACCAGATGAAGTGAATATTCTCGTATTACCTTTTTAATAGCTATAAGCAGGGACTATTTTGATGTTATTTCTCCATCTGATGATATTTTTTTCTGTAATTTCGTATAGCTAATCAGTGCATGTTGCATGCTGTTTTCAATCCCATAATTCAGTTTATAAACAATGAAAGATAAATATGAGGTTTCTATTTGAAAAATTCATTGGGTACTGCAATTAGAAAAGATGCATAATTTTCCACTCCCCCCCACCCCCACAAAAAAAAAATGCAAAAGCATGTAATTCACATTTTATTTCTATTGATCCACAAAATTTTGATGTTTTTAAAATACATGATACTTGATGACAGTTTAGCTATTATTATTATAATTTATTTTATTTTTTTTGCAAAGATATGTATAGATAAATGTGTAAACCAAATACGTGAATGATATAATTGAGAATCCACTAGAAAGTGAATGAAAGATGAGCCAAAGCAAAGGGGGTTGTTCTCAAAGCAAGATAAGAATGAAATGATAGAGAGTTGTGATGAACTGTGAACTTCACTTTTTGATATTTTTGCAATTTAATCCTGACAAGGTGTTGTTTTAACATCTCATGTCTATCATAAGACTGTTGCTGATTCATCTACTTCAAAAAAAATAAGACTGTTGATTCCATATATATTAATTAACCAAAGAATTATCCTCAAATTAATATCACTATTAAAGAGCAACTAAACCAAATAGATATGGTTAATTAATTAATTCAAGTCCAGGGAATAAATCAAAACAGAATGCTATTCAAGAACACAAAGGGGAAGTATGAAATGATCTGCAAATTGGTAACTTAGATGAGAGGATAAATTGATGACAAATTTATAAGTAATTTAACTTCTTTTCAAAGAAAAATATTGTACCATATGTATAAAAGAAAGTTCATATAACAGGAGTGATTTTACTAAAAATCCAGATGTTGGGGGTTTACAAAAATAAGTACTTTGAACAGTGAGAAAGCAAACAATATTGATGCATCTCCAAGAGAAATTTCTCAAAAGAGAGTGTTAAAGAGGTAACAATGGAGAGTTTCAATAAAGAAAAAAAAAAGGCAATTGAAGTAGTCTCCGAGGCCTCCATTGACCATCTTTTCTCTCTCTATAAATATATCTATATCTCTCTCACCCTCTCTAAATTCATCTCCAGCTTTAGTTATTGTTCTCATCCTGTGTCTTTTATCTCCCAGTGGTTTTGCTTTACACTTTTAAATACCCATCTCCTATTACTCTCTTTTATGTATGGTAAAGTTTTAACTATATAAATAAACATCTCAAAGGAAAATTACCAGAAAAAGAAAAAGAAGAAAGCTTAAATTCAGAACTATAATGTCATGTATCTCTTGAATTCTCTTGGGGGACGTTAAAGGGCAAACTCTGAATCAAAAAAAGCAAAACAAAGCACGAGCTTAATTATTTAGGCAGTCTCTATATCATTTCATAGCTAGGTTCTTAGCTTAATTCAGTTCGTAACATTGCACAGTATGAATGTTTCATTTCCTCCATTGTAGTTGTATCATAATTTTCTTCTTGTTATTGGGTTATGAGGATATTCACAAATCGACCATTGTAAGATCCACAAAACACGGTACCAACATCTGGTATTTGACATTGTACAATCATCTTTAGCGTCCATTTTCTTCTTTTACAAGTGTTCATACAATTTCTAACTCTCAAATACAATGATTTTTTTTTTTGCATAAAGTACATTTTTAATTGTTGGAACAATCGGAATATGGAGCTGGTTACTCAAGGAAACTATGGTATATAGTTACTTGAATTCCTAAAAATTATTATATTTTTATCATTTAATTGACAAAAAAATGATAAAGATACTGAAGGGCCATGAAATTTACAGAGTATAAAGACACAGACTCAATTTGTTATAAATTATTGGTGAGTAAATTTCTACAGAGAAAACTACCTTTAAGTGATCTTAAATTTGTAATATTTGCTTTTGAGGACTTGTGGCTGGCACAACAGCATTCACAAGTATTTGCCTCATTAATACATGAACAACTTGACATAATTGGGCATGATGGTGTTAATTAAACTAAGCATAGCATATATAGATTGGATGGAAGGATTGGTGCAGTCAGAGGTAAAAAGAAAAAATAAAAAAGGTTGAGGTAAATTGGATTCTCTTCTAGGGAAATGGTGCCATGCATGATAGAGAACAAAAATCAAAGAGAGTTCAAATGACATAACATGCTTTGATTCTCTGTTTTTACACATCCAATAACTTTTTAGCTTTTCTCTGAACTGAAACCGGTACTATGATGACCACCAGGAAGATTTTGCACTTTAACACCCTGTACTTCTTTGGATTCTGTGAAGCTCCTTGCTAAGAATTAACTATTGGAACATTATTTTAGGTGCATGCACATTTTAGATAAACTAACTACACAAGAAAAGCAAGTACCATAACCCACAATATCACACTGCATTAACCCCTTATACCTTTATGAATATATCATCAACTAGTACACCTCGCTACGGAACCAGATCACCTGCCCCCCGTGGGCAAGAAATTTTTGCCTCTAAAATCACTGACACATGGGTCCAGAGTGGGTTTAGACATTTAAGTATTGGATATAATTTTACTCCGGACTCACGTGTCAGTGATTTAAGGAGTATGAATTTCCTGTCCACTTGAAGGTAGGAGATTCGGTTCCCCTCGCTACTGTCCCGATTCCTCCCAAAACAATTCCCCTTCGTCTCTCCGCATAACTCACCCCTGCATTACTGAGAGAAGAGCAGGAGTTTGGACATATTTGAGGAAATTAACATAGATAAATGTACAAGATTTTTAATGGCCACAAAAATTCAATGTAATCGTTGTAGCAATGAAATATTTTATATAAGATTGTTATCTATTAAATGTATGGTTAGACGGATAATTTTAATTTGGATTAGGAATCAAATAGTGGTATGTGCTCAGGTAGAAATTTACACTTCCAGTATTATAGCCAAATTGTTATAATGACGCTGTAACTAATAATTTTCATAATTCATCCATACAAGCAATTCCCCTGATTTTCTCCTAGAGAATTGCAGATTTGCATTAAAGAGGAACAGGAAAACTAAGAAAGATTGGAGTCATTTAGGTCAATTTTGAACTCTTCATCAAAGCCCTAGTTCCTATTGCAAGTAACAATCCAGTTTGGGCTTTAACAAAATTAACTCATATATTCACAGCCCAACTAAAACCAGTGCTTTAACAGAAGCCCATATTTCAGCTACACGAATTGCTACAGAGATAGTAAGACAATCAAAATCAAGAAAAACTAATCGAAAAGGAAAAAGGAGAAATCATTGGGGAATGCAAAATCAAGAGAGAAATAATTTAATATATGTAGCAAACTGCGGTACACCCGGAATTCAAAATGAAGAAAAAGGAACTAGATGCAGTACGGCGTACCAGAAAATAAATCTGTAGCAGTCGGAGAAAAGGTGTAAGACGATTGCTCTTTTCTTCTCTTCTTCTTTTACTTTCTTTCTTTTTGTAAAGTGGAGAAAATCAATGGCAAAAAGAGGTGGTCTTGAATTTTAAAACGAAGAAAAGAGAAAAGCAAATGATAGGAAATGACACCAAACTGGAAGTCTCCAGTCTTAAATACAAAATATGCACGCCTTTCCGTTACATTCATTTACTTCTCGTGAAATTGTCCGCTTCGTCTCCGACTCCTTTGTACTGTTAACCTCTTTGCAAAATTCTTATGTTAATCAAATTAATATTTTTAGATCTTAGTTATAGAAGTTAACGATTATTATTAAGGGTGAAAACGGAGCGGATATGGATACCGGAACCGAGTCCGGATCATATCGGATATTTATTACAATAATATTAAAAAATATTAAAGTTCGTAATATTTATCTAATTATAATGGAAGGAGGGTTTCAATGTCTCATATCATTTATCTTCATTTTTAAAGTTCAAACAGTTGATTTAAACCACTCTACATGATTTTCATGTTAAAATATGCTTGGTGACCAAATTTTATATTTTTTGGAATATTTTTACTATTTTTTTAGATTTATTGAAAATCACTGTTTTTTTATGGTCTAGATTTGTTTAAAAACAGCGAGTTTCAATAAATCTAAAAAAATAGTAAAAACATTTCAAAAAAAAATGTAAAATTTGGTCTCCAAACATATTTTAACATGGAGATCATGTTGAGCGGTTTGGATCGACTGTTTAGACTTTAAAAACAAAGATATAGGACCTGAGACATGGATGGGGGATGAGGAGATGAGGCATTGGAACCCTCCTCTTATAATGGTGAATAACATAAATTTTTCATAATATATATTAAAATATATGGTATACATCTACTATTCGAATACAGATAATTAAAACGTAAAATCATATCAGTATCCTTATCCACACGGATATTCGAATATTGGATATCCACATCTAAGTTTTCGAATACGGATCATATATAATCCATACCGTTTTCACCTCTAATTATAATGGTGGAAAAAAATCTGAACACCATAGAAATTTATAAAGAAAATACATAGTAAAACTCTTTTAGCAAATGTTTAATATAAAATTTATGGGCTGTTTAGCCTGTTTCTATCTTGGCCCAGTACAACTCGACCCAACTATGTCGCATGGGGTTGAGTCAGTGCTTATCACCTAACCCTATCAAATTTGCTTTTTGAAAAAAAAAAAAATAGTTTCGTCTAATCAAATAATCATGAATGGATTGGGAACAATTTTTAGAACTTGCAAAATCTGATACACTTGGAACCAAAAACCATCAAGAATTATTTCTATCATGTGTAACATCAATTATATTTGAATGATTTCTCGAGTACAAACGGGTCAGGTCATATTTATTAGTGATCCAAGGGGTCAGACTCGGTCAGGTATTCTCTAATCCGAAAAAAAGATTTGATCCATTTAAAAAATATTAAATAATCCTATCGACTTGAACTTTTGACATCCTACAACCAATAATGTGTTCCAATTAAATCGATGTCAATATTTATTGAGGTTTCTTGCAAAGGTAATATAATGATGTCATTTCATGAGTAATAAGAGATATAGAATAATTTTTTTTATAAAATGCAGTTAAATTTTTTTTTATATATTACGGTCGCGAAATCAAATTCACATTTACTTTCCTAATTAAAATGCCTATTCGGTGAAAGAGAACTTACACCTTTGTACATTCAATCAATACTATAATTATTTTATTCAAGAACCATAGCCATTAGGAAAATATGGAAAGAACAACTCTTAAATGGCGGAAAAGAAGTTTGCTTGTCAATCTGATCCAGCAAATTTATGGTTATGTAGCTGATATATTGATCACACAATTGATATCATAATTCATTTGGCCGGTCAATAGTTTTAATTTTTCTGACTAATTAATTCTTGAAAAATTAATTTTCTACTTCCAGCAGACTACCAGAAAAGCTCCGACGAACTTCTGACAAACCATACAAGTCTGAGAAGATCAGCTGTCGTAACACTCAAGGTGTGCTTGGACGTTGCGCCAGTAAGATTCTTCTCCCTTCTGGTTGTTTTCACTTTTAGACCTTTTCCTGGCTTGGTTTATGTTTAACTGTGTAGCGGAGGCTGAGTTAACAGCATTGGAAGCTAGGTTGAAGGAAAATTGGATAGATCCACTGGTAAAATTTCACAACTGTAGCTAACTTGAGAACTGACATAACAAGAAGGAAAAACAGCTCTTAACTTGAATTAATCAGAGTCCAATTGCACAGTTGATCAGGTAGGACCCTGTCGATACATTTTGCAATCCTGCAGGTTTGTAAATTGCACCACGCGAGTTCAAATTCTCGATAACAGAGATAAAAGTTATCAAACTGCAAGTAAAATGAAGTATAAATCTTCAATCTTATAAGATGCTGTTATTTCCCACTCCATATTATACAAAGGAATAGCAAAACAAAACTCGGATATTTGTGATGTCAAACCAGCAATGCGGCAAACTTTTATGAGGAAATTTGACTAAATTTTTGACAGAATTCAACGTAGCATTTACATTTTCATTCTCACCACTTCACCAGTTGTACACGATCAGTTATTGTTTTCAAGAAAATAAAATTTGTTGCTTGTTGGTACTGTTTAGTGAGGTTCAGCACCATTATACCAGCCAGCATGTGAAGCCCAATGGTTTATATATCTTTTTTCTCTCCTTACCTATGTAGCTGTATTGGTGTTGAATTGAAATTTGAGAATTTTTTTGGCTAAATTAGGTAGAACTTGACCATAAGGTCGCAAGCATCTACCAGCTTAAATTGTCAAGCAACTCTTAAATTGGGTTTGTTGGAGAAGTGAGGATAGGTACACTACTAACTGTACCATGAAGTCCAGGGAAACTAAGAACAAGGTTTTATTTTCTTTTTGGTAATACCAAACATGGACCTCTTTTAAAGTGATCTAAGTCATGTTTAAACAACACAAACAATTTGATATCAAAAGAACTTACAACTTAACACAATTTACACATAAATCCTGACAAACTTGGGAAGAAATCAAGAATCTTTCTCGACCTCTCTTAATCGAGTTACCCTCTTAAGCCCCTCCTCAGCTGCCTTGACTGATGGGTCAACCTGCAGTGCAGTCTTGAAAGCCTTCTGTGCATTCTCCATTTCCACTCTCTCCTCGTAACACTCACCGAGCTTGGCGAGTGCCTTTGCATTGTCTGGACTGAGCCTCACTGCCTCAGTCAAGTCAACAACTGCTCCATCAACCCTCCTCCTAGTCTTCCTCTGATTCAGCTCAAGTTGCAACTCGGCGCGCTTGAACAGTGCATCACCGCGCTCTCGATCGGAGAGGGAGTTGACGAGTGGAGGAGAGAGAGCGGCGTTGAGGGATTTTAAAGCCAGGACGCGGCGGCCGAGGAGATCTAGGCTTAGTGCTTTGAGGATGTGAGGAGCAGCGTCGCGAGGGGAGAGGGAGATCGCATGATTGGCGTGGGAGAGAGCGGATTTGGCAAGGGAGGGGGAGGGAGGAGAGGTGGAGCGAGCACGAGAGAGGAACTGCGCGCCGGTAACAAAGTGGCGGTGCGCCTGGGCGGAGGTGGCGGAGCTGCGGCCACGGCGGCGGCGGATTTGGGAGGGAATAGATTGGAGTGCGAGGAGGATACCAGCAGCGAGAAGTAGCAGGAGGCCCTGCACCAATGCGTCTTTCCAGGCCAGAGGTATCATCTGGTATCTGGTTTCCTGAGCTGAATCTTCTCTTACATCTGTTTCCATCGAATGATGTATCGAAAGATATTTTCCTTCAAAAGTAGATTGAAGAGAAATAACACAGAGTCGGACTCGGGCAGTATATTAAATCGAATCTGTTATAAACTTACAGTGGTTCCGAGAATGAGAACGGACCTACTTTTAGGTTTCAACAAGCTTCTGACCGTTCGATCTATTTTAAGATCTGTACGTACAAAAATTGAAACAAACATGTACGAAACTTAAAGCGTTGCACGCGAATCATAAAGCATATTGAACCGTGATTAAATCCGTCAAACCTACTCAAGTCTCCGACAGTGAGAAGAGAGTAGAACCGATGCCTATCGGACCTACTTTTATTGTGCTTCTGACCATCCGATCTATCTTAAGATCTGGACTAACGTAGTAAATCAATCTCTCCGTACAAATAAGAGGAAGAAAAAATAATAAAAAAAACTGAAATACTTTTATTGTGCTTATGTAATCTATTAACATAAATAAATCAATTCACTGGTTACAATTTTTTTTTTCCGCTTATCTAGTCTATTAACTTTTTTTTCGGACTTCACTTCACCATACTACAACAACATAATAAAGAAAACTGAAATAATTTTATTTTTCATTCATTAAAATCAGAGTTACTACGAGTGAGTTGTGATTAAAATACTGACAACTATTTGTTGCTTGTTAATGGGTTTTAGTGTATTAAATTAGTTTAATACTTGGGTTTTATAATAATTATTTAAATTCATAGTAATTAAATATAGAGTGAGCCTATGGTACTATGCATAGCACGGATGGGTCCGTACTACGGTTCAATATCTTCGTTTTCAAAATTCTAACGGTCGATCCGAACCGTTCAACATGAATTCCATATGAATATGTACTTGCTGACCAAATTTTACATTTTTTAGAATTTTTTTACTATTTTTTTAGATAGGTAGAAAATCACTGTTTTTGGATGGTGAAGAATTTTCAGATCAAGTGATTTTCTACCTAGCTAAAAAAATAGTAAAAAAATGCTAAAAGATGTAAAATTTGGTCAGCAAGTACATATTCATATGGAAATCATGTTGAACGGTTCGGATTGACCGTTAGAATTTTAAAAACAAAGATATTGAACTGTAGTACGGACTCATCTGTGCTATGCATTGTACCATAGTACCATAGGCTCACTCTTAAATATATTTATAAAATATATTAAAACAGAGACAACATTGTGTGGTAATTATGGACAAATGTGAGAGGAGCCCTTTGTATTGCCGTATTGGGCTTGATCATGTTAATAGAGGGCAAACGTTTTGATTTTTTCTCTCCGTGACGGAATTAATGGAGGACAAACGTTGCCCCTCTTCTTGGACTTGACGAGTGACAACCTTTGCCTTGCCCTCTCTCTCTGTTAATTCCATCTAGGAGACATGGCCTTGTAATCATTCTTGACATGAATTTCCTCAACGGTGAAAAGTGAGCTTGCACAAACTAAGAAGATTGAAGCTGTCCATCAACAACCAAAACAGTCCAAGTTATTGAATTTTTTCTAAAAATCATAATTAAAAAAAAAATGGAGAACCAATATGATTACTTCTATTTTTATCTAAGTTGTCAACTCGGCCCGTATTGTTTTTTAGTTTTTACAGATAAATTGTGTAGTCATTGGTGTAACGAAGGGATAAATGTTTTTTTTCGCCAGGACCGAATTGGCAATTCGGTCTGGAGTGTTTTTTTATAGAGTCAAGTGGTCAATAGTTTTTTTTAAAAATGAGCATTAAATTAATTTATAACCCTTCTACTTTTGACTGCTTGAGTTAATACTAAATTATTCGAAAGTTAAAATTTTTTGTATGTAGATGCATCACTCATAAGGTAGAAGAGTTTCAACAGTTCAGATTCATCATTTGAAGTCAATCCGATAGATTTTAGAGTTGAGTTCACAGATAGACTTGGTGAACTTAAAAGCACCCTAGTTCTACTCACTTTGCTTATTAAAAGACTTTGTAAACCGGGTTTAAACAAAAAATTGTTGTAGAGTGGGGGTCATTTGTCAGCTTTAATAAGAAAGAAGAGTGAGTCTATGGTACTATGTATATTACGGGTTGATCCGTAATACGGTTCAATATTTTCATTTTCAAAATCTTAATGGTCGATCCGAACCGTTGAACATAATTTCCATATGAATATGCACTTGTAGACCGAATTTTATATTTTTTAAAATTTTTTTACTATTTTCTAAGGTAGGTAGAAAATCACTTTATCTGAAAATTCTAGACCATTTAAAAACAGTGATTTTCTGAAAAGGTAGTAAAAAAATTCTAAAAAATATAAAATTCGGTTTGTAAGTATATATTCATATTAAAATCATGTTGGTCGGTTTGAATCAACTATAAATATTTTGAAAAATGAAATATTGAACATATTACGAACTAAATCATGATATGCATAATACCATAATAGACTCACTCAGAGGGCCCTCCTTTTTTGTTATCATCTTCTTCTCCATATCACGAGCCCTGGAAATGTCTATTTCGGCTCTCTTCCATTTTCTGCTCGGTCGGCCCATTTATTTTCCAGTTTGCTCCAATTATTCCCTCTATGGTTTCGGCCCAGACCCAAGATTTCTTCTCTACCTTTTATTTTCTTTCCAGCCCGAGTTGCTGACTCTATTTTCCTTCTCTTTTTTCCATTGCTGTCCTGTTCCACTTTTCAACCTGTTTTAATTTTTATAGCCATTAGAAAGATGTCAACCCTGCTAGTGGACCCAAGGTCAAAGGCCTCCCATAGAATACTAAGCACCCTTTGAGGGAAAGGGAAGCTAGTGTTATGCAGATGTGTCGTGTCATGTCATGCCGATATGATTCAAATTAGTTAAACTGTGCTATGCCGCACAACGATGAAAATTAGCACGGCATGAACGTGTTTAGACATGCTTCACATTGCTTACGCTTGATTATTTTTATTGTGTAAAATACGATAGTTACAAGTGTTCGGAAAATAGGGAAAGAGTACAAAAAATGGTTAATTTATTCGGTTTACATTTTTTGGAAGTTCTAGTTTTTCCCCTTATAATTAATTGTTTTGTTATAATTCTGGAAGTTCTGTGTAACAAGTACTTAAATAGAGAAAAATTCTTAAAATATGTCTTCATAACAAGGAATAAATCCAAGTAACTTTTTTGGTAGTTATAATTTTTTTTCACATTTTTTGCCAACTTGGTTATTTGATCTTATATATTTTTTTTTGAATTTATTCCAGCAATTTAAAGCACTTGTAGGGGTACAGTATATGCAGCACACATAAATTAGTAATTGCTACGCAGCACACATAAATTATGTAGCATAAAATGATAAAAAAAACACTTGAAGAGGACAAATATTAATCATATATGAATGTTTATTTTTACACATCAAGTGTTGAACAGAGCTGACCTGTTGGACATTAAGGTTGACTGTTTTTTTATTTTTATTTTTCGAGCAGGCTTAAATCCTTGAGCCCAATTTTATTTCATTGTTAGATCATCCATTACAGCATATGCCATCCTTTGACATATCCTTTTATTTCGATCTCCGCCTTCTAACATTTTTATGAAGAGGAGGAATCACCTATAACATTTGAAAGTTATAACATGTTACGATATTCAGTTTTGTGATTTTTCAAGTCCAAGCAATCGATCCAAGCCGTTCAACATGATCTCTATATTAAAATGTGATTTAAGACCAAATTTTATATTTTTCTGAATTTTTTTACTATTTATTAAGTATTTTACAAAACTGCGTTTTTAGACAATTCTGGACCACTGAAAAACAGCAGTTTTGTAAAATACTTAATAAATAGTAAAAAAAAATTCAGAAAAATATAAAATTTGATCTCAAAGTACATTTTAATGTAGAGATCATGTTGAACGGTTTGGATCGACTGTTTAGACTTTAAAAACTATAAAATCAAATATTGTAACATATTGTAAGATCCAAAATGTTATAAGTAGATCTCTCCGCTTTGATGAATGCGGTTAAATTGCATATGCATTCAGCATATATCTAGTAAAATGAGGATTACTAAAAGGAACAAGCATTATCCACTTCCAAAGGCCCATAATTTATGTTTGTCGAATTCAAAATGATAATATGGCTTACTTAAAAGTCCAAAACTTAGTAAAAAAAAAACTATATTAGATATTCCAAAATAATGAGGCCCAAATGAACCCCATTTTGTTGGGTTCTTTGATATTTATTAGTTCACATATTTTCTTCCCGTACGTACTTTAGCGAGCCAATAATTTATTAAAATATTTGACATACATAAAACATACATAGGCACCAATTTGTAAAGATGATGTGCTAGGAGAGGTTGCTATTCACTCTCGGTTCCCTTTCAGTCACCATTCCCTAATTGCATGCATTTTGGGAATCTTCTCATCTCCCATTTTTCATGAAAATAACGTCTAAACAAAGTTTCTTGTAATGTTGTGTCTGATAAAGATGCTTGTATAATAAAATAAAAAAATGTCTATTTTAATTTATGAATCTATCTTAATATAATTAATTCTTTTAATAAAAAAATATAAATGAAACCTAAGCCCAATAAATAATAGCTAATATAATGCTCTTAATAATAATATTCATGCAATAGCATTGTACATAATCCAACAAATTAAACATATTTTAGTTAGTATATAGTAATGAAATAATTTATTAAACAACACTATCAATTAAAAAAAGCAATAAACAAATAAGTAAAATTATGATAACTAAATTCAAAGATGCATAAGCATAATTCCGATTAAAAATTACGTTGTTTGAAAACAAAATTTAGTGTTTTTTTCAAAAATAAGGTATACATAGATACATATTCAATTATATTATACGGTGGGGTAGGGTTTAATCAATATATTTTTATAATTGATTATGTATTTGGAGGGTTAATTAAAATTCAATCCGTAACTAACTAAATAAAATTTTAATCCGTTATTTTCACATCGGGTTAATCAGGTTGAGCGAATTGATTAGGTTAGACTGATTGTTTGTATTCCCTAGTAAAAGCTCTCAATTTTTTGAACTTTTTTTTTTTCATATTTGTCACACTGAACCTAGCTAGTAGGAGAGTTTGGGATCCTCCAAAATAAATTAAGCATAAAAATTAGACTATCGGATGACGAAAAAGGAATAGGAGATTTTTTCCGAGAAGAGTAAAATTGTGCCAATATTGATTAATGATACATGCATAGCTATGCAACATTTAAGAGTTTGGGCCGACTGCTGGCAAACATCTATTGCACATCACTTGTCCCAGTGCCGCTGACACGTGATTCCAGATGGATTTAAATATTTAAATATTGGTTTTTAATTTTGCTGTGGGTAATCATATCAGCGACACAGAAGTAGGAATTCAGTTCCCAGTTAGCGGGCAGGGCTATGTAACGTTAGACTAGAATTTGTAAATAACTTTTTATATCTTAATATATTGTTAGTGGCGTAAGCCATCTAACCTTCAAAAAAAAATCAGACTATGAAGCGGGCATGCAAATCTGGATCTAATTAAAACCGAATTGTCAAAGCTTCTCTCTTTACATTTTTTTTTTTTTTCTAAACTCCCAAATAAGCTCTTACAGTGCACAATAGAAGGGATATAGATTAAACAAAAAACAGGACTGTGAACTCCAACCCTGAAATATATATGACTACTTTCGGGGGGCATTTATGTAAAATGGTTGGTTGAAGCCACCACTTTTCGAACTTGAAGGATGAATGAGTTTTACTATATTTAACCTCCTAGAAATGTATTGTATATATATATATTTTGTACTGTTTTTTTGCTACAGATATATATAAGGAAAAATTTAGTGAGTATTTTAGTGTTTATATAGATATTAATATTATGTTTTTAAAATATATTCCGAATAACATTTGTTGACTCTCTTATAAGATACAAAATAATTTTCAATAATACATCGAATTGAGATTCCTTTATTTTAAGATAAATTATATCACAAAAATTATATTTAGTTTTATATTTTTAATTAATTAATTGGCTAGTTTTCGAGGAAAAATGATTCATTTCTATACTTATGATGCATACTCGGTGACTTTAGTATCGCTTGTGTATGTGTCAGAAGTAGAGAAATACATCATTTGTCCTTGAAAACTGACTAATTACAAAACTGGCCATTTTCTTAAACATACTACATATATTTTAATTTTTAATAAAAAATAAAATGAGTACTTTACGAATTTAAAATAAATTTTAATGGACAAGACAATAAAAATGATTAAATTTGTTATGAGTTGTTATAATTTAGAAGGCTAAATATAATATTATTAATTTTAGAGAGGGGAATACTTAATTTCAAAGTGTTTGACTGGTCCAAGAAAAAATAAAGTGCAAACTGTTCAAACTGAGTAGCTCTGCTTTGAACTAAATCTAAGAAAAGGTAGATTACCTTTTATTTCTTTTTTTCTCTTTTGAATTTATGTGGAGACTGCAATTTTGGGGCTTAATAGCCTATCCAATAATTCAAGGCTGCAATAATGCAAGGTTTCCAAACCAATGACCATCGCCTCGATAGTGAAAGTACACACATAAATTTAATAAGTTCTCCAGTCATATTTCAAATCTTTTGCAACCTCTCATATGGACTCCTTTGTGTATCGATTTATAATTTTTGTATGATTTAACTAAATTGTTGATGAACAAAATACAAATTATTAAGCATTCCTTGTAATTTTTGTAAGATCTAAGAACTGTGGGCTCATTGCAGCGACACGACTCACGAGTCTCATCTCTCTATGGAGAAGTTGCCGGTTCAATTCTTGAGAATAACATTTCAATTATACTGAAGCCTGATGGTGTACTGGCTCGGGCATTTAATAATATATATGTGTGTGTGTGTGTTAGCAAGATCAATTAAATTGTTGACCACTAGAAAAAGCAGATATATATGATGTGAAGTTTTTATTTTTGCTCTCAAACTTTAATTATTTTCGGTTGAGTAGTAATATCTGATGTAATATAGTCACGTATTTATTTTAAGGAAAAATTGTAAAAATGCCACTTCAAAATTTTCAAATTGTGAAATTGTCACTTCAAACTTTAAAATTGTAAAAATGCCACTTCAAATTTCATTAATTTGTAAAAATGCCACTTCAAATAATTAATGACTAAAATACCCTCGCCCGTCCATCTCCATTCCAGCCCCTCCGCCGCCTCCTCTGGCACCCTCCGCCGACCCGACCCTCGCCCGTCGCAAGAGACGCAAGAAGCAGTTTCCGGGCATGATTCTTCTCGCCCGCCTTTGCATTTTTCGCAACCCTTCCTCCTCCAACAAGCACCAGCACCATCAAACCCTCCTCTACGACTCCCCTTCGCCATGCTCAGTCGCCATTCGGAACAGGAGAAGAAGAGAAGGCAGGAGAAAGAAGAGGAGAAGAAGAAGGGTATTTTAGTTATTAATTATTTGAAGTGGCATTTTTACAAATTAATGAAGTTTGGAGTGGCATTTTGACAATTTCAAAGTTTGAAGTGACATTTTCACAATTTGAAGGTTTTGGAGTGGTATTTTCACAATTTTCCCATTTTAAATAATATTACAATCAAAAGATTATTGATTTTGTAAACCTAATTTTCACATTTTCATCAGGCGTGTGCATGAGAAAATTTAAGTTTTGACGATGTTCTCTTTGATTAAAATGAAAAATAAATAAATTCTGCAAGTCTTATTTGTCATACTCATTATTCTTGCACATTTTCGTCAAACTCGGAGAAAAGGTCAACCTGATGGCCCTCCTACCGTCATTTTTTCTCATAACCAAAAAAATAAATAAAATAATTAATAACCAGACTCTCAAAAAAAATTCATCCATAACTAAACCGCCCCCCAGGGACAGTTTAGTCCCCAAGCAACCCACCCCCAGTGGGGCGGTTTATCCCCCCTCTAGGAGGCGGTTTAGTTAATTTTTTTTTTTTAAATACCTTCCCTCCTCAAACCTCAACCCTACCCGCCCCGTCATTTTTATTCATGCCCAAAATCATTAACTTTCACCAACTCTACCCACCAAAATCAGATTGTGTCAAAAATGTCCAAACCGGCTATTTAATAGCCGGTTCCTAATTTTTATTAGGAACCGGCTATTTTTCTTTGAAATTAGATAGAAAAATATATAATTTAGTTTATTAGAAGGACTGAAACAAATAATCCGGATCAATATTTTTCAGATCGGATTTTTTGCGGTTGTAAGAAAAATTAAAATATTTCATTGTGTGTTATTAGAAAAAAAGAAAACTTTCGTAAAAGTGTCAATTTTTTTTTAAAATGATTTAATAACATCATTTAAAATGTTTTCCTAAAAATCGTGCATAATAATATTAATAACATCATTTAAAAAAATATATCATTAATTATTTAAAAAAATTGCATTAAAATGATTTGAAAAATTTCTAAAACTTTAAACGGCCATAACTTTGGCTACGAAAGTCGGATCGACGCGTGTAATCCCGGGTATCCGACAAATCAGAATCGCTAAAAAACGTCGTTTAGTGCCTCAAAAATTAAGTTTAAGATTTTTAATGTCTCAACTGAATTTTCTTATGTTGAAAAACACTTTTCAGCACTGACAAATCTGGCCATCGTATTATAATTAATCCATCATCGTATTAAAAAAAATAAAAATAAAAATAAGTAAACCACCCCACTGGGGGGCGGGTTGCTTGGGGACTAAACCGCCCCCCGGGGGGGCGGTTTGGTTATGGATGAAATTTTTTTGGGGGTCTGGTTATTAATATTATTTTATTTATTTTTTTGGTTATGAAAAAAAATGACGAGCCCTCCGATCTCTCGTCTCAATTTCTTTCAAAATGGAGAGGGTCTGTTATTCTTGAAATTCAAGTCACTTGGTATTTGCCACCATTGTGACAAATCAAAAGTTCGGGCTTAATTTGGCGGGGTCAAAAATTCGTGATTCGTGTATAATTTGGAAATGATTCAGTATAACAAGGAAGCCAAAAAAAAAATTTTGAAAAAACATCCTAAAAAAAAAATTTCTAAATTTTTTTTGACATTTTTTTCATGTTTTTATTACGAATAATTCATGATTCACGTTTTATTCGCGAATTATTCAGTCAAACGTTTTCTATGTGGTTCGGTGCGGAAACTCCAAAAAAACGTATAATACGTGAATAATTCGCATATTATTCACGCACAGTGAATAATTCGCATATTATTCACGCACATGGTGACTATGGTTGCCACTCCAACTTCAAGTTGACAACGAGTCAACATCATGTCTAATTCTACAGTGTGAGTTCCATTTTAACAAATTTTTACCTAAGCATACACACAATTACAATTTATAAATTATCGAAGTCAATGTCGATAAACAAACTAAAAGGAAGAGTGATGTCAATTCATTACCAACAAATATTTTTTTACGTCAAGTTGTATCAAGAATAAAAATTAAATATCATCTTTTCCTTTTATACATTATGATGACTTCGTAATTTCATGAATTTAAAATTGAAAAACAATTATTAAGTAAATACAAATATGTTAAATGTTACATGGTTTTTTTTTATTGAACTTCAAATAATGATGTTTCTTTTTTATATTTAATGATATTTCTTTCCTCAGTAGTTACTATTAAAGAAAGTGATATATGTGTTAATTGTTTCCACAAATGGAGAGGATAATAAGAGAATGCGCTCTCCCTATAGCTCGAGTATTTATTGACTTTTGCTCCCTTCTCACACCTCAGAGGGGTACTATCTGCTTTCTTTCTTTCTCGCTTCACGCATGGAGTCATAATTCCACAAATACATAAATCCGCACGCAAGCACACAAACAGAGAGAGATAGGAAAGAAGAAATCGAGCGATCTGCCAAGCTTTAAAAAATATAGAGGGATCACACTCCACTCAGAGAGAACAGATTGAAAACATCGAATTTCCATCATAATTTTGTTTCGTGAGATAATTCAGTTAATAAATTTGCTTTCCCTCTCCAATTTTATGCCTTTTCTCTCTTTTAATTTTTGTCTTTTGTAGGTGAGTGATGTTTCTGTAATGAGTAGTTAATTAGCACTGTTAATTTAGATTTTGGTGGCTTTAAGATGCGCATTAGTAAAAGGGGGATTGTGAATTTTAGTGTTCGTTGACCTTCTCATATGAATTGCTGACTTTAGGATCTGACTTCTGAATAAAGAATCCTATTTTTTGTGAGGAAAATCATAAATTCTAAGAGTTCATTCGGCAAACCACTGAATTAGAGGAAAACTAATAAAAAGTGGAATTTGGAATAGACTTCAATTCCTGACTATTTCAGTTATGTTTGATTGATGGTGGAAGAGTGAAATAGTGAAAGTGGAAAAGTATTAGTAAACAAGCCAAATCCATCTCTTAAAAAATGTCAATTTCTGTATTCCACCTTTCTCATAAAACAGTGAATTGGCTCATAGAAGAATAGAGGAGGGACTTAAATGTAAAAAACAAGAGTTTTGACTACAGAAGTTAAAATTCAATTCCATTTCCTAATTTTCCAATTTCACTCACTTCTTCTATTGTCCGGCGGGAATAAAACCTCTTTTCCTCTCTTTTTCTCTATTCCGCTCTTGCGAATGGACCCTAGAATTTGTGGCTTCGAAAGATGTGCTAGAGTCTCCTAATTCCCTTTTAAATAAAAAAGGAACCATATGATTTTCAGTTGGGGTCTTCACAGTTGAAGAAAAACTGGCATAACTTTAAAATTCATTCCATGATTCAATGTGGTTCTTCAATAACCTCCAGATCTGTTACCAGAGTCAAGATACCATACCAGACCCATACAATTTTATCTTAGTAATTTTCTTCTCTGATTGTCTGTAGGTATTAAATTTCAAGTTCTCATTTCATTTTCTACTTTTGATAACCCAGATTGTAGTTTGGCGAAGCGAATTAACTTCTAGCTGGGAAATTACCATAATACCCTTCATCAAAAAGGTCCAATGCAATACATGTCATATCTTCACTAGCCCAAGTGTTTGAGTCGCTGTTACCTTCATTCAACCATGATTAAAACCAGTAGTGGGATTCGTTTTGTGATATGTTCGAAATGCTACATACTCCTCGAAGAACCTAACGCACCAGTTTATAGATGTGGTGAATGCGGCACTGTTCTTCGAGGTATGCTTCTAGGTTTTTGCCTAAGTACCTATCAATTTACACTAAAAAAAAAACATTGCCTAATTCAAGTCTTGATTTGTGCCAATTCAACTAGCAAATGAATTAGTTATTTGAATGATAATGCACATATCAATGGTGTTCTAATAAAAAATCATTTAAATGATTCAGCTAAACTTGGCACAACAAGTGGAGAAACTACCACGACAGATTCAAATCTGAATATTTCTATGGACCTGTTAGAGAAAGACTCCTTTAATGAGCCACTAACTGTCTCAGCGAGTAAATCTTCCATATTAAGCGATAATTCAGAAGAAACTATAGAACAAAAAATTCTCACTACTAATATGAAGACGAGAAGCACCAAGAAATTTGATGCTAATCGGTCAGAGAAGACAGAGAAAATAAGACTTGTGAAATGCCCGAAATGCCACAAAGTCCTCCCTGAACCTAACAAGCCATCTTATAGATGTGGTGGATGCGGTATGTTTCTTCGAGGTACGTTTCTAAGTTTCTACTTAAGTACCTATCCATTTACACTAAAAAAATTTATTGCCAAATTCAAGTCTTGATATGTCCCAATCCAACTAGTCAATAAATTAGTTATTTTAATATTTGATAATGTAAATATCTATGGTGTTCTAATAATAAAAAATCATTTAAATGATTCAGCTAAACTTGGCACAACAAGTGGAGAAACTACCACGACAGATTCAAATCTGAATATTTCTATGGACCTGTTAGAGAAAGACTCCTTTAATGAGCCACTAACTGTCTCAGCGAGTAAATCTTTCATATTAAGCGATAATTCAGAAGAAACTATAGAACAAAAAATTCTCACTACTAATATGAAGACGAGAAGCACCAAAAAATTTGATGCTAATCGGTCAGAGAAGACAGAGAAAATAAGACTTGTGAAATGCCCGAAATGCCACAAAGTCCTCCCTGAACCTAACAAGCCATCTTATAGATGTGGTGGATGCGATATGTTTCTTCGAGGTACGTTTCTAAGTTTCTACTTAAGTACCTATCCATTTACACTAAAAAAAATTATTGCCAAATTCAAGTCTTGATATGTCCCAATCCAACTAGTCAATAAATTAGTTATTTTAATATTTGATAATGTAAATATCTATGGTGTTCTAATAATAAAAAATCATTTAAATGATTCAGCTAAACTTCGCACAACAAGTGGAGAAACTTCGCACAACAAGTGGAGAAACTTCGCAGAATCTTTTATGGACCTGTCAGTAAACGACCTCTTTAGTGAGTCACTAACTGTCTCAGCGAGTCACTCTTCCATATTAAGCGATAATTCAGAAGAAACTATAGAACAAAAAATTCTCACTACTGAGATGAAGACAAGAAGCACCAAGAAATTTGATGTTAATTGGTCAGAGAAGACGGAGAATGTAAGACTTGTGAGATGCCCAAAATGCCACAAATTCCTTCCTGAACCTAACACACCATTTTATATATGTGGTGGATGCGGCGTTGTTCTTCGAGGTATGTTTCTAGGTTTCTACCTATACCTATCCATTTACACTAAAAAAAATTATTGCCAAATTCAAGCCTTGATATGTCCCAATCCATCTAGTCAATAAATTAGTTATTTTAATATTTGATATTATAAATATCTATGGTGTTCTAATAATAAAAAATCATTTAAATGATTCAGCTAAACTTCGCACAACAAGTGGAGAAACTACTATGGTAGAATCAAATCCGAATATTTTTATGGACCTGTCAGAAAACGACCTCTTTAGTGAGTCACTAATTGTCTCAGCGAGTAAATCTTCCATATTAAGCGATAATTCAGAAAAAACTATAGAACAAAAAGATCTCACTACTGAGATTCAGATGAGAAGCACCGAGAAATTAGAAGCTAATCGGTCAGAGAAGACAGAGATTTTAAGTCATGAGAATATAAATTTGAATTCAAATTTGAATTTAACTAAAATCAGCTCAAAAGAAGAACATGTTGAAAGGATTACGAATAAAGAAGAACCAGATACTGAGCCCTTTGGTGGTTCCTCTCATGAAATACCACTTATTGGCCGACAGAGCATTTCATCACTGAAAAGGATAGAAATCGAAGACTGGATTCATACCCTGCCTGTTGGGATTCCATGTGATTGCGATGCCCATGAACTTTCAATTTTTCCATGCTCAATAGGTCACACGATGCATGAGGCAAATACTTTTCGCAGAGATGCTGATAAAATGGAGGTCATCGATTTCTTACCATCTGAAAAAGAGAAATTAATTTCTGTCGTCTCAATTAATGACAAAGGTGGCCTCACAGGTCACATGGTGGATAAGGCGACCATTTTTGGCAGAAGTGTTGAAACTATTGAGGTCAGCAATTACTTACTATCTGAAAGAGAAAAGTTCTTTTCAGTCATTTCAATTGTTGGCAAAGGTGGCCTCGGAAAAACCACCATTGCCCAACTTGTCTACAAAGATTTGAGGGCTTCCCGATGCTTTGATTTATTTGGGTGGGTATGTGTTTCTGAAGGATTTGATGTCAAGAGACTCATCAAAGTAACTATTGAATCAATCTCCAAAATCAACTATGGTGTGAGTGAGTTGAGCCTATTACAAGTAGAGCTTGCGGAAATTGTGAAGGAAAAAACTATACTACTTGTTTTAGATGATGTGTGTAATGAGAATCAAAGTCTTTGGGAGTTATTTCAAGAACCTTTTATCGAAGCAAAGATGGTCAGAATTCTTGTGACAACAAGAAATGAAAAGGTTGCGGAGGTCATGCAAACAACAACATGTTATAGACCAACTAACTTGCCTGAATATTCGTGCTGGCAGTTGTTTCAACATCATGCATTGAGTAGTACAAGTGAGACTCTTCCAACACACTTGGTAGATATGGGAAGGGAAATTATGAGAAAGTGTGATGGGTTGCCATTAGCTGTGAAGATAATTGCAAGTCTCCTTAGGCATGAAACAAATGAAAAGGTTTGGAGAGAGATTCTTGAAAGTGATATTTGGGAATCAAATTCAACAAATAATATATTTCCAGCACTCCAGATTAGCTATGATCATCTACCTGCCCACCTTAAGCTGTGCTTTCTTGTTTGCTCAATGTATCCAAAAGATTACTTATTAGAAAAGATGAATTTGATAGACTTGTGGATCTCTCATGGCTACATCGAGTCCAGGGGCAAAAGAAGAACAACAGAAATAGGTGTTGAATATTATGAGGAGTTAAAAGAGAGGTCATTTATTGATGGTTTTTCAAATTGTATACCAGAATGGTGGCATATACAGCCAATGCACTCTCTTGATGAATCTTCAGGTCAATTTTTTGAATTTTGTAAGTTGCACGATATAATCCATGACCTTGCTAGATATAATTCCAAGAAGGAACATTATTCGATGGAGATTAATCAGCCTCTTGATATTCAAAAGGAGAACTTCCCGCCAGAAGTACACCATTTATATGCAGGAGGTTTTGTGGGATATGTAAACCAAATTCTCCGAGGAAATGATCAAAATCTAAAGAATTTAAGAACTCTTTCTTTGGATGTAAGAGGTTGTAGTGGAGATTTGGAGCACCAATACTGTATAAACAATACAGAGGCAGTAGACCTAAATTCAAAGCTTTCAAAAGATTATGAAGAATGTTCTGGAGAAGTAGCCATATCTAACCTAATTAAGTTTGAAGGACTCACGGTATTGGAATTGAAAGGGTATAATTTGAGAAAGATTCCTGATTGCATTTCCAAGTTGAAAAATCTTGCCTATCTTGGTATTACCTCTTCATGTCTTAAAGTGTTGCCATTATTCATTGGCCTCTTTCACAACCTGCAGACTTTGTTTCTTGATTGCTTTCTTCTTGAATATCTACCTAAAAGCATTGGCAATCTTGCTAACTTACAGTTTCTATATATTCAATCTGGAAGAGTTAAGAAGCTACCTAAATCTCTCTGTTCACTTAATAACTTACTGAGATTAGTCATTAGAAGTGATGATTTAGAGGAAGTCCCATTAGATATCAAAAATCTTTGTAACCTTCATACATTAACAATTCGATCTAATCAGATTCAAGCATTGCCTAATACAATAGGCTGTCTCACTAATTTAGAGGAGCTTAACTTGTTGTCTCTTGGTGGTTCATATGATGATTTACCAGTTGGCAAGCTGGATTATGTCCCGCATGGTTTTGTTAATTTTCCGGCAATAAAGATAATTGCAGCATGGATGGGAGTAAGAACTATAAATTGGTTAAAGGATATGAAGGACCTTGAAGGAAAACTCTCTATTGGAGGATTAAAACATATGAGTAATTTAGAAGATGCCCAGCATGCTAACCTGAGAAATAAATGCAAACTTGAAACTTTGGATTTATGCTGGGATTCTGGATATTACATATCGCCTTACGATGCCAAATCAGAGCTGAGGTTAAGCCTCATACCAAGAAGCTTGTAAGGGCGAGTTAATTTGTGCAAATGATGTAGTATCATTTTCCTTACTAGAATGCCTCCAGCCACATCCTAAGCTGAAAAAACTTTCAGTAAGATGGTATCCATCTGCCACAGTACCATACTGGATGACGGATCCATCTTCCTTCCAGTCAATTCAAGAAGTCTTGTTAGAATGTTGTGTCAATATTCAATCTCTTCCATTCAAAAATTTTCACACTCTTAAACACCTCACCATTGTTGCATGTTCTAGTATTCGAGTTTTGCAGCTTGAGCAGGTATCCTACCAGCTTGAAAAATTGCAGATTGTTTCTTGTGACAACCTTGAGTTGATTACCGGACTAGGGGATCTAGATATGTTGGCTGCACTAGAAATTTATTCATGTCAAGCCTTGAAATCACTAACAATGGGTGGAAAGCAGTTGGTGTTATCGACTAAAACCTTCGGGGATTCCTCTCATGAAAAGCCATATACCAGCAAGCAGAGCATTGTATCACTTGGAAGGTTGGAAATTGAAAATTGTTATTTGCTTCATTTTCTGCCAGATGGGTTGATTCCACCTGGGCCTTGTTATGTGTGTATTCGTGGTTGCGGCTGTCCTGACATGGAAAGAAATTTGATATCTGCAACAAATGAAATCAGGTTTGTAACATTATTATTATTAAAAGGGAAATTCTACTGTTGTAAGTGGAAATAAGAACCATTCATTTTTAATAATCGAACGGTCAGTATATCTCTTATTGTAGGCAAATATTCTTCATTAAATTTAAAGGAAATTTTAGAAGGTTAACACATTAAATTTGCAGGGAAGCATAAATTTTCTTTTCCGAACTATCTTCGCTTCTAACCCTCACCCCTTTCCTAATTGAAAAAACAGTTGTACAAGCAACCTCTGGCGTTGGCGTTGAGCATCTCTCTTGGGAGCGTTCCCTCGTCCGCCGCCTCCTGGGCTTCATCCCCATGAACTATTAACTTCGAGCAATCATTGTCGATGATCAGTCCTGATACAGCCCTGAAGGTTTTAATTAAGGGACTACGAGTGCCAGTTGGAGCATAATTTCAAGCTGCTCTCTCCTATTCCATGTCAGTTACATATTATTAGTTTTGGGTGCATAAAACCCGTACGCAGTACAATTCTATATTCACTACCAAGATAATGTATTTCACATTTTTTTTCTAGTAAGCTGAAAAGGTTGATGTTCTCTACTGTGTTTCCCACATTGTTAATTGGTGTATGTTTTTGCTTGTTTTTGACGAAGTTTGTTTCTTTTTCTAACCCCTAATTTGAGCTTGGACATGAGATCAAAGTTGACCTTAATTCAGCACCATTTGTGTAAGAAACCCCAACTAAACATCAGCAGCATAGAGAATCATACCAGAATAACATTTCTAGGCAAATTTGTAAATTTCACTATCTATTATTTCATAAATTATTTATGTGGAATAGCCCTAAATTTGTCAATTTCAGTAATTTTTTCAGTAAAATACACTAATATTGATCACACGCCTTTACATTTTTGTTTCTTCAAGCATTTCTTTCCTCTTAATGAAAAAATTCATTTCTTCATTCTTTATTCTGTTTCTTTCAATGAAGCTGGAAACACTAAATGTGGCATGCCAAAAGATGTAAGCAAGCTGTAGAGTTACATAGCAATTGGTATGTGAGATTTTTTCCTTATTTTATTGTCTTTAGTACTTCTATGTATTTTGGACATGTCTTGCTCAATACTGAAGCTGGTAAAAAGGTAAATTTTTATGCCATTTTAATTTTCAATTTGTTATTTAAAAAATTGTACCAACAACTCATGTTTTTCTGGTCGCCAACCACATTTAGAGAAGATATAATATCGTTTCAGTGTTTTCTAAAGTCTAAGCTAAGGAACAAACTGGTTTATTAACAGCTTTCGATTTTTGACAGTTAATTTCCAAATTGGACTTTCCATTGCTTGAGCTTATACAGAGTGCATCTGGTCATGTCACTATGCAGATGACTCTATATTATGAAAGGTTATAAAAATTTGTTATTTACTTAGATTGTTACTGTTCTTTGAATAATTAACATCACTTTTCAATGCTGATCAGCTCAGAATTTTGTGGAAAAACTGACTCACATGAATAGGGATGCTAATATTGCTGATATAGGAACTGAAATATCTTGAAGGTGAAGCAGTGGTAGAAGGCCAAAATAGAGACGATAAGAAAATTATGAGGGTGCTTTTGTAAAATTTCTAGTGGTGACATGACTTCGGATTATGTGGGATTATATAAATTTGTTATCTACTTAAATGTGATTGTATTATGGTAGTGTTGGCCCTAATAATAGAAGCTGAAATTTGGTCGTTTTTTTCTTTCAAACGGCCAAATTGCCCTTCTTGTTGTGCGCATTTCACCGTTCCATTAGCTAGGTCTCATGTAAAACCGTTCCAACAGTATAACATCTAACGTTCTCATAAATTGATGGAAACAAAAGCTCATAGCTATTCTTTTTAATTTTTTGTATTGACACTTGACATTTTATATAGGCATTGGATGTATTAGGTTTAACTTCTAATTCTCTTGGACGAAAGGAATGTGGAAGGATGTCTGAAAAACAACCACAAGTTGAAATTAAATCCAGTTTCACCGACCTTTTAATGGTGAGTGCCACTTTGTTGCTTATTTGATTTTGTTATATTCATACAAGTTAAACATTCAAAGTCTTTCTATTGTTGTAGGATGATTAAGTGCCTTTACCCTTTTATCCGTTGCAAAACACTGCGTTTAGTCAGATGGTATGCTGCCTCTTTTCTTAAAATATTACTATATTATTTTTTGGTTATATAGTCGTTGTTTATTTGAAATATGTAATGGGTCCTTTGTGTATATGGTTTCTTTTTTATATTTATAATTCTTCTTTTTTATGCAGGACATAATTAATCTAGAAATACTATGAAAGACTGGATGGAATGAACTTGACATGGCATCCAAACATAAAACTTTTCTATTTAGATAGATAATGACAAGGAAAACATCATAAAATTACTTATGCATTTTGATAGATAGAATTATTTTTTTGTTCCAGAATTTAGATTATAGAGATATATGTTGATGGATTTTTAGTTATATCTGAACTTACAAGCTTTCTGTTTTTACTAGTGTATTAATGTTTTACTACTTTTATTAGTGTAGCAATGTGTTTTCTTCTATACCGATGTTTTTACTGGATGTAATAATGATTTTTTCCAGTTGTTCTACCTGCTTTGCTTCTTGTACCAATGCATTTTCTAATTATCGGTGGCTTGACAAACTGTACCAATTACATTTGTCAATATTTCTTATCTCGAGACGTTTTGATAAAAAAGAAATAAAACACAATAGAGGATATTTTTTTCTTCGCTTATCTGCAAAAAAAAAAATAATAAAGAAAAGAAAAAAGAAAAATTAACAAGCATACAACATTATATTTAGGATAATTATATCTTCCCCAGCTTAACCATCCCCCATTCTGTTCCCCAGATAAAAACGCATTAATCACGCTAAACGACAAAAAAAACGCGTTAATCACGCAAAAAAGATGCGGACCATAAAACCGTCTGATAGTATTCATTTGGAACACAAATGTATTCATCCTAAGACAAAAAAGTATTCAACTAAAGTCTGCACATTAAGACAAAAAAAGACAAAAAAAAACTGGATACACCACTCATCATATTTTACACATTTTTAGAGGTGGTTTGTTTTTTCTCCGTTCAATCGAACCAATATTTCTGACGATTTGTAAGGAATTTTTCAAATCTAAAACTACGGACGTCTTCTAAATAATTTTCTCTTTCAAATGAGATCCATGATGATATACTTTCGAGTTGTTGGTTGCACAAGTATTCATCCTCGTCATGCAAGTATTCATACATAATACAACAAGTATTCATTCTGGTTGTGTAACTATTCATCCTTAGGATCCGTCTAGCTATCCTGCTAATCAATCCATATGCTTGTAATACTCTTGATACATATTTACTCTTACACGACGATGATGAATACTTGCTCGGTGAGAGAGATGAATGCTTGCATGACGATGATGAATATTTGTGCAACTGACAACTAAAAACGTGTAAAAGATGGGTGAGTGATGTGTCCAGTTTTTTTTTTTAAATACTTGATATATTACAGATTAATACTTGCGTGCGATAGTTGTAAAATCTTTCAAATATTAGGTGGTCCCTAAATATCAAGTGGTCTTCCAATTAGTTAGCAGTTACTCATATAGTTATTGATTAGGGGACAAAATGGGGGATTGATTAGCGGGACAGTTGGGCACATCCTAAGGATGAATACTTATATAATGAGGATGAATACTTGCATGACGATGATGAATACTTGTGCAACCGACAACTCGAAAATATGTCATCATGGATCTCATTTGAAAGAGAAAATTATGTAGAACACGTCCGTGATTTTAGATTTGCAAAATTCCTTACAGATCGTCAGAAATATTTGTTAGATTGAACGGAGAAAATGTTGGGATTTCATGTGTATGCTATATGGTGAGAATTTAAAATTTTCCTATCACCATTTAGCTCTATACACAAAAGATCTTATTTATACGACAAAAGCAAACAAGATTTTCTTCATCAAACTAATGTGTACTAAGATAAATTAATATCAACTAATTTATTGCTAAAGAGGATGAAAACCTTTACCTAAAGAGATTGTCAAATCTCTTGATGGATAGAAGCCGGTTTCTTTTCTAGATCTCTTGTTTTTTCTCGGATGCGCCTCTTGGTTCACCTTGAACCTAAACAACAAACTAACACACCTCTTAGATAGATGGATGTGAAGTTTAAAACTTAGATCCAACCACCTAACAAGAAGAGATGAGTGCCTTCCCTTGGACTTTTCGATTTAGGAGCAAAACCCTTAAGGATTTGGCCTAGAGAAGAGAGAAAGGAGAATTTTTGGACTTGAGAAAAATGGCTGCTACGGTAACTTTCGGCCAAGAAAAATGAGCAGAAAATTTTCATCATTTTTCCTTAATTACACCCCTTTAAATAGGCAAGGGGTTAGGGCTACTATTTGTGTAAAGTTTAAACTATTTACACAAATGCCACTAGCCTCATTTAGCCATTTTATCATCTTTAATCTCATCTTGTGATTGATTTAATAAATTAATTTATGAATACATAATATTAATAATATTATTCTATGATGCAATATTCTTATTATTCTTATAATGCATTTAAACATTATACTAAATAATATTTGCATAACTTCACAAATTTATTTATGGTCTAAGCATGTCATATTATAACATTTTATTTTATCATTTCATTTCATGTATTTTATCTTATACATCATTATGAAATATAAAATACTTGTTGTTTCCCTTCAGTTAGTGTGACCGTATAGAGGATCTATGTCATCTTGGCAATAATATAAAACTTTATATTATTGACTATAGGAGGTTCTATCATTACGTTATAGTTATCCAAACGACATAGTAATTATTTACTCAATCCACTAATTTCGTGTCTATCCTTGTCTCATGATATTATAAATAATATGCAAAATAGGATCGTGTCATTTTTGCATTATAATTATAACTACATCAGTTATATTGTATGCGATATAATTCCACTTTACCAAGGGGCCCAGTAATATCATTACTCAAATAAAATGAGAAACAATGATAATATTAATATATAGATTTCTCCCGCACAAGTTGTACATAATGAACTACTATTTCATTCCTATCATAAGATAGTATTTAAATAGCAATCACATTATATATTTCTCATGTGAAAAATATATACATCTCATATCTAAGATTCTAAAGACACAATGTAAACATTAATGACACAAAACACAATCCATATAATGTTTCATTCATTTAGGTCATGTTCAATATATAAAACATAATTTATATATTCATATAATTAAACGATAATCATTTATCATCATTTATAGAACTTCAATATACTTTAATCGACATGATAATCTTTCTCGGTAATTAATGTTCCTCCTTAATTACCACGATCGTGAACATATTTAGTGATTAAATATTTCTCATCTAAAGAGTTCTATGATTCAAGACCAAGAGCATCTTCTTGAATACTTCCAAAGATATAATATATAAATCTCAAAGAACATGAATAATAATATTCGTAATAAAATCATAAACAACATATAAATTATTATTAAAATATAACTTTCAAAACACACATCCTTCAGAAAAAAAAAACAAACCACCTCTAAAAATGTGTAAAAGATGAGTGAGTAATGTGCAGACCATAGTTGAATACTTTTTTGTCTCAGAATGAATACATTTGTCTTTTTGAATGAATACTATCAAACAGTTTTATGGTCCGCAATATTTTTGCGAGATTTGACCATTTTACGCGTTTTTTTTGTCGTTTGGTGTGATTAACGTGTTTTTATCCAGGGGACATAATGGGGGACGTTTTAATCACGGGTTTTTATCCAGGGGACGTTTATAGGAGATAGCTAGCACTACTAGAATTTGAGTTTATTGCAAGGGGAGCACTAGTTTGCAAGGGTAATAATATTTTATGTTTTATGTTTGACCATATTTTTTTATCCAGGAGACATAATGGGGGACGTTTGACCATATTTTTTTTTATCAATATTTTATGTTTTTGGTTTTTAATAAGAAGATACAGATTCTCCAGAGAGCGTGGATACCAATTGTTTGGAAGCAACCAAAAAAATTGTGGAGGGAAACAAAATGGTTTTAGAGGGAAACGAAAAGAGGGGAAGGTCATAAGAAAATGGGAAAAATAGCTAAGGAGAAAAGATGAACTATTCCCTCTCTGGATGCCATAGGAACAAAAAAATTTTACAAGTACAGATATTAACAGAGCAGTTTTAGCTTCAAGAAGTGTGTTTAATATATTGGATGCTATTTAAATTATATAGGACGTGTGCTGCATAAAATAAAAACTGCTCTGTTAACAAAATCGCCCAAATGAAGGCATCAGGACCATTCATTGCTTATCAGACGGCTCAAAACTTCATATTTAATAACTAGGTAATGCATGTGCAATCAATAATATGAAAAAAAAAAAAAAATTCTTTTAATTATTTACATCTTTTATGGCCAAGTATACTTATAATTGTCAATTTTAAATAATTTCATCATTATTTGTTCTTTAAAATTTAGCAAATGTTTGTGGACCGTTCATTTTTCCTTAATCATTTCGACGGTTGATCTGCGATGAAACAATTCTGAATTTATTTTGAAATGATCAAGAGAAAACATTGAACGTGACCAACATAAAAAAAATTGAAGTTTAATTATGTCAGAGCTTCGATCTGACGTGAAGTGCTTATGACCCTTCAATGTTTCAATTTTCCGTTAACTATATTGATAGGTAAATGAAAATAAAATTTTATCAAATTTTGCGACAATAAAATAAATGCAATGTTCTTTAATTTCAACAGTTCCGATCGACCAACGAACGATGTATTCCCGTCCGTCTTCATAGAATCACAAAACAAGAGTTTATGACTTTGTATCCCACATGAAACATAAACTCTTGTTTTGTGAGTTAATGAAGATGCACGGGAATATATCATCCGTTGGTCGATCTGAACCGTTGAAATTAAATAACATTGCATTTATTTTATTGTCACAAAATTTGATGAAATTTTATTTTCATTTACCTGTCCATCCAATTGACAGAAAATTGAAACATCGAAGGGTCATAAATACTTCACGTCGGATTGAAGCTCGGACATAATTAAACTTCAAAATTTTCATGTTGGTCACGTTCAATGTTCTCTTGATCATTTCAAAATAAACTCGAAATCATTCCATCTTAGATCGACCGTCGAAATGATTAAGGAAAAATGAACGGTCCATAAATATTTGCTAAATTTGAAGGGGCTAATAATGATAAAATTATTTAAAATTGACAACTATAAATATCTTGCAAAATTTACATAATGAAAAATTATAATTATTAAATCAATTCAATCATAATACATTAGTATTGAAGTTATAAGTGAAATTAATTTCACTTCCCTCTCACAGAAAAAAATTTGGGTCTGTAATATGGACAGAGCAGTTAAGACCTGATACAGCGCACAACCTATAGATTAGAAAGAGCGTTCAATGTGTTCAGTACTCTGCACGAAGCTAAAACTGCTCTGTTAACGATTGATCTCCAGAAATTTGGTTTCCCCCCCACTGCACTCAGAGAAGTTTTAGTCCCCCCCCCCCCCCTTCCCTCATTATTTTTTCTTAAAGGGCTATAAACACGTTGGATCAAAGGGCTAAAAGTTATACTTATCTCTTAAACTTTTGAAAAAAAAAGTATTTTTCTGAAATAAAATTAAATTTAAATAAACTAAATATACGTCCAATTATCTGAAATTTATACATCCGAATTATTTTATAGCAAGTTTTTATTTTTTATCTCACATATAAGACATGTCAGTTTTGTAGTGCTTGATAATTCTGCAAATTTAATCACTATGGTACAAAATTTCAAGATAAAATAAGCTGTACTACATATTAGATACGAAATATAAATTTTTAACGTGGTATTTTTAAACATGAAAGGAGTGAAAGATCAAAGCAGTTGCATTTTTTATTGTGATATTATTATTTTTTCATCCTTCAAAGTATATGCTGCAACTGTAAATAGTTCATCTTAATACTTTTTTTTATTTGGAATCAAAATTTAAAATAATATTAGAAATTCTATTTAAGATGAAATTTTGTAGTACAAATTAATTTTATAATTAAAGATAAAATTTTGACTTCATCTCTTTATTTTATAATTAAAGATGAAATTTTGTAGTACAAATAATATCCAATTTTTTACGAGAGATACACAACATACACAAATTACTTAATTGAATTCCCTCCAAATTTTTTATAACTTCCCGCTTATATTTTCCTCATCATTTTTCCCTCCCAGAAAATTTTTTCATTTCCCTCCCACTTTGACCTCTTAGCAATTCGGATCCTATAAAGTAACTAAAATGGTGAGTTTAGTTCCGGACCATTCGATTTTTTCTGGCACAAATATTAAAGAAATATGTGCATTCATCTCGGACAGGATTCTGATTGGACAGTCTAGATCTAAACTCAAAATTCGAGTTACTTTAGAGAAATCGGACCCAGACAAAAAAAACCCTAAGGGTCAGCTCCAGAAAAGGGGAACGGAGGGGAGGGAAAGGGAGGGCGGGGGAAATATCGCCATGTTACTCGCTCCAGAGAAAAAACACCGAAGGGAAAGTAAGAAGTCAGAGGAAACCTGTTACTCTAGACCGACGAAATTCGTACCCTCCAAATCGGGGTGTAGCGGAAGGGAGAAAGGCCTCATCGTAACATTTTACTGAGTTTGCCCTTTTCCCGCCTCCTTATATTTCTTCTTTCGTTTTCCCTCCATTCCACAATTTATGCTTTACCTTCTTCTCAGTGGTCTACGTGCTTTTCACCTGCTTGTCACTCTTGTAGTCTTGTTTTCCCTATTGGCGTACGTTGTGCTTCCTTTTCTCTCAACGACTCCATCACAAGTAAGTTCTCCTCCCAAGTTATATTCCTTATTTATGATTTATCAGTATGAATTATTTCTTTAATTTCATGTTGTTGCTTCTTTAATTTCTGTCTTGTCAAGAAATTGGTATAACAACAATAGTCTTTGATAAGTTGTTAAAAATCAATAGATTCTGATGCACTCAAGGTGCTTGAAGAAATGATCAAATCAGAATCTGATGTGAAATAAAATTTTGATTGCCATCAAGTCATGTCATGTTCAACTTGTAGTAGACATCAGAGAATTTGCAATTAAAAAGTGTTATGGTCACAGCATCACGCTGATGCACTTTATAAATTTGTTGCCTTCTCAATTTCACTTTTCTTGCACATCCCATATATAAGTTCCAGTCATGTAGTAAATTTTACAATTTCACCATTCTTGCAAAATCATAGTGTTATAAGCCATGTAGAGAATCTGTTGCCTTCTCAATTTCACCTTTTATGCACAATTGTTTTGTTAATTTGTAGCTTTGAAATGGGAAAAAGGAAGGATTCATCCAACACAGTTGGAAATGGCAAGGATGAAGTCCTTCATTGGAACCCAGCCATGGACGACAATCTCATTGATGCATTTGTTCACCAAAATGAGATTGGAAATCGAGTAGGTGGCACATTTACTAGTAAGGCTTACGATAACATACTTTCGGAGCTCTCAACGATATTTCCTGAGAAAAAAATTGACAAGGAGCGCGCTCATAAAGAATCGCATCAAGTACATAAAGAAAGGATTTGGACCATGCTATGATATATTTAAAAATGGATTAAGTGGTTTCAGTTGGGATTCATTGAATAGTATGTGGTGCGCAGGGCCAGAGGTGTGGGATAAATCAGTTGAGGTAAGTATTTAGTTGCTAATTAAATAGTTTCCAATGCATAACAAATTATTAATCTAAGATTTTCCAATTAACTAAATTCTTTTGGCAGGCTCATCCTAATGCAGCTTTATGGAGGAACAAGCCCATATATCATTATGAAAAATTGATGCGTTTGTATGGTAATGATCGTGCAACCGGAGAAGAAGCTGAAACACCTGCTGAAATTAGGGAAAGAGAAAGAAACCTGAGACAAATAAATCACAATAATACTATTGAAGATGTTGATCACATGGTATCTACTAATGAAGTTATTTTAAAAAGCTACACCCCGTCTACAAATGAAAGCTCTCCAATACTCAATAGGCAACCTGAAGGTAGAATGCAACATTATTCTCTAGCCCATCAATTTACTTTTCATGGAAGCATATTAAACACCATCTAAACGTTACGCATTTCTGAACCCATTGGCAGGTAGTTCTCCAACACTTAATAGGCAACGTGAAGGTAATTCTTCCAACAAAAAAGCTAAGACCAAGGAATCAATAGATGATGATATTTTAATTTTGAAAGAATCATTCCAAGTTATTGCTGATGCTATCTTGAAATCAACCAACGCCTTCAATGCCAAAGAGTGAAATTTGGAATATGTTGGTGGAGCTAGGTGTTGATGAACAAGAGATAATGAAGGTGTATATCTTTCTAGGCAACAATCCCAATATGTTGGATGTTTTCCTGGGATGTCCCATTGATAAGCGCAAGAGACTTTTAAAATTTATGTCGCTCGATTAAGGTATTTGAACTACTATCCTTTTGTCTGATGCTATATATGTATGCATCATTTTTGTGGATAAAGACTTGTGAAGGTATATATTTTGTGATAGAAAGTGATAGTTTTTGTATTAAGAAAGATATATTTTGTGAAAGAATCTTGATATATTTAGACTTGATTATGCTTTATGCTTGATTGTATTTGATGATGCTTTACATCTTGTGCATGCACTTTGGTCTTATTAATTACTTTGAAGCAATTCTTAACCAAAGTTATTCGAAATTATGAAGCCCATTTTAATTTACTGATTACATCTGAACTAAGAAATTTAGCATCTGCTGGTAGTTTGTTTGTTTTTTTTCTAGTTTTCTAGGGATCCTTTAATTTTTTTCAAAGCACCACACTTATTGGTAAAATAGGCAGGAACAGATGGAATCAAGAGGCCAAGAGATAAATGGTGTCAGTAGAATAGGGAGAAAGTTTTGCTAAGATTCTCAATATTTCCAATTTTGCAAACTAGAGGGGTCTGATGGTTAATTTCCTTCCTTTTAATTTGATAGGTTGTTGTTTAATTTTCTTTTAATTTGATAGGCTGATTGTTCATTCAATATGTGAAAATACAAGTAATCATTATAATATTTATCGACAAGACTTTGTTTCACTTACTACATTTGTCTACAAGACTTTGTTAATTTTGATTTTCATTACGTTTAGAATTCCTAATCATAATGAGTATGATTAGAAAGGTAAGTCTTTTTTACACTTTTTTGTTGGCTTCCTCTACTTCAATTGCTCTGACAGTACCAATGACTAGTACCGCATAATTATGAATACACCAAATTCAATTGAACCAAACTTTAAAATGAAGATTGGTACTAGTCGCATATAACATTTACAATCATCAAAGCATAATATAATTTTAGGTAGATGAGGACTGAAAATATAAGGGCAAAATAGTCATATGATGGGAAATATACAAGTTACAGGATCAATCTTTCTTCCCTCTTTATAAAATTGTGGAGCAAGTAACTCCATTTAAATTGTTCCCTTCCGTCCCTCCCCCTCCGCTCCCGCCCCTTCCCGTCCCCTCCCCTTCCCCTCTTAATAAATTTGTGGAGCACAACCTAAACCTTATCCCCTCTTCCAGCCGCCTTGTTCATTCAATTTTCTATTTTCATCCCCATCCCGTCTCCCTCCCTCTCCCCCTCTCTCTCTGATCTCTCTCTCTCCCTCATCGAGCCTACACCCAAATCGAAATTGACCCCATGGCCCCCAACCCAAGCACACGAGAGTAATCTAGATCAGTGTCTCCTTACTAGGCGGTGCCAACGTCGCTGCTTCCTTCCCTTCGACAGCTTCCGATTACAGGTTCTTTTTCTTCTTCTCAACTTAATGTTAGCTTGTGACATTTTAGTTCTGCATTCATGGAGTGTCTTTTTAACATTTTGAATTTGTTACATATCAAAAGCATCTGGATTCTGCATTCATGAAAGGGACATAGTTCACAGGTAAAAAAATTAAAAATTATTGTTACAATTTTAAAATTTTGATTTATGTTCTATTTCTTTAATTTGATCTTCTCTTAGGTAGGGGCTTTTAATTTGGGTAGTGGTCGCTCACCATTTATAGTAAATCGTTACTCTATAAGACCTGTAAGTCCCAGGAGAGCATTAATTATTTCTCTCCGATCTGTATAGAATGTTATGAACAATATTTCTTGTTTGGTTTTTAGGGATATAAAATGTGCTAATATATTGGTTCATGCAAATGGATCAGTGAAGCTCGCCGATTTTGGGTTAGCAAAAAAGGTTTGTGGACACTTTATATTTACATCATCATGTTGCCGATCGATTATCTGTATTGAACTATTGATTGCTAAATATAAATAATGTTGACTAAGTACATGATTATTTTATTTAATTATTCAAACTCAGATGACCAAGATTACCATCCCGAAGTCAACCAAAGGAAGTGTATATTGGATGGCACCGGAGGTAAGTTTTGCCTTTTGAGTTCAAAAGGTTGGGAAATATTTGAAGGTTCTGTTCTGCAAAATCTTTTTGTTTCATGCCTATCAGAAACAGAAATCATTTCAATTCTCAAGAAACAACAAGTAGTATTAATGTAATTTGTGTGTTGATGCTTGTGATTTGTTTGTTAATTGCTGTAGTGTTGTTTCATATGAAGTAGTGGAATGTGACTTAATCTGTAATTTTTGTGTTGATGCTTCTCATTTTTACTACAGTGAGGACAACATAGCAAGAAAAGAGAGATAGTGACTGCATCATTCCTGTAAAACATTTTTGCGGATTTTGTCAATTCTAAATATTATACTTTTAGTCATCTTGAATTAGAACATATTTTGGGTATATATATAATTTGTGTACCACTTTTGTTGTAATATTTTTTGATATTTTGATACAATGTATGATGATTATACTATTTTAATTAATGCTTATTATATGTGTTATCTCTATATTTCAATGTGTTTATGTAAATTTGGTTCAATGAGAATTGGGAATGTAATAGCTTATTGGGTTGGTACTGAGTTGGTACCAGATTGGTACAGGAGGAGGATTGTAAAATTAGGGCATGCTGATATATTGCAAATATTATGGTTATTATTTGCGTTGGTATATGCATGTAGAAAGTATCATTCTTAGCCTTGCAACTATCAGGTGGGATCCACAGATGTTAGTCTTGCATATAGTCAGATGGGACCCACGTGTTTTAGTCTTGCATATAATCAGGTGGGACCCACATTCGTTGCCCTTACAATTAACCAGATAGGGCCCACACTATCTCCCCTTGCAAATGCTAATAACTTGGTCAACTGTGAGGGTAGTTGCATGCGTCGTTATTGCAAGCATAGCCTCATGCAACAAGTCAGAAATAAGTTGTTGCATGCGTGTCCTTACAAATACTTAGCAGTTGTGAGGGAGGTTTTTGCAAGGGCACAGTTGCAAGCGTAAGTGCATGCAACAAGTTTTTTCGGACTTGTTGCAAGCGTATCTCCATGCAACAAGCCATTTCCCTTCGCATGCTATAAAATCAAATTCTAATAGTGTAGACGGACCCTTATATTTATTATATACATACCATCTAAACTATGTATCAATGCACAATGGAAAAAAAAAATGCACACCCTGGAAAACTTTATATAGCGTTCATCTGTTACAAAAAACAAAATAATGTCCAATCACTTCTTTTTCTTTTTTCTTTTTAAAAAAAAAACTTCAATCACATCTTCAAGATCTCCCTTGCACCCTCCTCCTTTTGTTCCCAATATCAATGCTCCCAGTATGTAAAATAAAAAGGCAAAAGCCTTTGTCAGTATGATAATTCAATCTAAGCAGATTAAATTGGAATGACAATCATGGTATTAATTAATTAAACCACAATTCAATCGAACTGTGGTATTAAATTGAGTTACATGTTTACACCACATGCCACAGACTAATAGCTATGTGGATCCTTTGAAAACTATGAATGAAGATCAAATCATCTACTTCACGAGTCATATGTTTATATGTCAAATTTATAAATTTTTGAAATAATTTAGTCAAGTAGTAAAAAATATTAAAAAATGAATGTATTAAAATTAACTTATAAATTATTTTTTAATAAAAAAGGTATTAAGCGGTAAAAAAAATTATAAGTTAATTTTAATACGTTTAGTTTTATTTTATTTTTACTGTTTAAAATGGTACTAAATTAATTTAAAATTTTATAAATTTAAAATGTAAATGCATCACTTGTGTTTAAATTCGTAGTTTGAACTAAATCGTGTAGCTTTTGGAGGACAAAGAGTAGTGTCAGTTCTACTCGCCAATTATCGAGGAGATTATTGCAGTGAAAGTAATTCCTTAACCAAATCTTTTTCAACATTCTATTTATGTTCAATTCATGTACACTTACATGTGTCCGGCATTTCTAAAATAAAAATAAAAAAATAGTGCCAGGCTACCATACAAATGCGGCAATAAAATCTGCTGCAATTCTTTGGAACTGCAGTAGCTTTTCCTGATCAAACCATTTATTTTTTTAAAATGCACAAATTTCAAAGCATCTGATTTTTATGTATGAATCTCGAAACAATTGAATAGTTTGATTTGGACAAACAGGACCTGTGATTCCAAAGAATTGCAGCAGATTTGTTTCCACTAGAAATGCACGTCTCTCAGTTGGGAGGGGGGAGGGGTGTCTGATGCCCATCGGACCAAAGTCTGTTCGATGGGTGGTTTTCACTGTCCGATCCACTTCAAGATCTGTGTGTACGTATATTAAAGCAAACAGCACGGATATTAAAGTGATGCACACAGATCTTGAAGTGAATCGGACAGTGGAAACCACCCATCGAATAGACTCTGATCCGATGGGCATCGGACACCCCCCTCTCCCCTCTCAGTGACAGTTTTGGAAACTTGACAAGAACATACGAGCCCACATTCTGTGAACCTATTTGACTGAAACATGTGTACAAAAAAAAATGCACCAGAAATATCTGTGATCCTAAAAGAATGAACAGTAACTCTAAAATCCTGCATTTTCAAATTTAGCTGTCCAATAATTTCGTGCACGTATCTCAAAGCAGGTGATTTTTTCTTGGATGAATCTCGAAACAATTCAACATTTGAAAAGGTAGAGATTGTAGATTACTGTTTATGAGCGAAGAACCGCCGCAGATTCGGATCCCAAAAACATACGTACAGACATACACTGACCCCACTCCACCCAAAGTAATTCACTCAACATTAAAATGCATTATTTATAAATTGAAAATGAATTTTAATGAAAATTATAATAAATATTGTAAATTTATGAGTTTTAAAAAAAAAAATAAAGTAAATATTATAATAGAAATTTTAGATAAACATGAAATTCATTTCCCCCGTCATTGACTCCAAAAGATGAGATCATTGACTCCTAATGATAGATCATTGGTTCTCAACTAAGAGAGAGCACACACTTCGAAACTAAGAGAGCGCGCACGGCAAATAATGGCTGAGACGATTGTAAAAATTGTGTTGGGCAAGATCGCAGATATCCTGTTAAAGGAAGCTAATTTCCTGGGCGATGTCGGTGACCAGCTGGAGTCAGTCAAGCGTGAGCTGGGCCGCATCCAGAGCTTCCTCAGAGATGCCACGTCCAATCGCACGCAAAACGAGCGGGCAAGGTACTGGATCAACGAGGTCAGGGATGTTGCCTATAAGATTGAAGATGCCGTCGACGAGTATTTTGTAGAGATGAAGTACAATCGCCAAAGTAGTGGGACATACCTGTTCTCAATGAAACATTTTAAGCTACCAGCGTTTGCTCTTCACAACCTCGGCTCCAAGATTGCTAAAATTAAAGTGATGCTTCAGGAGATTTCCGAGAGCAAAAACCGCTATGAAGTGAGCCTAGACCCTGGCAAGGAATGGGAGCCTCAACAGCACTTGCGTCGGCGGTATGTGCTCGAAGATATTGATGAAACTGAAGTTATTGGCCTTCAGGCTGACAAGAACATCGTCCTCAATCTGCTTCTTGACGCAAATCTATCTAGGCGCACCGTCATATCAATCGTGGGTCCTGGTGGGGTCGGAAAGACTACTCTTACACAAATGATCTACAAAAGGCAAGTTCAACCTTTATTTTCATATCTAAAAGTTATGATTTTACAAGATGATATGAAATTAATTAATTTTCCTCATTATGGTGTGGTGTACAATATAGATTCTTAATTAACTAGCTACAGTTGACGCCTACCAACAAGGATAATTTTGTAATTATTCGTGTTCTAGACAAGCAAGGAAGTACTGGGTTTAGGATCAAATTCTGTTTAATCTATGATCTGCATTGAGATTCCTGTGGATCAGTATAAATCTGCTCAAATCTAAATCACGGTTTTCGAAAATTGGCCTGAGTCCAAGTTCTCGGAGCGAGATCAGGAGTTGCTACTACCCAATTTTTACAGTTGGCAATTTTTGGGCACAACTTGAAGGATTCCGCTAGAAATCGTAGAATCGGCATAGTTTTGTCTGGAAAAATCAGTGAAATCATTGAATCGCTGCAAATTTGGACGATTTTGAATAGAGATGTACCATTTTCATCGATCCGTTTCCTAAATAGAATGAAAGTGAAGAAAGAGGAAGAAGGGTCTGACAATGGGGAACCACCAATTAGGTGAACCTATTATTATAATTCCAAAGGAATGGACCACACTTTTGGTCATTTTCTTATTTCATATTTATTTCAGTTATTATTTGTCTTACTTCTAATTACTTTGACCTTCTTCCAATTAAAAGTTTGCCTTTCATTTTTATAAAGTTAAAATGATGTCTGATGACTAGTTTTCAATGTTGTGCCAAACGAATTAGTTTTAAGATTATATAAGAAGAAAGTGACACAAATAAAATAATTACATTATTAATGATTTTGTTTTTATAATTTTCTTAACTATATGTACATTAAATCTGTTTCAGTAATTCTAAAGTTAAATTTATGGTCAATATTTTATCTTTCTATAATACACATTATTACCAATTCGTTTCGACTGATTTCAACCAATTCACCAGATTCCTATTTCATGGCCAATCTGCTTTAACCATGATCTAAATCACTCCGTGGATCTAAACTGTTTATACAAATCATAACGCGGGTAGGATGCAAATGACCCAATAAGTCAAATTTGAGGTGCCAAATTTCCTAAAGATAAATGAGTTCAAATGTCCTCAAATTTGAATAGAAACACATATAGCAGCTATAATTCCTAGAAAAACGTATTACATCTTTTTTTTTTATGGTTGTTGATACTAAAAAAAACGTATTACATCTTGGATGAGAAAATATTTGGGTTTTGTTGATTGCATCAATTTATGAACAATTGTGTAGCACTGCAGCTCACCTATCAAATTAAGGTACTCTTTGAATAAAGAACAGATAAGACCACTGTGAAGAAGAACTCAATTGCAACCAAATTTAATTAGTTTTCTTGTTTCTATATGCAGTGCTAAAGCTGCATTCAACAGTCACGTATGGCTGACAATCTCACAGAAGTTCAATTTATCTGACATACTGCGAAAAATGATTGACCTCAGTTCTTCTGAACCAAATGTGCAAGATGAGGGTCATCTCATTGAACCAATGGAGCAAGACGAATGTCATCTCATTGCGAAGCTAAAAATTTTGTTAAGTGGCAAACGATATCTTATTATCATGGATGATGTGTGGAATAAAAATTTGTGGGTTCAACTCAAAGCAGCATTACCTGATGAAAATAATGGGAGTCGTGTGTTGATGACCAGTCGATTTATCAGTGTTGCTAAATCAGCTGATCCTTTCATAACACCTTATGTGCTCAACTTCTTAAATGAGAAGGAAAGCCTAGATCTTCTCCTCAAAAAGGCTCTCCCATTTCAGAACTCTGATGAAATCTGCTCCTCTGTCCTTGGGGAGGTTGTGAAGCTACTATCGAAGAAATGTAAGGGATTACCTCTGGCTTTGATAGTGGTAGGTGGTATCCTCTCAACTAAAGACATATCCTATCGTGCATGGAAGAGAGTGTTGGAAACAATGGATTGGCACTCAGATGACGGGAAGGACTGCATGGATGTCCTCGCCATGAGCTACGAAGACATGCCTCACCATCTGAAAGCGTGTTTCATATATTTTTCTTCTTTTCCTGAAGACTACGAAATCTCTGCGAAACACCTGATCCGATTGTGGACAGCAGAAGGTTTCATACCATCCACGGGGAGCAGAACAATGGAACAAACTGCTGAGGATTGCTTGGATGAGCTTGTTCAAAGGTTGTCCTATTGTATACTCTGAACTTTATTTGTTCTTAAAGCAGCCAATTGACCACTCCTCACTTTTCGGCATCTATTGGAAAGAAGGAAAATATTTCAATCCTACAGTTATTATCTATTTCTTTTTAAATTTTACATTTTTAATAACTAAGAACTTTAAAATCTTTGATTTGGATTTTCATCTGTTAAAGTATAAATTCTTGATGAAGTAAACAATTACTCATTAGCTCAAATTTATCTGGTTATTTATCTTTTTCGGTTATTTAATTAGCGGACTTAAATTTAATTTATAGCACTCGAAGGAACTGTCAATCTTAGTTAATAATTAGATCTTCCACATAAGGAAGTGGTGAGGTAGATCAAATATTAATCATCCAGAAAATCTTATTAGTCACAAATTAAAGTACAAGATAGAAAAAAAGAAGGAAAATATGAGAAGACTTTGTCATGAATGAGGGGGTCAATCCTAAGGGAAAAAAACAGTGACACAACTTTTGTATTGATTTCTTTATGTACCGTTATTATTGTAGGTGTATGGTTCAAGTATCAAGCAGATGCACAGATGGTTCTATAAAAAACTTGAGAGTTCATGATCTTCTTCGTGACTTGGCTGTACATGAAGCTGAAGACGATAACTTTGTCACGGTTTTCTCAAAAGGAGTTGTAAATCAGCCAAATAGGGCAACACGCCGTGTTTCACTTCAGTTTTGCAGTTCTCAACTCATAAAAGATATAAATCCCAATACCCGTTCTTTCCTCCTTTTCGGCGAGCTTCTCCCCAATTTTATTGAATTTAGGCTGCTTAAGGTATTACAAATTGAGGGTATGTGGCAGGGCATTGAACTAAGGGGACTCAACGGGTTGATCAACCTGAAACACCTAGGGATTAGGAATTGCAAAAACACCCGTGTAGATTCCCGTTCCTTTGGTTGTTTATTGAACCTTGAAATCTTGGATTTGCGAGGCACTGCAATGGATCGGCATACCAGTTCAACGAAGATGCATAATTTGTTATGGAAAATAGATACACTAAGGCATGTAGAGTTGAGCGAACCATTGAGTGGACCAGAATCCTCAGCAGAACTTGAACATCTCCAAACCCTTCGGTGGATACTGGTTTCAGAAACATGGCGTAAGAAACTGCCAAGATTGACCAACCTACAGAGATTTGGTATCAAAAACACTTTTACAGAATGGGACACGGTGACCGAAGTACTTGCAACTCTTCCGTTCCTGGTCTCCCTTGGGATAAAAGGTGATAACATCCCGTTGAAGATCGTGGACATGAGTTGCCGCAATTTACAGTCCTTGTACTTGGAAGGCAAATGGTCCAAGAACGTCACCTTCAAAGCGAGCTTGTTCCCGCCACATCTTATAAAGCTCACGCTTGCTGGTTCCATGCTTTGCCAAGACCCGCTGCCTGAACTGGCGAAGCTGGAAAACCTATGTAAGTTGCGACTGTTGAAGCTTTCTTATGTTGGGAAAAAGCTGACATGTCCGGCAGGACAATTCCTCCTCTTGAAAAATTTGGAGGTGTCTCATTTAACTGAGCTTGAGGTTTGGGAAATAAAGGAGGAGTCTCTGGTGAAGCTAAACTACTTCAAAATATGCGGCTGCCAGAAGTTGCAGGCACTTCCCGAGGTACACCACCTGACCGCACTTCGTGAGTTAAAGTGGGAGTCCATGCCAAGATTTCAAGGTTCAGGCTCAAGGGCAGGATTACCACAAAATAGTGGAATTCCATCCGTAACGTTCCCTTAATTATATTTCTCTACTTCAGTAAATCATTATGTTTATCTCTAGTTGAATTATTAAAACTACTTACTCTGTTCTCCGCAGTTTGTATTCAGTAAATCTTTATGTTTATCTAATTATGTACTACAATATCTATCATTTTATATAGTTTTGTATCCAATCTGGGAATAATTTTAAATTAAGTGTCTCGATTTTGATTATTTTGTAATGTTATTTTCATTTCAATAAGGTCATTTAATAATGACGGATTGAACAAATTCTTGGTATTTTAAATCTTTCTTTGCACGCTTCTGTTTCTGATTTAAAACGGTGGGAGGTGGCATCCCGTATCAGGCTTTTTGCTTCTGTCATTAACGGGATCAATCTTCGAATAATCACATGTTATTTCTTAAAATATTTAAAAATGGTGTTTATCATTTTAATGCCTCACATTTGTGTAATCCATTAATTATCTGGTCCATCAATACTAACATCACACTTATTATTCTCTGGACAACCCAAAATTTTCTGTTTTAGACCCGACTCTTCAAAGTTCCGAATTGTGTCTCTCTGCAATTAAAATTCGGTATTTACAATATAAAGTTGGAGAAAAGTAACAATACTCTGCAAATAATTTGGCAGGGTTTTGACTTCTCTTTTTTTCAGTGATGATAGTGGACTGTTTTGCCTTTCTTTCAGTAGTGGCTAGATGAGCATGATGAGACGTGAAAAGAAATATATACATCTTTTCCCCCGTCTTATGACTCAAGCTGATGGATTTTTTTTTAAACAGAACTCATTCTAAACAAATTAACCAAAGCAGCACCGCAGATTGGGAAGTTATAAAAATAGTCTCCACCAATCTCTCAAACCGGTGTGGCTTAAAAAGACTTTGCTACAGCGGATCTCCAAACTGGTGGAGCATTTTTCTTACCCGGCTGACCCATTTTCCCACCAGGCTGTGGCCTCGCCTCAGAAAATCCACAAACAAGTCTCCACCGGTTTGGAAAACTGGTAGAGGTGGGATTTAAGTTTTTTTTGGAGCTCCACCTGATTGGGAAACTGGTGTAGGTATTTTTTGGAACTCCACTGGATTGGAAAACCGGTGTAGATAAATTTTGTGTAGTCAACCATGTTTTCGTTGTGGCAGAGTAGAAAGTGCCTCTACCGGTTTTAAAAATGGTGTGACAAGGCCCATAAAATCTCCACTAGTTTGTGGTACTGGCGGAGGCTATATTTATAATTTTTTTTACAACTTGGTTGCTTTGGTTAATTTATTTATTTTGAGTTCTATTTAAAAAAAAAATCCAAGCTAATCATATTATTAAAAATATTAATAAATTGACAAAAAGTTGGAGTCCTGTTTGTTATAGATAAACCCAAGTGACAAATTCCTTTGACATTCGATGGACGCCAGCAATTTTTTTCAACACACTACAAACTACATGTGTATATTTTTGCCCTTGCACACTATTTTTTCTGATTCATACACTGTGCAGCATGTAAACCTTACGCGCACATGCGTCGCATAGATGAACTGCCAAATATTGTCAGAGATCATACAGAAAACTAAAAATATTAGCAATTTCAAAATAAAACCAAAATCAATTATAATTCCGAACAGAACTAGGAGCAAAATAATCACATCAACAATCCTATATGAGTGAAGATGGCGTACTCGTGATAAAATTCATTGATCGAAGATAAAGCACAGGACAATGTGTATTTCTTCTATAACTCATAAGCAAGTCACTTTACAATGTAAAATACATCTGTTTAGACCAATTAATCAGCCAATTAGTTGTTAGCAGTGATCAAATGTGAAGAATTTTTCTGATTAATCAATCATATTTTTTTATTATAGCCAATTTTTTCTGATTAATGATTAATCACTTGGCAGTACTCTATTCGTTTGATGAACGTATACCGTTATTACAACATTGGCTCTATCATAATCAGCCCTCAGATTTTTTTTTTTCTCTTAACAATAATACTAATTTGTGATGTACGACAATCATCCGACAACAATTAATTTTACTCAATATCATTAACTTTGAAAATTTAAATGATAAGTATTTATTAAATGAGGAGGGATTCATACCCCCCACAATTTATCTCTTATTTTATAAATTTGAACTGCTTTAATGTATTTGGAAACCAAAGTTTATTTATTTTTATTTTTATTATTTTTAAGATAGATATAAAACATTTTTTTTAAATAGTTGTTTTGTATCTATCTTAAACAAACAGTAAAAAGTTTTAAAATATACAAAATTTGGCCTCCAAGACATTTTATCGTGAATATAAAAAATCTATCATCTTATATAATAGTAAACAAATTTCAAAAAATATAAAAGTTGGTCTCTAAGAACATTTAAATGTGGATATATGATGTTGTCATGTTGAGCGGTTCTGATCATCTATTTAGACTTTGAAATATGAGATAAATATGTGGGAGATGATCGAAACATGAAAGTAATAGAGCATTTGAGCTCTCGTCTTCTTAAATATACATAAATTTAATTTAAATTTCTAAAACTTGAAGACAAAATAGAGACTTTATTTATAATAAAACAAGTTGAGTAGAACTAGGGTGTTCCTAAGTTCACCAAGTATCTTTGTGAACTCAACTCTAAAACTTATTAAATTGACTTTAAACAACAAATCCAAACCGTTGAAATCCTTCTATCTTATGAGTGATGCGTCTACATGCAAAAAATTAAAAATTAAAAATTAATTTTGTATAAAGTCAAGTGGACAAAAGGCATCCGAAAAATGAATGCATTATAATTAATTATAAACTTTCTATTTTGACCACTTGACTTTATACTAATTTTTTTTTCGAAACTTTAAAATTTTCACGTGTAGACGCATTACTCATAAGATAGAATGATTTCAACAGTTTGAATTTATCGTTCAAAATCAATTTAATATATTTTATAATCGAGTTTACAAAGAAACTTGTGAACTTAAAAACACCCTAGCTCTACTCAAACAAGTTAGCGCCGAAATTTTGTTGAATTGGTAGAGAATACTGTTCGGCGTGGGTGAGTTATCACAATATATCAAAGTTAAGGACATTAGGACACTACGACAAAATTGTGCTGAATTGGTAGAGAATACTGTTCGGCGTAAAATTTGGACTCTGATAATAAAAGTTTCCCGTTATATCAAAGACCTACACGATAGAAAAATAATATTAGAAAAATAATACTACTAGTTATGTGTAATGTTTACAGTAGAACATAAAATGAGTTAATTATATTTCAGAGTAGAACTAGGATGTTCTTAATCTCATCAAATTCTTTAGTGAGATGAATTCCAAAAAATTTCATATTGGTATCAAACATTAAATTTAAATTGTTAAAATCGACTTTAGTAATAATGCATTTACTTGTAAAATTTATAAGTTTATAAATTAATTTAGTTTGGAGTTAAGCGGTTAAAAAAATAATGAAAAATAAACGCATATAAATTAGCTTATAAACTTTCTTTTTGAAGATTTCTGTGTATCTCAACAAATTTAAAGAGACAATTTGATCAAAACAAATGAGAAAAGAGAAGCAAAATCGGATAAATGACGTGACATGCTAATGAGTTTGAAAAACTTAACGGTTTTTAGTAGATAGTTCTATTATTGTGCATAAAATTAAAATAAAAAAAATTATTTAATTTGAATTAAGATAAAAAAAAAAATCGGCACTGATTAAATGAAATATATTTACGTTGAATGCGGAAAAAATAGAACCGGGGAAGGCGAGATTTTTCTGAATCATCATCACCTCAGGTACCTGAGATGAAAGCGCTGAACTCAGACCGTTCTTTTACTTGGCATGAATCTCAAAGCATACCTCCCTACAGTCCTGTCAGAATAAATCTGCTGCGATCCTTTTGGAATCGCAGGTCCTGCTTTTCCAAATCTAATCATTCATTCTTTAAAATGCACAAATCCTAAAGGCAATTGATTTTTATACACGAATCTCAAAATAATTGAATGGTTGGATTTGGAAAAGCAGGACCCTGCGATTCCAAAGAATCGCAGCCGATTCACTTCCCAGTCCATAGCACCACATTGAGTTTGACTCGGCCGAAACTAATCTGAGCCGTCCACTTTTGAAGACTGTACCTCAGGTACCTGGGGGGACACGGACTCAGATTTTTTTGTTTTTGTTTTGAGGAAGGGAAGGCGGCAAGGCGAACGGAGTAGGTCCGATGCCCAGCGGACCTATTTTTAGGTTCAACCAGCTCCTAACTGTCCAATCCATCTCAAATCTTGGCGCACGAAAAGTAAAGCAATTCACACGAAATTTAAAGCATTTGGACGAATCCTAAAGCATATGAAACGGTGATTAAACCCGTCGAACCAATGTTGTCCGATGCCCATCGGACCTACTCCCAAGTCGAGACGTTAGCCCTTAGGCCCCTTACCGCCCTTACTGGAATTTCATCCCATATAAAGAGCCAGGACCCGACCCGACAGAAGAAGATAGCACCTGTACTGTACCTTTTATTGGCCTCCGCTCGCCCAATCACCACTCAATTGGCGAAATAAACAAAGCAAAAACCCTAACCCTAGAAGGAGAGAGCTGACAAGCCGCATGTGGCAGCAAACCAGAGCGGCGATTAGCGTATCCCAGTGAACTAAATCTTCTATCACCTGAGGATTTATTTCATCTGTCTCCTCGTATCTCCTCTAACTTTCTTTTTGTTATATTTACTACCGAGGTTTTAGATCTAGCCCCGGGGAGTTTGGTTTTGCTGTTGTTGACGATCTGATCAGAGTTTCTACTTTGTTTCTTTGTTCAGTATAGAATTTTGTCTAGAGATTCCATTGTGGGAGCTGAAGAGATGGGAAAGGCGAAGAATCCCAGTGTTTATTTTGATGTATCCATAGGAGGTGCTCCAGCAGAGCGGATGGTCTTTGAGGTGCGTTTGTTTTTGTTCATCATGTGCGTTTGAATGAATCAAGAATAGAGCAAGAATAGAGCTAATCTCAATTTTGAGAATAGTAGATAATCCAACATTTTGTAGGATTAGTAGAATAGTGAGACAACCCACAAAAGACAAACAAAGAATAGGGACTATTCGCTAATCCAAACACAGCCAAACATAGAATAGTAGCTCGGAATAGAGCTAATCCGGATTAGTGACTATTCTTCACCCATCCAAACGCACCGATCTTGTGTTCAGTTGTATTATTATTATTAGTTATTATTAATATGTTTCAATCGCAAAATGTTTTTTTTTTTTTTTTTTTAATCTTTTCATTGGAGCATGACCAGGTTTTGCCTTGTTTTAACCCCTTAATATGCTTATGCCTCAGCCCCAAAATTGTCTTAAGTTACCCCACACGAACAGGGCAGTTCTGAGTACTTTTAAAAGGATTGGAAACTAGATATTTTTAGTTTGTGGGTGCTATCTATATTATTTATGCTATGTTAGAGATTTCGGGGGAGGGGGTGGGGGTGGGGATTAGCAATTATCTTGTTCTAATGCAATCATCCAGGACTAACTAATTATTTCAATTTTTCTCAGCTATTTGCTGATGCAGTTCCCAAGACTGCTGAAAATTTTCGAGCACTATGCACTGGTAAGTCTCTGTCTCACTATTCTCTCTTGACTATTCAGTTTTCATAGGTGTTTGTTACCTAATTTTAATGAAACTTGCATAAATTGTGAATAATAAAATATTTGATTTTTGCACTGTAACAGGCGAGAAAGGTCGAGGACAAGTGACCGGGAAGCCATTGCACTACAAGGGTTCTATTTTCCACCGTGTCATCAAGGGTTTTATGGCTCAAGTATCTTACCTTTATCGAGTTTTATTTACTTTTTATATACATTTAAAAAGGCTAAAGATTCCCTTAGTAATGGGATACTAGTCATAAGCTTGGTCTGAAAAAAGGTTAAAAGATTCCTTAGGAAGCATAAACTAGACATAAGCTTGGTCTACTGTTGAACAAACCTCTATGGCCATCCTTTAGTAGTATAGTCCAAGAATTCCAGCATAAAGCCTCAAGAGGAATTCAAATGTTGTTTAATTTCTTTTATTCTAGTTTGGTTATCATTGAGGTCAAGCAGATAGTTACAATTCCTACTCTGAACTTATCTTCTCATGGATGTTGCATTTATGGTTTCTTATTTTTGTTTCCTTATTCTATGATGTTGCTGCTATATTACTGTTGAGAAGAATGTAAGCTTTTTCAGTTGAAGTGTATTAAATTATATGTAGTTTTTATTTTTATTTTTTTTGGGATGGTTACTAACTCATTTTATTATTTTATTAGGGTGGCGACTTCTCCAAGCGAGAAGGTATGTTCTTCATATCACTGCTTGTTGTTAACTTCCTCTTTCCTTTAATTAGTAATTTGACCATTCGACACAAGTTATTGTCCTCCAGAACCTTCATGTGTAAAGTAAAAGTTCAATACTAGAACTCTTTGTTAGCTAGTGGTGCAAATATTACAAGATGCTTTTTAGGAGTTTTCAGTATCCTAGAGCTATGTCAGTTTGAAAGCAAACCTCATGCTTAAAAGTAGTGCTTTGTTGGATATAAGAGAGTATTTTTATTGTATATAAGAGAAATAAGTGTTGCTGTGCTGCCTTTTAGATTGACAGTGGATATTGTGGTTTCAGGAACTGGTGGCGAGAGCATTTATGGTGGAAAATTTCCTGGTAATATTCTTATATAAGAACTTTGCTATTGTTGTGTATTTATTTTGTGTTCATTTCCAAAATTGAATGTGGAATTCTTGATTGCTTAATTTTGTCTTTGGATGATGCATTATATCATCTTTCTTGTTATTGCTTTGATGTCTCTTTTACTTATAATTATCAACCCGAAAAGCTAATTCTAAATCATATTCTAATGTGGGTTGTAATTTATAACTGATTGATACAAAGCCATTGTTAGTTTCTAGTGATCTTTGAAATCTGCTGTTGAAACTACTCTTGGCATACCTAAATGAAATGATAGTGGTTTTACAAAGGATAGAACTTAAAAAAGAAAGACATGTGAAACATTTTTTTGTTGGTTTTTGAAGTTTTAAGAGGAATGTTGGAAAGCATCTCCTATCTTCATAGGCCTGCTGGTTCTTTATACTAATTTTTGAAAGGTATACATGTCCATGCATTTATATCAATTACTTGCGTAATATACCATGGTATCATGAAAGCAAATAATTCTACTAAAGATATGTTGCTTTTTCTAAGTAGAATTAGTATGAGTTATGAAATTAAATATCAAGCTTAAATTAATTTTTTTTGGTATCAACTATTCTCCTAGTAATTCTCTCTAGTGTGGCAATTTGTTCCAGTGGTTTATTTCTGACTCTTTGCTGAGAAATGTTGCTCCACTACCCCACATTTGTAAGTAATGGCTTTTACATTTGACGTGTACAAAAAAATAAATAAAAGCAGATGTTTTGCCTCTTAATGGAGTAATTTTGCTATTGTGATCCTTTATGTTTGTTTACATTGGGAAATTTGTAATTTACCTTACAGAAGTTGTACCACCTAGCTCTTAACAGTTTAAAACTTTCTATTTTGTGTTTCGCAGATGAGAATTTTAAGCTGCGCCATGACAGCCGTGGTTTACTATCAATGGCAAATGCTGGCAGTGACACCAATGGTTCTCAGTTCTTCATCACTTTTGATGCTACTCCCCACCTTGATGGGTTTGTTCTTCATTTCTCCTTCTCTTATGTACTGCATTGCATTGATATTTTTATTTACGGAAGATATTTTTGATGATGGATTTCACATTTTATTTTCCTTGTGCAATTATATGTGAAAGAAAAGATATGCAACATTTGTATCACGTGCAATTTTACTAGTGAAACTATGAAAAAATATAATTGCATTAGTTCATGGCTAATCGAGATATGCAATATAATTGCATTAGTTCATGGCTAATCGAGATATGCAGCTTGATTCTCTAATATTATCTAAAAGCGAGCGTATCAGCACACAATCGTATGACTGCTATCCTTTGTTCTCTTTCATTAAAATACATCTTTGGGATTGTTGATTAACATTAGATTTAACTTTTATCTGAAAAATGTAAGGAAAATGCTCAATAATGTGCATCATGCACATCACACATACCAAACTGATGATTTAAAGAACTGTGGACATGTTGGTAATAGCTTAGGTTTTGAAGTGGTGGTTTTGGTACAGGAAGCATGTGGTATTTGGGAAGCTGATTCAAGGGAAGGAGACACTGAAGAAAATGGAGAATGTTGAGGTAAATCACGATCGTCCTGTGGAAACCATCAAGGTGGTTGACTGTGGTGAACTTAAGGACAGTAATGATGTGGCGGATGTTTCAGTACTAAAAGGTACAAGTTTTGACTCAGCTGTAACGCTTCTTATTTGAAGTACTGGAACACACAATTAAAAGGATCATTGATTAAAGGCCATCGGAATGTTTCAATACCAAAATTTGATTTTCTGTGAATATTTTGACATATACCTACAACACCTGAAATACTAATTCTGTCTTTGCAAATCTCGGACAATCCATCCCCACAGAATTTAAGAAATTGTCCATATTTGCCTCGTTCCATCTTCCAAGAGGAATATCCAAAGTACTTGTATTTTCATTAACCAGAGAGAATAACGAGAGGGGCGCTTTAGATAATTGTTGATTCGAAGATAATGAAGAATGAAAGCAAAGATTATGTCTGTTCCATTAGTGGTTGATAAAAGTTTCTTGTATTTTGTACGTGTACATGTCAGAACATTCTTTTTGCAAGGCACACCTGTGTGTTAAACTTTTGTAGGATCTACTAATATTCACATTTATGGTGGAAGCTTCTTTTAGTGGCATTGATATTAATTTTATATCTAATATCTTAACTTCAGAGAAAAAGAAATCATCAAAATCAAAAACATCAAAGGATGTCTCGAGTGATGAGAGCTATGGAGAAAAGCGGAGGCATCGCCGCAAGAAATCATCTAAGGGGAGGAGAAAGAGGAGGCGAAAGCATTACTCATCTGATTCTGACAGTGACTCTGAATCAGACTCATCGGACAGTGAGAGTGATTCATCTTCTGATTCAGAATCCGACTCTGATTCAGATCTGAGCAGCTCAAGTGAGGAGGAACGGCGGAGGCGGAGGAAGCGTCACTCGAAAAGGGATAAGCACAAGCGCAGTAGGAGAAAGAGGGATAGGAAGAGGGAGAAGAAGCGCAGGAAACGTGACAGGAAATCACGACACAAGAGGAGGTGTGTTTTTTTTTTTGTGTTTTTTCCAAGTTTTTGTGGAATTTGTCTTATTGGTCGGTAGCAGTTCTGATGATGTGCTGGTTTCTTTGAACTTGTGAATCTTTAGCGCACATGTAGATGTACTGTGCCATGATAGTATACTTTAGTTGTTCTTACCTTGCTAATTGCAGGATGGATGATACTGACAGCGAAAGTGAGAGCTCAAGTCAAAGCAGCTCTGATGAGGGTGAGAGAAAGAAGCTCAGGAAGAGTAAAAAATCTAAGGCTGCTTTGCGTGTTTCTGGTCGGTTAAATTTTCTTTGTATTATTTTAACCTCATGAAAGTAAATATCATTCTAATTTCTTTTGTTGACATGGTTGCTTCAGAGGAGAAGCCGCAGCCGGAACAGCCGATGTTGATTGCTGAAAAGGATACAAAAGAAGACGCCCCAGAGGATCCAACCAGAGATGAAGAGAGGTCTGCGTTTGAGAATGGCAATGGCAATGGACACACCTCAAAAACATCCGAGCATAATGGCCATCAAACTGCTGCTGGCTCTCTTCGTGCTACTGCGAGAGGAAATGAAATGCCAAGCAAATCTAGGTTCCTTTTTCTCGTTGATTCATTATTATATTATAACATAATCACTAAAAAAATAAGAATTGCACCTTAACTTCCGGATGACATGATGAACAATTTTTAAGTTGGAAAACTGGTGAACATAGGAGTGAGAGCCCGGGACCTGCACGGCAGCCGTCCATGAGCAAGAGCATGAGCATCAGCCCAAGACAAACTCCATTCAGCAAGAGCCCAAGCCCGGTCACGAGGCGATCAAGAAGCAAGAGCCCCCCTGCTCGAAGAGTGTCTCCGAGCCCTAGCCCTAGCCCCGACCCTCCTAGAAGGAGAAGCATCAGCCGGAGTCCTCCCATGCGGTCACCACTTCCACGCAGGATCCCAAGTCCCAGCCCTGCCAGAAGAGGCAGTAATAGCCAGGGTTCAGCACGAGGCGGCCCTGCCAGGCGAAGGAGTCCAAGCAGGAGTCCTGTTAGATCTATCCGGAGCAGATCTATCCGGAGAAGTCCAAGCAGGAGCCCTGTTCGATCTTTCAGGAAAAGTCCAAGCAGGAGCCCTGTTAGGTCGCCGAGACGTAGTCTGAGCAGGAGTTTGAGCCGTAGTCCTATCAGGGGCCTTCGCTCAAGGAGCCCTCCAGTTAGAAGGGGAAGGTCGAGGAGCCCACCGCTTCGAAGGGCAATCTCTCCTCCTTCAAACCATGGGAGGAGCCTATCTAGAAGTGTGTCTCCTGATGGGTCCCCGAAGCGTATTAGGCGGGGTCGTGGTTTCAGCCAGAGGTACTCCTATGCAAGACGTTATAGAACCCCTTCACCTGACCGGTCGCCTGTTAGATCTCGCTATGGGGGAAGGTGCAATTCTGAAATACTTTTGTTATATTTTGATATTCAAGCATCTGTTGTATATTATTATTCATCTGTGTTGGTCTTGGTAATCCAGGTACTATCCGAGCTATCGTTATAGGTCGCCTCCTAGGCGTTATAGAAGCCCACGGGGAAGAACTCCACCAAGGTACGTTTTTATGACCAAGATGTTAATTTTTTTGTTATATGGTTTGATTGTTCCACAAATCAATTAGTTTGAAATTTCAGTTTGGAATAATTGATCTCCAATAAATTTCTTAATTATAGTCATTATTTTTGTTTTTGAATAAAAGGCATGAAGCCTGTTTCATATAGAAACAAAGAGTCACTTACAGCTACAGATAGTTCAACCTTTGAGCTCAGATACATACCTGAGCTCCAACAAAAACAAGTACATCAGGAAGATACAACGGATGCACATCTGCTGCGATCCGAATACGATGAACAGTAATCCTAAAATCCCTCCAAATCCAGCCGTCCAATGATATCTGTGCATGTATCTCAAAACAGATGATTTTTCTGTGCACGAATCTCGAAACAATTCAACAGTTGGATTTGGGAAAGCAGGGATTGTAGCAGATATCATTGAGAAGCAGCAGATTCGGATCCAGATACAACTATAACAAGTGACATGTATAATGTATTCCATTTTGAATGATGTGGAGGATATCCTGCCAATCTTTGAATAACATCCCTGTTAATTTAGAAATTTATAGGTATCTCTAACAGTATAATTCCCTTGAACCCCCCAATATACGTTTCACCATGTTGGTCTCCCTGTCCAGGGTTAGTTGTTTTGACTGATGTGGAGGATATCCTGCCAATCTTTGAATAACATCCTTGTTATTTTGCCTAGAGAATTGGGAAGCAGCCTCTTGTGAGGGGAGCAGCTTGGGTCCGATGCCCATCGGACTCAAACTGAGTTTGATGGGTTTCATAATCGTCCGATCCGTTTTAAGATACGTGTGCACGGATATTAAAGCAAACCGCACGGATCTTAAAACGAATCGGACGGTTATGGAACCCATCGAACTCAGTTTGAGTCCAATGGGCATCAGACCCAAGCTGCCCCTTGTGAGTCATCATATCCTGCAAAGTAGTGTTAGTATTATAGTAATTGTTATGTTTGATGTATTCCTAATTAAGTAATTTCTGTTAAGCTAATATATTATACCTTTCCCTATTCCCATTCACTCTTAGGCATGCATCTCCATTGACTTCCACTAGTAATTGAGAAGTATGGTTGTTTACAAATCAAAGTTAATTAATCGGATGTGATTTGGGTATTTACTTCAGTGACCTCTCATGAACATTATATGCTCTTTATGATAGTCTGTAGACAAAGAACTAAGCTAGATCCATGGATACTTTTGTGTCTCTGGTTGTCTGGTGTCATGGGCAAACATAAATCTTGTAGAGCAGTGATAAATCTTATTAATTGTCTTTGAGATGGCTATGTTTCACTCGTCAGTTGGTATTGGTAACAAGGGATCTCTGAATACTAGCTATTGCCTTTTGTTTATTTTAAACTAAATGGTAATAACTAGCTGCTCCGTGTCTCGTTACATAATTTCAGTAAAATCATACTTTAGGGCTTTCTTGGATAGGCAAAACTAGAACCCCACCATAGATAATTTGTTATCTCAAAAATAGAGTCACAGCTGTCAGTGTTTCAACTCCTTTGTTTAGATTTAAAGTAGAATATGGAATACATTATACATGTCACATGCCTTAGTCCCTTAAAATTATAAACATAACTAATGATACATCATTCAACCCAACATGAAAACCAGTTACACTAACTGAAGCTCCTAACCTACCTAATGCTAGCCTAACATGCCCTTAATATAAGGTTTCTGTAGTTGTTGCCATATAATCTTTAGCAAGGTCCTCTCTACACGATTAATTTTTTGTTTTAGTAATGCTTGTGCTTTTTTGGGCTATAAGCAGATATAGGGGAAGGAGGAGCCGCAGCAGGAGCATCTCTCGCAGCCCACCTTCACGCAGGAGCCCCTCACGCAGCCGCTCTCCTCTTTCTCCAGACAGACCCTCCAGCCGTTACCGAGGTGGCGCTAGTGGGGTCCGCTCGCCCTCCCGCAGCAGGAGCCCTCCTGGATCCAGGTCCCGTTCCCGGTCTCTGTCACCTCCACCTGCGAGATCTCGCCACTCATCTCCTGACACCCCATCTCCAAGGCGCAGCAGAGAGAAGTCAAGGTCCGCGTCTACTAGCTCTGGTGGAAAGAAGGGCTTAGTCTCCTATGGAGATGCTTCTCCGGACAGCTAGATCATCATTTTGTTATTGTCATTATCTGTGCTTGTGTACCTTTTATCTTAGTAGGCTACTCTGTGCAATGGTTGTGAAGGATTTTCTGGATTTGTTAGATCTTTGTATCTGTAAACTTTTTGAGTCTCTAGGTAGTAGGGATTTCTGAGTATGCCGTGGTCGGTACCAATGCGGTTATCTGATATTTGCTTGAGTAGCTAATGGAACTTCCTGTTACGGAGACTATGTTAGTGCATGTCATGGAACTTGTTGCATGTTTTATCATGTAATAATTTGAGGATGGTTTTGAAGATTGGTACTTTTAGGCTTTAGCATTTGCTGCTTTTGCTGAATTTCTGATAATAGCTTTAACGGATCATTTCATCGAAGTTGCATCAGGTAGAGATCTTCGCCTCGACCATCAGTAAAGTTTCTGGACCTTATTATTGAAATGAAATGGTACCATTTGTCGCTTGTTGTGTATACGATGGGATCTGAACTATTTCTGGCTATCTCCGCAGGGGGCATAAATTGTAGTATTACTAGGTTTATATTAGACTATAAAGGAAAACAATGGTAGTGATTCCTGTGTTTGTTATAGGAGCTCGTGATGCTTTTCGGATGTTTTCTGTGTATGCAAATAGCTTGCAGTACAACTATGTACTGTACCCGGGTTTGTAGTGATGGTTGGAGAAGATTTTTCTCAACGGAATTGTCCAATATACGTAAATAGAGTAAGATGATAAAGAAAAACTGAATGATTATCTTGCAATTCTTAGAAGGAAGATTAATAAATTGGGTATGATCAACATTGGAGCTAAGAAGTTGATTGTGATTGATGTGAGAAGTTATAAAACATGTTGATGATTTGTGGATATTAAATAGTCGGGTGGCTTCATCTAACTTATAAAAGGGTGGTGCTGCTTAAGCCTCTCTTATTGAGGCGATAAAAAAATCACCCATGGTGATTCCTCTGTCTATCTTGCCCTGCTTTCCTGCACCTCTATCTTTATTCATTTTTTTTTCATCAGAGTAGGTGTTTTTGTCTGGTGGATCGGGTTGCCACTTTCGGTGCTTTCGTCAAGTGGATCTGATCACTGCTTGTTGTTCCGTTTTCGTTTGAGACAGTGCTTCCGCCTAGTGAATCTGGTCACCGCCCTTCCCTTCGGCTTTCTGAGAAGAGTTTTTATACAAGCAGTTCGCTTTTCTCTCTCTTCTTGAACTCTTTCTTCATTTCTTTGGCAATGTAATAGTGGGTGGAATGAGCTGTACATACAGATACTTACTTTATATGTTGTTGTCTATTTTGGTTTGTGTTGTGTTTGTTATGTGCTCTCTTTCTTCTCGTACTCTTCTTCCTCCCTTCTTTCTGGCTCTCACACTAGTGGCTCTCTATTGGAATCTCTAAGTAGTGATTGTCTCGGTCTAGTTAATTCAGTTCATGGTCCGGTTTGATTCAGTGCTTTCATTGGAACTTATGAATGGTGACTGTCCCAGTCTGGTTGATTCAGTTTCCGGTTTGGTTTGATTCAGTGCCTACTACGATGAAGTCTGTCAGCAAGACAAACTTTGCACACAGAAGAACAATCAATAGGCTCATATCATTTCCATCAAATAAGGATTATTAAATTTGTATCCACAGAATGCACATACTTTTGTGCGTTTTTAGTTTGTTTACAACTGTATATTTTCTAAAACACTTGTTACCTAATCTTATATAACATCTATTCTATAACTCTTTAAATAAATGAAATTGCTTAGGGGCTTTATACACACAAAAAAAAAAAAAATTCCTTTTACTTACAAAGAAATTATCGGATGACATGATGGGGGTTGAATGAGCTCATCTGTTGCCTTAAAAATGCTGTCACAAAAGCTGATGGTATGGTTAATACGCCGTCCGATTTTAATAGTCGATCAGAACTACCTTTATTTCTCATCTTAAACCGTTAAGCTTCCATCCAAAGTCTACTAGTGATGCCAACATTATCTATGACAACAGATGCGAATAGGGGTGTCAACGGATACGGTAAGAATCAGGTGGAAACATTTTCATATCCGTACTACAAATTATTTTTATCTGTACTCTATTTTTATGCATTACAAATTATTTTACGCCTATTCTATCCTTATCCATTATGGTTGTCGGATAACAAAACAGTAGTGGTTAAATAACGGGTAATATTAATATAATAATTATTTTTATTATTTATGAAATAAAATAATAAAACATATACATTCATTTCACATATGTATAGTACTTTATTGGAATTTTTTTTTGATAATGTTAAGTGCAAGTAAACCAATTAAAGTACTATTTTAATGCTTATTAATATATATAATATATATAATTTTTTTTTTATAATTATCCGAATAGGCAACGGGTACGAAATAGACTTTATCCGTACCGTTACCAATTTAGATAACGAAAAAAAATATTTACCCACATCCGTATGCAATAAGTTTACGAAAAAAAAAATCTTACCCGTACCCATATCCAATACATGCCGGGTAAACGGGTCAAAGAGTGTCATTGACACCCCTAGATGCGAACTAGGTGAGCGGAGAAAATTATAAATAATTTTATTAATCAAAATTAAATGTTTAGAAATTCACAAGTAAATTTTGAGACTAAAAATAGCAGACTACTATTCACTCTCATATAAGCAAGAAAAAAAAAAGGGGAATAAAATATTTTAGTGTGTTTTACATCGGAGGGAGAACTAGAAAATTTGAATAAAGGGGATTGAAAAATAAAATGCAAAAATAAATAATAGAGTATGTGAAATCAGGTATCCACCCAATCATAATGAACAACTTAACTATCAAGTAAATATTTAATGCTTTGTAAGAGGAGTTGAACTATATAAAAATTTAAAATTTAAAAGGAAGAAAATTCAATTAAACTTTAATATACATAATTAAATTTTTAGAATTATAGAGGTGACTCAGCACCCTCTAGAGTGCATTGGAATTTGTTCCGGTTCTAAATCCGAGTAGAATTCAAGTTTTCATTTTCAGTAATATTCATAACTTGAGATGGGACATCGATGTTCTCAATTTTTGGATACACCAAGATATTGATGGGCTAACTTGTTTTAGGAAGTAAAGAGAGTGTTATATATAGATAGAAGGCTAATATTAAATCAATTGTTCTTGAAATCACATGCAACTAAGTTGTTTTTCAATTTTCAAAGTCTAAAAAATCTATTTAAATCCGTTAGATGTGATTTATATATTAAAATGTGCTTGGAGACCAAATTTTATATTTTTTGAATTTTTTTTTACTATTTATTAAACCACATTGAAAATTGTTGATTCAATGGTGGCTTAACCAAACAGTAAAACTAGAATCCACCGTTGGTTCAGTGATTTTTAAAGTGACTTAATAAATAGTAAGAAAATTACAAAAAATGTAAAAAATTTAATTTCCAAGCACATTTTAATATAAATATCACATCTAACGGTTTGGATATACTTTTTGGACTTTGAAAATTAAAAATCGACTTAATTGTACGGAACTTCAGGAACAATTGATTTGATATTAGCCCTCTATAATTTTAAAACTTATTATAATTATTTATGGAGGAAATAGGTGAAGTAGGGTTAACTGGTTTAGTAGTGCCTTTTCCTGTAAACTTGGAAAGGTTTTAAGCCACATACCTCCGTTCGTCGTAAGAGGTCAGAATAGAAGAAAACGACGTGGCAATGTTTAGACTCCTCGTTACCGTTTCGTATAAATTCAAATCTGACCGTTCGATCACCCGTCCACGTCTCTACTGTTGTCATCAGTATCTAATCTAAAAGGCGCGAGCGCGAAGGACGAACGCACCAGAGATAAATCCAAAATCGATCGTAAATTCAAAATCAATAATGGAGTCGAACACGATGATATGGTTTAGAAAGGGATTGCGAATTCATGACAACCCAGCGCTTGACCAAGCGCGCCGCGGTTGCAAGCATCTCTACCCGGTTTTTGTGCTCGACCCCCATTATCTCGACCCGGATCAGACTACCTTCTCACCCGGATCCGCTTGGTCCGGTCTTAATCGGATCCAATTCCTTTTAGAGAGTTTAAGGGATTTGGATGCCAGTCTCCGCCGATTGGGATCCCGGTTGCTTCTATTAAGGGGTGAACCTGCTCCAGTACTATGCTGTTTACTGAAGGATGTATGTGAGTTTGAAATGTTTTAATTTAATAAGCTTCTTTATTTTCATATTCTGACTAACTTCATGGTCTGGTTCTGGTTTTCAAATGTGCAGTGGAAGATTGAGAAACTATGCTTTGAGTTTGATACTGAACCGTATGGACTGGCCAGAGACAAGCAAGTTAAGGTGAATTGTTTGTTGCTCATTAGTGGAAATGAATGATATGCAGTGGAATTTTTTTTCTCATGGCATTTGTGAAATTGTGTGATTTTTTTATTGTTATTTTAATTTCTTTTAGGATTTTGCCTTGAAATGTGGGATCGAGATTCATTCTCCGGTCAGCCACACTCTCTTCAATCCATCTGACATTATAGAAAAGGTTAATACTACAATTCTTTCCACGCTGTCTAGTACTTTTGTTCAATTAGTTTAAATTTCATTTAACTTTCATTTTGGGTATGAGGCACATTCTGGTGTTCTTTTTTCCCCTTTTTTTGGGAAAATAAGAGGTCAATTAACCAACTGCTGCATTAATGAAACAAGAGTTTCATACAAAAGTGATAGTTATTTGTTGTTTTTTGCATCCCACCGATATGTAATCATCTGGTTAATGATGGATGAAGATATAAATGTGAGAAATTTATAGTTATTTCTGGCGGTAAATTAATGCCCATCTTCCTAGGACTTGTGGAGTCAACTGAACATCCTTTTGTTTTTATTTTATTTTCTAACTTTACTAAAAAAGAAACTGTATTCTAATTTTTGGAAATTTTGATACAAAAGAATGGGGGTCGACCGCCTCTGACATACCAATCATTCATAGCACTTGCGGGGAGACCGGTAGATCCACTTACCACAATGTATTCTCTGCTTCCACCGATAGGAGAAACTGGAGATCATGAGTTATTAAGTGTGCCTAAAATTGAAGATCTTGGCTATGGGGATATCTCCCAGGTCTAACCTATTCAATTACATTCTTTCTTAGTTTTTGAATAATTACAGGAACTCTCTGAGCTACCCCCCCAGAAAAATGGAAAAAGAATGAACAAAAAATGGACTAAGGCATCTACTTCTATGCATGAATTTCCCTTAAATAATAAATTTTAGTTTTTACTTCATATGGACTGTACAGTTTTTCACATTATGATAATAATTTTGTTTGAGAGAACAAATTATAACGGAAAGACTTGTGTAATGGCACCTCACCCATGGTGCATACTTGAATAAAGTTTAAGTGTGTTTGCTACAATTTAGCATCTTTTTAATCTTGATTAATTTTAAAGTTGAGCCTTAGCTCGTTTTATTTTGTAGGAAGAGTTTTCTCCATTTCGTGGTGGAGAAACTGAAGCCGTTAACAGACTGGATCAAGTGCTTGAAGATAAGGTAATATATAATACACCATTTCAATGTACCTTGTCTTCATTTTTTCTGCTCTCTTATACGGCGAAACAAATTAAATTTAGGACTTGTCTTTTTTTACTCAAGTCATGTGCCTTGTTTTCTAACTTTGTTCAAAAAATTTGGTGATTGAAGTATCAAATGGTGCAAGTGTGATTACTTGTAACAAGTCATATTGTGCAAACAGAGATGTGTAAGCAAAAATTTAAAGGTTTTTTGTAAACTTGTGATAGAAACGGATTGCTGGATTACAAAGAAAAATTTAGTGCCTATGTCTACGACTCATAATTTAGTTTTGAATATACAGGCATGGGTCGCGCAATTTGAGAAACCGAAAGGCAACCCTTCAGCTTTTCTGAAACCAGCAACCACTGTACTGTCTCCTTACCTCAAAGTGAGGATTTCATTTCAAAATATAGTTCTATTCCTCCAGTTTAGTCTGTTTGTTTATTTGTTGTTTCTCATTCCTCTCTAGTTGTAGTGATTTTTCCTTGGGTATTGTGGTGCTTATTGAGGCCGAATAGGGTTGAATACTGGAATTGTTGCTTATTATAACCAAAACAGATTGATGTCTATTGGCAAGTTTGGGTTAAAATAGGGTTTCTTTCCATCTGAGGGTCAATTTGGAAAAGTTTATTGAAAATAGGCCGGGAAATATACTTGAGGTTGAGGATTAACTGAGGCAGAAATGTGTAATTATTGTTTCTACAATTGAGGTGATGATCAAAGAATTAAAGTGTTGCATGTGCAGTTCGGTTGTCTTTCTTCAAGATATTTCTACAAACGCTTGGATGATATTTACACAAGTGTAGGAAAACATACGAAGCCTCCGGTCTCTCTAGTGGGTCAGGTTCGTTTCAAATTTAGTTTTATATTTGGAAGTGATAACAATACCAGATACGGGCCAGGTCTGGTTGGCATGGATCATGTAAATGAACAGGTCTTGGGTCTTGCCACGTCTCTCAGGTTTGGCAGTCTTCGACATATTCTCATAAAAATAGTCGACTACGGAGTGATTGTATTCTTTTTACAAGTCAGATCGGGTTATCAAGGATCTTGGTTAGATAAATTTTAAATTTCAGATGTCATGTCATGTTGGACCAGGGGTAATATTGGTTCAGACTGTTTATCAGTCAATTTGGTTGCTGATTGATTTGGGTCAGAAGTTTTTTTTTTTTTTTTAAATTTGTTGGATAATGGACTTTTAATTAAATGGATTGTTTCTGAGCTTTTTCATTTTGATTCCTTGGGCTTTGGATTTTTGTACAGTTACTGTGGAGAGATTTCTTCTACACTGTTGCCCTTGCCACCCCCAACTTTGATAGGATGAAGGGAAACAAGAAATGCAAACAGGTATAATTTGTTAGTGGTCAGCATACAGTTCCAATTACATCCTTTTGTTTCTAGATAAACAATTTTATGCATTAAAACGATGATCTGGGAATCAGACACCACTATAACAAGGACAATTGATATAGATAAAACACGAGAAATCGAACTCATGCAGATTCCTTGGAGGGAGAATGAAGAGCTTTTTGTGGCGTGGAGAGATGGTCGAACTGGTTTTCCATGGATTGATGCCATCATGATCCAGGTATGACGAAGGATTACAATTTAAGTTTTTTTTTACTGTTTGTTGACCCAACTGGTACTGCTTTAAATTAACTAAGCAAAAGGCTATGCATCAGCTTAATGCAATGTTACCAAGATAAAACCAATTTACACTGGGGTCATTTAAGCCTCCATTTAACCTAATTTACCTTAATTTTTTGTTTGCACAACAGCAAGCGAATGGAATAAAAGGTAGCTAAAACATCCATACCACATGGTAGCAGTTCTCGTACTGTTGCACTTTGTCCCAACTGAAGCCAACTATGCATCATCAAACTATATGTTGCTCTGGCGATACCTTAATTATGCCTTAATTTTATCCATCTTGACTCAGTTAACTCTCTTATTTTAGCTATAAGTGAAGTCTCTAATGTAACTTTAGTACCAATTTGCCATCAGTTGTGTAAAATCATACGTAAAGACTTAAGTGTCATAGTGTTACATGTATTGTTGTGGCTTGCATATGACAATATACCTCACAGAAAGGTAATAGCATGCGGTGTTTTAATCCTTGGTATAGGCAAATACAAAATAGCTGAAGTTATATCCAATTAATCATATCACTAGATTTCTGATTTGTATATATTTGTTTTAAACAAAATAGCTGAAGAAATGGGGGTGGATTCATCATCTGGCCCGGCATTCTGTTGCATGTTTTCTAACTCGTGGTGACCTGGTAAGTGTTTATATTGTTGTTAATAAAATTATGATATATCTAATACCAGCTGCTATACATGCTGGATTGCTGGTGATGTAAGATGGTGGTTAGGACAGAAACATTGCTTCAAATGATGAATCTGTTTTTAATAATCTTAGCCTAACTATAAATTTTCTTTATTAATATTCAAGTTTATACACTGGGAGAAGGGGCGAGATGTGTTTGAGCGATTACTGATAGACTCTGATTGGGCCATAAATAATGGTAACTGGCTATGGCTCTCCTGTTCTTCCTTCTTCTATCAGGTTTTGTAATTATATTTTTAACACAATCTTTTCATTAGAAAAGCTACAGAGGAGTAATTAGAAACCTATAAATTGCAGAAGGCCCTATATTTCCAATATTTTTGAAATTAGTCCTTTGGGTTTCCACATATTTGCAGAAAATCTGCTAATTGTTAAAGCTAAAGGTCCTCACTTTTAGCTGACTTTCTAGTGGTCTTATTTTATTTTTTTAATAAAGAGACTTAGAGTAATGTAATAACAAAATAACCATAGAAAATGTCTTACCTGCCTATATGTGTTACAAATTTACACTGTTCAGAAATTGCCTGTATCTGAGGAATATTTAAAAGAATCATAATATAACTGGCAAACACATCAGTCAAACAAAGAGGCTCTTTTGAAGTTTCTAAATAAAGGCAATTTTGCATTATTTCTAATATGGGAGGGTTTTTAATAAAAAAATTATCCTTTTGTTTTTTAACTTTCAAACATAATAAAACATGTTTCTTCAATGCAGTACTTTAGGATTTATTCTCCAATTTCCTTTGGGAAAAAATACGATCCTAATGGGAATTATATTCGGCATTTCCTACCAGTTCTGAAAGGTATACGAGATTTACTTTTGCTCCAGATTAGCTCCAATTTGTTCTTGAATTGTAATTTGAATAAAATATATTTTTTCCTTCTTTGTGTAGATTTTCCAAAGGAATATATTTACGAACCGTGGACTGCACCACTGAGTGTTCAGAAAAAGGCAAACTGCATAATTGGGAAGGATTATCCAAAACCAGGTATAAGAAAATAAATGATTTGATTATTTAATTAATTCTTCAGACCTCTGTAATACAGGTGTTATGCTGTAATAACTGCCTTAGGCATAAGGTTTAAACAGCTAGGTTTATAGGCAAAACAATTTAATTATAGCTCGTAGATGGCCTAAGATATTAGGTATGGGTTACCCTAAGCTATGGGCAAAGTTAAAATTCACCCTTGTCAAGTGTCAAGGGCTCCGCTGGTTAATCATCTACTTATCCTAATATAGTCTCAGCAACTCTAACATGTGCAATTATATAATCCTCGGTATGTCCCAATTTGGCATCTTATTACCCTCAGTTGTTCAGTTAAACAAGAGGCGAAAAACAGCAGTCAGATGGAGCTTGGGTTAGGTCAAACATGGTTTGGGTTATTTCATACTTGTTAGTGTGCCTTGCATCTTACTTTTTTTTTGTGTGTTGGGTAGGGGGTGATCGGAATCCGCTGCTCGCCAAATTGGCAAGTAGGACCCTGCTTTTCCAAATCAAACTATTAATATGTGTTGAGATTTGTGTATGAAAAAAATTCAACAGTTTGATTTGGAAAATCAGGGTCCGTCTTGCCAATTTTGCGAGCAGTGGACTCAGATCTGGGTTGGGGGGGCGGCGGGGGGGGGTCATTTTTTTGTTCTTGTCATTGTGGTCTGGTTATATTATTTTGGATTTTTGTGGTAAATTGGATTTGGTACAGACCTATGTGCTAGCAGGACCCAGTTTGGTTTTGATTGGACCATGTTCATTCATTTACCAAATTGTTTTCAGGGCTGTACCATAATACCTTTTTAGGTCAAGGTAAACTTTGTGGGCTTGAGATTAAGAGAATTTTTTATGATTCATATATGCTCAAGTGCCTAGTGTCAAATCTCAGTTTAAACATAGGGTTGTTGTTGTTGTGCTTCGATGGTCATAATACAAGCTGGTTCTAATGAATCATATGTTGCATTTATTGTTTGGTAATTTGCAGTGGTCAATCATGAAATTGCAAGTAAAGAATGTAAGAAGAAGATGGGAGAAGCCCTTGCATCACCAACTTCTAAAATTAACCCACTAAATCAGAAAGCTTCGAGTTCTTCAAGGAAGATACAGCACTGCAACGATAGTCATGAAATTGCTTCTCTTAAAATTAAACAAAGAAAGAATATGAAGTGATCAATTTTACATTCAGTTCAGTTACATGTACAGTACCAATTTGTATTGTTGTTGTAGACTTGTATATGCTAAGGCTGCACTGCATACATTTTCTATATCTTTATTTCTTATAATACATATATTTTTCTGTGTGAAAGGAGAGCTCTACTGTCAGTTTCATTGCAGAAACAAATTTACATACAAGACCCTATAAAAATAAAAAAAAATACATATCAAGGACCCTTCAACCAAAGATGATAAAAGAACTAGTACTCCCATCAGAAATTAACGTTTATAGTTTAGCGACACCTGGAATAATTTATCCTTAAGAGAATTCCTCATAATATTATCAGGATTTGGTCTGTGCAGCAGCTGATCAAAGTCAGCTTATCTATGTAAGAGCAAATAACTATTAACTAATTTTAAAAATTAAGGTCTCTAAAGTTTCTAACTCTCACATCTCTAAAATTAATTTTAGAGTTTCTATTAAGTCACATTAGCAATAAATTAAAAAAGAGAAATAATTTAAGTCAATTATTTAATCAGCGTGGAGTTTATAAACAGTTTCTTAATAAGAAACTTTCTTGTATAGTTCCGTAATAAAAAACTCTCCCACATCCTTGAATCAGAATTAGAAATTGCCACATCAGATTAAAAACTCTTATAGTCCGGGAATGAGGAATATACTTTTCCGTGTTGTGTAGTATAAATATGATGTGATAAAGCATGTGGAAGATAGCTAAAAGCTTTTAGTGGGACATATAAGCGGATAATTTGGGTCCGATGCCAGTTTGATGGGTTCCGTGTCCATTCGATTAACTTTAAGATCCGTACGTATCACTTTAATATCCATCTACACCTACTTTAAATATTCGTACACACAGATTCGCAGATTGGATGGACATTGAAGCCATGGGACCAAAATTGTTACCTTCCTATAATGGTTTTGTTATGTTAGCTTTGATAATTTCAAAGAGAAACTTGTACTCATATCATGCAGTGATTGATTTTTGTGCTTGTTATCGACTATAATTTTTTCAAACCCTCATCATTACATATATTTTGTTCTTATCGATTTTTTAAGTATCTTATTTATCTAATGAAGTAGACCTTTCTTGAAAACAAAACGGTTGTGCTAAGACACAGCTTTCTTCAAAGAATAAATAAATAATAAAAGAAACTTCTTGAGAAGGAATTTTCCGATGTTTTAGAAGAGCCACCAAAATGTTGCTAGTCAACTAATAATTTAAAATTACTTAAAATGTACAAGCAAACAAACTTCTATTAGCATGCCTCCAACAAGGATACCGAACCAAAACTTCAGCCCACAATACCTAACTTTATAAACATGATTTTCTCATGACATTAAAAACCACAACTACACTCAATAAATAGCCTACTTTGAAAATATATTATAATTTTTTTTCTCTTACAAATTCGCACCTTAGTGGATGTTTTATGTCATTTTTACAATGAGAAAATCTTTCAATAAAATAGTACTAATAGAATTTTGTGATTTTTTACATGTTATTTAACTTCAGTACTAATAGATTATACTTTATTCACTAATTACAAAAGACTAAAATTAAAGTGGTGATGATTAATTTTAGGATTACTTTAAATTAATCTGGAGCTACATTTATTAAATTAGAACATATTCTAAATTAATCTAAAAGTCTAATTTTATGTAATGTAAATAGAGTAGAGATAATCAAACCGTTCAATAAAAAAAATGACACCATCGATTTAGAGCTATTTTTAAACAAGTCCTTAACTCATGGTAGTGTGCTAGTAGGAAGTTATGAACCAAGGAAATATTTTTATTCCTATTTAGAACTTCAGTAATACATTTTTCGAACACTCTTTGTTCAATTCTAAATTGTATGGAAATTGAAATAACATATGCTGACAACCTAAATCGAACAAAACTAATAAGACCTTAACCATTTCAACCAAAATATATATAAAAAAAATACAACTTCAAATAAAATAAATTAAAACCAAAATAGAAATGTCTAATTGGCAAAGCAACACTGCAAGTTTGGTATACGCGTTTGTGTAGCCTGTTAAGTTCATGGAAAGCACATGCCCAATAAATTAGAAGCGATAGCGACACAATCAAGCAGCCATGCAAGTCTAAAAGTACTAAGATAATTTAGCGGTAATTTTTTTTGGTAGAAAATGATGAAAAAGAAGATAGAGAAATAGAAAGAGTGCAGTGTTTGTAATATTGATAGAAAGACCAGTATAAATTCTACCGGTCTTAAAAATGCCAATATTTAAAACGGTACAAAAATCACCGTTCCTAATTTAGTATTATCCTTCGTTGGTTCGAAAATAGCAAGATACACATGGATTCCAGGTACAAGCCAACAAAAGAAATAAAATAATACAAAAAGAGGAATCTTAGTGCAGCACACATGTATATAATATTATAATTTTCTATGGCAAGCGGAAAGATTTATATAGTATAGAATGTTAACTTTAGAGAGTCAAGTCAATGGATTAAAAGAGCTGCTTCAATGTTAGAAGCGACATTGGCCATAGGAGATCTAGAGAAGCCTGCGCATGCTGGAGGAAATGAAACAAATAGTTAGGAACGGTGATTTTTTTACTGTTTTAAACAATTGATATTTTTAAAACCGGTAAAATTTGTACTGGTCTTATTATCAATATTACAATCCATGCATTCTTTCTGTTTCTCTCTCTTCTTTTTCATTATTTTCTACCAATTTTTTTTTCCTAATTTAGCTGTGGTCTCTCTCTCTCGGAAATTTTATTTTGGAAGAAAATAATGAAAAAGAAGAGAGAGAAATAGAAAGAGTATATGTGTTATATTATTTATAGAAAGATCGGTACAAATTATACCGATCTTAAAATTCAAAAGACTTTAAACCAGTAGAATTTCTACCGTTCCTAACCCATATTTTAGTCTTTAGAGCAATTTTAGAACATTGCATGGTTTGAAAATTTTCTTGATATGAGTGATGTTGACATGTACTATATATCAATGAATAGTGCATAGTGCTCTTGCTTTTTTGCTTTTCAAGAGCTGAATTGTATTATATATCAATATTTCTATTTTAAAAATCAATTTGCGTTAGAAACAGTAGAATTTTAAATTCTACCGGTCTAAAGTCTTTTGATTTTTAGAATCGTAGAATTTGTACCAGTCTTTCTATCAATAATACAATTTATGTACTCTTTCTATTTCTCTCTCTTCTTTTTCATGATTTTTTACCAAAAAAAAAAATTTTCCTCTCTCATTCTCATATTTTTTTTTCAATTTTTTTTTCTTGCTTCTTTGTTGAACCGGGAAATTTTGTTTTGGTAAAAAATAATGAAAAAGGAGAGAGAAACAGAAAGAGTACATGGGTTGTAATATTGATAATAAGACCAGTACAAATTCTACCGGTCCTAAAAGTGCCAATGTTTAGAACGGTAAAAAAATCACCGTTCCTAACTGTGTTTTTTTTTTTTTATTTCTTGCAGCATGGGCAAGTTTCTCTAGATCTTCTATGGCCAGTGTCACTTCTAACATTGAAGCAACCATTTTAATCCATTGACTTGACTCTCTAAAGTCAACATTCTATACAATATAAATCTTTCCGCTTGCCATAGAAAATTCTAATATTGTATACATGTGTGCTGCACTAAGATTGCTCTGTTTGTATTATTTTATTTCTTTTGTTGGCCTGTAACTGGAACCCATCATATATCTTGCCATTTTCGAACCAATGAAGGATAATACTAAATTAGGAACTGTAATTTTTTTACCGTTCTAAACATTGGCACTTTTAGGACCGGTAGAATTTGTACCGGTCTTACTATCAATATTTAGGGGTGTAAACGGTCAGATACGAATCGGATAGTGGTCAAATCGTATCCTTATCCGTTATAATTTTTCGGATACGGATACGGATCGGATGTTAAACGGATACGGATACGGATCGGATATGGGACGGATACAGATAAGGATATGAATATAATTCGGATAATTAAAAATAAATTACTAATGTACATTATAGTAAAGAATAACATCTAAATATTTTTTTTTTCATTTATAGATTAGATCTAATATTTGTCATAATAAGTTTGTTAGTTACAAAACACACATCAAATTATCAAAACATTAGTCACTAATTATATAATAATGTTATATTGTTCATTAGGATATATATGTATATGCAGTTTAATAAATTATTGGTATGTATAAACAATTTAATAAATTAATTTAAGAACATAGAGTATATTTGTTGCGGTTTAGGAGTTAAACGGTCGGATACGAATAGTTAAAAGTCTTACCGTATCTTTATCCGTTAAAATTTTTCGGATACGGATACAGATATGGATAGTCTCGGATACGGATACGAATCGGATAATTTAAGTAAATTTCCGAATTCAGATCCGGACGAAATCGGATAATATCCAATCCGTTTACACCCCTATCAATATTACAACCTATGCACTCTTTCTGTTTCTCTCTTCTTTTTCATTATTTTCTACCAAAAAAAAAAAATTTCCGTTGAACCGGCACCACCATGGAATATTTGACCATCATTTAGTCTTGAATTAGTCATATAAAACAAACAGGAAAAATAAAGAGGTCTAAGAAGAGAGCGAGCCTTAATTGACTCAACGTGCTAAATTTTTTAAAAAATAAAGTACCAACAAAAATCCAGCTGAATAGGTCAAAAACCACACAAAACGACCTTTACCCAAAATTTAAAAAATATAGGCCCCCCCAAAGCACGCTATCAACTAAAATTGTGAAAATGTGGTGCTGTTTTCTATAACAGAGTACACCACGTCCTTCTAAAGGTTAAAAGAATCTCTTTAAATTCTCAATAATAAACAACTAAAAAAGAAATGTTAGAAAGGATGTTTATGCCTTCCTTCAGTTTGTTATCTTTCGATGGTGTACAAGCCTCTTTGCATGGTAATCAACCACTAATGTACATGCCAACAGGATGACAAGGAGCAGTTTCATGGATAACCCTGCAACCTTTCCAAGTATCACCTGGACCTTATAAAAACGAGAAATAACATGCAATATATAAAATACATGTCTCTGTACCCTCCTTCCAAATTACTACTTGAAAAATCCCAAATTACCTTCTTTATCACAAGGATTGGAGCCATCAGAAGCTAGGGCAGCACTTTCAACAGAGTGGTAGATGCCACCAAATTTCATTAAAAAATGAAAATTACACGTTTTGGTTATAAACTTTTAATATGATTTAAAAACCAAAAAGGGATCCGTTTGGAGCAAATTTTGGTATCAGTGGAAAACAACTTGGGAGTGCTCATTCTTTCTCAGCAGAAACCCAAGAAGAAACCTGGACCATCCTGGACCATTCTTTTGCAAATTGATCCCTCAAAATTCATGTTGTAGAGAGACATATAAGATGCATGAAAGTACAACAAGAAAGGATAATAACCAAATAATAAAGGCCAATCAGCAGAGCAACCTAAGCTAGGCAACCTGAACAAGAAAGAGATAAATATGACAACAGTTTCTGGCTACAAGTGAAAAAGAAGATATCTCGTGTAAATATATCTTTGTAAAGAAAAGGCACCTCCTTTTGAGTTTTCTTACTTTTGTTCAACACAAGTAGATCTTGCATAATCGCCAATTTAGTTAAGTTTACAGAGCTTAGATAGTCCAACGTTTCCCTATTTAAGTTTTTAATTATTCTAAAACACGTGTTGCAGGTTTCTAACATAGAAAATTATGAAAAAGAACCCAAATGTGTGTGTTATGCTTATAAAATCTAAAATCTAATGACAAGGTATATAACTGCATACAAGATTTTCAAACTAAAAAAATTATCATCACGAAATATCTACAGTATGTTGCAAGAATAATGTAAGAATTGGAAGTTCACCATGCACGATCTACACAAGAGATTGCATAAACCATGAGGCATAACACATAGTAATTGCATACCAGATATTCACCAAGCAGTGGCTTGATATGCAGAAAAATTGTAGCCGCACTTGGCAGAGTACCAAAGAGAAGGGAGTCTACTTAATAATGCCCTCCAACTTTGGTCCTGGAATTAGTAATATTGTTAATCATACATAGGGAAGCATGAGAAATGCTATCAAGTTATGATTAGTTCAAGTCTATTACCATATTTTAATAAGGAAACAACATTCCAAGTTTCTTACCTCATTTCATAGAACCAAACAAAAAAGAGAGCCCCATTTGACCTTTACACTAGAATTGCAAGCTACATTAGACTAATAAAGACAAAGTCCGATATTCTATTCTTTCTTTCTATTCAATAGAGTATACAAAATTTTTTCAATACTTTCTCTACCTGTCAATCTAGATTTGTAATTAACCCATGAAGAGCAACTTAAGAAGAATTCACATCTAGCTATCTGGAAGAAGCTAAACTCCTCAGTACAGATTGCTGTTCATCAATAGAGATATTTAACAAAAGCCGAAGGTTAGATAACATTGCCTCCTGTTCCCAACTAATAAACCCCTTGGCATGCAGTGCAACCATGGTTGCACGGTATGCATCCAGAGCTAACTTATGCGCCTCTATCTCCATCTCTCCATCCATTTTTTCTTTTTCACAAAGTGAGGTTTCCTTTACTGGTACAACTGAACTCACCGCATCATCCTCACAATAACTAAAAACAGGATATTGGTCCGGCCTACCACTGGTACTACAGCTACCTGTAGAGGACACAATACTCTCACTTCTACATGAATTATACCTGCACTCGTCACCCATCATTACCTTGCCATTTGCAAGTTGAAGCTCTTTAGTAACTCCCTCACACAACTGAGCACGGCACTTTTGCTTCTTCATGTCCTTGTTTCCAGACTCCTGTTACAGATGAAAGAAGATAATATTACTATATTATAAATAACAAATAATAATTAAATAAATAGAAAAAAATGTACAAAAGTTAGATTGAAATGATATCGTACATTCTTGGTTAGAACCCATCTGTTCTCTTGCCACAGATGCCGCCGCCTCAGATTTGATGTCTTCACTGCAAGCTCTCGAGTGTGCCCAATTAGTGTAACAAAATAAAAGTTATTCCCATAAGCAACACCTGCCACCTTCCCCACCTTCCATGAGCCATGCACAAATACCTCTACAACATCATCCAAGACCCACTTGACAGGTGTTTCCTTCACAGGAGGACATGGCCGGATTGCCTTTCTCGGTACCTTCTCCCGATCTGAAGTGCTGTGTGGAGCAGAGGACACAGGGTCATACTGCACGGTGTATGTGTGGCCATTGCCAAAGACAATTTGTGCGGGACGCCAGAATCCAGCAGGGATGCTTTTGGTGGTACAGAAAACCTCCACATTGCTGCCTTTCTTGAGTCTAACCACCTTGCTTCCTTTCTTCAATCTCATGGTTTGTATTTGCTGATTCTTTGAAACCCTAATTGAAACAGTGTAGATTTAGCATTTTAGGCGTAAAAGCAAAATTGTTCTATTAATGGGAAACCCAAATTTGACATAAACTTTCTTTTTGGCACCTAAAATGACTACCATCAAGAGAATAAGAACTACAAAGTTTTGTTCTTTCCATCTCTTCTTTTATAAAATGAACAGGTAAATATAAAAGTAATTGTAAATTGATGGAGAATTGTGGTGGCGAATTTAAGTCAAGGAATAGTACAGAATAAAAGTATTCTAAAAATAACTAAACAGGAAAAAAAAAAAAAAAAAACGATTCCTTGATTGTTGAATAATAGCAACAGCTCTAATGTAATAAAAGAAACTACAGCAACTGGGTAATTAATAAACCAAATCTATATGTGATATCGTGTTATATTGAAAAAAAAATAAATAGGCTTTAATCTAACAAACCGTGAAAAGGAATTATTAACGAAATAAAAATTCTCCGACAAAAACAACCGATTCAATCAAAGGAGAGAAAGAGGGCAGAAGAAACTATCTCTATAAGCAAAATCGAAGTCATCTTAATACCTTTTAGTGCTTAATTTACTCGAAACGAGCAAGATAATGCCAGGCTAGAACGAGACTTGAAAAACGCTAATTAATTCCTTTCGGTCTTACTTTATTATTTCCTAATTTCTGATGAAATACAAACTACATTGCCAACGTCCCAAATTAGATTGTGAAATATTTGTTAGACAAGAAGGCAATTTTAACAAAATTATCAAATAACAAAAGAAATCAGAAAATTCCACAATGATATTGATCAGATGTTAAGAAAATCAGAGAGAAGGGAAAATCGACAACTTACGAAAAATAATTGATCGTCCGAGAAGAAGGAGATGAGGCCGATTCTTCTTTTCCAAGTACGCCGCAAGCAAGATCGAAGGAATGTCTTTCGTAAAAAGAGGTTATTGAAATGAAAAAAAAAAAATACGAGTATGATTTCTCAATAAATAATTGGGTAATATACCTACAGCGCTAACTATGAATTCTCATCCTCTGAGATATCTCAAACTTTGCATGACTTTAGGAAAACATTTAACCGTTTCAATAGTTTTGCACGAATCTTAAAGTTAAAATAATGCCGGCCCCCTGCGCTATCCCCGAATAGGCACCGAACACGTCGGTCACGCAAAAATTGAGGTATCTCAGAGGATATGCATTAGTATTTTGATCTCCCGTGCAGGAAACGTGCAGTCGTAGTTTAGTCGTTGGATCAAAACTGCCTCCTGGCTAAACAATCGTTTCATCTTGGCCGTACAGATCAGGAGTTACGATAAAAAGATTCGATATGAACGGCAGATGATGTGATTTTGTTTAGTATTGCCTTGCGGTCAAGGTAGGTCTGGCTCATTGGAAGGACCAATATCCTCCCAGGTACCGTAGAGGATGGAGTTTATTTTTCATAAAACATAAATAAATAAAAAAATTACGGTTTCAGCATGATTAGAGAAGGATTTACAAAAACCATAAGAACAAATTTGGGAAACCGTTCTCTACATCCCAGAACGAACTGGGAGTCCATTTTTGCTCAATTTCCCCCTACCACAGCAATTGACACCACAAAAAATCCAACTGATAGAGAAAGGGGTTCCCAAACCGTTTTTATTATCAAAAAACAGTTTCCCAAACCGTTTTCACGATGGAAAAAAAAATGTAAAACGGTTTGCCAAACCGTTCCGAGTAGGGACCAAAAACGCTGCCTTCATCCTCAACTCGTTTTCGTTTTCTTCCCCAACTCGTTTTGAGCTCCTTCTTCTCTGCCTTCGAACCAAGCAAGGTTAGTCTTCTGATTTTTTTTTTCAGCTCTTAATTAGTTATTATTTCTTAATTTAAGCATATATAATTATAGGTTTCTTTGAGAAGAACAAAATAAGCTTCAGATCTACTAATTTCATTACGTATGTAGTTTAATTTTTTTTGGATAATTAATCAGAAATTTTAATTTTTTTTGTTAGTTTAAATAAGTAATTGTAGTTTAATTTGACCTTTGTATTGTTAAATTAAGAGTTTTTGTAGTATATCTCCCGTTAATTGATGGTATATTACGAAATTGAGGGTATATTAAGAAATTGGGAGTATATGAATAAATTGTAGAATGATTTAGTATTTTTAGTGTAATTTAGGCATTTTTTTTATAAAAATCCGAAATATTTTTTTTTTGGTATAAATAAGTTATTGTAGTTTAATTTAATTTTTTGTAGTATAAATAAATTTTGTAGTGTAAAATTGAGGATTTTGTAGTTTAATTCAGGGTATATAAATGAGATGTATAATTATTTTGTTTTTTTAGTATAATTTAGGTATTTTAGCGTAATTTTAATAATTGTATAATGATTTAGTAATTTAGGGTTTTGCATGTAGTATAAATAAATTGTAGATTGATTTAGTTTTGTTAGTGTTATTTTAGTAACTGTAGAATGATTCACATGTGGAGTATATTAGCTCATAAAATTTAATTTAATGAATGTAGAATAATTTTTTTTGGATGTAATTTAGGTTAGTTTTTTCGATGAATTAGAGAATTTAATTTTGTTGTGGAATTTATTTGAATAATTTCTTTTTTTTTTGCATTGTAGTTTATTTAATTGTAATTTTATGTATATTTTAGGGCAAAATGTATTCTGAACAACCCTTACCACCTTTGTTGGTATTGTCTGAAGACCGACACAAAATAAGCCAGGCAAGTACGCAGGTATTTGTCATAACTTGGCGATTTTGCTTGAAATTTACTTATAAGGTTGAATTAAATTTTGGGGTTTAATTTTTTTTGCATGGCAATTATCGTTACAGGACGAGTACACACTACGTACTAGTACTCGTCAAATGGGCATTCCTTACCAGTCTCAGATGAAATCAGGTTGGTGAATTTAGGCTTGTTTCAAATGAAGGATGTGAATAAATGCTATATTGATAAAGGATTGATCACCGCTCTTGTTGAGAGGTGGAGGCCGGAGACGAATTCATTCCATCTTCCGGTGGGGGAGTTGACAGTTACATTAGAAAATGTCAGTTGTTTGTGGGGATTGCCCATTACCGGTAATTTTTTTTTCTATTACTAATTTATTTATTTTTAATTGATATGTTCATCTAACATTTGTATTTACAGGTACGACTGTAGCTGGATGTACCGATGATAATTGGTCCCAATTAATTGAAGACTGCCTGGGACATGAAGTGTACAATGGGTATGAAAACAGTGATGGTGATTTTTTCTTAAAATAAGCGGAGAAGGAAACAAAGTCGAAACACCACATGTGTCTAAAATGGTTAAAGGACAGATTTGTTACGAATTTGACACCGGCCAGTGACCAGCAGACAATCGATCGATACACACGTGCATATTGTATGGACTTGTTCAGGTCTATAATGTTTTCTGATTCGTTTGCAAGCGGTGTCCCGATAATATACTTACAGTTCTTAGAGAATTTGGGACCTCGAGATGTAGACTACAATTGGAGAGGTGCCATGCTTGCTTGCATGTATCGTGAGTTGTCCCGGACTTGTAGAAAATCGGTTGTATTGATTAATGATCCGATACTATTGCTCCAAATGTGGTCTTGGACTCGGTTTCCTATTGGACGGCCGAGGCCCAAAAATAATTTGCTATTTGGTCAAGGTGACTCGAATGAAAGACTGGCTTTTGGAGCGAAGTGGACTCAACCGCATGAATGGGAGGGTAATTCGCTTAGATGTACATTTTAATAATAAATATTCTTTTCAATTTAATTTTAGTGTTTATTCAATATTTAACCAACAAGTTTTTACAACTTAGGCACATCGCAATTCCGGAACCAATTTGAGCGTTTGAGAGCCAGTGTTGTCAACTGGATGCCGTACACTATTTACTACCAACTCAGCCTACCTTCGCATGGGATGAGAGACTACTCGTTCTTTACATGCAGGTTGTGGTGCATCCATTTCTGGCAGGTAGAGATTCACTGTCCTGAGAGGGTTCTTCGGCAATTCGGCATATTTCAGCTCATTCCTCCTTGTCCTCCACCACCCTTTCAGGAGTTTGAAGAACTTCGTCTTTATCAGCGAGTGAGCGGTTTGTCCGATGACGGACACTCTGTTGACTAGAGCGACTATTTTGAAGTGTATTACACGACACAACCCATGATTTATTTTGAGCATGGACCGTACGACGATGCTAGGTGCAAATATTTTTTTTGGCATAAAGATATTCGTGATCAATTATATTTTTTTGGCATAAAGATATTTTTCCGGTTTATTTTATTTGCAGGTACAACGAGTGCATGCACTGGTTCTTCCATAATGGCATGCCGTTTGTCTTTCCGAATCAGAACAGTGCAACAATTCTGAGCCAGTCAATGCCAGAACCAGAAGGAGATGTAGGAAACCTGGTATATTGCATTGGTGTAGCACATGTTTTATTTTGCTATTAAAATTTAAGAGTGACAGGAACGGATCTTTAAGCTGAGCTTTTTTAGAAGTTAGGAATTTCGCAGTCATTGTGTGCGGACCCTGTTTGAGTTCTTGTAATTAGGTTTATTGATATTGTCTGTCAATGAAGTTCGCATTCATTGAGCACAAACTTCCTGCTAGTATAATTTAAGCATGTCCTCTTTCTATCACTTCATCATTTCACATAATATTGACCAGATCAAATGTAAGCTGAAAACATTAAAGGCCCACTCTAATTAAGATACCACAAATAATTTTTGTTAAGAGTTATGTGTAATTTACCTTGTATATTGCATTGATGCAGCACATACTCTAACTGAGATTTTTTTTTTTATATAAAAACTAGGAATTTCGCAAACATTGTGTGCGAACCTCAAAAGGTTGCATAGTTAGTTTCATAGATATTGTCTGTGAACCAAGTTCGCATTCATTAAGCACGAGCATCCTACTAATATAATTTAAGCATGTTCTCGTGTCTTCAAGAGGGGGCCGGCTTGAACTGGTAAGATCGGTACTATCCTCTATACCAATCTACCACATGACTTGTTTCCGCTTGCCTCAATGGGTGATTGCGAGAATAGATAGAATAAGAAGGGGATTCCTATGGGGCAGAGGGACAAACAATGACAGACCAATGTCACTGACAAATTGGGAAGTTGCTTGTATTCCAAAAAGGTGCGGAGGTCTGGGCCTTTCCAATCTGAGCATTGTGAACATAGCCCTCCTGCTTCGGTGGTGGTGGAAGGCATATCATGACTCGGCTAGCCTCTGGTCCATTACAATCAACAAATTGCGGCGGAAAGGACTCAATAGCACAACAGCGATTGTCTGGAACATTGCTGGTTCGTTTTTTTGGTCCCAACTACTAAAATTAAAACAAGTATTTAATTGGAGCACCCAGTGGGTGGTGGGGAACGGGCTATCCATCTCATACTGGTATGATCGGTGGCATGATATACCCAGAGCAGAGGGCAGGGTCCCGGCAGAGCAGCAGCCGAACATCTCACTTGCGGCAGCATCGTCAGTTTTATCTACCATTAACCCAGGCGAAACACAAACAATCACACTCTCACAGAATGAAGACAGACTCACATGGAAATGGGCAAAGGAGGGGATCTATTCTGCGGCTTCCACCTATAGAGTGCTGGCTGAGGGGGGGCGAATTAAATGGCACTTCAGATCAATTTGGAAGTGTAAGGTTCCACCCTCTGTCAAGATATTTACTTACCTCATGCTTACAGGTAAAATCCCGACACGAGACACACTGAGAAGGAGAGGTATGACCTTGCCTCTGCACTGTGAATTATGTCGGAATTGCCCAGTGGAATCTATCATCCATTTGTTGTATCTCTGTCCCTATGCGGTGGAAGTATGGTTTGAGGTGGCTCAAGTCATGGGGGTACAACTGATGGTGCCAGGGTTAACTGTAACCACAATATGGACGGCCTCATGGACCAGGGCAAAACAGAAAGAAGGACTATCACACAACAACTGGGAACTCATGTTCATATGTGTCATTTGGATGCTGTGGAAGCAACGAAACTCAGTTGTTTTTGGAGAAGAGCGCTTACCAGCGAAGTTGTTGGCGCACAGATGCATACAAGAGATTCGACTGTGGTTAAAATACTGTTAATTTTATGATAGTGATGCATCCCTTTTATTAATATTTCTTGGTTGATAGGATGTATAGGGCTGCTTTCGTTTCGTTTTGTATCACTTTGTAAACTATTTTATATCAATCAATCCCTTGTCAGTCACTGGCAAGTTTTCAAAAAAAAAATGTTCTCGTGTCTTTCTCTCACTTCCTCATTTCACATACTGTACACCAGATCAAATGTAAGCCGAACATGTCCAGTCATTTTGTTATCGTTTTCTTTCTAGGAAATTGAAACTTATCATCCCTGTGGATACATCTAACTTTTTGTTCCTATTGTACACCTGTCTTCTCTAATCAGGAAAGGGAGGAGCTTGTCCGAAAGGGACTTTTGACACCATTTCACAGCCTTAAGGGCTTTGAGAAGCGTGTACAATCTACCCCGAGCCCAATCTTCAAGCCCTACTAGTGGGACCCGTGAGTCCGAAATAGTTGCCGGGGCGGACAATCACTGTCCGAGATTAAGCGAGGCTAGGCCTACAACGAAGCCGATGGATCCCGGCTTCTTTACCAAGTCCGGAACCCCCAATTTGCTCCATTCCGGAGGGTGAGAAGGCCTCTTGAACGACCTGCTTCGGGATGGAGAGGAGAGAGGAAAAATGAAAAGGAGACAAAATGCTAAGCAACGAGAGGCCGTTGCTTGACAAGAAATGGAGGAGGGAGCAACCACAGGATGTTATAGGTAAAATAACTTTATTTATTCAGTTTTTTTTTAATTGGAGTTCTGTTTTTCTTAGTTGTTGAGTAAAGCAGTATATTTATATTTTATTTTTTGAGAGTTGTCATGATACCAAGTAAAGTGGTTATATACCCTCCATTATGGCCTGCATGATTCTGATTTATTTCTTTGGGTATAAGTGCTGGAATTGCGAATTCACTTTGGCATAGCTAAATTTGTCTCTTGACATTTCCTTCAGAATATGTCCCATTTCTTATTTCAAGTTTATAATTATTGTTTTTTTCATGATGAAATTCTTCACTTTGTTCTTTCACTAGATGAGGAAAATGAAGAGAAAGATGGAGAGTCAGGACTGAATGCGGACTCAGAATCGGATATCTTACTCGAAGGTGGTATCAAGATACCTTTCTGTATTTACAATCAACTTTTTGAGTACCAAAAAGTTGGCGTGCGTGGCTCTGGGAGTTGCATTGCCGTAAGGCCGGTGGCATTATTGGGGATGAGATGGGCCTCGGTAAGACTGTCCAAGTCATCTCTTTCCTTGGTTCTCTACACAACAGCAACCTGTACAAACCTTCCATTGTGGTTTGTCCAGTTGCGCTTCTTAGACAATGGGAGAGAGAGGTGAAGACTTGGTATGCCAAATTCAACGTGGAGATTCTGCATGATTCTGCGCACAGTATCACCACCAGGACAACACCATCAGATAGTGGGAGTGAGGAGTTGGAGGATGAGGACAGAAACACTAGTACAGAAAATCCCTACACCGACCCTCAAGCACTGACTGTTTTTATATGTAACAGTCGGTATAGAGACTGCATGGCAAAATCGTAAATAAAAACTACTTCAACACTGGCTGTTCAATTGTTAATGACCGTCAGAGTGTTGGGTTTTCATGGTACTTAAGGCAGCGGAATTTCAAAAATTTTGACAAGAAAAGTACCAAAAGATCATTATGTATGACTAAAATCAAACCAAAATCAATTTCCAAATCAATAAGCATCATACCTTTAGTTTCTTGTCTCCAAACAAGAAATGAAGATCCTTGAGATGTAGGGTTGTAGCCTCCACCTCCTTGTTGATCGATGCTGATGGTGGTTGATGCTTTGCAGCGCCCTGGTGGTTGATGTGTGCGTGACCTTGAACGCCTTGTACCAAGATGAGACTCCAAAGTAGAAGCCCTCCACGGTATCCACCAAGAAATTAATTAGAAACCAAACTTTCCTCTTGCTAGAGAGTAGTAATTTGGTCGCTCCTTAATCCCTATCCTCCAAGAGAACAAGATCTTGATTCTAGGGTTTGTGGGTTCTCAACACATGAGAGAGAAACAAGAAAGAGAAAGAGTTTTGGCAGAACTTCAACTCTCAAAACGAATTGCTCTCAAAAGGAATGAGAGAGAGTGCATATATAGCAAATAAGGAATGTAAAATTCTGTTTCCAAAATTAACTCCGTGTTCTACCACGTTTTTGACCACGATCTAATTCGAATTAGATTCTTCTCTCTGAATAAAAGTTATAGATCTTTCTTTTACCTTTCTATCCATATGTGGTACGCTCAAAACAAACATCGTATGAGGGTGTTATGGTCAAAATACGAAACATGCGCAGCAGTTTCCAGAACATGGTAGTCTAAATTTAGCACCACGTTCTACCACGTTTTTGAGCATGATATATTTCTAATTTGGTTTTCTTCCAGAAATATAAAGTTGTAGATTTTTCTATTACCTTTCCAGAAAGATATAGAACGCTAAAAACGGATATCGTACTAGAAATATATGGCCCAAATAAGAAATATTGCGCAGCAGCTTTCAGAAAACGTGGTAAACTATTTTGGGCTAACTTTTAATTATGGAAACAATTCTTTAAATAAACATGAGCCATAATTAACAACAGCCATTAGGCTTTGTTTATTGGGCCAAGTTTCACTTTCCTTGTTTGAATTAATCAAATACAATTAATCTAATTAATTGTAGTATCATATATAATTATCCAAATAATTATATTTCTCATGTTTTAGTAGAGAAACTAATTTATTTGTCATGTCATACATGTCAAATAAATTAAGGAGCATTTCTAATTAATTCCTTATCGGTGTGACCCTGTGGGATCTATGTCATTCGGCAATAGAATCTGAAACTCTTTTCGATTCCATAAATTACAAGCGGCACCTAGCAATATGCATTGTAATTACCCAAATGACACAGATGATGAGTACCATACTGAATCACGATCCCTAAGCAATAATTGCCTCGTGTCAATTCCATGTCTCATGATATCATGAATAGATCCAAGGTAGGAGTGTGTCATCCTTGCAAATCTACTCGTTTCTTGATTCTGAAATAATTCAGTAATTATAATTAACTCCTTAATCATATGTGCACATACTTGTATTATTTCATCAAGGGGCCCAGTGATATCATCGCTCATTATATGAGGGACATTGGTATTCTTGATAATTACTATCCCTCCACATAAGAAATACATACTGAGATAGAATCTGTATAATTGCCAGTTACGGACAACGTTGGATAATATCCACGAATATATATTCTCATGTGAGAGAAACAATTATCTCATACCTTAGAATTCCAGACACAAATAAAACATTAATGACACAAACACAATCCATATTAAATGTTTTACTTTGGTCACGTCCAATCCCCTGATCTCCATCAGGTATCCATTTGATCAGATTGACAACTCCTTGTCATATGATCTGCAGAACATGATCATCATCTAATCCAAATGCTAATCTTATACCGGTAATTAATGTCCCTTGTTAATTACCAAGACTAGGGACACTTTAGGGTATTTATTAACACACGTATAGAGTTCCACAATTCCAAGTCCTCAACCTGAATGATCTATAATTAATAAAATACTCAAGGAACAAAATGATAAACATAATCATTCAATTACATAAACAAAACTTAGAAAACAATCATCATATGATTGGCTTCTAGATCACAACACTAACAATCTCCCACTTGAGCTAGAGCCAATCCCATATACATCTACATGTATAAAAACTCTAAACAAGTGTAGCCCTACACAATCTCAAGTCAACACTCTTGTGTATCTCATACTCATAGAGGTATGTGCATCATATGCTTTGCTTGAGAAAGCGGCTTTGTTAGCGGGTCAGCTGTGTTGCCGTCCGTATCAACTATGCAAACCTTCATATCACCTCGATCGACTCTCGAATCAGGTGATACCTTCATAAAATATGTTTGGATTTCTGGTGTGATCTTGGTTCTTTGGCCTGTGCAATAGCTCCATTATTGTCACAAAGGAGCTCTACAGGATCGGAAGAACTAGGAACCACTTCAAGTTCGGCCAGGAACTTCTTGATCCAAAATCCTTCATTCGCAGCTTCTGAGGCCGCTATGTATTCAGCCTCGGTGGTTGAATCAGCTGTGGTCTCCTGCTTGGAACTTTTCCAGCTCACAGCACCACCATTGAGAATGAACACATATTCCGATTGCGATCTCATGTCATCATGGTCAGTCTGGAAACTAGCATCGGTATAACCCCTTACAACAAGCTCAGATTCTCCACCATAGACAAGGAACATATCCTTAGGCCTTCTGAGGTACTTTAGGATATTCTTGACAGCAGTCCAATGTGCTAATCCCGGATTGGCTCGATATCTCGCTAGTCACACTTAACGAGTATGACACATTCGGGCGGGTGCATATCATGGCATACATGATAGAACCAATTGCTCGAAGCATATGGTACTCTCTTCATGCTATCGAGCTCAACAGTCGTCGAAGGACACCGCTTCTTGCTCAATGGGATGCCAGAAGACATTGGCAAGAAACCTTTCTTGGAATCCTGCATGCTAAACCTCTTTAGCACTTTATCAATGTACGTACTTTGACTCAATCCTATGAGTCTCCTAGATCTATCTCTATAGATCTTGATGCCTAGAATATAGGCAGCTTCACCCAAATCCTTCATTGAGAACACCTTCATCAATGAAGTTTTCACAGAATTCAGAGAAGGAATGTCATTTCCGATCAGAAGTATGTCATCCACATACAACACCAGAAAAGTGACAGCACTCCCACTAACCCTTTTGTATACACAAGGTTCTTCTTCGCACTTGACAAAATAAAACATTTTGATCTCTTTGTCAAAGCGTTTGTTCCAACTCCGAGATGCTTGCTTCAATCCATAAATAGATCTCTGAAGCTTGCATACTTTCTTAGCATTACTAGGATCTACAAAACCGCATGGTTGTGTCATATACACATCCTCTTCTAAATCTCCATTTAGAAATGCAGTTTTGACATCCATTTGCAATATTTCATAATCATAAAATGCAGCAATTGCTAAGATAATCCGAATTGACTTAAACATAGCCACGGGCGAGAAGGTTTCATCATAATCAACTCCTTGAATTTGTTTAAAACCTTTCGCTACCAGCTGTGCTTTGTAAGTAGTCAAGTTGCCATCCATGTCTCGATTTCCTTTTGAAAACCCACTTGTTCTCAATAGGCTTTATCCCTACGGAGGATCAATCAAATTCCACACTTGATTGTCATACATAGACTGCATTTCAGATTGCATGGCTCCTAGCCATTCAGTAGAGTCGGGACTCGCCATCGCTTCCGCATAGGTCAAAGGATCTTCAGTATCCAATACTGTCACCTCATGGAGCCCTAACCATCTTTCAGGCGGATGACTCACTCTTGTTGACCTACGAGTAACAGGTGCTTGAGGTTCAATAGCTTCCTCCACAACCCTTTGTGAATCTGCTTCTTAACCTTCTTCCACAACTCCTTGTGGAATTGCTACATGGGATGAAACTTGAACTTCTTCCGCAACTGTTTGCGAAATAGGTTCTTGCTGACTCCCACTAGCCTCTTCATTCATGGATGGGACAATGGGATCTAACCTGATCTCATTGTTAGGTGTTGCATCATGAACCTCTTCAAGTTGCACACTTCTCCCCCTACTTCTTCTTGCAAGAAACTCTTTCTCCAAGAATACAGCATGTCTGGCAACAACTATTTTGCTTTCAGATTGCTGATAGAAGTAATATCCCTTAGTTTCTTTGGGATATCCAATGAAAAGCACTTGTCTGATTTGGGTCCTAACTTGTCCTACATCAACCATTTGATATAAGTCTCGTAACCTCAAATCTTTAGAAAATACATATTAGGAACCTTTCCATGCCATATCTCATATGATGTCTTCTCTACGGATTTCGATGGCACCTTTGTTCAGTGTGAATGCAATGGTTTTAGACATCTTAGTTGAAATTGGCAAATGTATTCAAGATCGAATTAACTCGTTCAATCTTGTCTCTTGGAACCACCAAAACTCCTTTTGAGTGTTCCTAGAGAGTAAGTCATGGGACCATCCCAAACCATTAGCATTTGAATTTCATACTCAATTTTTCTATCTTCATGATCTAATCATAAGATTATGCCTTTATATCGAGTTGTTTTCAACTTCGCTCTTAAATTCTTTTGAACCGTTCGAAAGAATTCAAGATTTATGTCACATAAATAAGTAAGCACCTAAGTGAACCAAAGGCCACACCTAAGGCCAGCAAAGGACTATCCTTACTATGGACATAACTACCGTCAAATCACAGTAGATGAGATGAATTATTGAAACACTACTCAATTTGCTTATCAACCCACATACATCATATGTATTGGATTCAATAAGTCTTTTCACCTAACCTAGTGAAAAGTTAATCCGGTCATTTCTTTTAAACAAAACCCATTCGTCACAACTGATTCTGAATCAACTTGGACTAAGAAGTCTTACTTCTCTGCAATTTTTGTTTATTTGACTTAGGCGGCAACGAGAGTCATACTCTCTTATTGAGTCTTACCTTTCCTTTTGTAATTGATGTTGTGTAAAGTCATTTTATATATTGTTCTTCATAGGAACATCCATAATACAAGAACGTCTCTGCAATGTGACAGTCACAATTGCAATAGTCACAACACTTGCAACTTAGATATCTTGTGACCTTATCAGTCTTGCTTTGCTTCCTTCATTTTCCTTATGCATACAAATCCAAGCATTCGATTTCTTATCTCAAATGGGATTTTATGAATAAAGATAATCACATCTGAGAGGTAGCAAGCTCAAACATCAATTTCAAATATACTCAATGAAGTAAGAACAATTCTCAGCTTCAAACAAAGTATTTGCACAATTCCCTTTCAATGTCTTTTACCTTTCTTGATTTTCTTCCCTCCCTCACCGACCACAAGGACATTAGAAACTCCTTTCTACATGTCAACTTCTGCAGTCTTGAGCATCCCATGTTACTCTTCCAGATACTTCTTCATTCCTTGATGAATAAAATACCTCAATGGTAGAGAGTTCAACACGATGTCTGTGGCCAACCCCTTGTCCACGAGACACTCGAGCTTCTCCAGCTGCTTCATATTGCTCATCATCTAGAGCATGTGAGCACTCAGGAGTTACTCTCAACCATCTTACATACCAAAAAAAATCTTTTGTCACGTTGTACCCCTTAACACAGGCTTGCTCTTGAAACCTTTTCTTAAGCTTACCCATAATGTAGTAGGATGATTGTGTCTCGAATCGCCTCTACAACTCGAGACTTATCATCACTATCAAGAAGGACATGCATCAAGCTCGTCTCCACATGCTTAATGTACGCGTCATTAGTTTTCTGGTTTGTATTATTATCTGGTTCGTTTGGGAGAGGAGTAGTCAAGATGTATTCGTATCTCTCGTGTCTGAGAACCATTCTCAGACTACGATGCCAATCTAAGAAGTTAGATACGTCAATTTTATTTTATAGAGAACGCAACGAGAAGGATAATTTGTCATGTTTTACGATATTATAAGGTTTGAGTTTTGTTCATGTTTATGTGTTTTATTATCACAATAATAAAACTCCCACTACAACTATAAAATTTAAGTCCAATTTTGTAGCAGGTCCAAGACCCCTATTTTCACTAAGACAAGCCAGCGTCGGCATGAAACTTGAACTTAGTTATCTTAGGTAGGCAACCCCTTGCCAATCACAACCGGGTGACTCTTGGCGTTTATTCAACCATCTTATGTTTGAACAAACTATTCCCCAAGGCCCAAAACCGTTTTGGATTATCCTTGTCAAGTAAACCTCTCTCTATTTGGTTCGACATGACCGTCATGCCCCACATCTCCTAAAGATAGAAAGCGATGCCTACGAGTAGGTCCCATCAACTAACGATCGATAGTTTGATCTCGGATAGAGAAGGAAGGGAATGACACTTAATTTTTCCGGACTTATTATTTAATTTTAGGTAGTCGTGTGATTCATACACCCATACCTAACCTATGACTCTCATAGAATTTATACAAACAATTAACATAAAACATATCACATATGCTTTGTGAGTTTGTATGGCTCTTGCGAAAACGCTTTCCGCAATCGTCGCTCCTTCCACCATCTCCATGGCTGAAATCTTCTTTTGAGCAACTTAATTATCTAAGCCCTCCCAAAATCTACTTAGAACTATTCTAATAGAAATTGAAATTACATTTAAAATTCCCAATCCTAAATGTAATAGGCATGCAAGCCTTGAATAAATTACATGAGAAGCAAGTTAACATCCTTGCTTATTTAATTAATTAAATAAATTAATATCATGGGGCACCAAAGGCCGCGTTACAAGCATTCACACAAGCATTCATTACATCACACAAGGCATTGAAATCATGAGCCACACAAACCCACTCTTCGCTGCAAAACAGAGTTAGTTTTTGTGCAACCATTGCACACATGCACAAACGATTCATGCAATCTTATTAATCAATTAATTCCCAATATTATAACTAAAATTTCATATTTTGGGATTTAATTGACTAGCCATATTTGGAAATTTGGCCAAAATCAGTCATACATAAACCCTATGCTCTGATACCACTGTTGGGTTTTCATGGTACTTAAGGCAGCGGAATTTCAAAAATTTTGACAAGAAAAGTACCAAAAGATCATTATGTATGACTAAAATCAAACCAAAATCAATTTCCAAATCAATAAGCATCATACCTTTAGTTTCTTGTCTCCAAACAAGAAATGAAGATCCTTGAGATGTAGGGTTGTAGCCTCCACCTCCTTGTTGATCGATGCTGATGGTGGTTGATGCTTTGCAGCGCCCTGGTGGTTGATGTGTGCGTGACCTTGAACGCCTTGTACCAAGATGAGACTCCAAAGTAGAAGCCCTCCACGGTATCCACCAAGAAATTAATTAGAAACCAAACTTTCCTCTTGCTAGAGAGTAGTAATTTGGTCGCTCCTTAATCCCTATCCTCCAAGAGAACAAGATCTTGATTCTAGGGTTTGTGGGTTCTCAACACATGAGAGAGAAACAAGAAAGAGAAAGAGTTTTGGCAGAACTTCAACTCTCAAAACGAATTGCTCTCAAAAGGAATGAGAGAGAGTGCATATATAGCAAATAAGGAATGTAAAATTCTGTTTCCAAAATTAACTCCGTGTTCTACCACGTTTTTGACCACGATCTAATTCGAATTAGATTCTTCTCTCTGAATAAAAGTTATAGATCTTTCTTTTACCTTTCTATCCATATGTGGTACGCTCAAAACAAACATCGTATGAGGGTGTTATGGTCAAAATACGAAACATGCGCAGCAGTTTCCAGAACATGGTAGTCTAAATTTAGCACCACGTTCTACCACGTTTTTGAGCATGATATATTTCTAATTTGGTTTTCTTCCAGAAATATAAAGTTGTAGATTTTTCTATTACCTTTCCAGAAAGATATAGAACGCTAAAAACGGATATCGTACTAGAAATATATGGCCCAAATAAGAAATATTGCGCAGCAGCTTTCAGAAAACGTGGTAAACTATTTTGGGCTAACTTTTAATTATGGAAACAATTCTTTAAATAAACATGAGCCATAATTAACAACAGCCATTAGGCTTTGTTTATTGGGCCAAGTTTCACTTTCCTTGTTTGAATTAATCAAATACAATTAATCTAATTAATTGTAGTATCATATATAATTATCCAAATAATTATATTTCTCATGTTTTAGTAGAGAAACTAATTTATTTGTCATGTCATACATGTCAAATAAATTAAGGAGCATTTCTAATTAATTCCTTATCGGTGTGACCTGTGGGATCTATGTCATTCGGCAATAGAATCCGAAACTCTTTTCGATTCCATAAATTACAAGCGGCACCTAGCAATATGCATTGTAATTACCCAAATGACACGAGATGATGAGTACCATCTTGAATCACGATCCCTAAGCAATAATTGCCTCGTGTCAATTCCATGTCTCATGATATCATGAATAGATCCAAGGTAGGAGTGTGTCATCCTTGCAAATCTACTCGTTTCTTGATTCTCGAAATAATTCGGTAATTATAATTAACTCCTTAATCATATGTGCACATACTTGTATTATTTCATCAAGGGGCCCAGGTGATATCATCGCTCATTATATGAGGGACATTGGTATTCTTGATAATTACTATCCCTCCACATAAGAAATACATACTGAGATAGAATCTGTATAATTGCCAGTTACGGACAACGTTGGATAATATCCACGAATATATATTCTCATGTGAGAGAAACAATTATCTCATACCTTAGAATTCCCAGACACAAATAAAACATTAATGACACAAACACAATCCATATTAAATGTTTTACTTTGGTCACGTCCAATCCCCTGATCTCCATCAGGTATCCATTTGATCAGATTGACAACTCCTTGTCATATGATCTGCAGAACATGATCATCATCTAATCCAAATGCTAATCTTATACCGGTAATTAATGTCCCTTGTTAATTACCAAGACTAGGGACACTTTAGGGTATTTATTAACACACGTATAGAGTTCCACAATTCCAAGTCCTCAACCTGAATGATCTATAATTAATAAAATACTCAAGGAACAAAATGATAAACATAATCATTCAATTACATAAACAAAACTTAGAAAACAATCATCATATGATTGGCTTCTAGATCACAACACTAACACAGAGAACTAATACCGACTGTTTTTTAAAAAAACAGTCAGTGTTGCTCATATCCTACACCGACTGTTTTATTAATAAAACCGTCAGTGTTGAGGAGCCCACCAACACCGACTGTTTTTCTTAAAAACAGTCAGTGCTGCTCAACCCTACACCGACTGTTTTATTAATAAAGCCGTCAGTGTTTGAGCTGTGACTAACACTGACTGTTTTTAAAAAAAACAGTCAATGTTGCACACACCCTACACCGACTGTTTTATTAACAAAACCGTCAGTGTTGTGCAGTAACAAACACTGACTGTTTTTTAAGAAAAACAGTCGGTGTTTTCATCTTCTGAAAATTTTTCCAGCGCGCGTTTCTCTATTTCGATCAGACGCCAAGTCTTTCTAAATTTCTTTTCCACTCTCCGTAATTTAGATTTCCCTCCGTAATTTCAAGTTTCCGTTCGAGATAAACCTCTCAACTTCTCTCTCCGCTCAAAACATTTCATTTTCTGTCTCTCCGCCTCCACTCAGCCTCTTTGAGACAAACCCTACTCAGCCTCTCCGCCTCCACTCAGCCTCCACTCAGCCTCTTTGAGACAAACATTTCATTTCATTTTCTGTCTCTCCGCCTCCACTCAGCCTCCACTTAGCCTCTGCTCAACCCAACCCCGCTCAGCCCCTGCTCCACCTCCGCTCAGCCTCCGCTCAGCCTCCGCTCAGCCCCCGCTCCACCTCCGCTCAGCCTCCACTCAGCCCTGCTCATCCTTCTCTCCTCCTAGTGAAGAACGAGAAGCCTAGAGCTCCCAAGTACATAATTTTTCTTCTGTCTGTTTATACATATCTACATTAATACTTTCTTTTACTTGGCCTTAATTTCTGCTCAATCAATTAATTAGTAGTTCTAATTCTGCTTGATGGTTATTATTAAAAAATAATCAACAGAAAAACTAAATTTATGAAATACCTATTTTACCCTTCAACACCCCCTCTCTATCTGTCTGCATCTTTGATGGAGGCGTGGAAACTAGATGCTGTATTGCTTTATTTTTTTTTGGTTTCGCTGATAAGAACTGATAATTAAACCAGAAGCCCTATTTTTTTTTTTGTTGATTACTGCTACGAAGGGTGAGAAAGGTGATTCTCGGCTGAGATGTGTTTTGCTGGTTTCTGGTATGAGATTTTTGCCTCTTTACCAGTATTTACTGGTTCTTCAGTTTTACTGATGCCTTGCCCCTTTTTTTTGTTGTTGTTCCAGTTTAATGGTACGAAGTTTGGTGACTGTCTTTGTGCAACACTTTCTGGTACGAAGTGTAGATGAAATGAATAACAAAATTAAGGTTTCAATTAAACTTAAGGGCGAATGAGAGAGAGCGAGGTGGGATTCTACCGAACGACTCATGTTAATTCAAATTTTACCTCCTTCGAAAAAGATCTCTGAGTGATTCCTGATCAACTGGATAATCCAAATTTTATCTATAGGGCTCAAGACAGTTGCAACCAAACAACTCTTGTTTTCATCTTCCACATGCATCCTGATTATGATGGAAGTTTCTGGAAAGAAAAAACTGATTTTGTTGATGCTGTTTTGTTTTTTATTTTAAGGCTGGTGGCTTATGTGTAAAATTATTGAAACTAGAATAAAAATTGCATTTGCATTTATGTTGAAATAAACTGGCAATTAGAATAAAACTTGCATTTGTATATGTTCAAAAGCAAAGGTTAATTAATGGAAGTGGAACATACAACTGACTGTTGAATAGTAGCTGGGTCAAAATCTTTCAATTATTAAAGTTTATTTCATGAGATACTCAATCAGCTCTATTGTCATCCAAAAAAACAGAAAAAATTACAAGTACTAGTGCTATTTTCTCAAAATATGACAAAATTACCCCTCTTTCGCATTCATAAGCAAGCAAGCAAAGTACACTTTTACATGTTATATTTCTTACTTCTCCAGAAATTCTATATCTATTGTTTGCTTGTTTAAAAATTATCAAAGATTTACACTTTTGTTTGCTTTTAGAATACCAGATTTTTATATAAAAGAAATTTAATGGTACTACTGGTACATGAAATTTAATGGTAAAAGAAAAACAGTACAAGTACTGGTACAGAAACTTCCATCATTGCATATCAGTGCTATTCTGCTATTTTTCTTCTATCATTGCATATCAGTGCATATTTTTCTTCTATTTTTATAACATTTATTGTCATGTGTTGTATTTAACTTTGTATTAGTGTTGCTGCTGTTTTTTAATATCTGAAAAATATGAAAACGTTAATAGGTCAAGATGGGAGCTCCATTGGGCATCGAAAAGGCCAGGGAAGAGAGGATCAACTCGAACGCGGAGAGGATGAAACAACTTGGCATTCACACTCTCTCACGCGATGTGAACGGTCCATCCAATAAGAAGAAGATTGATCCAATGAGGAAGAGGGTTGAAATGTCGAGTGAAGAGCAAGGTGTTGTTGGAGAAGACAGCAGCCCTAGGAATATAGAGGAGTATAATCCTTCAACTTCTTGTGATGAATCGAGTAGTGAGGAGGAAGCACCACAAAAAGAGAAGAAAAAGAAGAGAAAGATGTCGGGTGAAGAGCAAGGTGTGGTTGGAGAAGGCAGCAGCCATCAAAACCAAAGTGGAGCAAATCCTGGTAAATAAACAAATCCCCATTTATTTTGTCTAGGACCAAACAGTAGGCTTATTTCTTGATGTCAATGTTGGGTCAACAATAAATTATGAGTTGAAATGATAAATTATGCCATTACAGAGATGGATATAGAGGTGTACAATCCGTTATCATCTTCTGATGAATCGAGTAGTGAGGAGGAAGCACCAAAAAAAAAGACGAGAGGTCGGACCACTTGTGCTAAGTTAGCAAAGAAGCCTAAACGTATCAGATTCAACAAGCATGGGCATCCAAAGGGTTCAATGTTGAGCCAATACTTGACTTACGTGGCAACAGTGTCAAAAGAGAGATTCCTATCACTATTCTGAATTGGAAGAAAGTTGACAAAAAATTGAAGGAAGAGTGTTGGGAGGAGATAAAGGTAGAACTTAGTTTCAAAATAAAAAAATTCCTTACGAATATAATTTTACTTTTAAATATTATGTAATTATCTAAAATGCAGCAAACTTGGGGAATAAAGAAAAAAAAGGCTTCAAGCATGCCAAAAAGAAAATGAATTCAGCATGGAAAAATTTTAAGAGTGATCTCGTAAGGTATTACATAAGGAAAGACAAAGATCCATTCAGCAAATACTCTTGGATAAGCTCAGAAGTTTGGAAAGAATTTGTGAGGCAGAAGTCAACGCCAGAGTTTCAGGTACTATTTAATCAAATCATTAATTGTCATATCTTTCCTATTTTATACATAACATGCATATTTCCTTCGATTTGTATTCATGCAGTGTGATTTACCGACAGAAAAATATACGCCGACGCAACTTCATGTAATAACACGACAGTGGTGTGCATTTTTCTTGAACAAGTTCTAAACTATTTATAAGAAATGTAATGTTGTTAATTTCATATGTATATTTTGTAAGTGTGTTATGTAAATTTTGTTATAGTGTATATTTTTGTGAATGAAATATAAATAGTGTTTATATTGTATTGTCTTTTGTTTGTGTTGCTCAAATTATTTGCATGATATTTTATTTAATTTAGATGAATCTTTGAATAGTAATATATTGCTAGCAAAAATATGGAGGCTAGCCCCGATACAAATAGAACCATGCCAAAATTTTATGCAAACACCGACTATTTTTTTAAGAAAACAGCCGGTGTAGGTGCTCAACACCGACATTTTTTAATAAAACAGCCGGTGTAGGTGCCCAACACCGATTGTTTTTTAAAGAAAAGAAATGGCGGTGTAGGTGCCCAATCCATGTTTTTTTACAAAACAGTCGGTGTAGGTGCCCAACACCTGTTTGTTTTTTTAAGAAAAAGCCATTTGTAGGTGCCCAACACCCGTTTTTTTAATAAAACAAATAGGTGTAGGTACCCAACACCGACTGTTTTTTTAAGAAAACAAAGGTGTAGATGCCCAACACCGACTGTTTTCTTTAAAAAACAGCCGGTGTAGGTCTCCAGCACCGACGGTTTTGTTAAGAAAATAGTCGGCGTAGGTATTCAACACCGACGGTTTTTTAAAGAAAACAGTCGGTGTAGGTGCCCACCACCGACGGTTTATCTGAACAGTCAGTGTTGAATGTCTACACTGACTGTTATTTACCGGCCAGTAAAGAGTACCTATACTGGCGGCGCCATCATTGACCCCTCAATAACAGTCGGTATAGGGATTTTTTAACAGTGTTTTTATTGCTAGTGAAAGGTGCGGGCAAAGGCCCGAAAGGGTGCTAAATGGGAGGAGGTCATTAGCTGGGTGATTGATTCTGAATCCGGGTTGTTGCTGACCACGTACGAGCAACTCAGGATTCATTGTGACAAGTTGCTTGATATAGAATGGGGTTATGCGGTTTTGGATGAGGGTCACAGGATTAGAAACCCAAATGCCGAGGTAACCCCTGATTTGCAAGGGTTTCCAAACCAAGCACCGGCTTATCATGACAGGCGCGCCAATTCAAAATAAATTGGCTGAGTTATGGTCTCTATTTGATTTTGTCTTTCCTGGGAAATTGGGGTATTGCCAGTTTTTGAGGCTGAATTCTCGGTACCGATCACAATCGGTGGTTATGCAAATGCGACCCCATTACAGGTCTCAACAGCTTATCGGTGCGCAGTGGCACTAAGGGATATTATCATGCCATACCTACTAAGGCGCATGAAGGCTGATGTAAATGCACAACTGCCCAAAAAAACCGAGCATGTTTTGTTTTGTAGTTTAACACCGGTACAGAGATCAGCGTACCGGGCTTTTCTGGCGAGCTCAGATGTTGAACAAATTTTTGAAGGCAGTAGAAAATCTCTGTATGGCATTGATATATTGTGAAAAATCTGCAACCACCCTGATTTGTTGGAGAGAGAATTTAGTGGGAGCAATCCTGACTATGGCAACCCAGCAAGGAGTGGGAAGATGCAGGTCCTTGATCAAGTGCTTAAGGTTTGGAAGGAGCAGGGGCATAGGGTTTTGATATTTGCGCAAACCCAACAGATGCTATATATTTTGGAGAGTTATGCGAAGTCAAGGGAGTTTGTTTATAGGAGGATGGATGGCTATACTCCTGTAAAACTGAGAACTGCGCTGATGGATGAGTTCAACAACTGTGCTGAAGTTTTTGTGTTCATCCTGACTACAAAGGTTGGTGGGCTTGGGACAAATTTAACAGGCGCGAATCGAGTTATCACTTTCGACCCAGATTGGAACCCTTCTACTGACATGCAGGTATCAATAGCTGAAAGCTCTTTTTTTTTTTCTTCTCTTTTTGGTGAGGAACTTTTGCTCATACGCCGCCAATTTTAAAAAAAGAAAAAAGAAAATAAGCAAAGAAAGGATAGGAAGTGGGATAAAGAAATACCTTTTTTTTGTCTTAACCACAACAGATATTTTGTACTATTTGCAGTTAAGACTAACTTTTTTCATGATTGAAATTGATGCCAAGAAATGTGTTGAACATTAGTTATAGCTGGGATGTGTCAGAAACTTTTGGTCTTATTGTGCACTGCTTTAAACCATGTATCCACAAAACAGTGTTTACTTTACACTATTAGCAACTATGACCTACATGGAACAGCTTATCTGGTATATGGTCTTTGCCTCTTGACAATTCTAGGGATGTTTTTCCATAAATCTGAAATTTCTGCTTGTATGGTTGAAACAGACAAATAATGGGAATAATTCCTGTTGTTTCAGGCAAGAGAGCGAGCTTGGCGAATTGGTCAGACCCGAGACGTCACTGTATACCGGTTCATCACTCGTGGGACAATAGAGGAGAAGGTATACCAGAGACAAATATATAAGAACTTCCTCACACATAAAGTTCTGAAAAATCCCTGCCAAAAGAGGTTCTTCAAGGCGAAAGACATGCGGGACCTCTTTACGCTCCAAGATGATGTCGGCAATACAGAGACCTCTGATATCTTCTCACAACTTTCAGAAGATATCAACATAAGGGCTGAAACTCATCCGGGCACAGAGAAAAATGAAAAAGGGAAGGAAAAGGTCCCGAAAGAAGAGAACGGAAGGGCTGATGACGACAGTAACATACTCAAGAGCCTTATGGATGCTCGTGGGATTCATGTTAGTTTTTATTTTAAATTTGTTTAAAAATCATTTTACCAGCATAAGGTGGCTTCTGTTAGGTTTTTCTGTTGAATTAATTGAGCCCTAGTCCGCCCAAAAGAAAAAATGAGAACTCCACTCAACACCCTTTGTATTCCGTGAGCAGAGCTAAAGAAGTACAGTACTTGAAAGCCCTTTATTCATCAGATTTTGTTCTAACACCTCTTTTCTAAATTTCTAGAGTGCTATGAATCACGATGCAATTCTTAATGTGAGCGAAGACCAGAAGCTGTGCATGGAAGAAGAGGCCACGAGAATTGCACAGGGAGCAGCTGAGGCACTACGACATTCTCATATGCTGCGCAGCCGTGAGAGCTTCGCTGTGCCCACCTGGACCGGCTATGCGGGATCAGCCGGTGCCTTTAATTTGCCCCACCAAAGGTTTGGGTCTACCATGAATCGCCGTGTTGTCACAACAACCACTTCGACCTCCTTTTCTGTTGGTGCCGGGGCCGGGGCTGGGGCTGCTAATGGAAGGACCCAATCATCAGCTGAGCTATTAAGTAGGATCCGTGGCACCCATGCAATTGCTGCTTCTGATGCCATTGAGAGGGATTTGGAGGTGAGAAGGGGTGCGGGTGCAAGCAGGAATGTGGTGAGTCAGCCTGAATTGCTGGTTAGGTTGATTTGTAGCTTCTGGCAGGAGAGGGGGGGGCAGTGCGGATTCTGTGTCTATCACGGAACATTTTAAAAATAGGGTTAGGTCAGAGGATCTGGTACTGTTCAAGAGCTTGTTGAAGGAGATTGCTGCTTTGGTGAAGAGGCCTAATGGTTCCATATGGGTTTTGAGATCCGAATACCAGCAATAGTGAGAGCAGGGACAGAATTGTTGCTATTTTTGCTTTACCATTTTCATTTTTTTTTTATTAAAGGCTATCTGACATAAGTTTTCTGGTGGTGTTTTGGTAATAACCAAGTAAAGAGCAAGGAAATGAAAATCATTCTTTGTATGAATTGAATATCAGATCATTTGAATATATACTAACTCCCAAGGGGTGAGAATGACCGTTGTTGTTTTGGGATTGGGGGGAGGTGGTGCGGGATTTGTTACCCACTCGATTAGAATCAGGTATTATTATGAAGAAGGCAAGAAAAAGATAGGCTAGTATTATTTGTTGATTCCTTTTTTAGAAAGAGTTGGGAAAAAAATGAGCTGGAGATTTTGATGTTCAAGGTTTCTCTTTTAGGAAAAATATTTTTGGTTGGGTGTTGTCCCCCATACATAACCTCTGAAGTATTTTTTTTTTCATAAATTTTCTTGTACATAACAATAATGTTCTGTTTTTGTTCATGAATTAGTTTAGTATTTTGTTTTTGTTTTGTACAGACTATACCGTATAACTTGTATATAATTTTATTAGTTGCTTTGTTAGGGTACGTTTGGATGAACTTTAAAATAGTTAGAATAGCTACTGTTTATAATAGTAAATAAGAATAGCTATTATTTAAACAGTGAAAAAATTGTTTGAATTGCATATTTGGAATAGAGTTTGGAGGAAATAACTATTATTTAATAATTTATATGTAAGATTAAATATAATACAATATAATATTAATTGAAATATAATGTAATATAATATTATTTTAAATATTAGATTAGTATTAAATAAAATATTATATTAAATATAATATAATATTAGTTTAAATATTAAATGTAATATAATATTATTTTAAAAATTAGATTAGTATTAAATAAAATATTAGACTAAATGTAATATAATATTATTTTAAATTTAAGATTAGTATTAAATAAAATATTAGATTAATGAAATATAATATTAGTTTAAATATTAAATGAAATATAATATTATTTTAAATATTAAATTAGTATTAATAAAATATTAGATTAAATATAATATAATATTAGTTTAAATATGAAATGTAATATAATATTATTTTAAATATTAAATGTAATATAATATTAGTTTAAATATTAATTTTGGAAGTTTCGAATTCATTTGCTGCGAGGTCAAGCGGTCAAAGTAATGAATCTTTTAATAAATTATTTTATTAGTTGTTTTATATATTCATTTTTCATCATTACTTTGACCGCTTGACCTCGCAGCAAATGAATTCGAAACTTCCAAAATTTTGCATGTGCATGCATCACTCACGAAGTACATGGATTTCAACGGTTTAGATTCGTCATTTGAAGCTGATCCAATGTATTTTTGGAGTTGTGCTCACCAAACCCTCTTGGTGAGCACGTCACACCCTAGATTTACTCTATATATATAGAGTGTGACTAAATCGTCGATCCAAACCGTTCAATATGATTATCTAAATAAAATGTGCTTCCAAATCAAATTTTATATTTTTTTGAATTTTTTTACTATTTACTAAGATGAGTACAAAATTCAATGGTCCGAATTTGACTGGTTTTTGTAAAATACTTAATAAATAGTAAAAAATTCAAAAAAATGTAAAATTTGATCTGGAAGCACATTTTATTTAGATAATCATGTTGAACGGTTTGGATCGATGATTTGGACTTTGAAAATGAGAAAAATCGTTGTTATAACTTTGTTGTAACTCAAAATTATTGTAACTCAAAATTGTTGTAACTTGATCCCTCGTCTATATATATATATATATATATATATATATATATATATATATATATATATTTATATATCATTAATTACACTACTCATAAAATATGATAAATTTATTGCTTTCAGTGTTTATGCAAATTCTATCTACAGTGCATAAAATTATAAATATGCCCTACAATCTTTATGCTATCATATAATTAAAATTAAATATGACATGTCAGATGGATCGACTCGCAAGAGTACGCCACGAAAAGAATAATTTAGATATCCCACATTTGAATTTATATTGGGAATCGTGAGCAGGATGGCTAATCACAAGCGTAGATCCTCGCCTATTCCGGTATAGTCATTCGGTGAGATTAGTTCAATGGTTTGAATTTGTCATTTGAAGTCAATCCGATAAGTTTTAGAGTTGAGTTCACAAAGAAGCACCCTAGTTCTACTCTTATGTTTGTATTATTTATGTGATGATTTAACACATGTTTAGTATATGAGATAATCTATTTTGAAATCACACTAAGTCAAATATAGTAATTATATATAAAAGTAATTACACATTCAATCATAAATTTTGTTCTTCGCATTTTATTTTATTTATTATTTCTGTTTTGGGCTTGCACAGTCCGGTTCGAATCATAAAACCCAGTCAAAAAGGCCCTGGCCCCTTTTAAACCCATTTTCGGTTTGGGCCCATATCGAATTTAATATCAAGTATATTTATAGCCGAGCTCAACAATTTGCACCATTGAAGGCCGAGCCTAGATTTAAAAAAAAAAAAAGGGCCTAATTCGATTTTGATTTAACAGCCGAGCCTCATTTATTTAAAAATGCAATTTTATTCATTTAGGCCCCTCTAAAAGAGGTTATTATGCAACTATTAGAAATTAACATACTACCCCTCGATTTATGAAATTCACAATTAGGTCTTGTCAATTCATTAGTGCACCAGTACAAGCATTTCAGCATTAAACTCACATCCACTAGTAATTGAGGGGCTCGGTTTTGAGTTGCAAATTCACATATTTTGGAAATCAAACAAGAACCAACAAAGTGTAGCCGAGCTACCCTTCGGCATCCAATTTCACAAGTAAATGAGCCGCGACAACTAATCGACAGCAATTTACAACATGAAAAAAAAAGGGTTCAACTCTTACGAAAAATCATAAGAAATCTCCGACAATTCAATACTCAATTTAATATTCAAAAGGCAACCAAGCAATCAACAACACCTAAATGAAATTAGATACGAGAAACCAATAACAAACAAAATATATGAAGCAATTCAAAATCAAGTCAAAAAGGGTCGATGCTCTCATGCCATCACAAGGCAGAACAGAAATTACACAATCATTGATAATTTATTAGTTACTGTACTTTGCTTTCTCTGAGTATTTGACGAAAAGCCATCGGCACCAAGGTTATACCTTGCTTCTAACCGGCCTCGAGGTCCGCAAGCATACAGCCAAGTCACAGAAATAATTTGAGAAACTCCAATCGATTTGTTTCACCCCCAAATGAATAACAACAACAAAATATAGAGGAAAAAGGGAGAGCCCCAAATCGGGTTTGAAGAGTGAGAAAATAGCAAGAATCAGAGATTTCGCAAGAGAATTGAGGAAGGGGAGTGACAGCGAGAGAGGGAAAACAGAGAGATATATGGCATGTTCATGTTCATTTGTCACTGGATTATAAGGGATTAGATTTGATAGGATGGAACTCGTTTTTGAAAAATTGGGAATCCATAAACACAAGTACATATAGAATTGGTTATGAAAATGTGCTGAAATGAGTGTTCGGTTGTACTATGGGATTAATTGTGGGAAGTCTTATTTTATTTCTAAAATGATTGATATTATACCGTTATTATTATTAATAAAGTTATAATTAATTTAAATAAATAAAATAGATTAAAAATTAATATAAGATTATTTATTAATTATTAATTTATAAAATATAATACTTTCATAATTAAATGAAATAAGAAAATGAGTACAAATAAATTAAGAAAATATTTATAAACAAATTTAAAATAAGATATTAATAATTTTTAAATAATATATATTTTATTTTTTGACATGCCACTGTTCTAAGGATAAGCCAAGAAGCATTAAAATTTTAAACGGTTAGTTATATCCAATTTGATATTAATAATTATAATAAAATAGCTTACTAACTCAAGAAGCAGCTAATTTATTAGTTTTAGCATCAGGCGAGTCAATTGGGAAATAATAACGGAGATTGACTCAATTTGTTTTTTCCCACCACAACAATGCTATTTGAGGAAGAAAATGAACCCGTCGGAAATTTAGTTGGAGAAAATCCTAAGGTGCTGAACACTTGTTGGGAACATATATCGATGTGTTGCCATTTCCCATGTAAACCCATTATAACGAACAGGGCCATAGTGAGTCAGAAAAAAAGAAACCTAGAGAGGAGTAGGTACGGCCTCCTGACTATTGTACAATCGTGCGCGAAATCGTTGCTACGCCGTGGGCGAAATAGTGTATTGAAATAGATCGGCTGGTTCAGAATCGGACCGTGCCTGAAATCTGGACCGTGATTAGAAAAGGGTCTAGTAAGAATTTGGATCTAATTTTTTCACTATAACCGTGTAGAACCGAACCGAAGTAACTCGTGGAACCGGACCAGACTAACCCATGGAACCGTATAGAACTAGACCAGACTAACCCGTGGCTAGAATTTAGATTTTAAACTAAACTATTCTGACATCTGCCTCCTTTCAAGCTATTATGACATCTACCAATTAATCGTTAAAATTGTACCAATATGTAATATTTTTGTATAGAGATATTATATTATCTGGAAACTAAACTTCCATACCTTTATTTTGATACAAAGAACACAAAAATCCATATAGCTGATTTCTCTAAATTGAATTTTGAATTAAAAAAAACTAGGACTGCTCACTGGGATTTCAGCTTTTCTGATTTTTTACCATTGTCAATTAATCATTAAAACTGAACTAATTTATAATATTTTTGTATAGAGAAATTATATTTTATGGAAACTAGATTCCCATACTTTTATTTTGATATAAAAAACACAAAAATCCATGAAACCATTTTCTCTAATTGAATTTTGAATCTAGTCAAAAATTGGGACTGCTCATCGAAATTTCACCTTTTTTTATTTCTGACCTCTGTCAATTAATCGTTAAATCTGTACCAATATGTAATATTTTTGTATAGAAAAATTATGTTATATGAAAAGTATATTTCCATACATTTATTTTGATATAAATAACACAAAAATGTACTCAAAATCTGGAATTGCGCACTGGAATTTTAGCTTTTTTGACATCTGTCAATTAATCGTTAAAATTGTATAAATCTGTAAGATTTTTGTATAGAGAAATTATATTATCTGAAAATTAGACTTCCATACTTTTATTTTGATATAAAGAACACACAAATCTATGTAACAATTTTCTCTAAATTAAATTTTGAATATGATGGTTTTAATTTTTTTATTTTTTTAACAATTCAATATTTTTTTTTTAAAAAAACCCGTGGATCCGTACGGACCGGACCGGACCGTATGAATTTGAACCATAATTCTATCACAGATTTAGACCAACCATTTTAAGTCGGATCCGCTAGATCCGAACTACGTAGATTCGTGAGAACTGTGGACCGGCCAGGCCCGTTTGCAATGCACTAGGGCAACATACTACGATGGGACGAGGCTCGTACGGTTAGGCGTGAGAGAGAGGTGGCATGTGCAAGGGGAGCAAATTCACCTCTGTTGGCGTGGGAGAAAGAAATAAAAGGAAAAGGAGTTTAATTCCTTTTCCAGGAAGGGAAGGAAATGGTTTTAGGTGGGTCCTATTGGAAGTGAAATAAGAGAGAGGTTTTGAGTGGGGATGGGGTCCACTTATCACAAAATTAAAAGAGAGAGAGAGAGAGAGAGAGTGCGGATTTCAATCCAAAAGTGGATGGGATTTTCCTTCTCCAGGAAGGAATAAAAAGAAGAGAGGGATTTTACCGACATTTTTATTTATATCCACCAATAAATACAAATTACCAACTATGTCCAGCAAATCTGAAAACTTCTATTTCTACCAAAACCATAGCCGGTTCCTATTTTTATGAGAACTTGCTATTAAGCCGCCGGTTTCTAATAAAAAATATTTTTTTTTTTTAAATTTGGACAGTTGATTTATAGGTTTTTTGACTAATTTGTAAGTATCAAATTCGCTCTGGATATTTTAAACATAATTTGATGTATATATTTTACGAATCATTTGAAATTCTCGTTTTTAAGACGATTAATTGACAAAATTTGTTGATTGATTTCTAATTTGGTTTTTTCAACTAAATTTATTATGATTTTCACGAGAGGTTTATATTTTTGACATTTATAAGTATGATATAGTGATGACATAAGAGAAAGACAATATGCAAACATAGAGTAGGAAATCTAAATAAAAAAACAGAGATAATACAACCATAAAATGACAAATACGTAGACCAAATGTAAATCCTACAAAACAATAAATGTAAAAACTATCTTCTATCAAAAAGGGGAGTATCACTCAGCTGGCTATCCTCTGTTAGCCCTCTCGGGCAGCTCCCCCCAAACCGTACCACGTGCAGCAGCGGCAGCAACATCTGCCTCTCTGCTCATACGTACTATGGTCTCCCACGCACCATCACCTCCCAGAGTAGTAGCTGGCGAGGTCGGGGGTGTAGAGAAGATAGTCGCTGCCAGCCCAGCCCCAAAGTCAGGAGGGGCCTGTGACGTCGACTTGCTGACCTCATCGTCATGTGACATCGCCGTAGGATATCATCCCGGCATGGATGGTGATAGGCTCCCAATGTCATCCAGATTGATAGTCAGCCCATAATCCTCCATGTGGTCAATAGATGAAGGCTCATAGTGCGGTGGTGGTGGCGGCGGCGGCATGCTAGCCAAACCCTGCAAACTAAACAATGATATAAATTTTTCTACGAAGGAAGAAAATTGTACTAACTCGACTCATAACAAATATGACTTACTGGCGGCTGCACTAGACGTCCCTCAGAGTTGTAGTAGACATGCCAGCCAGAATTGGACATCACCCAGTGATAGTAATCCCAATCTGCGTCCGAGCGAGGCGGAGATGGCATATCCTGAGTGAATACAGCCGGCGCATCTGCCTCGAATGGATCCACTGCCCGCCAATCGATGTTTTCTCTGGCGTCGCGTAACATGTTGATTATACGCCCATTTTGTTCGACATCCTCAACGATTGGGGCATGTTCCTGCAACTTATTCCATCCAACTTTTTGCCAGCCCTTGATCCCGAGCAACTTGATGGCATGCGTGACGGCTTTGATTGATAGCCATATCTAAAAAAACAAACAGAAATTAGTCAACATATTTATGTAATGGCCGTTAACGAACAAATAATATAAAGGTATTGGATTAATTACCGTGCGACCTAACGACGTCTGGTAGACCGGTGACCTGATGTATCCACCTGTAGTGGCTGGCGGGGATAGGCGCTGTAGTCGCCCACCAGATATACAGACTGTTAGTTGTAATAATATAGAAGTCAATAATACGATAAATTATCATAAATCTTTGTTCATAAATTGAGTGATTAATAAACTGTCATTTTGTTCATTGAGTATTATTTAATTTATGAATCATTTCGAGTTCATGACTTGAAATTGTAGAGCTTCATAATATAGATAATATATATACTCTTAAAAGTCTAACCGAGGTAATTAGCAAGAACACTAATTTACCGTTACAAGGTTAGAATGTGGATTAAAAGATGGTCAAGTTTTACAGACCATTGACATGAGATGTCATTTTAATCATATAGATACATGTTCTAGGAACATGGTATTAGACAGACCTCGAATGAAACATTAAATGAAATTGTGTACGTGTCATTGATGTTTTCATTCAATGTTAAGTTCTAAAGTATGAAGTATTCATCTTTTCTACTAAAAAATGTGTATGTGTGATTGTTATCTAACGCTGTCGGTAAAACACAGTCATAACGGTAGCTTTTCGGTATACAAGAGCTTAGCTGAGGTAATGATGGTTTACCAAAAGTACTATTGTCCTTCGTATCTCTATACGAGTTACGGTATCACTGGGCCTCTTGATAGAGTAGGATTATCTGCATGCGGTATAATTACAAGAGTGATTATATTTGATAATCTGCTCAAGATGAAGAAAAGATTAAGTTTGCGAGGATGACACACACCTATCTTGAACTGATCTTATACTACGAGACATAAGAATTAACACGAATAAAATAGTTTACTGGATCGTGGTATTGTATAGTAGAGCATCATCTGTATAATTGGATGGTCATAGTGTAGATGTCAGATGCCTCTTATGATTATAAAAGTTAAAATAGTTTTAATTCTATTTACCAACATAACACAGATCCTATTGGATCACACCGTAAAGGAGACTAATCAGAGAATCTTATAATTAATTATAGATAATTATAATTAATAATAAGATATTTATAATTAATTATAAAAGATATAATTAATATAAATGTCATAAAGATGACAAGCTTAAACATATTCAATTTACAAGCGTATAAGACACGTTGTATAAAAACTATCGCAACAAAAGTCGCAAGAAGTTATAACTAATCAGATCGATTATAACATGGATTATAAATATTAACCATGAATTAATATTTTGGGCTCAAAGCCTATTTGAATTTTGTGCCTAAGTTAAAGAAATAGATTTTTAATAAGAAAACCCAAAAGTCAAAGTCAAAGCCCAAAACTATTCAAATCAATTTGGGCCAAGGGTATTTGTGTCTTTTCACCCTATGCCGACCTCCCTAGGGGTATTTTGGTCTTTTAGGTCATTTCAAATGCCTATAAATAGAGGGGTGTGGTAGAGTTTAAGTCATTCCAAAATCCGATCGAAGTCTGACTATTCTGATAGTCAGTCTTTTATAACTTTTGTGTTTCTCTCCCAAATAATGTTGGGCTAGAAAAGAAAGATACACGTAATCCATGTATAATCTTGTGAGTGGTGAATAGTGTTTTTACGGCTGTCGTGAATAGTGTTTTCGTGAAATTTCGTGAATCTGATTTTTGCGCGAGACGCAAGTCGGTTTTTACGATTCTCATGAATAGTGTTTTTGCGAATTTCGCTGGTCAGTATTACTAGCAGTAGAAAGCCAGCGCTCTGGTGGTTCCTGGTGGACGACCGATAGAGGCATCAGTCGTCTGGTGCTCCCGTTGTGAGTCAGACTGCAATCCAATTCAAATTTGGATCAAGGTATAAATATGTTATATTAATCTATTTAATTTGCAAATAGATTAAAGTTTTAGAAATCAATTATGGAGTAGATATGTAAAATGATTAAATTGGGTTTTGATGCCAAAAAATACTGAAGGTGGATCGCCTTGGAAAGTATTCTGACATACCTCGTTTAATCGTTGGCTTAAGTTAGAAGTAAAATTTTTTTGTTTTACGTTCTTTCCGCATCTTAAGCTAATTAATGGGTTTGAATCGTCAAAACCCAACACAGACGCCCCCGCCAACCCTGAGGTACCAAGTCCGGTACCTCAGCAGATGAGGTCCCGGGGTCTGAGTGATCACATCGGGCACCTGATATATCTGAGGCTCAGCCAGAAGCTCCGAAAGGAGAAAACATTGCAGAAACTATCAAAATGTTGTCTCTTGGTCCACAACATGTCGTGAGGACCTTCGAAGGATACGATATCAACGGGTATACATTTTACACGAGAAGGCAAGATTTAAAAAGTACTGTACAGAATAGTGGAGTGACTTTAGTAGCCGTTTCTAGTGATTTTTCAGGAGCTAAAGCTGCCGGACCCTCGCATCCATCGATGTCATATTACAGGTTTATTGAAGAAATTTGGGAAGTGGATTATAGGAAATTTAATATCCCGTTATTTCGTTGTAAATGGGTCGATAACCGTCGAGGGGTTAAAGTTGACAGTGATGGCTTTATTTTGGTAGATTTCAGTAAGGCTGGGTATAAGGACGATCCATTCATACTTGCAAGACAAGCCACACAAGTGTTCTACATAATTGACCCTGCGGATCGTTCAAAACATGTTGTCCTACCCGAAAAAAGACGTATAATTGGGGTCGATAACGTGGATGACGAAGAAGCGTTCGATCATTTTGACGAGATACCTCCATTTTCCACAGGCATACTTCACCAAGTATTCGGGATAGCGAAATAAGTCACACGCGCCGCGATCATAACAAAGGAGAATGGGTCCAAGAATAAGATTTTATTGGGGTACATACAAATTTTTTATGCTCATGATTTTCAAATATCAAAATATTTAAATTATTGATCAATAATATATATATGACTCTTGTAGATCAGTCTCCATTTTTCCTCCATGATGCATTACATTATTGGAAGATGGAAAAACTTCACGGTGGTTAATCGTCTATATGTTTTATTGTAGATCTCTTTAAATTCAATGTGTAATTAATTTATTGTTTTTCGTTTAGAATATGTAATTTATTAGCTTAGTTTCTTTCATGTCAATATGTCAATATGTATAATGTATTAGGTAATTTTCTTTCAAGACAATATGTAATTTATTAGCTAATTTTAATTCAAGGCAATATGTAATTTATTAGCTAATTTATTTTCTGTTTTCTATATATTTTCTACATGTAATTTATTAGCTTACTAAATTGTATTTATATATTGTATCCTACATTAATTTCAAAAAACAAAATTAAATAAATTAATTAATTAAAAAGTAAGAATACATTTTATTTTATATGTTTTACATTAACCATCAATAAATGAATTTAACAAATTAGAACAATTTGTATCGGTTAATAAAAAATAACTGATACAGTTTTTTCTAATTGTGTCGGTTTTTAGTTATTAACGGATAAAAATATGATTTTTGTGTCGGGTATTTTAAAGAACCGACACAAATAATTAAAGATTTTTTTTAATAATTTAGAATTATTTTTAATTAATTTAGAATTAAAATTCGAAATTAATATAGAATTTTACATTTTTGTGTCAGTTTTATCTTATTAACCGATACAAATCTGCCCATTTGTGTCGGTTATTCGTTGTCGGTTATTCGTTAATAACTGTTACAAAAATGAATTATGTGTCGGATTTAGAAAATACCCGATACAATATTATAATAAAATTATTTTGAATTTATATTTTAAATTAATTTTCTAAATTTAATTTATAATAAATTATTTTTTTATTTTAAATTAATTTAGAATTATTTTTAATTAGTTTAGGAAATTAATTTAAATTTTTTAATTTTTGTGTCGGTTTTATCTTTTAAACCGATACAAATCTTATTTATTGTGTCAGTTATTATTTAATACCGTTACAAAAATGAAATTTGTGTCGGGTTTAGACAATAACCGATACAATATTGGTGTTATTATTAATTTGTATTTATATTTAAATTAATTTTCTAAATTAATTTATAGGAAATTAATTTTTTATTTAGAATTATTTTTGAAAATTAATTTAGAATTAATTGAGAAAATTAATTTATAATTATTTTAATAAATTAATTTGAATTATTTTTAATTAATTTAGAATTATTTTTTATATGTTTTTTAAAAAAAGACTACATTGTACTCTATAATAATTTCAAAAAAAATTAAAAAAATAACTATGTTAAATTACTTTAATTTGTATGAATTATTTTAAATTATATTTTGTAATAAATTAAGATTTTAATTTATTTTAAATGATACAATATTTCCATTTGTGTCGGTTTTATGTGATTAACCGGTACAAATTAATTGTTTGTGCCGGATTTTTTTTATTACCCGACACAATGTGAATCTGTAGCAGCTATTTAAAGGCCGACACAATTAAATATTTCTATCGGTTATTTAGGAATAACCGACACAGATTCAAAATTGTATCGGTTCATAACATTAACCGACACAATATTTCGGTATTTCCCCCTCTCCATTCGTTCTGAACTTAGAAATTTTTCATAATTTTCAAACCCGCCTAGCCCTCTCTCTCTCTCAGTCCGCCTTTGATCTCCCTCACTCCGCCTCACTCTGCCCTGGTGTGCTTGCCTTTCTCCGCCCTGCCTAGCCTCGCTCGATCCGCCCCAGTGTGCTCGATCCCCTCACATCTCTCTCGTCTAGGGTTTCCGCTCACCCCCTCCTACACCGGTCGTCGCCTCTCTCCTCCTTGGTACCGATCACCTCCACATTTGCCACTTCTTCTCTACTTCTTTTCTTATTTGCGTTGGTACTTGGTCGGTGGTGGCTATGTCCTTAACAACCTCAATTGACGTTGTTCGTGTGCTTAAGAATCTCGTTCGCCCTTGATCTTGTGCTTATGAACCTTATTTGCATTTGTTCTTCTGCTTAAGAACCTCCTCTGACCTTGTTTGTGCGCTTCACAACCTCAATTGGCGTTGTTTGTGTGCTTAACAACCTCTTTTGCCCTTGATATTGTGATTATGGACCTTATTTGCATTTATTTTGTGCTTAGGAACCTCATTTGCCGTTGTTCGTGTGCTTAACAACCTCAATTGTAGTTGTTCATATGCTTCTTAACCTCTTTTGCCCTTGTTCTTGAGCTTTGCAACATCATTTACACTTGTTATTGTGCTTAACAACCTCATCTGTCATTGTTCTTGCGCTTTGCAACATAATTTGCTCTTGATTTTGTGCTTATGAACCTCATTTACATTTGTTCTTATTCTTGGGAACCTCATTTGCCCTTGTTAGTATGCTTAACAACCTCAATTAGCATTATTTGTGTCCTTAACAACCTCTTTTACCCTTGATCGTGTGCTTATCAACCTCATTTGCATTTTTTCTTGTGCTTAGGAACTTCGTTTGCCCTTGTTCGTGTGCTTCACAGCCTCAATTGGCGTTGTTTGTGTGCTTAACAACCTCTTTTGCCCTTGATCTTATACTTATGAACATCATTTGCATTTGTTCTTGTGCTTAGGAACCTCATTTGTCGTTGTTCGTGTGCTTGACAACCTCAATTGTCGTTGCTCATATGCTTCTTAACATCTTTTGCCCTTGTTCATATGCTTAGCAACATCATTTACACTTGTTCTTGTGCTTAACAACCTCATTTGTAGTTGTTCTTGCGTTTTGCAACATAATTTGCCCTTGATCTTGTACTTATGAACCTCATTTGCATTTGTTCTTGTACTTAGGAACCTCATTTGCCCTTGTTTGTGTGCTTAATAACCTCAATTGGCGTTGTTCGTGCGCTTAAGAACCTTGTTTGCCCTTGATTTTGTGCTTATGAATATCATTTGCATTTGTTCTTGTGCTTAGGTAACTCACTTGCCCTTGTTTGTCTGCTTAACATCCTCAATTGTCGTTGTTCATATGCTTCTTAACCTCTTTTGCCATTGTTCTTGTGCTTAGCAACATCATTTGCACTTGTTCTTGTGCTTAACAACCTCATTTGTCGTTGTTCTTGCGGTTTGCAACATACTTTGCCCTTGATCTTGTGCTTATGATCCTCATTTGCATTAGTTCTTGTGCATTGGAACGTAATTTGCCCTTGTTTGTGTGTTTAACAACCTCAAATAGCGTTGTTCGTGTGCTTCACAACCTCAATTGTCGTCGTTCATATCCTTCTTAACCTCTTTTAACCTTGTTCTTGTGCTTAGCAAGATCATTTACACTTGTTCTTGTGCTTAACAACCTTATTTATCGTTGTTCTAGCGGTTTGCAACATAATTTACCCTTGATCTTCTGCTTATTATCCTCATTTCCATTTGTTCTTGTTCTTCGAAACCTCATTTTCCCTTGTCTGTGTGCTTAACAACCTCAAATGGCGTTGCTCGTGTGCTTAACAACCTCAATTGTCGTTGTTCATATCCTTCTTAACCTCTTTTGCCATTCTTCTTGTGCTTAGCAACATCATTTGCATTTGTTCTTGTGCTTAGGAACCTCATTTGCCCTTTTTTGTGTGCTTAACAACCTCAATTGGCATTGTTCGTGTGCTTAACAAACTCTTTTGCCCTTGATTTTGTGCTTATCAACCTCGTTTGCATTTGTTCTTGTGCTTCCTCATTTGCCCTTGTTTGTGTTCTTAACGACCTCAATTGGCGTTGTTCGTGTGCTTAAGAACCTCGTTTGCCCTTAATGTTGTGCTTATGAACCTTATTTGCATTTGTTCTTGTGCTTAGGAACCTCTTGTGCACTTGTTTGTGTGCTTAACAACCTCAATTGGCGTTGTTGGTGTGCTTAACAATCTCTTTTGCCCTTGATCTTATGATTATGAATCTCATTTGCATCTGTTCTTGTGCTTAGAAAACTCATTTGCCCTTGTTCTAGTACTTAGCAACATCATTTACACTTTTTCATGTGCTTAACAACCTCATTTGTCGTTGTTCATGTGCTTTGCAACATAATTTGCTCATGATCTTGTGATTATGAACCTCATTTGAATTTGTTCTTATTCTTCAGAACCTCATTTGCCCTTGATCTTGTGCTTAACAACCTCAATTGGCGTTGTACGTGTGCTTAACAACCTCAATTGGTGTTGTACGTGTGCTTAACAACCTCAATTGGCATTTGTACCTGTGCTTAACAACCTCAATTAGCTTTGTTCGTGTACTGAACAACCTCTTTTGACCTTGATCGTGTGCTTATGAACCATATTTGCTCTTGTTCTTGTGCTTAGGAACCTCATTTGCCCTTGTTCGTGTGCTTAACAACCTCAATTGGCATTGTTTTTGTGCTTACCAACCTCTTTTGCCCTTGATCTTATGCTTATGAATCTCATTTGCATTTGTACTTGTGATTACGAACCTCATTTGCCGTTGTTCGTGAGTTTAACAACCTCAATTGTCGTTGTTCATATGCATCTTAACCTCTCTTGCCCTTGTTCTTGTGCATAGCAACATCATTTACACTTGTTCTTGTGCTTCACAACCTCATTTGTCGTTGTTCTTGCGGTTTGCAACATGATTTACATTTGATCTTGTGCTTATTAACCTCATTTGCATTTGTTCTTGTTCTTCGAAACCTCATTTGCCCTTGTTTGTGTGCTTAACAACCTCTAATGGCATTGTTCGTGTGCTTAACAACCTCTTTTGCCCTTGATCGTATGCTTATGAACCTCATTTGCATTTGTTCTTGTGCTTAGGAAGCTCGTTTGCCGTTGTTCGTGTGCTTAACAACCTCAATTGGCGTTGTACGTGTGCTTAACAACCTCTTTTGCCCTTGGTCTTGTGCTTATTAACCTCATTTGCATTTGTTCTTGTGTTGAGGAACTTCGTTTGCCATTGTTCATGTTCTTAACAACCTCAATTGGCGTTGTTTGTATGCTTAACAACCACTTTTGCCCTTGATCTTGTGCTTATGAACCTCATTTTCATTTGTTCTTGTGCTTAGGAACCTCATTTTACCTTGTTTCTGTACTTAACAACCTCAATTGGAGTTGTTTGTGTGCTTAAGAACCTCGTTTGCCCTGGTCTTGTGCTTATGAATCTCATTTGCATTTGTTCTTGTGCATAGGAACCTCAGTTGCCCTTGTTTGTGTGCTGCACAACCTCAGTTGGCATTGTTCGTGTGCTTAACAACCTCTTTTGCTCATGATCTTTTGGTTATGAACCTCATTTGCATTTGTTCTTGTGCTTAGGAACCTCATTTGCCCTTGTTTGTGTGCTTAACAACTTCAATTGGCATTGTTCGTGTGCGTAAGAACCTCGTCTGCTCTTGATCTTGTGCATATGAACATCATTTGCGTATGTACGTGTGCTTAAGAACCTCAATTGGCGTTGTTCGTGTGCTTATCAACCTCATTTGCATTTGTTCTTGTGCTTAGGAACCTCGTTTTCCCTTGTTTGTGTGCTCAACAACCTCAATTGGCGTTGTTCGTGTGCTTAAGAACCTTGTTTGCCCTTAATCTTGTGCTACTGAACCTTATTTGCATTTGTTCTTGTGCTTAGGAACCTCAGTTACCCTTGTTTGTGTGCTTAACAACCTCAGTTGGCATTGTTCGTGTGCTTAACAACCTCTTTTGCCCATGATCTTGTGCTTATGAACCTCATTTGCATTTGTTCTTGTGCTTAGGAACCTCATTTGCCCTTGTTTGTGTGCTTAACAACCTCAGTTCGCATTGTTCGTGTGCTTAACAACCTCTTTTGCCCACGATCTTGTGCTTATGAACCTCATTTTCATTTGTTCTTGTGCTTAGGAACCACATTTGCCCTTGTTTGTGTGCTTAACAACCTCAATTGGCATTCTTCATGTGCTTAATAACCTCGTTTGCCCTTGATCTTGTGCTTATGAACGTCATTTGCGTATGTTCTTGTGCATAACAACCTCAATTGATGTTGGTCGTGTGCTTAAGAACCTCTTTTGCCCTTGATCTTGTCCTTATGAACCTCATTTGCATTTGTTCTTGTGCTTAAGAACCTCCTCTGGTCTTGTTTGTGTGCTTAACAACCTCAATTGGCGTTATTCATATGCTTCTTAACCTCTTTTGCCCATGTTCTTGTGTTTAGCAACATCATTTACACTTTTTCTTGTGCTTAACAACCTCATTTGTCGTTGTTCTTGCGCTTTGCAAGATAATTTGCCCTTGATCTTGTGCTTATGAACCTCATTTGCGTTTGTTCTTATTCCAGGGAACCTCATTTGCCCTTGTTACTATGCTTAACAACCTCAATTGGCGTTGTTTGTGTCCTTGACAACCTCTTTTGCACTTGATCGTGTGCTTATGAACCTAATTTGCATTTGTTCTTGTTCTTAGGAACTTCGTTTGACCTTGTTCGTGTGCTTAACAACCTCAATTGGCGTTGTTTGTGTCCTTAACAACCTCTTTTGCCCTTGATCTTATACTTATGAACAATATTTCCATTTGTTCTTGTGCTTAGGAACCTCATTTGTCGTTGTTCGTGTAGTAAACAACCTCAATTGTCGTTGTTCATATGCTTCTTAACCTCATTTGCCCTTGTTCTTGTACTTAGCAACATCATTTACACTTTTTCTTGTGCTTAACAACCTCATTTGTCGTTGTTCATGCGCTTTACAACATAATTTGCTCATGATCTTGTGCTGATGAACCTCATTTGAATTTGTTCTTATTCATCAGAACCTCATGTGCCCTTGATCTTGTGCTTAACAACCTCAATTGCTGTTGTACGTGTGCTTAACAACCTCACCTGGCATTGTTCGTGTGTTTAACAAACTCTTTTGCCCTTGATCTTGTGCTTATGAACCTCATTTGTATTTGTTCTTGTGCTTCCTCATTTGCCCTTGTTTGTGTTCTTAACGACCTCAATTGGCGTTGTTCGTGTGCTTAAGAACCTCGTTTGCCCTTAATGTTGTGCTTATGAACCTTATTTGCATTTGTTCTTGTGCTTAGGACCCTCATGTGCACTTGTTTCTGTGCTTAACAACCTCAATTGGCGTTGTTGGTGTGCTTAACAATCTCTTTTGCCCTTGATCTTATGCTTATGAATCTCATTTGCATCTGTTCTTGTGCTTAGAAAACTCATTTGCCATTGTTCGTGTGCTTAACAACCTCAATTGTTGTTGTTCATATGCTACTTAACCTCATTTGCCCTTGTTCTTGTACTTAGCAACATCATTTACACTTTTTCTTGTGCTTAACAACCTCATTTGTCGTTGTTCATGCGCTTTGCAACATAATTTGCTCATGATCTTGTGCTTATGAACCTCATTTGAATTTGTTCTTATTCTTCAGAACCTCATTTGCCATTGATCTTGTGCTTAGCAACCTCAATTGGCGTTGTACGTGTGCTTAACAACCTCAATTTGTGTTGTACGTGTGCTTACCAACCTTAATTGGCATTTGTACTTGTGCTTACCAACCTCAATTAGCTTTGTTCGTGCGCTTAACAACCGCTTTTGACCTTGATCGTGTGCTTATGAACCATATTTGCTTTTGTTCTTGTGCTTAGGAACCTCAATTGCCCTTGTTCGTGTGCTTAACAACCTCAACTGGCGTTGTTTTTGTGCTTACCAATCTGTTTTGCCCTTGATCTTATGCTTATGAATCTCATTTGCATTTGTAGTTGTGCTTACGAACCTCATTTGCCATTCTTCGTGAGTTTAACAACCTCAATTGTCGTTGTTCATATGCGTCTTAACCTCTCTTGCCCTTGTTCTTGTGCTTAGCAACATCATTTACACTTGTTCTTGTGCTTCACAACCTCATTTGTCGTTGTTCTTGCGGTTTGCCACATGATTTACATTTGATCTTGTGCTTATTATCCTCATTTGCATTTGTTCTTGTTCATCGAAACCTCATTTGCCCTTGTTTGTGTGCTTAACAACCTCGATTGGCATTGTTCGTGTGCTTAACAACCTCCTTTGCCCTTGATCGTATGCTTATGAACCTCATTGCATTTGTTCTTGTGCTTAGGAATCTCGTTTGCCTTTGTTCGTGTGCTTAACAACCTCAATTGGCGTTGTTCGTGTGCTTAAGAACCTCTTTTGCCCTTGGTCTTGTGCTTATGAATCTCATTTGCATTTGTTCTTGTGCATAGGAACCACAGTTCCCCTTGTTTCTGTGCTGAACAACCTCAGTTGGCATTGTTCGTGTCCTTAACAACCTCTTTTGCCCATGATCTTTTGGTTATGAACCTCATTCGCATTTGTTCTTGTGCTTCGGAACCTCATTTGCCCTTGTTTGTGTGCTTAACAACTTCAATTGGCATTCTCCGTGTGCGTAAGAACCTCGTCTGCCCTTGATCTTGTGCTTATGAACCTCATTTGCGTATGTACGTGTGCTTAAGAACCTCAATTGGCGTTGTTCGTGTGCTTATGAACTTCATTTGCATTTGTTTTTGTGCTTAGGAACCTCATTTTCCCTTGTTTGTGTGCTCAACAACCTCAATTGGCGTTGTTCGTGTGCTTAAGAACCTCGTTTGCCCTTAATCTTGTGCTTATGAACCTTATTTGCATTTGTTCTTGTGCTTAGGAACCCCAGTTGCCCTTGTTTGTGTGCTTAACAACCTCAGTTGGCATTGTTCGTGTGCTTAACAACCTCTTTTGCCCATGATCTTGTGCTTATGAACCTCATTTGCAATTGTTCTTGTGCTTTGGAACCTCATTTGCCCTTGTTTGTGTCCTTAACAACCTCAGTTGGCATTGTTCGTGTAATTAGCAACCTCTTTTGCCCATGATCTTGTGCTTATGAACCTCATTTTCATTTGTTCTTGTGCTGACGAACCACATTTGCCCTTGTTTGTGTGCTTGACAACCTCAATTGTCGTTGCTCATATGCTTCTTAACATCTTCTGCCCTTGTTCATGTGCTTAGCAACATCATTTACACTTGTTCTTGTGCTTAACAACCTCATTTGTAGTTGTTCTTGCGTTTTGCAACATAATTTGCCCTTGATCTTGTACTTATGAACCTCATTTGCATTTGTTCTTGTACTTAGAAACCTCATTTGCCCTTGTTTGTGTGCTTAATAACCTCAATTGGCGTTGTTCGTGCGCTTAAGAACCTTGTTTGCCCTTGATTTTGTGCTTATGAATATCATTTGCATTTGTTCTTGTGCTTAGGTACCTCACTTGCCCTTGTTTGTCTGCTTAACATCCTCAATTGTCGTTGTTCATATGCTTCTTAACCTCTTTTGCCATTGTTCTTGTGCTTAGCAACATCATTTGCACTTGTTCTTGTGCTTAACAACCTCATTTGTCGTTGTTCTTGCGGTTTGCAACATACTTTGCCCTTGATCCTGTGCTTACGATCCTCATTTGCATTAGTTCTTGTGCATTGGAACGTAATTTGCCCTTGTTTGTGTGTTTAACAACCTCAAATAGCGTTGTTCGTGTGCTTAACAACCTCAATTGTCGTCGTTCATATGCTTCTTAATCTCTTTTAACCTTGTTCTTGTGCTTAGCAAGATCATTTACACTTGTTCTTGTGCTTAACAACCTCATTTATCGTTGTTCTTGCGGTTTGCAACATAATTTACCCTTGATCTTCTGCTTATTATCCTCATTTCCATTTGTTCTTGTTCTTCGAAACCTCATTTTCCCTTGTCTGTGTGCTTAACAACCTCAAATGGCGTTGCTCGTGTGCTTAACAACCTCAATTGTCGTTGTTCATATCCTTCTTAACCTCTTTTGCCATTCTTCTTGTGCTTAGCAACATCATTTGCATTTGTTCTTCTGCTTAGGAACCTCATTTGCCCTTTCTTGTGTGCTTAACAGCCTCAATTGGCATTGTTCGTGTGCTTAACAAACTCTTTTGCCCTTGATTTTGTGCTTATCAACCTCATTTGCATTTGTTCTTGTGCTTCCTCATTTGCCCTTGTTTGTGTTCTTAACGACCTCAATTGGCGTTGTTCGTGTGCTTAAGAACCTCGTTTGCCCTTAATGTTGTGCTTATGAACCTTATTTGCATTTGTTCTTGTGCTTAGGAACCTCATGTGCACTTGTTTGTGTGCTTAACAACCTCAATTGGCGTTGTTGGTGTGCTTAACAATCTCTTTTGCCCTTGATCTTATGATTATGAATCTCATTTGCATCTGTTCTTGTGCTTAGAAAACTCATTTGCCCTTGTTCTAGTACTTAGCAACATCATTTACACTTTTTCATGTGTTTAACAACCTCATTTGTCGTTGTTCATGCGCTTTGCAACATAATTTGCTCATGATCTTGTGATTATGAACCTCATTTGAATTTGTTCTTATTCTTCAGAACCTCATTTGCCCTTGATCTTGTGCTTAACAACCTCAATTGGCGTTGTACGTGTGCTTAACAACCTCAATTGGTGTTGTACGTGTGCTTAACAACCTCAATTGGCATTTGTACCTGTGCTTAACAACCTCAATTAGCTTTGTTCGTGTGCTTAACAACCTCTTTTGACCTTGATCGTGTGCTTAGGAACCATATTTGCTTTTGTTCTTGTGCTTAGGAACCTCATTTGCCCTTGTTCGTGTGCTTAACAACCTCAATTGGCGTTGTTTTTGTGCTTACCAACCTCTTTTGCCCTTTATCTTATGCTTATGAATCTCATTTGTATTTGTACTTCTGATTACGAACCTCATTTGCCGTTGTTCGTGAGTTTAACAACCTCAATTGTTGTTGTGCATATGCATCTTAACCTCTCTTGCCCTTGTTCTTGTGCATAGCAACATCATTTACACTTGTTCTTGCGGTTTGCAACATGATTTACATTTGATCTTGTGGTTATTATCCTCATTTGCATTTGTTCTTGTTCTTCGAAACCTCATTTGCCCTTGTTTGTGTGCTTAACAACCTCTATTGGCATTGTTCGTGTGCTTAACAACCTCTTTTGCCCTTGATCGTATGCTTATGAACCTCATTTGCATTTTGTCTTGTGCTTAGGAAGCACGTTTGCCTTTGTTCGTGTGCTTAACAACCTCAATTGGCGTTGTTCGTGTGCTTAACAACCTCTTTTGCCCTTGGTCTTGTGCTTATTAACCTCATTTGCATTTGTTCTTGTGCTGAGGAACTTCGTTTGCCATTGTTCCTGTTCTTAACAACCTCAATTGGCGTTGTTTGTGTACTTAACAACCACTTTTGCCCTTGATCTTCTGCTTATGAACCTCATTTGCATTTGTTCTTGTGCTTAGGAACCCCATTTTCCCTTGTTTGTGTACTTAACAACCTCAATTGGAGTTGTTTGTGTGCTTAAGAACCTCGTTTGCCCTGGTCTTGTGCTTATGAATCACATTTCCATTTGTTCTTGTGCATAGGAACCTCAGTTGCCCTTGTTTGTGTGCTAAACAACTTCAGTTGGCATTGTTCGTGTGCTTAACAACCTCTTTTGTCCATGATCTTTAGGTTATCAACCTCATTTGCATTTGTTCTTGTGCTTAGGAACCTCATTAGCCCTTGTTTGTGTGCTTAACAACTTAAATTGGCATTGTTCGTGTGCGTAAGAACCTCGTCTGTCCTTGATCTTGTGCTTATGAACCTCATTTGCGTATGTAAGTGTGCTTAAGAACATCAATTGGCGTTGTTCGTGTGCTTATGAACCCCATTTGCATTTGTTCTTGTGGTTAGGAACCTCATTTTACCTTGTTTGTGTGCTCAACAACCTCAACTGGCGTTGTTCGTGTGCTTATGAACCTCGTTTGCCCTTAATCTTGTGCTTATGAACCTTATTTGCATTTGTTCTTGTGCTTAGGAACCTTAGTTGCCCTTGTTTGTGTGCTTAACAACCTCAGTTGGCATTGTTCGTGTGCTTAACAACCTCTTTTGACCATGATCTTGTGTTTATGAACCTCATTTGCATTTGTTCTTGTTCTTCGAAACCTCATTTGCCCTTGTTTGTGTGCTTAACAACCTCAATTGATGTTGTTCGTGTGCTTAACAACCTCTGTTGCCCTTAATCGTGTGCTTTTGAACCTCATTTGCATTTGTTCTTGTGCTTAGGTACCTCGTTTGCCCTTGTTCGTGTGCTTAACAACCTCAATTGGCGTTGTTCGTGTGCTTAACAACCTCTTTTGCCCTTGGTCTTGTGCTTATTAACCTCATTTGCATTTGTTCTTGTGCTGAGGAACCTCATTTGCCCTTGTTTGTGTGCTTAACAACTTCAATTGGCATTGTTCGTGTGCGTAAGAACCTCGTCTGCCCTTGATCTTGTGCTTATGAACCTCATTTGCGTTTGTACGTGTGCCTAAGAACCTCAATTGGCGTTGTTTGTGTGCTTATGAATCTCATTTGCATGTGTTCTTGTGCTTGGGAATCTCATTTTCCATAGTTTGTGTGCTCAACAACCTCAATTGGCGTTGTTCGTGTGCTTAAGAACCTCGTTTGCCCTTAATCTTGTGCTTATGAACCTTATTTGCATTTGTTCTTGTGCTTAGGAACCTCGGTTGCCCTTGTTTGTGTGCTTAACAACCTCAGTTGGCATTGTTCGTGTGCTTAACAACCTCTTTTGCCCATGATCTTGTGCTTATGAACCTCATTTGCATTTGTTCTTGTGCTTAGGAACCTCATTTGCCCTTGTTTGTGTGCTTAACAACCTCAGTTAGCATTGTTCGTGTGCTTAACAACCTCTTTTGCCCATGATCTTGTGCTTATGAACCTCATTTTCATTTGTTCTTGTGCTTAGGAACCTCATTTGCCCTTGTTTGTGTGCTTAACAACCTCAGTTAGCATTGTTCGTGTGCTTAACAACCTCTTTTGCCCATGATCTTGTGCTTATGAACCTCATTTTCATTTGTTCTTGTGCTTAGGAACCACATTTGCCCTTGTTTGTATGCTTAACAACCTCAATTGTCATTCTTCGTGTGCTTAATAACCTCGTTTGCCCTTCATCTTGTGCTTATAAACGTCATTTGCGAATGTTCTTGTGCTTAACAACCTCAATTGATGTTGTTCGTGTGCTTAACAACCTCTGTTGCCCTTAATCGTGTGCTTTTGAACCTCATTTGCATTTGTTCTTGTGCTTAGGTACCTCGTTTGCCCTTGTTCGTGTGCTTAACAACCTCAATTGGCGTTGTTCGTGTGCTTAACAACCTCTTTTGCCCTTGGTCTTGTGCTTATGAACCTCATTTGCACTTGTTCTTCTGCTTAGGAACTTCGTTTGCCCTTGTTCGTGTTCTTAACAACCTCAATTGGCATTGTTTGTGTGCATAACAACATTTTTTGCCCTTGATCTTGTCCTGATGAACCTCATTTGCATTTGTTCTTGGGCTTAGGAACCTCCTTTTCCCTTGTTTGTGTGCCTAACAACCTCAATTAGCGTCGTTCGTGTGCTTAAGAACCTCTTTTGCCCTTGATGTTGTCCTTATGAACCTCATTTGCATTTGTTCTTGTGCTTAAGAACCTCCTCTGGCCTTGTTGGTGTGCTTAACAACCTCAATTGGCGTTGTTCATATGCTTCTTAACCTCTTTTGCCCATGTTCTTGTGCCTAGCAACATCATTTACACTTTTTCTTGTGCTTAACAACCTCATTTGTCGTTGTTCTTGCGCTTTGCAACATAATTTGCCCTTGATCTTGTGCTTATGAACCTCATTTGCATTTGTTCTTATTCCTGGGAACCTCATTTGCCCTTTTTACTATACTTAACAACCTCAATTGGCGTTGTTTGTGTCATTGACAACCTCTTTTGCACTTGATCGTGTGCTTATGAACCTAATTTGCATTTGTTCTTGTTCTTAGGAACTTCGTTTGACCTTGTTCGTGTGCTTAACAACCTCAATTGGCGTTGTTTGTGTCCTTAACAACCTCTTTTGCCCTTGATCTTGCGCTTATGAACAATATTTCCATTTGTTCTTGTGCTTAGGAACCTCATTTGTCGTTGTTCGTGTACTTAACAACCTCAATTGTCGTTGTTCATATGCTTTTGAACCTCATTTGCATTTGTTCTTGTGCTTAGGAACCTCGTTTGCCCTTGTTCGTGTGCTTAACAACCTCAATTGGCGTTGTTTTTGTGCTTACCAATCTGTTTTGCCCTTGATCTTATGCTTATGAATCTCATTTGCATTTGTAGTTGTGCTTACGAACCTCATTTGCCATTGTTCGTGAGTTTAACAACCTCAATTGTCGTTGTTCATATGCGTCTTAACCTCTCTTGCCCTTGTTCTTGTGCTTAGCAACATCATTTACACTTGTTCTTGTGCTTCACAACCTCATTTGTCGTTGTTCTTGCGGTTTGCCACATGATTTACATTTGATCCTGTGCTTATTATCCTCATTTGCATTTGTTCTTGTTCATCGAAACCTCATTTGCCCTTGTTTGTGTGCTTAACAACCTCGATTGGCATTGTTCGTGTGCTTAACAACCTCCTTTGCCCTTGATCGTATGCTTATGAACCTCATTGCATTTGTTCTTGTGCTTAGGAATCTCATTTGCCTTTGTTCGTGTGCTTAACAACCTCAATTGGCGTTGTTCGTGTGCTTAACAACCTCTTTTGCCCTTGGTCTTGTGCTTATTAGCCTCATTTGCATTTGTTCTTGTGCTTAGGAACTTCGTTTGCCATTGTTTCTGTTCTTAACAACCTCAATTGCCGTTGTTTGTGTGCTTAACAACCACTTTTGCCCTTGATCTTGTGCTTATGAACCTCATTGGCATTTGTTCTTGTGCTTAGGAACCTCATTTTCCCTTGTTTGTGTACTTAACAACCTCAATTGGCATTGTTCGTGTGCGTAAGAACGTCGTCTGCCCTTGATCTTGTACTTATGAACCTCATTTGCGTTTGTACGTGTGCCTAAGAACCTCAATTGGCGTTGTTTGTGTGCTTATGAATCTCATTTGCATTTGTTCTTGTGCTTGGGAATCTCATTTTCCATAGTTTGTGTGCTCAACAACCTCAATTGGCGTTGTTCGTGCGCTTAAGAACCTCGTTTGCGCTTAATCTTGTGCTTATGAACCTTATTTGCATTTGTTCTTGTGCTTAGGAACCTCAGTTGCCCTTGTTCGTGTGCTTAACAACCTCAGTTGGCATTGTTCGTGTGCTTAACAACCTCTTTTGCCCATGATCTTGTGCTTATGAACCTCATTTGCATTTGTTCTTGTGCTTAGGAACCTCATTTGCCCTTGTTTGTGTGCTGAACAACCTCAGTTAGCATTGTTCGTGTGCTTAACAACCTCTTTTGCCCATGATCTTGTGCTTATGAACCTCATTTGCATTTGTTCTTGTGTTTAGGAACCTCATTTGCCCTTGTTTGTGTGCTTAACAACCTCAGTTAGCATTGTTCGTGTGCTTAACAACCTCTTTTGCCCATGATCTTGTGCTTATGAACCTCATTTTCATTTGTTCTTGTGCTTAGGAACCACATTTGCCCTTGTTTGTGTGCTTAACAACCTCAATTGTCATTCTTCGTGTGCTTAATAACCTTGTTTGCCCTTGATCTTGTGCTTATAAACGTCATTTGCGTATGTTCTTGTGCTTAACAACCTCAATTGATGTTGTTCGTGTGCTTAACAACCTCTGTTGCCCTTAATCGTGTGCTTTTGAACCTCATTTGCATTTGTTCTTGTGCTTAGGTACCTCGTTTGCCCTTGTTCGTGTGCTTAACAACCTCAATTGGCGTTGTTCGTGTGCTTAACAACCTCTTTTGCCCTTGGTCTTGTGCTTATTAACCTCATTTGCATTTGTTCTTGTGCTGAGGAACCTCATTTGCCCTTGTTTGTGTGCTTAACAACTTCAATTGGCATTGTTCGTGTGCGTAAGAACCTCGTCTGCCCTTGATCTTGTGCTTATGAACCTCATTTGCGTTTGTACGTGTGCCTAAGAACCTCAATTGGCGTTGTTTGTGTGCTTATGAATCTCATTTGCATTTGTTCTTGTGCTTGGGAATCTCATTTTCCATAGTTTGTGTGCTCAACAACCTCAATTGGCGTTGTTCGTGTGCTTAAGAACCTCGTTTGCCCTTAATCTTGTGCTTATGAACCTTATTTGCATTTGTTCTTGTGCTTAGGAACCTCAGTTGCCCTTGTTTGTGTGCTTAACAACCTCAGTTGGCATTGTTCGTGTGCTTAACAACCTCTTTTGCCCTTGATCTTGTGCTTATGAACCTCATTTGCATTTGTTCTTATTCATGGGAACCTCATTTGCCCTTTTTACTATGCTTAACAACCTCAATTGGCGTTGTTTGTGTCATTGACAACCTCTTTTGCACTTGATCGTGTGCTTATGAACCTAATTTGCATTTGTTCTTGTTCTTAGGAACTTCGTTTGACCTTGTTCGTGTGCTTAACAACCTCAATTGGCGTTGTTTGTGTCCTTAACAACCTCTTTTGCCCTTGATCTTACGCTTATGAACAATATTTCCATTTGTTCTTGTGCTTAGGAACCTCATTTGTCGTTGTTCGTGTACTTAACAACCTCAATTGTCGTTGTTCATATGCTTTTGAACCTCATCTGCATTTGTTCTTGTGCTTAGGAACCTCGTTTGCCCTTGTTCGTGTGCTTAACAACCTCAATTGGCGTTGTTTGTGTGCTTAACAACCTCTTTTGCCCTTGGTCTTGTGCTTATGAACCTCATTTGCATTTGTTCTTCTGCTTAGGAACTTCGTTTGCCCTTGTTCGTGTTCTTAACAACCTCAATTGGCACTGTTTGTGTGCATAACAACATTTTTTGCCCTTGATCTTGTCCTGATGAACCTCATTTGCATTTGTTCTTGGGCTAAGGAACGTCCTTTTCCCTTGTTTGTGTGCCTAACAACCTCAATTAGCGTCGTTCGTGTGCTTAAGAACCTCGTTTGCCCTTGATCTTGTCCTTATGAACCTCATTTGCATTTATTCTTGTGCTTAAGAACCTCCTCTGGCCTTGTTTGTGTGCTTAACAACCTCATTTACACTTTTTCTTGTGATTAACAACCTCATTTGTCGTTGTTCATGCGCTTTACAACATAATTTGCTCATGATCTTGTGCTTATGAACCTCATTTGAATTTGTTCTTACTCTTCAGAACCTCATTTGCCCTTGATCTTGTGCTTAACAACCTCAATTGGTGTTGTACGTGTGCTTAACAATCTCAATTGGTGTTGTACGTGTGCTTAACAACCTCAATTGGCATCGTTCGTGTGCTTAACAAACTCTTTTGCCCTTGATCTTGTCCTTATGAACCTCATTTGCATTTGTTCTTGTGCTTCCTCATTTGCCCTTGTTTGTGTTCTTAACGACCTCAATTGGCGTTGTTCGTGTGCTTAAGAACCTCGTTTGCCCTTAATGTTGTGCTTATGAACCTGATTTGCCTTTGTTCTTGTGCTAAGGACCCTCATGTGCACTTGTTTATGTGCTTAACAACCTCAATTGGCATTGTTGGTGTGTTTAACAATCTCTTTTCCCCTTGATCTTATGATTATGAATCTCATTTGCATCTGTTCTTGTGCTTAGAAAACTCATTTGCCGTTGTTCGTGTGCTTAACAACCTCAATTGTTGTTGTTCATATGCTACTTAACATCATTTGCCCTTGTTCTTGTACTTAGCAACATCATTTACACGTTTTCTTGTGCTTAATAACCTCATTTGTCGTTGTTCATGCGCTTTGCAACATAATTTGCTCATGATCTTGTGCTTATGAACCTCCTTTGAATTTGTTCTTATTCTTCAGAACCTCATTTGCCCTTGATCTTGTGCTTAACAACCTCAATTGGCGTTGTACGTGTGCTTAACAACCTCAATTGGTGTTATACGTGTGCTTAACAACCTCTTTTGACCTTGATCGTGTGCTTATGAACCATATTTGCTTTTGTTCTTGTGCTTAGGAACCTCATTTACCCTTGTTCGTGTGCTTAACAACCTCAATTGGCGTTGTTTTTGCCGTTGTTCGTGAGTTTAACAACCTCCATTGTTGTTGTTCATATGCGTCTTAACCTCTTTTGCCCTTGCTCTTGTGGTTAGCAACATCATTTACACTTGTTCTTGTGCTTAACAACCTCATTTCTCGTTGTTCTTGCGCTTTGCAACATAATTTGTCGTTTTTTGTGTGCTTAACAACGTCAATTAGCGTTGTTCGTGCGCTTAACAACCTCTTTTGACCTTGATCGTGTGCTTATGAACCATATTTGGTTTTGTTCTTGTGCATAGGAAACTCATTTGCCCTTGTTCGTGTGCTTCACAACCTCAATTGGCGTTGTTTTTGTGCTTACCAACCTCTTTTGCCCTTGATCTTATGCTTATGAATCTCATTTGCATTTGTACTTGTGCTTACGAACCTCATTTGCCGTTGTTCGTGAGTTTAACAACCTCAATTGTCGTTGTTCATATGCGTCTTAACCTATCTTGCCCTTGTTCTTGTGCTTAGCAACATCATTTACACTTGTTCTTGTGCTTCATAACCTCATTTGTCGTTGTTCTTGCGGTTTGCAACATGATTTACATTTGATCTTCTGCTTATTATCCTCTTTTGCATTTGTTCTTGTTCTTCGAAACCTCATTTGCCCTTGTTTGTGTGCTTAACAACCTCTATTGGCATTGTTCGTGTGCTTAACAACCTCTTTTGCCCTTGATCGTATGCTTATCAACCTCATTTGCATTTGTTCTTGTGCTTAGGAACTTCGTTTGCCATTGTTTCTGTTCTTAACAACCTCAATTGGCGTTGTTGGTGTGCTTAACAACCAATTTTGCCCTTGATCTTGTGCTTATGAACCTCATTTGCATTTGTTCTTCTGCTTAGGAACCTCATTTTCCCTTGTTTGTGTACTTAACAACCTCAATTGGCGTTGTTTGTGTGCTTAAGAACCTCGTTTGCCCTTGGTCTTGTGCTTATGAATCTCATTTGCATTTGTTCTTGTGCATAGGAACCACAGTTGCCCTTGTTTGTGTGCTGAACAACCTCAGTTGGCATTGTTCGTGTGCTTAACAACCTCTTCTGCCCATGATCTTTTGGTTATGAACCTCATTTGCATTTGTTCTTGTGCTTAGGAACCTCATTTGCCCATGTTGGTGTGCTTAACAACTTCAATTGGTATTGTTCGTGTGCGTAAGAACCTCGTCTGTCCTTGATCTTGTGCTTATGAACCTCATTTGCGTATGTACGTGTGCTTAAGAACCTCAATTGGGGTTGTTCGTGTGCTTATGAACCTCATTTGCATTTGTTCTTGTGCTTAGGAACCTCATTTTCCCTTGTTTGTGTTCTCAACAACCTCAATTGGCGTTGTTCGTGTGCTTAAGAACCTCGTTTGCCCTTATTTTTGTGCTTATGAACCTTATTTGCATTTTTTCTTGTGCTTAGCAACCTCAGTTGCCCTTGTTTGTGTGCTTAACCACCTCAGTTGGCATTGTTCGTGTGCTTAACAACCTCTTTTGCCCATGATCTTGTGCTGATGAACCTCATTTGCATTTGTTCTTGTGCTTAGGAACCTCATTTGCCCTTGTTTGTGTCCTTAACAACCTCAGTTGGCATTGTTCGTGTGCTTAGCAACCTCTTTTGCCCATGATCTTGTGCTTATGAACCTCATTTTCATTTGTTCTTGTGCTTAGGAACCACATTTGCCCTTGTTTGTGTGGTTAACAACCTCAATTGGCATTCTTCGTGTGCTTAATAACCTCGTTTGCCCTTAATCTTATGCTTATGAACCTTATTTGCATTTGTTCTTGTGCTTAGGAACCTCAGTTGCCCTTGGTTGTGTGCGTAACAACCTCAGTTGGCATTGTTCGTGTGCTTAACAACTTCTTTTGCCCATGATCTTGTGCTTATGAACCTCATTTGCATTTGTTCTTGTGCTTAGGCACCTCATTTATCCTTGTTTGTGTGCTTAGCAACCTCAGTTGGCATTGTTCGTGTGCTTAACAATCTCTTTTGCCCATGATCTTGTGCTTATGAACCTCATTTTCATTTGTTCTTGTGATTAGGAACCACATTTGCCCTTGTTTGTGTGCTTGATAACCTCAGTTGGCATTCTTCGTGTGTTTAATAACCTCGTTTGCCCTTGATCTTGTGCTTATGAACGTCATTTGCGTATGTTCTTGTGCCTAACAACCTCAATTGATGTTGTTCGTGTGCTTAACAACCTCTTTTTCCCTTGATCGTGCGCTTTTGAACCTCATTTGCATTTGTTCTTGTGCTTAGGAACCTCGTTTGCCCTTGTTCGTGTGCTTAACAACCTCAATTGGCGTTGTTCGTGTGCTTAACAACCTCTTTTTCCCTTGGTCTTGTGCTTATGAACCTCATTTGCATTTGTTCTTCTGCTTAGGAACTTCGTTTGCCCTTGTCCGTGTTCTTAACAACCGGAATTGGCGTTGTTTGTGTCCATAACAACATTTTTTGCCCTTGATCTTGTCCTGATGAACCTCATTTGCATTTGTTCTTGGGCATAGGAACCTCCTGTTCCCTTGTTTGTGTGCTTAACAACCTCAATTAGCGTCGTTCGTGTGCTTAAGAACCTCGTTTGCCCTAGATCTTGTCCTTATGAACCTCATTTGCATTTGTTCTTGTGCTTAAGAACCTCCTCTGCCCGTGTTTGCGCGCTTAACAACCTCAATTGGCGTTGTTCATATGCTTCTCAACCTCTTTTGCCCATGTTCTTGTGCTTAGCAACATCATTTACACCTTTTCTTGTGCTTAACAACCTCATTTGTCGTTGTTCCTGCGCTTTGCAACATAATTTGCCCTTGATCTTGTGCTTATGAACGTCATTTGCATTTGTTCTTATTCCTGGGAACCTCATTTGCCCTTGTTACTATGCTTAACAACCTCAATTGGCGTTGTTTGTGTCCTTGACAACCTCTTTTGCACTTGATTGTGTGCTTATGAACCTAATTTGCATTTGTTCTTGTTCTTAGGAACTTCGTTTGACCTTGTTCGTGTGCTTAACAACCTCAATTGGCGTTTTTTGTGTCCTTAACAACCTCTTTTGCCCTAGATCTTGTGCTTATGAACAATATTTGCATTTGTTCTTGTGCTTAGGATCCTCATTTGTCGTTGTTCGTGTGCTTAACAACCTCAATTGTCGTTGTTCATATGCTTGTTAACCACATTTGCACTTGTTCTTGTACTTAGCAACATCATTTACACTTTTTCTTGTGCTTAACAACCTCATTTGTCGTTGTTCGTGCGCTTTGCAACATAATTTGCTCATGATCTCTTGCTGATGAACCTCATTTGAATTTGTTCTTATTCTTCGGAACCTCATTTGCCCTTGATCTTGTGCTTAACAGCCTCAATTGGCGTTGTACGTGTGCTTAACAACCTCAATTGGTGTTGTACGTGTGCTTAAGAACCTCAATTGGCATTTGGACTTGTGCTTAACAACCTCAATTAGCTTTGTTCGTGTGCTTAAACCTTGATCGTGTGCTTATGAACCAAATTTGCTTTTGTTCTTGTGCTTAGGAACCTCATTTGCCCTTGTTCATGTGCTTAACAACCTCAATTGGCATTGTTTTTGTGCTTACCAACCTCTTTTGTCTTTGATCTTATGCTTATGAATCTCATTTGCATTTGTACTTGTGCTTACGAACCTCATTTGCCGTTGTTCGTGAGTTTAACAACCTCAATTGTCGTTGTTCGTATGCGTCTTAACCTCTTTTTCCCCTCTTCTTGTGCTTAGCAACATCATTTACACTTGTTCTTGTGCTAAACAATCTCATTTCTCGTTGTTCTTACGCTTTGCAACATAATTTGCCGTTGTTTGTGTGCTTAACAACCTCAATTAGCTTTGTTCGTGTGCTTAACAACCTCTTTTGACCCTGATCGTGTGCTTATGAACCATATTTGTTTTTGTTCTTGTGCTTAGGAACCACATTTGCCCTTGTTCGTGTGCTTAACAACCTCAATTGGCGTTGTTTTTGTCCTTACCAACCTCTTTTGCCCTTGATCTTATGCTTATGAATCTTATTTGCATTTGTACTTGTGCTTACGAACCTCATTTGCCGTTGTTCGTGAGTTTAATAACCTCAATTGTCGTTGTTCATATGCGTCTTAACCTCTCTTGCCCTTGTTCTTGTGCTTAGCAACATCATTTACACTTGTTCTTGTGCTTCACAACCTCATTTGTCGTTGTTCTTGCGGTTTGCAACATGATTTATATTTGATCTTGTGCTTATGAATCTCATTTGCATTTTTCTTGTGCATAGGAACCTCAGTTGCCCTTGTTTGTGTGCTGAACAACCTCAGTTGGCATTGTTCGTGTGCTTAACAACCTCTTTTGCGCATGATCTTTTGGTTATGAACCTCATTTGCATTTGTTCTTGTGCTTAGGAACCTCATTTGCCCTTGTTTGTCTGCTTAACAACTTCAATTTGCATTGTTCGTGTGCGTAAGAACCTCGTCTGCCCTTGATCTTGTGCTTATGAACCTCATTTGCGTCTGTACGTGTGCTTAAGAACCTCAATTGGTGTTGTTCGTGTGCTTATGAACCTCATTTGCATTTGTTCTTGTGCTTAGGAACCTTGTTTGCCCTTGTTCGTGTGCTTAACAATCTCAATTGGCGTTGTTCGTGTGCTTAACAACCTCTTTTGCCCTTGGTCTTGTGCTTATGAACCTCATTTGCATTTGTTCTTCGGCTTAGGAACTTCGTTTGCCCTTGTTCGTGTTCTTAACAACCTCAATTGGCGTTGTTTGTGTGCATAACAACATTTTTTGCCCTTGATCTTGTCCTGATGAACCTCATTTGCATTTGTTCTTGGGCTTAGGAACCTTATTTGCCCTTGTTTCTGTGCTTAACAACCTAGTTGGCATTGTTCGTGTGCTTAACAACCTCTTTTGCCCATGATCTTGTGCTTATGAACCTCATTTTCATTTGTTCTTGTGCTTAGGAACCACGTTTGCCCTTGTTTGTGTGCTTAACAACGTCAATTGGCCTTCTTCGTGTGCTTAAGAACCTCGTTTGCCCTTAATCTTGTGCTGATGAACCTTATTTGCATTTGTTCCTGTGCTTAGGAACCTCAGTTGCCATTGTTTGTGTGCTTAACAACCTCAGTTGGCATTGTTCGTGTGCTTAACAACCTCTTTTGCCCATGATCTTGTGCTTATGAACCTCATTTGCATTTGTTCTTGTGCTTAGGAATCTCATTTGCCCTTGTTTGTGTGCTTAACAACCTCAGTTGGCATTGTTCGTGTGCTTAACAACCACTTTTGTCCATGATCTTGTCCTTATGAACCTCATTTCCATTTGTTCTTGTGCTTAGGAACCACATTTGCCCTTGTTTGTGTGCTTAACAACCTCACTTGGCATTCTTCGTGTGCTTAATAACCTCGTTTGCCCTTGATCTTGTGCTTATGAACGTCATTTGCGTATGTTCTTGTGCTTCACAACCTCAATTGATGTTGTTCGTGTGATTAACAACCTCTTTTGCCCTTGATCGTGTGCTTTTGAACCTCATTTGCATTTGTTCTTGTGCTTAGGAACCTCGTTTGCCCTTGTTCGTGTGCTTAAGAACCTCAATTGGCGTTGTTCGTGTGCTTAACAACCTCTTTTGCCCTTGGTCTTGTGCTTATGAACCTCATTTGCATTTGTTCTTCTGCTTAGGAACTTCGTTTGCCCTTGTCCGTGTTCTTAATAACCGCAATTGGCGTTGTTTGTGTGCATAACAATATTTTTTTGCCCTTGATCTTGTCCTGATGAACCTCATTTGCATTTGTTCTTGGGCTTAGGAACCTCCTTTTCCCTTGTTGGTGTGCTTAAGAACCTCGTTTGCCCTTGATCTTGTCCTTATGAACCTCATTTGCATTTGTTCTTGTGCTCAAGAACCTCCTCTGCCCTTGTTTGTGCGCTTAACAACCTCAATTGGCGTTCTTCCTATGCTTCTTAACCTCTTTTGCCCATGTTCTTGTGCTTAGCAACATCATTTACACTTTTTCTTGTGCTTAACAACCTCATTTGTCGTTGTTCTTGCGCTTTGCAACATAAATTGTCCTTGATCTTGTGGTTATGAACCTCATTTGCATTTGTTCTTATTCCTGGGAATCTCATTTGCCCTTGTTACTATGCTTAACAACCTCAATTGGCGTTGTTTGTGTCCTTGACAACCTCTTTTGCACTTGATCGTGTGCTTATGAACCTAATTTGCATTTGTTCTTGTTCTTAGAAACTTCGTTTGACCTTGTTCGTGTGGTTAACAACCTCAATTGGCGTTGTTTGTGTCCTTAACAACCTCTTTTGCCCTAGATCTTGTGCTTATGAACAATATTTGCATTTGTTCTTGTGCTTAGGATTCTCATTTGTCGTTGTTCGTGTGCTTAACAACCTCAATTATCGTTGTTCATATGCTTCTTAACTTGATTTGCCCTTGTTCTTGTACTTAGCAACATCATTTACACTTTTTCTTGTGCTTAACAACCTTATTTGTCGTTGTTCATGCGCTTTGCAACATAATTTGCTCATGATCTTGTGCTTATGAACCTCATTTTCCCTTGATCTTCTGCTTAACAACCTCAATTGGCGTTGTACGTGTGCTTAACAACCTGAATTGGTGTTGTACGTGTGCTTAACAACCTCAATTGGCATTTGTACTTGTGTTTAACAACCTCAATTAGCTTTGTTCGTGTGCTTAAACCTTGATCGTGTGCTTATGAACCATATTTGCTTTTGTTCTTGGGCTCAGGAACCTCATTTGCCCTTGTTCGTGTGGTTAACGACCTCAATTGGCGTTGTTTTTGTGCTTACCAACCTCTTTTGTCTTTGATCTTATGCTTATGAAATCTCATTTGCACTTGTACTTGTGCTTACGAACCTCATTTGCCGTTGTTCGTGAGTTTAACAACCTCCATTGTTGTTGTTCATAAGCGTCTTAACCTCTTTTGCCCTTGCTCTTGTGGTTAGCAACATCATTTACACTTGTTCTTGTGCTTAACAACCTCATTTCTCGTTGTTCTTGCGCTTTGCAACATAATTTGTCGTTTTTTGTGTGCTTAACAACGTCAATTAGCGTTGTTCGTGCGCTTAACAACCTCTTTTGACCTTGATCGTGTGCTTATGAACCATATTTGCTTTTGTTCTTGTGCTTAGGAAACTCCTTTGCCCCTATTCGTGTGCTTAACAACCTCAATTGGCGTTGTTTTTGTGCTTACCAACCTCTTTTGCCCTTGATCTTATGCTTATGAATCTCATTTGCATTTGTACTTGTGCTTACGAACCTCATTTGCCGTTGTTCGTGAGTTTAACAACATCAATTGTCGTTGTTCATATGCGTCTTAACCTCTCTTGCCCTTGTTCTTGTGCTTAGCAACATCATTTACACTTGTTCTTTTGCTTCACAACCTCATTTGTCGTTGTTCTTGCGATTTGCAACATGATTTACATTTGATCTTGTGCTTATTATCCTCATTTGCATTTGTTCTTGTTCTTTGAAACCTCATTTGCCCTTGTTTGTGTGCTTAACAACCTCTATTGGCATTGTTCGTGTGCTTAACAACCTCTTTTGCCCTTGATCGTATGCTTATGAACCTCATTTGTATTTGTTCTGGTGCTTAGGAATCTCGTTTGCCCTTGTTCGGGTGCTTAACAACTTCAATTGGCGTTGTTCGTGTGCTTCACAACCTCTTTTGCCCTTGGTCTTGTGCTTATTAACCTCATTTGCATTTGTTCTTTTGCTTAGGAACTTCGTTTGCCATTGTTCCTGTTCTTAACAACCTCAATTGGCGTTGTTTGTGTGCTTAACAACCTCTTTTGCCCTTGGTCTTGTGCTTATTAACCTCATTTGCATTTGTTCTTGTGCTTAGGAACTTCGTTTGCCCTTGCTCGTGTTCTTAACAACCTCAATTGGCGTTATTTGTGTGCTTAACAACCTTGTTTGCCCTTGATCTTTTTCTTATGAACCTCATTTGCATTTGTTCTTGTGGTTAGGAACCTCATTTTCCATTGTTTGTGTACTTAACAACCTCAATTGGCGTTGTTTGTGTGGTTAAGAACCTCATTTGACCTTGGTCTCGTGCTTATGAATCTCATTTGCATTTGTTCTTGTGCATAGGAACCTCAGTTGCCCTTGTTTGTGTGCTGAACAACCTCAGTTGGCATTGTTCGTGTGCTTAACAACCTCTTTTGCACATGATCTTTTGGTTATGAACCTCATTTGCATTTGTTCTTGTGCTTAGGAACCTCATTTCCCCTTGTTTGTGTGCTTAAAAACTTCAATTGGCATTGTTCGTGTGCGTAAGAACCCCGTCTGCCCTTGATCTTGTGCTTATGATACTCATTTGCGTATGTACGTGTGCTTAAGAACCTTAATTGGCGTTGTTTTGTGCTTATGAACCTCATTTGCATTTGTTCTTGTGCTTAGGAACCTCATTTTCCCTTGTTTGTGTGCTCAACAACCTTAATTGGCGTTGTTCGTGTGCTTAAGAACATCGTTTGCCCTTAATCATGTGCTTATGAACCTTATTTGCATTTGTTCTTGTGCTTAGGAACTTCGTTTGCCCTTGTCCGTGTTCTTAACAACCGCAATTGGCGTTGTTTGTGTGCATAACAACATTTTTTGCCCTTGATCTTGTCCTGATGAACCTCATTTGCATTTGTTCTTGGGCTTAGGAACCTCCTGTTCCCCTGTTGGTGTGCTTAACAACCTCAATTAGCGTCGTTCGTGTGCTTAAGAACCTTGTTTGCCCTTGATCTTGTCCTTATGAACCTCATTTGCCCTTGTTCGTGTGCTTAACAACCTCAATTGGCGTTGTTCGTGTGCTTAACAACCTCTTTTGCCATTGGTCTTGTGCTTATTAACCTCATTTGCATTTGTTCTTGTGCTTAGGAACTTCGTTTGCCATTGTTCCTGTTCTTAAAAACCTCAATTGGCGTTGTTTGTGTGCTTAACAACCACTTTTGCCCTTGATCTTGTGCTTATGAACCTCATTTCCATTTGTTCTTGTGGTTAAGAACCTCATTTTCCCTTGTTTGTGTACTTAAGAACCTCATTTACCCTTGGTCTTGTGCTTATTAATCTCATTTGCATTTGTTCTTGTGCATTGGAACCTCAGTTGCCATTGTTTGTGTGCTGAACAACCTGAGTTGGCATTGTTCGTGTGCTTAACAACCTGTTTTGCACATGATCTTTTGGTTATGAACCTCATTTGCATTTTTTCTTGTGCTTAGGAACCTCATTTGCCCTTGTTTATGTGCTTAACAACTTCAATTGGCATTGTTCGTGTGCGTAGGAACCTCGTCTGCCCTTGATCTTGTGCTTATGAACCTCATTTGCGTATGTACGTGTGCTTAAGAACCTCAATTGGCGTTGTTCGTGTGCTTATGAACCTGATTTGCATTTGTTCTTGTGCTTAGGAACATCATTTTCCCTTGTTTGTGTGCTCAACAACCTCAATTGGCGTTGTTCGTGTGCTTAAGAACCTCGTTTGCCCTTAATCATGTGCTTATGAACCTTATTTGCATTTGTTCTTGTGCTTAGGAACCTCAGTTGCCCTTGTTTGTGTGCTTAACAACCTCAGTTGGCATTGTTCGTGTGCTAAACAACCTCTTTTGCCCATGATCTTGTGCTTATGAACCTCATTTGCATTTGTTCTTGTGCTTAGGAACCTCATTTGCCCTTGTTTGTGTGCTTAACAACCTCAGTTGGCATTGTTCGTGTGCTTAACAATCTCGTTTGCCCATGATCTTGTGCTTATGAACCTCATTTTCATTTGTTCTTGTGATTAGGAACCACATTTGCCCGTGGTTGTGTGCTTGACAACCTCAGTTGGCATTCTTCGTGTGCTTAATAACCCCGTTTGCCCTTGATCTTGTGCTTATGAACGTCATTTGCGTATGTTCTTGTGCTTAACAACCTCAATTGATGTTGTTCGTGTGCTTAACAACCTCTTTTGCCCTTGATCGTGTGCTTTTGAACCTTATTTGCATTTGTTCTTGTGCTTAGGAACCTCGTTTGCCCTTGTTCGTGTGCTTAACAACCTCAATTGGCGTTGTTCGTGTGCTTAACAACATCTTTTGCCCTTGGTCTTGTGCTTATGAACCTCATTTGCATTTGTTCTTCTGCTTTGGAGCTTCGTTTGCCCTTGTCCGTGTTCTTAACAACCGCAATTGGCGTTGTTTGTGTGCATAACAACATTTTTTGCCCTTGATCTTGTCTTGATGAACCTCATTTGCATTTGTTCTTGGGCTTAGGAACCTCCTTTTCCCTTGTTTGTGTGCTTAACAACCTCAATTAGCGTCGTTCGTGTGCTTAAGAACCTCGTTTGCCCTTGATCTGGTCCTTATGAACCTCATTTGCATTTGTTATTGTGCTAAAGAACCTCCTCTGACCTTGTTTGTGCGCTTAACAACCTCAATTGGCGTTCTTCAGATGCTTCTTAACCTCGTTTGCCCATGTTCTTGTGCTTAGCAACATCATTTACACTTTTTCTTGTGCTTAAAAACCTCATTTGTCCTTGTTCTTTCGCTTTGCAACATAAATTGTCCTTGATCTTGTGCTTATGAACCTCATTTGCATTTGTTCTTATTCTTGGGAACCTCATTTGCCCTTGTTACTATGCTTAACAACCTCAATTGGCGTTGTTTGTGTCCTTGACAACCTCTTTTGCACTTGATCGTGTGCTTATGAACCTAATTTGCATTTGTTCTTGTTCTTAGAAACTTCGTTTGACCTTGTTCGTGTGCTTAACAACCTCAATTGGCGTTGTTTGTGTCCTTAACAACCTCTTTTGCCCTAGATCTTGTGCTTATGAACAATATTTGCATTTGTTCTTGTGCTTAGGATCCTCATTTGTCGTTGTTCGTGTGCTTAACAACCTCAATTGTCGTTGTTCATATGCTTCTTAACCTCATTTGCCCTTGTTCTTGTACTTAGCAACATCATTTACACTTTTTCTTGTGCTTAACAACCTTATTTGTCGTTGTTCATGCGCTTTGCAACATAATTTGCTCATGATCTTGTGCTGATGAACCTCATTTGCCCTTGATCTTTTGCTTAACAACCTCAATTGGCGTTGTACGTGTGCTTAACAACCTCAATTGGTGTGGTACGTGTGCTTAACAACCTCAATTGGCATTTGTACTTATGCTTAACAACCTCAATTAGCTTTGTTCGTGTGCTTAAACCTTGATCGTGTGCTTATGAACCATATTTGCTTTTGTTCTTGTGCTTAGGAACCTCATTTGCCCTTGTTCGTGTGCTTAACAACCTCAATTGGCATTGTTTTTGTGCTTACCAACCTCTTTTGTCTTTGATCTTATGCTTATGAATCTCATTTGCATTTGTACTTGTGCTTACGAACCTCATTTGCTGTTGTTCGTGAGTTTAACAACCTCAATTGTCGTTGTTCATATGCGTCTTAACCTGTTCTGCCCTTGCTCTTGTGCTTAGCAACATCATTTACACTTGTTCTTGTGCTTAACAACCTCATTTCTCGTTGTTCTTGCGCTTTGCAACATAATTTGTCGTTTTTTGTGTGCTTAACAACGTCAATTGGCGTTGTTCGTGCGCTTAACAACCTATTTTGACCTTGATCGTGTGGTTAGGAACCATATTTGCTTTTGTTCTTGTGCTTAGGAACCTCATTTGCCGTTGTTTGTGTGCTTAACAACCTCAATTGGAGTTGTTTTTGTGCTTACCAACCTCTTTTGCCCTTGATCTTATGCTTATGAATCTCATTTGCATTTGTACTTGTGCTTACGAACCTCATTTGCCGTTGTTCGTGAGTTTAACAACCTCAATTGTCGTTGTTCATATGCGTCTTAACCTCTCTTGCCCTTGTTCTTGTGCTTAGCAACATCATTTACACTTTTTCTTGTGCTTCACAACGTCATTTGTCATTGTTCTTGCGATTTGCAACATGATTTACATTTGATCTTGTGCTTATTATCCTCATTTGCATTTGTTCTTGTTCTTCGAAACCTCATTTGCCCTTGTTTGTGTGCTTAACAACCTCTATTGGCATTGTTTGTGTGCTTAACAACCTCTTTTGCCCTTGATCGTATGCTTATGAACTTCATTTGAATTTGTTCTGGTGCTTAGGAATCTCGTTTGCCCTTGTTCGTGTGCTTGACAACCTCAATAGGCGTTGTTCGTGTGCTTAACAACCTCTTTTGCCCTTGGTCTTGTGCTTATTAATCTCATTTGCATTTGTTCTTGTGCTTAGGAACTTCGTTTGCCATTGTTCCTGTTCTTAACAACCTCAATTGGCGTTGTTTGTGTGCTTAACAACCACTTTTGCCCTTGATCTTGTGCTTATGAACCTCATTTGCATTTATTCTTGTGCTTAGGAACCTCATTTTCCTTTGTTTGTGTACTTAACAACCTCAATTGGCGTTGTTTGTGTGCTTAAGAACCTCCTTTGCCCTTGGTCTGGTGCTTATGAATCTCATTTGCATTTGTTCTTGTGCATAGGAACCTCGGTTGCCCTTGTTTGTGTGCTGAAGAACCTCAGTTGGCATTGTTCGTGTGCTTAACAACCTCTTTTGCGCATGATCTTTTGGTTATGAACCTCATTTGCATTTGTTCTTGTGCTTAGGAACCTCATTTGCCCTTGTTTGTCTGCTTAACAACTTCAATTTGCATTGTTCGTGTGCGTAAGAACCTCGTCTGCCCTTGATCTTGTGCTTATGAACCTCATTTGCGTCTGTACGTGTGCTTAAGAACCTCAATTGGTGTTGTTCGTGTGCTTATGAACCTCATTTGCATTTGTTCTTGTGCTTAGGAACCTTGTTTGCCCTTGTTCGTGTGCTTAACAATCTCAATTGGCGTTGTTCGTGTGCTTAACAACCTCTTTTGCCCTTGGTCTTGTGCTTATGAACCTCATTTGCATTTGTTCTTCGGCTTAGGAACTTCGTTTGCCCTTGTTCGTGTTCTTAACAACCTCAATTGGCGTTGTTTGTGTGCATAACAACATTTTTTGCCCTTGATCTTGTCCTGATGAACCTCATTTGCATTTGTTCTTGGGCTTAGGAACCTCCTTTTCCCTTGTTTGTGTGCCTAACAATCTCAATTAGTGTCGTTCGTGTGCTTAAGAACCTCGTTTGCCTTTGATCTTGTCCTTATGAACCTCATTTGCATTTGTTCTTGTGCTCAAGAACCTCCTCTGCCCTTGTTTGTGCGCTTAACAACCTCAATTGGCGTTGTTCATATGCTTCTTAACCTCTTTTGTCCATGTTCTTGTGCTTAGCAACATCATTTACACTTTTTCTTGTGCTTAACAACCTCATTTGTCGTTGTTCTTGCGCTTTGCAACATAATTTGCCCTTGATCTTGTGCTTATGAACCTCATTTGCATTTGTTCTTATTCCTGGGAACCTCATTTGCCCTTGTTACTATGCTTAACAACCTCAATTGGCGTTGTTTGTGTCCTTGACAACCTCTTTTGCACTTGATCGTGTGCTTATGAACGTAATTTGCATTTGTTCTTGTTCTTAGGAACTTCGTTTGACCTTGTTTGTGTACTTAACAACCTCAATTGGCGTTGTTTGTGTCCTTAACAACCTCTTTTGCCCTTGATCTTATGCTTATGAACAATATTTGCATTTGTTCTTGTGCTTAGGAACCTCATTTGTCGTTGTTCGTGTACTTAACAACCAGAATTGTCGTTGTTCATATGTTTCTTAACCTCTTTTGCTCTTGTTCTTGTGCTTAGCAACATCATTTACACTTGTTCTTGTGCTTAACAACTTCATTTGTAGTTGTTCTTGCATTTTGCAACATAATTTGCCCTTGATCTTGTGCTTATGAACCTCATTTGCATTTGTTCTACCAACCTCATTTGCCCTTGTTTGTGTGCTTAACAACCTCAATTAGCGTTGTTCGTGCGCTTAAGAACCTTATTTACCCTTGATTTTGTGCTTATGAACATTTTGCATTTGTTCTTGTGCTTAGATACCTCACTTGCCATTGTTTGTGCATTTAACATCCTTATTTGTCGTTGTTTATATGTTTCTTAATCTCTTTTGCCCTTGTTCTTGTGCTTAGGAACATCATTTGCACTTGTTCTTGTGCTTAACAACGTCATTTGTCATTGTTCTTGCGGTTTGCAACATAATTTGCCATTGATCTTGTGATTATAATCCTCATTTGCATTAGTTCTTGTGCTTCGAAACGTAATTTGACCTTGTTTGTGTGCTTAACAACCTCAAATTGCGTTGTTCGTGTGCTTAACAACCTCAATTGTCGTTGTTCATATGTTCCTTAACCACTTTTCACCTTGTTCTTGTGCTTAGCAACATCATTTACACTTGTTCTTGTGCTTAGCAACATCATTTATACTTGTTCTTGTGCTTAACAACCTCATTTGTCGTTGTTCTTGCAGTTTGCAACATAATTTACCCTTGATCTTGTGCTTATTATCCTCATTTGCATTTGTTTTTGTTCTTCAAAACCTCATTTACCCTTGTTTTTGTTGTTAACAACCCCAACTGGCGTCGTTCGTGTGCTTAACAACCTCTTTTGCCCTTGATTTTGTGCTTAGGAACCTCATTTGTATTTGTTCTTGTGCTTAGGAACCTCATTTTCCCTTGTTTGTGTGCTTAACAACCTCAATTGGCGTTCTTCGTGTTCTTACAAACCTCTTTTGCCCTTGATCTTGTTCTTATGAACATCATTTCCATTTGTTCTTATGCTTAGGAACCTCATTTGACGTTGTTTGTGTGCTTAACGACCTCAATTGGCGTTGTCCGTGTGCTTAAGAACCTCGTTTGCCCTTAATATTGTGCTTATGAACCTTATTTGCATTTATTATTGTGCTTAGGAACCTTATTTGCCCTTGTTTGTGTGCTTACAACCTGAATTGGCGCTGTTCGCATGCTTAACATCCTCAATTGTCGTTGTTCATATGCTTCTTAACATCTTTTGCCCTTGTTCTTGTGCTTGGCAACATCATTTACACTTCTTCTTGTGCTTAACAACCCCATTTGTCGTTGATCAAGTGCTTATGATCCTCAATTGCATTTGTTCTTGTGCTTCGGAACCTCATTTGCCCTTGTTTGTGTGTTTAACAACCTCAAATGGCGTTGTTCGTGTGCTTAAGAGCCTCCTTTGCCCTTGGTCTTGTGCATATGAACCTCATTTGTATTTGTTCTGCTGCTTAGGAACCTCGTTTGCCCTTGTTTGTGTGCTTAAAAACCTCAATTGGCACTGTTCGTGTGCTTAACAACCTCTTTTGCCCTTGATGTTGTGCTTATGAACCTCATTTGCATTTGTTCTTGTGGTTAGGAACAAAATTTGCCCTTGTTTGTGTGCCTAACAACCTCAATTGGCGTTGTTCGTGTGCTTAAGAACCTTGTTTGCCCTTTGTGCTTAGGAACATCATTTGCATTTGTTCTTGTGCTTAGGTACCTCAATTGTCCTTCTTTGTGTACTTAACACCCTCAATTGTTGATGTTCATATGGTTCTTAACCTCTTTTGCCCTTGTTCTTGTGCTTAACAACATCATTTGCACTTGGTTTTATGCTTAATAACCCCATTTGTCGTTGTTCTTGCGGTTTGCAACATAATTTGCCCTTGATCTTGTGCTTATGATCCTCATTTGCATTAGTTCTTGTGCTTCGGAACGTAGTTTGCCCTTATTTGTGTGCTTAACAACCTCAAATGGTGTTGTTTGTGTGCTTAACAACCTGAATTGTCGTTGTTCATATGCTTCTTAACCTCTTTTGCCCTTGTTCTTGCCCTTAGCAACATCATTTACACTTGTTCTTGTGCTTAACAACCTCATTTGTCGTTGTTCTTGCGGTTTGCAACATAATTTACCCTTGATCTTGTGCTTATGAACCTCATTTGCATTTGTTCTTATTCCTGGGAACCTCATTTGCCCTTGTTTGCGTGCTTAACAACCTCAAATGGCGTTGTTTGTGTGCTTAACAACCTCAATTGTCGTTGGTCATATCCTTCCTAACCTCTTTTGCCCCTGTTCTGTGCTTAGCAACATCATTTACACTTGTTCTTGTGCTTAAGTACTTCATTTCTCGTTGTTCTTCCGGTTTACAACATAATCTACCCTTGATCTTGTGATTATTATCCTCATTTGCATTTGTTCTTGTTCTTCGAAACCTCATTTGCCCTTGTATGTGTGCTTAACAACCTCAATTGGCAGTGTTCGTGTTCTTAACAACCTCTTTTGCTCTTGATCTTGTGCTTATGAACCTCATTTGCGTATGTTCTTGTGCTTAACAACCTCAATTGGTGTTGTTCGTGTGCTTAAGAACCTCAGTTGGCATTGTTCGTGTGCTTAACAAACTCTTTTGCCCTTGATCTTGTGCTTATGAACCTCATTTGCCCATGTTTTTGTGCCTAACGACCTCAATTGGCGTTGTTCGTGTGCTTAAGAACCTTGTTTGCCCATGATGTTGTGCTTATGAACCTCATTTGCATTTGTTCTTGTGCTTAGGAACCTCATATGCCCTTGTTTGTGTGCTTAACGACCTCAATTGGCGTTGTTCGTGTGCTTAAGAACCTCGTTTGCCCTTGATATTGTGCTTATGAACCTCATTCGTATTTGTTCTTTTGCTTAGAAACCTCATTTGCCCTTGTTTGTGTGCTTAACAACCTCAATTGTCATTGTTCAAATGCTTCTTAACCTCTTTTGCCCTTGTTCTTTTGCTTACCAAAATCATTTCCACTTGTTCTTGTGCTTAACAACCTCATTTGTCGTTGTTCTTGCGGTTTATATCATAATTTGCCCTTGATGTTGTGCTTATGAACGTCATTTTCATTTGTTCTAATTCTTGGGAACCTCATTTGCACTTGTTAGTATGCTTAACAACCTCAATTGGCGTTGTTCGTGTGCTTAACAACATCTTTTGCCCTTGTTCTTGCCCTTAGCAACATCATTTACACTTGTTCTTGTGCTTAACAACCTCATTTGTCGTTGTTCTTGCGGTTTGCAACATAATTTACCCTTGATCTTGTGCTTATGAACCTCATTTGCATTTGTTCTTATTCCTGGGAACCTCATTTGCCCTTGTTTGCGTGCTTAACAACCTCAAATGGCGTTGTTTGTGTGCTTAACAACCTCAATTGTCGTTGGTCATATCCTTCCTAACCTCTTTTGCCCCTGTTCTGTGCTTAGCAACATCATTTACACTTGTTCTTGTGCTTAACAACTTCATTTCTCGTTGTTCTTCCGGTTTGCAACATAATCTACCCTTGATCTTGTGATTATTATCCTCATTTGCATTTGTTCTTGTTCTTCGAAACCTCATTTGCCCTTGTATGTGTGCTTAACAACCTCAATTGGCAGTGTTCGTGTTCTTAATAACCTCTTTTGCTCTTGATCGTGTGCTTATGAACCTCATTTGCATTAATGTTCTTGTGCTTAGGAATCTCGTTTGCCCTTGTTCGTGTGCTTGAACCTCAATTGGCGTTGTTCTTGTGCTTAACAACCTCTTTTGCCCTTGGTCTTGTGCTTATTAACCTCATTTGCATTTGTTCTTGTGCTTAGGAACTTCGTTTGCCCTTGCTCGTGTTCTTAACAACCTCAATTGGCGTTATTTGTGTGCTTAACAACCTTGTTTGCCCTTGATCTTTTGCTTATGAACCTCATTTGCATTTGTTCTTGTGGTTAGGAACCTCATTTTCCATTGTTTGTGTACTTAACAACCTCAATTGGCGTTTTTCGTGTGCTTAATAACCTCGTTTGCCCTTGATCTTCTGCTTATGAACCTCATTTGCATTTGTTCTTCTGTATAGGAACCTCAGTTACCCTTGTTTATTTGCTGAACAACCTCAGTTGGCATTGTTTGTGTGCTTAGCAACCTCTTTTGCCCTTGATCTTTTGCTTATGAACCTCATTTGCATTTGTTCTTGTGCTTAGGAAACTCATTTGCCCTTGTTTGTGTGCTTAACAACTTCAATTGGCATTGTTCGTGTGCGTAAGAACCTCGTTTGTCCTTGATCATGTGCTTATGAACCTCATTTGCGTATGTACATGTGCTTAAGAACCTCAATTGGCGTTGTTCGTGTGCTTATGAACCTCATTTGCATTTGTTCTTGTGCTTAGGAACCTCATTTTCTCTTGTTTGTGTGTTTAAAAACCTCAATTGGCGTTGTTCGTGTGCTTATGAACCTGATTTGCATTTGTTCTTATGCTTAGGAACCTCAGTTGCTTTTGTTTGTGTGCTTAACAACCTTAGTTGGCAATGTTCGTGTGCTTAACAATCTCTTTTGCCCATGATCTTGTGCTTATGAACCTCATTTGCATTTGTTCTTGTGCTTAGGAACCTCATCTGCCCTTGTTTGTTTGCTTAACAACCTCAGTTGGCATTGTTCGTGTGCTTAACAACCTCTTTTGCCCATGATCTTGTGCTTATGAACCTCATTTGCATTTGTTCTTATGCTTAGGAACCTCATTTGCCCTTGTTTGTGTGCTTAACAACGTCAATTGGCATTCTTCGTGTGCTTAAGAACCTCGTTTGCCCTTGATCTTGTGCTTATGATCCTCATTGGCGTATGATCTTGTGCTTAACATCCTCAGTTGGTGTTGTTCGTTTGCTTAACAACCTCTTTTGCCCTTGATCGTGTGCTTTTGAACCTCATTTGCATTTGTTCTTGTGCTTAGGAACCTCGTTTGCCCTTGTTCGTGTGCTTAACAACCCCAATTGGCGTTGTTCATGTGCTTAACAACCTCTTTTGCCCTTGGTCTTGTGCTTATGAACCTCATTTGCATTTGTTCTTCTGCTTAGGAACTTCGTTTGCCCTTGTTCATGTTCTTAACAACCTCAATTGGCGTTGTTTGTGTGCTTAACAACCTTTTTTGCCCTTGATCTTGTCCTGATGAACCTCATTTACATTTGTTCTTGTGCCTAGGAACCTCCTTTTCCCTTGTTTGTATGCTTAACAACCTCAATCAGCGTTGTTCGTGTGCTTAAGAACCTCGTTTGCCCTTGATCTTGTGTTTATGAACCTCATTTGCATTTGTTCTTGTGCTTAAGAACCTCCTCTGCCATTGTTTGTGCGCTTAACAACCTCAATTGGCGTTGTTCGTGTGCTTAACAAGTTCTTTTTCCCTTGATATTGTACATATGGACCTTATTTGCATTTGTTTTTGTGCTTAGGAACCTCATTTATCGTTCTTCGTGTGCTTAACAACCTCCATTGTCATTGTTCATATGTTTCTTAACCTCTCTTGCCCATGTTCTTGTGCTTAGCAACATAATTTACACTTTTTCTTGTGCTTAACAACCTCATCTATCGTTGTTCTTGCGCTTTGCAACAAAATTTGCCCTTGATCTTGTGCTTATGAACCTCATTTGCATTTGTTCCTATTCTTGGGAACCTCATTTGCCTTTGTTAGTATGCTTAATAACCTCAATTGGCGTTGTTTGTGTCCTGGACAACCTCTTTTGCACTTGATCGTGTGCTTATGAACCTAATTTGCATTTGTTCTTGTTCTTAGGAACTTCGTTTGACCTTGTTGGTGTGCTTAACAACCTCAATTGGCGTTGTTTGTGTGCTGAACAATCTCTTTTGCCCTTGATCTTATGCTTATGAAGAATATTTGCATTTGTTCTTGTGCTTAGGAACCTCATTTGTCATTGTTCGTGTGCTTAACAACCTCAATTGTCGTTGTTCATATGCTTCTTAACCTCTTTTGCCCTTGTTTTTGTGCTTAACAACCTCATTGGTAGTTGTTCTTGCGTTTTGCAACATAATTTGCCCTTGATCTTTTGCTTATGAACCTCATTTGCATTTGTTCTAGGAACCTCATTTGCCCTTGTTTGTGTGCCTAACAACCTCAATTGGCGTTGTTCGTGTGCTTAAAAACTTCATTTGCCCTTGATCTTGTGCTTATGAACCTCATTTGCGTATGTTCTTGTGCTTAACAACCTCAATTGGTGTTGTTCGTGTGCTTAACAACCTCTTTTGCCCTTGATCGTGTGCTTTTGAACCTCATTTGCATTTGTTCTTGTGCTTAGGAACCTCGTTTGCCTTTGTTCGTGTGCTTAACAACCTCAATTGGCGTTGTTCGTGTGCTTAAGAACCTCGTTTGCCTTTGATCTTGTGCATAAAACCTCATTTGCATTTGTTCTTGTGCTTAAGAACCTCCTCTGCCCTTGTTTGTGCGCTTAACAACCTCAATTGGCGTTGTTCGCAAGCCTAACAACCTCTTTTTCCCTTAATATTGTACTTATGGACCTTATTTGCATTTGTTTTTGTGTTTAGGAACCTCATTTGCCGTTGTTCGTGTGCTTAACAACCTCCATTGTCGTTGTTCATATGCTTCTTAACCTCTTTTGCCCATGTTCTTGTGCTTAGCAACATCATTTACACTTTTTCTTGTGCTTAGCAATCTCATTTGTCGTTGTTCTTGCGCTTTGCAACATAATTTGCACTTGATCTTGTGCTGATGAACCTCATTTGCATTTGTTCTTATTCTTGGGAACCTCATTTGCCCTTGTTAGTATGCTTAACAACCTCAATTGGCGTTTTTTTGTGTCCTTGACAACCTCTTTTGCACTTGATCGTGTGCTTATAAACCTCATTTGCATTTGTTCTTGTTCTTAGGAACTTCGTTTGACCTTGTTCGTGTGCTTAACAACCTCAATTGGCGTTGTTTGTGTCCTTAACAACCTAAATTGTCGTTGTTCATATACTTCTTCACCACTTTTGCCCTTGTTCTTGTACTTAGCAACATCATTTACACTTGTTCTTGTGCTTAACAACCTCATTTGTCGTTGTTCTTGCAGTTTGCAACATAATTTGCCCTTGATCTTGTGCTTATGAACCTCATTTGCATTAGTTCTTGTGCTTCGGAACCTAATTTGCCCTTGTTTGTGTGTTTAACAACCACAAATGGCATTGTTCCTATACTTAATAACATCAACTGTCATTGTTCATATGCTTCTTAACCTCTTTTGACCTTGTTCTTGCGCTTAGCAACATCATTTAGACTTGTTCTTGTGGTTAACAAACTCATTTGTCGTTGTTCTTGCGGTTTGCAACATCACTTACCCTTGATCTTGCGCTTTATTATCCTCATTTCCATTTGTTCTTGTTCTTCGAAACCTCATTTGCCCTTGTTTGTGTGCTTAACAATCTCAAATGGCATTGTTCGTGTGCTTAACAACCTCAATTGTCGTTGTTCTTATCCTTCTTAACCTCTTTTGCCCTTGTTCATGTGCTTAGCAACATCATTTACTCTTGTTCTTGTGCTGAACATCCTCATTTGTCGTTGTTCGTGCGGTTTGCAACATGATTTACATTTGATCTTGTGCTTATTATCCTCATTTGCATTTCTTCTTGTTCTTCGAAACCTCATATGCCCCTGTTTGTGTGCTTAACAACCTCTCTTGGCATTGTTCGTTAGCTTAACAACCTCTTTTGCCCTTGATCTTGTGCTTATGAACCTCATTTGCATTTGTTTTTGTGCTTAGGAACCTCATTTGCCCTTTTTTGTGTGCTTAACAACCTCAATTAGCATTGTTCGTGTGCTTAACAAACTCTCTTTCCCTTAATCTTGTGCTTAGGAACCTCATTTGCATTTGTTCTTGTGCTTAGGAACCTCATTTGCCCTTGTTTGTGTGCTTAAACGACCTCAATTGGCGTTGTTCGTGTGCTTAAGAACCTCGTTTGCCCTTGATGTTGTGCTTGTGAACCTCATTTGCATTTGTTCTTGTGCTTAGGAACATCATGTGCCCTTGTTTGTGTGCTTAACAACCTCAATTGGCGTTGTTCGTGTGCTTCAGAACCTCATTTGCCCTTGATCTTGTGCTTATGAACCAAGTTAAGCACACAAACAACCTGGTTTGCCCTTGATCTTCTGCTTATGAACATCATTTGCATTTGTTCTTGTGCTTAGGAACCTCATTTGCCCTTTTTTGTGTGCTTAACAACCTCAATTAGCATTGTTCGTGTGCTTAACAAACTCTCTTGCCCTTAATCTTGTGCTTAGGAACCTCATTTGCATTTGTTCTTGTGCTTAGGAACCTCATTTGCCCTCGTTTGTGTGCTTAACGACCTCAATTGGCGTTGTTTGTGTGCTTAAGAACCTCGTTTGACCTTGATGTTGTGCTTGTGAACCTCATTTGCATTTGTTCTTGTGCTTAGGAACATCATGTGCCCTTGTTTGTGTGCTTAACAACCTCAATTGGCGTTGTTCGTGTGCTTAAGGACCTCATTTGCCCTTGATCTTGTGCTTATGAACCAAGTTAAGCACACAAACAACCTGGTTTGCCCTTGATCTTCTGCTTATGAACCTCATTTGCATTTGTTCTTGTGCTTAGAAACCTCATTTGCCCTTTTTTGTGTGCTTAACAACCTCAATTAGCATTGTTCGTGTGCTTAACAACTGTCTTGCCCTTAATCTTGTGCTTAGGAACCTCATTTGCATTTGTTCTTGTGCTTAGGAACCTCATTTGCCCTCGTTTGTGTGCTTAACGGCCTCAATTGGCGTTGTTCGTGTGCTTAAGAACCTCGTTTGCCCTTGATGTTGTGCTTGTGAACCTTATTTGCATTTGTTCTTGTGCTTAGCAACCTCATTTGCCGTTGTTCGTGTGCTTAACAACCTCAATTGTAGTTGTTCATATGCTTCTTAACCTCTTTTGCCCTTATTCTTGAGCTTTGCAACATCATTTACACTTGTTCTTGCGCTTTGCAGCATAATTTGCCCTTGATCTTGTGGTTATGAACCTCATTTTCATTTGTTCTTGTGCTTAGGAACCTCATTTGCCCTTTTTTGTTTGCTTAATAACCTCAATTGGCGTTGTTTGTGTGCTTAACGACCTCTTTTGTCCTTAATCGTGTGCTTATGAGCCTCATTTGCATTGGTTGTTATGCTTAGGAACCTCATTTACCGTTATTAGTGTGCTTGACAACCTCAATTGGCGTTGTTCGTGTGCTTCGCAACCTCTTTTGTCCCTGTTCTTGTACTTAGCAACATCATTTATACCTTTTTTCTTGTACTTAACAACCTCATTTGTCATTGTTCATGCGTTTTGCAACATAATTTGCCATTGATCTTGTGCTTATGAACCTCATTTGCATTTGTTCTTCTTCTTCAGAACCTCATTTGCCCTTGTTAGTATGCTTAACAATTTCAATTGGCGTTATTTGTGTCCTTGACAACTTCTTTTGCCCTTGATCGTGTGCTTATGAACCTAATTTGCATTTGTTCTTGTTCTTAGGAAGTTCGTTTGACCTTGTTCGTGTGCTTAACAACCTCAATTGGCGTTGTTTGCGTGCTTAACAACCTCTTTTGCCCTTGATCTTATGCTTATGAACAATATTTGCATTTGTTCTTGTGCTTAGATACCTCACTTGCCATTGTTTGTGCAGTTAACATCCTCATTTGTCGTTGTTCATATGCTTCTTAACCTCTTTTGCCCTTGTTCTTGTGCTTAGGAACATCATTTGCACTTGTTCTTGTTCTTAACAACCTCATTTGTCGTTGTTCTTGCGGTTTGCAACATAATTTGCCGTTGATCTTGTGCGTATAATCCTTATTTGCATTTGTTCTAGGAACCTCATTTGCCCTTGTTTGTGTGCTTAACAACCTCAATTGGCGTTGTTCGTGTGCTTAAGAACCTCGTTTGCCCTTGATCTTGTGCTTATGAACCTCATTTGCGTATGTTCTTGTGCTTAACAACCTCAATTGGTGTTGTTCGTGTGCTTAACAACCTCTTTTTCCCTTGATCGTGTGCTTTTGAACCTCATTTGCATTTGTTCTTGTGCTTAGGAACCTCGTTTGCCTTTCTTCGTGTGCTTAACAACCTCAATTGGCGTTGTTCGTGTGCGTAACAACCTTAATTGTCGTTGTTCATATGCTTCTTAACCTCTTTTGACCTTCTTCTTGGGCTTAGCAACATCATTTACAATTGTTATTGTGGTTAACAACCTCATCTGTCATTGTTCTTGCGGTTGGCAACATAATTTACCCTTGATCTTGTGCTTATTATCCTCATTTGCATTTGTTTTTGTTCTTCGAAACCGCATTTGCCCTTGTTTGTGTGCTGAACAACCTCAATTGGCGTTGTTCGTGTGCTTAACAACCTTCTTTTGCCCATGATCTTGTGCTTATGCACCTCATTTGTATTTGTTCTTGTGCTTAGGAACCTCATTTCCTCTTGTTTGTGTGCTTAACAACCTCAATTGGCGTTCTTCGTGTGCTTAAAAACATATTTTGCCCTTGATCTTGTGGTTATGAACATCATTTCCATTTGTTCTTGTGCTTAGGAAGCTCATTTGTCCTTGTTTGTGTGCTTAACGACCTCAATTGGCGTTGTTCGTGTTCTTAAGAACCTTGTTTGCCTTTAATCTTGCGCTTATCAACCTTATTTGCATTTGTTCTTGTGCTTAGGAACCTTATTTGCCCATGTTTGTGTGCTTCACAACCAATTGGCGTTGTTTGTGTGCTTAAGAACCTCGTTTTGCCTTGATCTTGTGCTTATGAACCTCATTTCCATTTGTTCTTGTGCTTAGCAACCTCATGTGCCCTTGTTTGTGTGCTCAACAACCTCAATTGGCATCCTTCGTGTGGTTAACAACCTCGTTTGCCCTTGATATTGTGCTTATGGACCTTATTTGCATTTGTTTTTGTGCATAGGAACCTCATTTGCCATTGTTTGTGTGCTGAACAATCTCAATTGGCGTTCTTCGTGTGCTTAAAAACCTCTCTTGCCCTTGATCTTTTGCTTATGAACCTCATTTGCATTTGTTCTTGTGCTTAGGAAACTCATCTGCCCTTGTTTGTGTGCTTAACAACCTCAATTGACATTGTTCGTGTGCTTAACAACCTCTTTTGCCCTGGATGTTGTGCTTATGGACCTTATTTGCATTTATTTTGTGCTTAGGAACCTCATTTGCCGTTGTTCGTGTGCTTAACAACCTCAATTGTAGTTGTTCATATGCTTCTTAACCTCTTTTGCCCTTGTTCTTCAGCTTTGCAACATCATTTACACTTGTTATTGTGCTTAACAACCTCATTTGTCATTGTTCTTGCACTTTGCAGCATAATTTGCCCTTGATCTTGTGGTTACGAACCTCATTTTCATTTGTTCTTGTGCTTAGGAACCTCATTTGCCCTTTTTTGTTTGCTTAACAACCTCAATTGGCGTTGTTTGTGTGCTTAACAACCTCTTTTGTCCTTAATCGTGTGCTTATGAGCCTCATTTGCATTGGTTGTTATGCTTAGGAACCTCATTTACCGTTATTAGTGTGCTTGACAACCTCAATCGGTGTTGTTCGTGTGCTTCACAACCTCTTTTGCCCTTGTTCTTGTACTTAGCAACATCATTTACACTTTTTTCTTGTGCTTAACAACCTCATTTGTCATTGTTCAAGCGTTTTGCAACATAATTTGCCCTTGATCTTGTGCTTATGAACCTCATTTGCATTTGTTCTTATTCTTCAGAACCTCATTTGCTCTTGTTAGTATGCTTAACAACCTCAATTGGTGTTGTTTGTGTCCTTGACAACTTCTTTTGCCCTTGATCGTGTGCTTATGAACCTAATTTGCATTTGTTCTTGTTCTTAGGAACTTCGTTTGACCTTGTTCGTGTGCTTAACAACCTCAATTGGCGTTGTTTGCGTGCCTAACAACCTCTTTTGCCCTTGATCTTATGCTTATGAACAATATTTGCATTTGTTCTTGTGCTTAGATACCTCACTTGCCCTTGTTTGTGCACTTAACATCCTCATTTGTCGTTGTTCATATGCTTCTTAACCTCTTTTGCCCTTGTTCTTGTGCGTAGGAACATCATTTGCACTTGTTCTTGTTCTTAACAACCTCATTTGTCGTTGTTCTTGCGGTTTGCAACATAATTTGCCTTTGATCTTGTGCTTATGATCCTCATTTGCATTAGTTCATGTGCTTCGAAACATAATTTACCCTTGTTTGTGTGTTTAACAATCTCAAATGGCGTTGTTCGGGTGCTTAACAACCTTAATTGTCGTTGTTCATATGCTTCTTAACCTCTTTTGACCTTGTTCTTGGGCTTAGCAACATCATTTACAATTGTTCTTGTGCTTAACAACCTCATTTGTCGTTGTTCTTGCGGTTTGCAACATAATTTACCCTTGATCTTGTGCTTATTATCCTCATTTGCATTTGTTTTTGTTCTTCGAAACCTCATTTGCCCTTGTTTGTGTGCTTAACAACCTCAATTAGCGTTGTTCGTGTGCTTAACAACCTTCTTTTGCCCTTGATCTTGTGCTTATGAACATCATTTGCATTTGTTCTTGTGCTTAGGAACCTCATTTGCCCTTGTTTGTGTGCTTAACGACCTCAATTGGCGTTGTTCGTGTGCTTAAGAACCTCGTTTGCCCTTAATCTTGTGCTTATGAACCTTATTTGCATTTGTTCTTGTGCTTAGGAACCTTATTTGCCCATCTTTGTGTGCTTAACAACCTTAATTGGCGTTGTTCGTGTGCTTAAGAACTTCGTTTTCCCTTGATCTTGTGCTTATGAACCACATTTGCATTTGTTCTTGTGCTTAGGAACCTCATGTGCCCTTGTTTGTGTGCTTAACAACCTCAATTGGCGTCCTTCGTGTGCTTAACAATCTCTTTTGCCCTTGATATTGTGCTTATGGATCTTATTTGCATTTGTTTTTGTGCTTAGGAACATCATTTGCCCTTGTTTGTGTGCTTAACAACCTCAATTGGTGTTCTTCGTGTGCTTAAAAACCTCTCTTGCCCTTGATCTTGTGCTTATGAACATCAATTTCATTTGTTCTTGTGCTTAGGAACATCATTTGCCCTTGTTTGTGTGCTTAACGACCTCAATTAGCGTTGTTCGTGTGCTTAACAACCTCTTTTGCCGTTGATCGTGTGCTTATGAACCTCATTTGCATTTGCTCTTGTGCTTATCAACCTAATTTGCCCTTGTTTGTGTGCTTAAAAATCTCAATTGTCGTTGTTCATATGATTCTTAACATCTTTTGCCCTTGTTCTTATGCTTAGCAACAACATTTACACTTTTTCTTGTGCTTAACAATCTCATTTGTCATTGTTCTTACGCTTTGCAACACAATTTGCCCTTGATCTTGTGCTTATGCACCTCTTTTGCATTTGTTCTTATGCTTAGGAACCTCATTTTCTTTTGTTTATATGCTTTACAACCTCAATTAGCGTTGTTCGTATGCTTAACAACCTCTTTTGCCCTTGATTTTGTGCTTATGAACCTCATTTGCATTTGTTCTTGTGCTTAGGAACCTCATTTGCCGTTGTTCGTGTGCTTAACAACCTCAATTGTCGTTGTTGATATGCTTCTTAACCTCTTTTGCACTTGTTTTTGTGCTTAACAAGCTCATTTGTCGTTGTTCTTGCACTTTGCAACATGATTGCCCTTGATCTTGTGCTTACGAACGTCATTTGCATTTGTTCTTGTGCTTAGGAACCTTATTTGTCCTTGTTTGTGTACTTAACAACCTCATTTGGCGTTGTTCGTGTGCTTAACAACCTCTTTTGCCCTTGATCTTGTGCTTATGAACCTCATTTGCATTTGTTTTTGTGCTTAAGAACCTCATTTGTACTTGTTTGTGTGCTTAACAACCTCAATTAGCGTTGTTCGTGTGCTTAACAACCTCTTTTTGCTCTTGATCTTGTGCTTATGAACCTCATTTGCATTTGTTCTTATGATTAGGAACCTTATTTGCCATTGTTCGCGTGCTAAACAACCTCATTTGTCGTTGTGCATATGCTTCTTAACATTTTTTGTCATTGTTCTTGTGCTTAACAACCTCATTTGTCGTTGTTCTTGCGCTTTGGAACATAATTTGACCTTGATCTTGTGCTTACGAACGTTATTTGCATTTGTTCTTGTGCTTAGGAACCTCATTTGTCCTTATTTGTGTGCTTAACAAGCTCAATTGGCGTTGTTCGTGTGCTTAACAACTTTTTTTGCCCTTGTTCTTGTGCTTATGAACCTCATTTGCATTTGTTATTGTTCTTAGGAACTAATTTGTCATTGTTCGCATGCTTAACGAGCTCAATTGTCATTGTTCATATACTTCGTAATATCTTTTGCTCTTGTTCTTGTGCTTATCAAAGATGAAATATTATGTAGTTATAATTACAATTGAGCATATTTTAATTTCACAGCTGATTCTTTGGATCAAAACCGACATAAAGATTAATCATTGCTTAATCTGCACCGTCGACCTTTTGAATATATAGAAGGGATAATTAATTAAACGGTAGATGATATGGTTTTCTATTTTTATTTCTAGGTATATATGTACTCGGCAACCTAATTTAGCTTAGGCCAATTTAATTCTACCGAGTTTATTGGATCAAGAAACTTCTAAAAATATTACAAAATTGTTAAATAACCATATATATATAGAGAGAGTCGGACTATGGTACTCTATAGAGTAAAACGCGTTTGTACTCTATGTTATATTTCTATTTTTAAAGTTCAAATAGCCGATCCGAACTGCTCAACACGTTGTCCATATTGAAATGTGATTGGAGACCAAATTTTACATTTTTTGGAATTCTTTTTACTATTTATTAAGCCACTTTGAAAATCGCAGATCCACTATGAACAATAAAAGTAGCAAAAAATTTTGGACCATCGAATCTACGAATTTTAAAGTGGCTTAATAAATAGTAAAAAAATTCTAAAAAATGTAAAATTTAGTCTCCAAACACATTTCAATATGAAGAATATGTTGAACGGTTCAGATCGGATGTTTGAATTTTCAAAATAAAAATATAATACCATAAAGTAAAAACTTGTTTTACTCTATAAAGTACCATAGTCCAATTATATATACCAGTCAAATGCCCACGCGCTGCAGTGGAAATTGATATTATTAAATCACACTAATTAATCTCAACTTATTATAATCTCACAAATCGATAATTGTACCCCCATTACATACAAATTAAGAGAGACCTTGTAAACATTCACAATATATATATATATTTTTTGGCATTCAAATGACCATAGTCCTACATCATTTTGGATACACATGTTTGATTACGAATATAAAAGAACTCCTAAAATTCATTTAAAAGTTATCCCAATCCTTAAACAGCGGGTATGCAAACTACTCATAATTCCAAAATTTGTTGATAATGTAGAAGCAACACTCTGATATCCTTGTGTTCAACACCTTCGAGATAGCCTATCTATATGTTGTTGCCTCGGCTTGCAGTGGACATCAAGCCATTGTCTTTGATTTTCTGATTTCTTTCTTTTCTCATTCCACTCCATATATTGGTTCACATTTGTATCACAAATCACTTGAATAAACAAAACAAGAAAAAAAAAAATATCCATTAGAAATGCAAAAAAATCCAGTTATAGGGCATGCTTATAGCACCCTTTCCTTTATGCCTATTTCGAACCCTGCCGATAGTGGTATTTTCACTTTTGTTAACACCTGTAAATCTTTATGTGGTCAATAAAAATAGAGTATCAATGTATAATGAAGATACATGGAGTAGTACCAGCAGGTAAGCCAAAGGCAGCTAAGACACCTTTTTAACTTATAAAATCAATTTTCCCAAAAAAACTTCATCGGTAACTATAAATGAGTGAAAAGACAGCATGTATGTCAGCATATGAATATAAAAAAGAAACTTTTTATCAAATTTTCCCAGTGATTATCGACAAACTTGAAGTTTCACGCACTTTGTTTCGCAGTTGTGTGCTGGAAATGCTTGTGAATTTTTGTTGCAATGCCTCAACCACTTTATTCAACACATGGGGCAGGATTTGATCAGCAAAACCTATAAAAACAAAATTAAAAAATTAATATATTTTATCTCGTGTACATGAAAGAGAGTAAAATTATCAGGCACTTTCCAATGCACTATAGTCCATAGCAAAAAAACCATAATACCAAAGAAAAAATCCTTTGTCCTTTTTCCATTCTAATACTACCTAAGCAATATTTGAGAAATCAGGACGAATGTTGATAAGTTTAAAGGAATTAATTGGGCAAAAACAGTCTCTATTTATGAGGAATTAACATCACCTGAGATATCTCAAGCTTTGTGTTGATATATGGAAAATCCTAATTGTTAAATACTTTATGCACGAATATCAAAGCAAATAATACTGCCCCCTGCATTTTCAATAGACACAGAAAAAAGTTGGTCCTGCTTTAGATAAATTGAAAATTTGAGATATCTAAAAGAATAGGGACTCATTTATGAGGGGGATTATGAGATATTTTTTTCTTATTCTTTTGAGGCCAGTTGTATATGAAAAACAAACTTACAAATTCAGGCATGTCAGAATATGAGACATCAATGCACTCAAGTGCCTACACTTCTCCGGTAGCGCGAAGACATGTCCGGTGCCTATTGAGGGACAGCGTAGAGGGCCAGTGTTAGTTGAGCTTTGAGATTCGTATTTGATTGAGATTTTTCAAAAAGTCACGCAAAATATGAGATACATCTCAGAGAATGCGAATTTTGCTTTTGGGTGAGGGGACGGATTTTTGTGTTGAATATAAAATGTACATGTCCATTTGTTGAATATAAAATGGACAGCGCAGGGTTTTTATTTTATTTTGATATAATGTATTAAGTCTTCTAAGGAGTGTCTTTTGACTGATTTTCTTGATTTACATTTATTACTTTATTAGATGGTAATTTTTCACCGATAACTCTAAGAATTTATTCATCGATAATCCTAAAACTATTTTTATTACAGATTATTGAGAAATATAATGGAATTTGTTTCTCATGAAAAATATGATTAAACTATTGATAAGTTTTTGGAATATACTTCTTTGTAATAAAAATAGTTTTTGGGGTTATCAGCGAATAAGTCATCAGGTTATCGGTATCACATGACAAATTGAAATGCTAATATTTATCTTTTGCGTCTTCCTAATCCTAATCACTTTAATAAAACTATTCTTGCTTCGATATCACATGACTTGCAAAGCCTATCTATAAAACCTTACCTCTATAGTATTCTAATAAAACTCTTCTAACCTCTTTCAGCTGCAACCCTCTCGGAGGCAGTTCCAATGTTATGCACTATTGTAATTTCAAGAAAAAAAATAACAGAAGCCCCAGGTTAGTCTTGATCAAAACTAATAGATGCTTTTTGTTTAGAATAAATAAAATTGATAGACATATCCACATTTAGAATGTATATTTTAAACTAATAAATATTGTTTCATTTTATTCTTTTCCTTTTATCAAAAATCAGATTTATTGAATAATTCTTCCTTTCACATCAACATGCTTTTCTTACATTTTTGTTGAATAATTCTTTTCAACTAATATTCAAAATGCACACATCGTCCAGGTACAATTGTAACACAAAATAGTTATCGATGAAGGATCAAACCTTTGATCTCTTAAACCTTCCTTGCGCGGTTGAGAGAAGTTGCTCTCTGTCTGCTGCTATCTTCTCCTCTTCCATTTCTCAGAGAGAAAATTTAAGGGGATTAATGTAGTTGAGAAGTTGAGAATTAAGCAATAATTACAAGAAATTAAAGGAGAGTACTTGCCATACAAAGAAAAGTTACAAAGAATTACCAATATCATAATAAACTATACACCCCAATTAATAAAGCAAGTTAAATGATTGCGTGCCATCATAAAAGGTTCTATATAATGTACATATCAGGTGCATATAAGGTCTATACAATGCCGCCAGCTTGGCTTCTCATTTATTACCAGTGTTCACTTATCTTGAACTTCTATAACTTGGACTAATTTGTAAACATAGTTCAGGCATCTCAAGTGAGCTATTGATATGATGGTCAATAATTCACACCTTTTTTGAACTCACATATTAACATTATTTTATAGTTTTGCCATTGAAAATGGTACTTGGAGCAAGGGCAACATTGGCAGCAGCTAGCAGTTCTTCACGATCATCCTCTGGTTGTCCTAAAAACAAAGATAAAGCAAGTTAAATGATTGCAATCTAACCCAATTAATAATTGCGTGCACCATCATAAAAATCTGAATCAGATCAATTAGACCTACTAAACACAAATTACATCCATGCACCCATATATTTATTATTCTCAGCTTTATTGCACAGCTTTTCTGATAAGATTACTGTTTGCTGCAAGGTATGACTGATTTCTTGCAACATAAATGATTTGAACAATTCAGCTACAACCAGTAAATAAACACTTTATATGCATGGAAGTACCTGAAATGCCAAAGGCGAGCCAATGACTACTATTGCTCGAGCGTTACACTATCATTCAGAGAATTTCTTTACTGGAGGTCTTCCAGGCCTAATGCTGGAATCAGATATTAGAAAGGTTAGAATAACAATAGCGGAGATCTTTTATTGCATTACAGTAGCAAATATTTTTGTAACATCTGTATCACTACAACATATATCAATAGCCAACAGAAGAGCCCTTTTATAAGCTCTATAAAAAGGGTTTGAAACAAAAACGCCAGTAACTAAGTAAAAAATCCAGTACCTTGATTGGGTTGTGAGCAAAATCACAAACACAAAGATGAAAGAGGGGAGAAAACCTCACCTCTCCGGTTGATCACGAATTCGAACCCTAGGTGCTTATCACCTTTATATGCTGCTAAAAAAGACACGTAACAATGACTTAGCGAAGCGCTAGAAAAATTTGCATCAAATTTTCAAATTAATTGAAAAGGCACATTAATATAAAAATGAAGAAGAATATCTCTGAACACAAAAAAACAGCACAAGATCGCGATTCCTTCCGAGATAGCGCTGAAAAAGCTTAACCGTAAATCAGTTCAGAAAAGGCAAAAATAAACAAAAAAAAATTGAGGTCGGTGAGAATATATTAGAGAGAGAAAGGAAAAACGAAAAGAAAAATAAGAGATAAGGGACAAGTGCTTACCTATAAAACTGGGAGAGGAGTGCCAATAAACAAGCAGTGCTAACCCTGTATATATAAAAAAAAAGAAACCTAGAGTTGGTACAATAGTTGCACATCTTCCCTGTACCGGTATCACAACAAATGAACCAAATTATTGTCTAATCAGCATACGACTACCCCAGATATCAATTAACATTATAATCCTCGTGATTTATCACTAACAATACAGTACCATAAGCTGGTACAATAGTTGCACATCTTCCCTGTACCGGTACGTACCTTTGGATGTGCAAGAAGAACAACAGCTAGTTCATTCCACTGCGAGGTGAGAGAACTGATCAATAGAGGAAGCATGCAAGCACCTAGAGTTGTGCGAATCATAGCAGTATCAATCAGGGTGAAGAATATCAGATCCATGACTTGCTCCAATACTTGGACATCATCTAGCAAAACCTGAATAAGATATAAATAAATAAATAAAAAATCAAAATGATTTTGTTCAAGTGCCCTTTTCCCAATACCAAGAGAGCAAACTGCAAATTCACAATTAAAAATTAATTAAAAAATTGCAAATTCCTTGAATAACAGAAGGGCAATGGCAAACTGAAAAGCTTGCCGTACAAGAACCCCTTTGACTATGGTACGCTTCGAAACAACATTTTTCACATATTCTTCCCCTTTTGGATGCAGTCGGTACTCATCCCATCCATTCAAATAGAGGGTTGGGTCCCAAAAAAATATGCATGCTATTAGTAGTGGGAGATATATATCATCTCTATGATAATGAAATTAATGACTAAAATTAAGTGGCTAATTATTCCTCACAAAGTGTGAAATAACCTCAACTACCTCGGCCTGAGTTTTTAGTAGGAGCATCAATGATACTTTTTTATTTGTTTATTTAATCAGTATTATATGATAGATATATATAGTTAAGATTTTTTTTTCATAAGCTTATGAGATTAGTTTGTGTGTCGTGTCATTTCTTTCAGATGATAGTTATAGCACGCGACACACAAGTAAGTTATATAACGCAAACCATTTACATTCTGTAATCACAAGAAATAGAAATTTACAATAATGTTTCTAAAGCAATATAGGTTCTCTGTGATATTAATTTTAGTGGATTATTTATGCATTTAGATTCCATAAATCAATTTTACAAAGCCAAAATTGAGGGAGTTCAAGTGCACCATTTTTTATCTTCGTTTTTAAAGTATGAATAGTTGATCTGAACTACTTACCAAGATATTCATAATAAAATATGCTTGGAGATCAAATTTTATATTTTTTAGAATTTGTTTACTATTTTGTAGATAGGTACAAAATCACTGTTTTAAGGAGATTTTGGACCATCTGATAAAGTGATATTGTACCAATGTAAAAATACAGTAAAAAAAAATTTTAAAAATATAAAATTTAGTCTACAAGTATATTTTTATTATGAAGATCATGTTGAATGGTTTAGATCGATTGTTTGAATTTTGAAAACAGAGATAAATGATGTGGAGCATATTGGAACACAAAATAATAGTGCATTCGAACCCTTCTCAAATTGAGGTTAATTTAAATACGAAAAATAGATCTCATCACCATAATTAAATGGAAATTTACAATAAGATTTTCTAAGATTTCATAGGCAATGTGGGTGCTCTGCGCGATGGCTGCAGTTAATATTTTTTGCAGTTAGAAAATGTAAATTATTTTTTTATATTCTGATATTCAACTACAAAAATTAATTAGTAAATTATTTAGAGGACTCAAATATTTCATTATTTTCGTGCTCCAATTATATCTTACATTTTTATTTCTATTGTTAAAGTCCAAATAAGCGGTTTGAACGGCTCAGCATAATCTCCGTATTAAAATTATTGTTTTTGGGTAGTTTCAAATCTTTTAAAAAACAGTGATTTTATACCTATCTAAACAAATACTAAAAGTTCCAAAAAATAAAGAATTTGATTTCTTGAATACATAATATTAGATCATGTTGAGCAGTTCAAATTAACTGTTTAAATTTTAAAATCGAAAATAATAATATGACATATGATTGTGATACAGAATTAATGGGCATTTGAGCCCTCCTCGTTATTTATTTACATGGCAATAAAATACATATATTAATTTAAAAATATTGTCGAAATAATATATCGTCGAAGAAATATTTTGTAGTCGTTATTAAGATGGAACTAGAAATATAGATATGGGCCATATAGCATCCTGTTTCTATTTTTTCGAATTCTGATCCATTAAGGTCCTATTCGGCACGCCACAATTCCGTGGGAATTAAAAGAATTGGGGTCGATTTCCTTTTTTTTTTTCCAGCTCCGTTCGGCTAGCTAATTATTTTCCGATGGGTTCTCATATGCATCCCCCAATTGTTCCCATATTAGTGCAATTTTATGGGAAAAAAAAATCATCTCGGACTCAATTATTTTTTTTCCCAAATCTTCTCTCTCATCAAACTTCTCTCACTTCACGTGGTCCAGAATCTATATATAAAGATCCGGGTTGAAATTGATTTTTAGTTGTGGGACTAACTAGTTGAGATAAGAGACTAGATAATGCATGCATGTGACTATGGGTCCCTGATTTCTTTATCACGGATTTTATGTGGCTATCTTTCAAAGTGTATATTATTGGTTGGTATAATTTGTTTTACAATTTGAAGGACAATGTTGACTCGGTCAAAAAATGAAGGTGGATTAAAATATATTTGATTATATGTCACTAATTAAATAAACAAAATTAGAAAGCATTTTGACATTATCCACATATTATTTTATGTTGGTGTATATCATTCTTTTGGTGTTGTATATATTATGTAGTGCTCTAATTTGTATTATTTTTAAGATGGTGTTACTTTATTTTAGAATGCACTGAGTCATAATTATATTTTTAATTTTTTAATTTAACTACTTAATTTCTCCTTATTAATAATGTTAAGATGTGTCAAAATATAATTTAACTACTTAATTTCTTATTTATTTGTACATTTTTTAGTAATAATTTGTATTAGAAATGTTTCATCTATTTAATATTATTATTTAATTAATTTTATTAATTTCATTATTATAATTTATTAATTTATTAATTAAATTGTAAATAATTTTTGGGTGATTGAATAACAAGCTTACTTTACAAGTATTGTTATGTTATTGTTTAATTGATTTGATTTAATTTAATTAATAATTATGTTATTGATATCAAGTATTTTATAAAAAAAAATAGAAGTTCCCACAATTATTCCCACAGTACAACCGAACACTCATTCAGTACATTCCCATAATTATTCCCGTCCATACTTATGAGCATAGGTTCCCGCAAATAAAAAAATAAATTTTCGAACCCGTCAAATCCCATCCCGCACAATCCCATGACAAACGAACAAGCCCTAAAGTAACTCAAACCGCGGAATTGATTCGAATTCTGATCCGGTCGGATCCAAACTTAAACTTTTAGTTACCTGAGGATCCGAACCCGGTTAATTTATGGGAAAAAAAATGAAAAATGGCGATTCCTCTCATGGGCTGACAGCGGCAGATTCGGCCCATATATAATTCAAGTCCATTTGACACTAAATAGCCCAATGCCTGATTAAAAAAAGAAAGCAAAAACCCATCTCAGCCGTTTGTTTTTCATCCGACGGAGATATGATGTCTCTTCGTCTCTAATGCCAAGGAGGATTCGATCAACGGTTCAGATGCAATACGATTGTTTAGTGGGTCCATTCAAGATTGATTGGATACATATTAAAACTCAAAAATTACCATTTGCATTTCCATTTTTATCAGCAATAAATTTATTTTAATCGGAGAGGAAGTAAATTTCCCCAATTCGGTGTTTCTTTCGCGAAAGGTGAAGAGATTTGTTCTCATATCGATTTCCGATTGATTAGTTGATCCATGTGATGTGAGTTCTATACTTCGCTTCTTTCTTTCTTTTTTTTCGTTTCTTTTTTCTTTTCCTTTGGGAAGTAGTTCGATCGGAAATTAATCTGCAACTCTTCTGTTTAATTTAGATCTTTCGAAGTATTTTAAAGGTTAACGGTGTATTTCTCTATGCCAAATATTGATATTTGAATGTTCCTTCTTTTGTTTTCCGATGACGCTAGTTTGGGAACTGCGAAGCAAAATCAAGAGGTATAGAATAAGTTGGTTATTTTGATAGAAAGGTGCTGTGTTCTTTTTTGTAATTTCTTAATAACGATTACACTTTTAGGTATTTTTCTTGTAATTTCAAATATTATGAATTCGTTGTTTTTTCTCTGTTTACTATTCTTTAATTAGGTGGTTATTTTCTGTATGCCATTAATCCGTCAAATCAAATTAACTTTAGCACATCAAATCTAATTGTCGTGCTATGATTTTAAATTTTGAATCGCAGTTAAGATCTTCGTTGGAAAATGTATATAGGTTTATTTTCCTCTTAAGCAATATCTTTCTAGTTTGCTAAATAAGAAAGAACAGTGCTCTTTTTTCCATGTATGGGTTATGTTTGGAGCTCTGCACAGTAGCTCCAAACTTTTTGTGCTTTTTTTTTTCTTTTCCAATTTGGTAGCATCGTTCCTTTATCTATTTTAAGAATTTTCCAATTTGATAGTGCCTCTATGCCCTTTCAAAATTAATAAAAAATAAAAATAAAAAATACCATATGTTCCTTAAATTTGTGCGGTTTGTAATTCATTAGGCTTGTATGGTTTTTGTCTGGATTAAGGCTGAATTAGGGGTCAAATACCCAGTAGGTCTGAAAATTTGTTCATCTAAAATATATTTTTTTCTGTTAATTTTACTGGATCCTTACATAAATCTATTATGCTTTTCTTACAAGTCTGGTACTAAACGCTTAAAACCAAGCATGAGATTTAGAAAAGGAAGCCAAGTGGAGGTGTTTCATTCTGGCAGCTGGAGGCCGGCTGAGATTGTCTGTGGCAACGGCCATACATACTTGGTACGGTACAATAACTGCTGCTTCTCTTCTTCTGCAAACAAGAAAACAGATGAAGAGAAGGTGCAAAGGAAGGTGCTCAGGCCACCTCCTCCTAAAAAGGAAAAAGCTGACAAGTGGGCCCCAGGTGACCTTGCTGAGGCGCTTGTGCACGGCTCTTGGAAACCGGTAAAGGTGACAGGTCTTGCATATGGGAATGAGTATTATTTCATCTCGCCATTGGGTCAATGTAGAGAGGTAGCAGTTAAGAAAGCAAACCTGAGGCGGAGGTTTATGTGGCTTAATGGCAAATGGGTTACAATTAAAGAGGTATAACATAACTGATGACATGATTTCATTTTTATCTTTTACATTATCAAACTTTGTGTTGCATAACTATGTCAAGTATAAATGATGGGTTGTCTAGCCAGTTGTGGTGCTGATTAGGTCAGATTTTGGTATAAATTCGGGAATAATATAGTTTTTGTCAGACTAAAAATATTTTTCCCCTTATTTGTTTTCCCCTTTCGTAGTGTATTTGATGGGGGAAGAACCGTTTTACAGTTTTGAGGTTCTAAACGGGGAATAATGGGAATCAATTGATTTGGGTCTTGGGCTGCAAGATGAAGATCATTGAGGCACAAATTGACCTTCATTTCATTTCCAAACTGTTAATGTATCATCTCATGTTGCAATTATTTGTACATTTTCATTCGTTCTCACAATTTCTCCCCAATTAACAGGAATCTGGAGATTTAAAAAACTCGAAGAAGAGAAAGCTATCAGAAGCGGCATGTGCAAAAATTAGTAACAAGCTGCACAGGAAATGTGATAATAATGAGAGCACCGTATCCTCCACTGGGAGCTGCAGTACCAGTGGTAGACCATACCAGTACCAGGTGTGTTGCTATGCTGAGAATGATGCGGTCAGTTCATTTGTACCAATGAACCAAACCTCTGTTTCTAAAAAAGAAAAGAGGGATCAAGAAATGGAAAGAGAGGCACATAAGCTAGAGGTGGATGCGTACCAGGCAACCATGGCCGCATTACATGCAAACGGGTCTATTAGTTGGGAACAGGAGGCTTTGCTATCTAATCTTCGTCTTTTGTTAAATATCTCCATTGATGAGCAGCAAAATGTACTTCGGAGTCTAGCATCTTCAAGATAGATTTCAGAAACATGGAAACTATTTCCTTGATTTAGTCAATACCTTGACATGTAGGTTCAGAGCTGAGCATAAATCTTAACTTTTTTTCTTAGGTGTTTTTTCTCTAGGTTGTTAAGTTGAATGTAGAAAGAAGAGTGAGCAAGTGTAGGAAAATTTGTTATTCGCTAAATATATATAGGTATAAATATCTAATCTGATCATTTCTGGCAGTTTTTACTACTTTTTTCAGAACAAAAAAAGTTCTGCTGGTTAATTTTCTGGAAACAAAGTTGAAGGGTTTCTATGAAGAAAGTTCTTTTTCTTTTGTTGATTGGATCCTAGTTTGTTCATTTTGCATAATCTGGCAAGTGCTTGATTAGTTCTGAAAGAAGCATGGTTCCATTACCATTAGGCGTCTTCATTGCACTGTTTTTTGCAATAAACTAGCAATTCCACCATCGAGAACTGGTACATTGATTTTGCTTTTGGAGAAATCCGGCACTCAAACTTTGCTGTTTCTTTTTTGTACCTCATTTTTTTGTCCTCTTTTTTTTTTCAAGAGAGTTGTGCATCAACCTTGCTCGCCTTGAAACTTGGTCAATATTTGATCTCCTCACGGTTGGAACATTCCTTGCATTTCCAAAAGACTCCATAATTAGAGCTGCACAAAAAATTCGTAGTTTGTAATTTGATTCGATTTTGATTCGAAAAAACTCATAAAAAATTTGATTCGAAATTGAGTTCGTTCGAAATTAATTCAAACCAAACTCAAATTGGAGGTAAGTTTGATTTGGTTTAGTTCGTTTGCAGCCGTATCCACAATAGCATAATCAAAAAGAAAAATAAATTTTTGACAATTGAACATGCATCCTCTTGAAAGAGACGAGGGTTTGTGTTAATGCTCCATAATAGCATAATCTAAGAGAAACACAAAGAAAGAGAAGGTCAAATCTCTGTACAAATTTAGCTATTTTTGTCATTTTGAAATTGGAGTGTATAATAGGTGAAATTTTAGGATGACTCTTTTCTCTTCTTCCATTCCTTTTAACGTCATGACAATACAATTTAAAACCATAAATCCAACAAAATAAATTTAAAATATATATATATATATATCGCCGAAGAACAAAAAGGTTATAGTGATGAAAATAAAACTATACCATACATAAAACGAACAAAAATAAGATTAAGCTAAAATGGAATTAAAATTAAAATTATAATTGGAATTATTGACAATAAGTTATCATAATAATCTTGTTGATATTTTTCAAGTAAAAAAACGTTTCAAAAATAATAACAAATTTTATACATATATTGTTGAATTTATTATAACTAATATAAAATAATTTGTAATTAATCACCATCATCAATCATATACAAATAATTGACAGTTTACACTATTTGTCTGTTATTTATTTTTCTTATTATTTCTTAATGAAGTACAAATTAAGTCAAACTTAACAGGAAACTCATGCCATTAAAGTGCTTGACTTTTCTTATAATTTTGTAGTAATATATATTGAGTAGAAGTGTAGAACTAGGGTGTTCCTAACTTCACCAAGTTTTTTTGTGAACTCAACTTTTAAATCTATCGAATTGGCATCAAACGACGAATCCAAACCTTTGACATCCTTCTGCATAATAAGTGATGCGTCTACATGTGAAAATTTTTAAGTTTCAAATTAATTTAGTATAAAGTCAAGTGGTCAAAATTAGAAGGTTTATAAATTATTTTTAATGCATTCATTTTTTGGACACCTTTTGACCACTTGACTCTATACAAATTTAATTTTAAATTTTAAATTGTTTGCATGTAAACGCATCATTCGTAAGGTAGAAAGATTTCAACAGTTTGAATTTGTCATTTGAAATCAATCTGATAGGTTTTAGAGTTGAGTTTACAAAGGGCTTGGTGAACTTAGGAACACCTTAGTTCTACTCATATATGTTTATTATGATAAAATAACTTATAAAATAAATCATGAATTGACATATTCATCTAATATTTTGACATTGCAACTGATATTTAAGTAGATGGTTAAGGTCAACAGGTCATAGCGGATTTAAATATGTAATTTATCTAAGAAATTGTAGACTTGAACAATACAAGCAAGGGAGCAGCTTGGGTCCGATGTTCATCAGACTCAAACTGAGTTCACTGGGTTTCATAACTGTCTGATCCGCTATAAGACATGTGTGTTGCTTTAATATCCGTGCACACATATCTTGAAGCGGATCGGACGGTTATAGAATCTATCACTGATTTTGCTAGCTGTGACAGTGCTAGTTACTTATTTTATTCTAGCTAGTTTCATTACTCATTTTGTCATTTCAGTAACTTTAGCTATAGCTTTTTTGTCATATTGCGGTTCTGTTATGAACCAGTGTTATGCCTATTTGGTTTTACTTTTTGATAATGAGATTTTGTCCCGTTGATTATTGTATGAACTGTTCGTTTCTATATGAAACCAGTGGGGTTATTCACTTTTGTCACAAAAAAAAGAATCTATCACTGATGGACATCAGATCAAGCTGCTCCCTATAAGTAAATATTATTTCACTTTCATCACTAAAAAAAATAGAGAATTTCTTTAAATAATAAATATTATTTTCGTTCGACTCTTTAAAAATAGAAAATAGAAAATTTGATAGTTGATGCTTTCACCGATCTGGTACCGGTACCGGTAGTACGAGATGAGTACGGTCCACATGGCTACATTCTGAGTGGGTCCCCGCTTGCACGCATATTAGCAGTGGAGGCGACTTGTGTGTGAAGTATGAAAACTTTTTTTTTAGGTTTGGTCCGGTGTATTGAAATGAACCGGTTGTTTGGAACCGGACCAGACCACTTGTGTTTTGGATCCAGATCGGATTGGACCGTAGTTAGAAATAGGTCTAATAAGAGTTTGGATTGAAACTTTTCACTAGAACCGTGTAGAACCAGACTAGACTAACTCGTAGAACCGTGTAAAACCATATCCGACCAAACCTGAACCGCACCGTGTAGAACTGGACCGGACTGCTCACTAGAATTTCAGTTTTTTTTATTTATAATCTCTGTCAATTAATCGTTAAAACTATATCAATATATATAAATTATATTATCTGAAAACTAGACTTTAATATTTTTATTTTTATATAAAGAAAATAAAAATTCATGTAACTATTTTTTCTAATATTAAATTTTGAAACTAGGACCATTCAGTAGAATTTCAACTTCGTCACTGATTTTTTTTTTTTAACCATTTAACTTGTTTCTAAAAAAAAAAAAAAAAAAGCAGACATGTGGACTTCTACGGACCAAATCGGACCAAACTATGTGAATCTGAATTATGATTCTTGCACGGATTTGGACCAACTATTTCAAATTAGACCCGTCAAATCCGGATCGTTTAGACCGTGGATCTGTAGAAACTGTGGACCGGACCGTTTACAATACAGCAGGACCAATGCACGAAAAACGAACCCTATTATAATTAATAAAAGCGTTGAAAATGGTAAACGGATCCACCTCTGCGTAAGCAAACTTTTTTTATTTAGAAGTATGGAATTTAAGGAATAATTTTATATAAATCTGGATTTGTCTATTTTAGATCAAACGTTAAGGGTCCTATAAACAGCGACTGGTGTGTTGTTCCAATAAAAACATGCAGATGTAGAATTAATCGTAATTAGTAAATCTAAATTAATTAAACAATTCATTTTTAGCTAAATAGTCTGATAGCAACAGAACCGGTTTTTATTTTCTGTACAATAAAAACAAATAAACCAATTGAATTGAAATCTCAGTATTAAAAAAAATAACAATCAATTAAGGATCCACATGATATTCTTGTGTGTATTTATTTATTTATAGCTGAATATTTTTAAAGACATTTGTTGTCTAATATAATGTAACAGTTGTTTTTTAATATTTTTTTAATCAATACAATTGCCAACGGACTTTCAATCAAATATATATATATATATTAACCAAAATAGCAGGATCGCTACACACTATGGTGTTTCGGCGGTTCTAATTGTATTCGTATCCTCTGCAGTAACTCAATAGATAATCTGGTGAGTTAATGCATCTAGATCATCCGATCTGCTTTAAGAACTATGCAGACTAGATTCACACTAATATTGAAAAATTATGTGTTAAAATTAGACGGCAGATTGACTCCATTTAAAATCAGACAGTCGAGATGTATTAACTCAAAAGATTTCCTGAATGTTGAAGTAATAGCCATGCGCTAATCAAACATGATAATAACACATTCTCTAGAATGATATTCTCAGACATTACATTTCCTGGAATCTTTCTATTTCCGGGAATGATCTATAACGCAAACTAAACGCCCCTTGAGATAATACAGAGGATACGTGTTCGTTCTAATGTGGTAATGTGTGTTCGTTCTAATGTGGTAATGTGGACAATTATTATTTTCGGTACAAAACAAAACAAAATCTCTGATTACAGAGCCGCTCAGATTCAAGCAAGAAAACCATCTACTGAAATATTTTTATTGTTAAGTTATATTATAAAATAGATTATGATATATTTTTACAGAAAACTTTGCGAATTTAATCATCGATAGCCTTACGCTTATTGTTAATACAAAAAAATGTAATTACCTAATATTCAACAGTTTTACTTTTTTATATTTCTTATTTTTTGTATTAATTAAATGGGAATATTAGATACTTTTATGTATAATATACTCAGCAATGTACATGATGTTTTTTCTGAACCAGCCTATCAATTGGTCTCTAATATTATTGTTATGACCTCTTTCTAGGGGTGTAAACGGATACGGATTATGAGCGGATTACGGATAATCCGCTCTGAATCCGCTTATTATCCGTATCTGGATTAAACGGATACGGATACTTGCGGATATGGATACGGATAATTTTGGTATATGAAAAAATAATATGGATACGGATACGGATAATTAAGGATATAAACGGAGCGGATATCCGTATATATCCGGATCCGAAATTTAATTTTTCAGCAGTTTTCAATTCATTTCACCCTTGCGAAGTTCCAAAAAAACATACATCTTCGTTTAAGTTCAAGAATTCTGGTAAGAAAATCATATAATCTATTAGAGTAATGGATTGGTTATCTAAACCAATAAGCAATTAGTCATGCATCATTGTCATTGTGCAAACTTAAAATGTCCATTAAATTTTTGTCAATTTAAGTAATCAAATTAGGTAATTTAAAATTATGAAATTTAGTAGAATTACTTAATATCCGACAATTATCCGTTCCATATTTGTATTCGAATCCGTATCCGTGGATTATCCGTTCCGTATCTGTATCCGTTTAAGACGGATATGATTTTTTTGATATTCGTTTACTATCCGTATCCGTATTCGTATCCGCTTGTTGAAAAACGGATATGGATATAGTATTAGCATTATCCGCTCCGAATCCGCTCCGTTTACACCCCTACCTCTTTCTAGTGCAAATCTAGAAAAAATAATTTTTACTTTATTATTATGAGAATAAAATATCTCTGAATATATATTTTATTACTCCCCAATCCACTTTAATTTTATACGTGGATTGTGGAGTAAAATCTAAATGTCATGTTCTCTGAATATATATTTTCATTATTTGATTGTGGAGCAAAAGTTTTCCATATTGAATTAAAATAAATCTTAAGGTCATGTTTGATTGTGGAGTAAAATTAATGTGGATTAAATTGCTTATCTTCATGTTACTTCTCATATTTTACATTTTGTTTGATAGTTGAAGTCATGATTTAAATAAATCTATTTTGTGGAGTAAGATGTTAAAAAATGTGTATATTTTTATGACAATAGGCTATAAAAGTAGAGTAAGTGCAGAATAAATTAATCCATCTAGAAAGATAGAATAAATTACTCCAAATTAAGTCATCTCTTACTTCAACTTACTCTTCTAATTTTACTCCTCTAAATAAAGAAAGAAATAATATATTAGGTCAGCCATCTATTTGACCTGTAGCCTTATAGGCTATATAGTCCGAAATTTTTATTTATATCATATTAAAAAAAAGGGGAAATTTCATGTATATCCCTCAAAAGTTTCAATATTACGTATTTATCCCTCCAAAATCAATAATTACATATTTATCCTTAAAAATTATAGAAACTCACATATTTGTCCAATCTAACTCTATTATATATCAAATATCTCTAAAAAATAATTAAATAATATTTTTGAAACATTAAAATTTATTTTAAATATTAATTAATATTGTAAGGACAATTATACATTTCATCTCTCTCTTTAATTTGTTAAATCGCCCTTTAATCTATTCAGTGCAATTTGTTACTGTACGGTTCAGTTCTGGTCTGGTACTGGTACAGTTCAATGGTGGTATTGATAGGGTACGGTTCAATACTGGTACGACTATGTACTGATACTAGTGCGTTTTAATACTGCTTTCTAACACACTGACCTTAGAAAGAAAAATAGAAGAAGGGTAAAATGAGAATACATAAAAAATTAATGTTAAATATAATGAATTGGACAAATATGTGAGTTTCTACAATTTTTAAGGATAAATATGTAATTATTGATTTTAGAGGGATAACTACATAATATTGAAACTTTTGAGAGATATACATGAAATTCTCCTAAAAAAAAAAAAAAGCAAAACAACTACAATATTTCAAAAATCGAAAATCTACTACATCCGTTAATTAAATTGGCGAACTTAAAAAGAGCGAATTTGCCAATTCAATCGGTGGACTCAGACTGTGGTCACCTTTTTTTTCTTTGTTTTTTTAACAGACGGTATTGAAAGAATTTTTTATTGATGTCAAAGAATTGAGATGGATGTCAAATTTTAACATATCCATTTTTAATTGGCGCAGACATGAGGTGAGAGAGAAAAAATTTAGACCATATTGTCCTTATTTGGTGAAGGAAACCACTGCATTTCAAAATTTTAATTTTGTGGGACCCATAAACAAAAATTACTTGGAGATAACTTTGTTTATTTCTTTGCTTTCATGTTGAATTAGAACTTTTGTTTTCATGGGACCCATCGGCACCTGATTGAGACTGATCAAATGTCATACCCCTCCACATTAATAATTGCTAAAATAAAATAAAATAAAAAGTGCAGCGTTATCTGCTATTCAATTGGTGGATATAGTAAATTTTTAATTTTTTAAAAATTGTGACTGTTTAGTTTATTTTTTATTTGAATATGGTATAAATAAATTTTTTTGGCTATATAGCCTTGTAGCGAGACAGATGTTGTGGTTTTATCCAACTGTAGTTTCTTAATGACCTGCTGGGTGTATATAAACCGGAATCATTCATCTCAGATGCAACGAAATAAACGGTCCATGCTTATCTGTTTACCAACTTGTAGATAGGATTTATTTATTTGACCTCTTTAACTTTTTTCAACTGTAGGATCCTGTTCGGCCTCCACTTGAGATTAAGAATAATTGAGATTAAGAATAAATGTGGACATAAAATTTGAACTAAATTTTACTATTTACGTGGAAAAAAAATATTCAGTTGAATATTAAGATCTATTCAGATGAATATTAAGATCCTGTTTGGCCGCTCCACTGTTCTCGTGGGAAAAGAAAAATTCAGTTCAACTGAACTTTTTTTTTCCACATAAACAGTAATTTTTTGTTCAATTCCCGCGCCCATGTTCATTCCCAATGGCCTGCTGAACAGGCCCTTAGAGCCTGTTCGGCTGTCAGCCCAATTTTTACTGTTCACGTGAGAAAAAAATTCAGTTAATTTTTTTTCCCACTTGAACAGTAAAACACAGACATGTTCCTGTGCCCATTCCTATTCCCAGGCTGCAGCCGAACAGGTCTTAAATGGGTTTTGAACTGAATTTTTGTTTTTTCATGTGAACAGTAAATGGGCTGAACAGAGCCTAAATAATTTCTATTTATTTCCGGGCATTCAAATATTATTAAAAGGCCATGTAAATTTCATCTCAGCCTGAATTCGGTCGTTCTCACAAATATTAAAATACCTTATATATTTCCAGTGACGATTTTTGTCAAAAGCAGTGGAGTTGTTGTAATACAACTATTTAGAGAATATGTATGGTTACAAATTATAAATAAATAATTATTATAGTCTCCGTACTTTTAAAAATTTCGCAAATAACAATAGAAGAACCATCCCACTAATTATATAGTCCATCTTTTTTCAGTTTTCGCAGCATCAATTTTCATAGATATAAATATTTGGAAATAATATATTAATACTTAAAAAACATATTAATATTTTGATGTGTAACTTATTATTATCATCTTTTTTTCAGTTCTCTAATTATAGTCCCCGCGTTAATCTCTCTTTAATGAAGTAGTTGATGACCTCGTGTCCTCGCATCAACCTTCTCCAATTATCCCTGAGTCAACCTTCCTCTAACAAAAATAGTTGATCTTATAGGTATAAATATTTCAGTGCATATGAATAAATATTTATAATACTTGATATTAATAATTTCAGACGTCATCGTCATATGTAAAAAAATACTTGCAAATATAAGTATAAATAATTGCATGACGAGGTATAAATATTTGAGTGATGATGAGTTTGAAAGTGTTTCATCATGGATCTTATTTGAAAGAGAAAATTGTGTAAAAGATGTTCATGGTTTGAGATTTGCAAAATTCTTTATAGATCGTCAAAAATATACACGAGATTGACCGGAGAAAAAAAAAATCCACCTCTAAACACGTGTTTGCATGTAGTTTGACTGTTTGAGTGGTCTCCTACATGTATTTATAGTGCAGATACGTTTGGGAGATTTAGTTGGAACTTGGAAGACAATTATCTTAAAAATCGTTTTCTTCATAGAGATAAATATTTTTGTGCACAAGTATAACTAGCTTTTGCGGTCCTCCATGTAGTTATGGTGTAAGAATTTTGCAGATACTTGAGTGCGGGTACTATTATCAGCTACCAAAAGAAATTTAATATACAACAACAATCAAAACAAACAAGAAGTCAATATTATAGAAATGAACATGTTTAGGGTTATAATCAGAACCGTTGGTTTTGAGAAATTTAACAGGAATGTAAGATTTAGAGTTATTTTAGACAATAAATTACGTTTTATGAACAATAGCAAAATTCGGATTGGTACCAAATCTAAAAATGGTTCAGCTTAAATTACTTTAAAATAGCATTTATGAAATTGATACCAAATTATTTTGAAAGATTCAGTGTCTCGTTAGGTAAATCAGGCAACTGCTTATCTTATCCCTGTTCTGTGTTTGTTTTGTCTTTATATATTCCATCTCAGACTAAATTAATCTGAATTTTGATCGAACGGTCCAGATTTAAACAGAAATATTATTATGTTGATTATGAGGATATGCACTCCTGTTTCTATTGGAATGATTGGATCCGTTGGGATAACGGGCCCCAGTTTGAGAAACATGCTGATCCTTATCGAAACAAATAAGCGTCGCCAGCAGTTTCCAATCTCCATCCACAGGATTATGAGCCGAATTTTTTTATTTATACCATTTAAAAATAAATAAATCAAATCACCATTGAAATTGAAGAATTTTAAAAATACCAGCTAATTCAATCTACGGACTTATTAATAAAGGTCTGCAGATTGAATTGGCAGATTCCCAAAAGTTCATTAATTGCAGTGTAATATACTGAAATTGAGGTTTTTGGGGTCATCCAATTCAATATGCGGACTTCTATTAATGGGTCTGCAGATTGAATTTGTCTCCATATTTTGTGATTTTTAATTTTTTTTTTAGAATTATGGTATAAATAAAAATTTCGGAATTATGAGTGACTATACTATTTTAAAGTATTGTTGCTAAAGAGCTTAAAATTGTATTATTTTTGACTAGGAATAGCATGCAATATATTATATACAAAAATATTACAGTATTAGTAATTGAGTACTACTATTTTTAACCAAAAAATATTAATACAATATTAGTATTTCCCTCTCATAAGCTTTTATAATGTTAATGTATAATTAGGTTGCTTCATGAAAAATAATATAACTGTGTAGCGCTCTAAAATAAAAGATTAGGGGCTTGATTTAGTAAGCATGGACTAATGTGCTTCATTAAATTTAAACTCAAAGTTAGTGAAAATGTAACTTGTCTGTGTGTATAATATAATTGCTGTACATTTTTAAGAACCAGTCTTTGATCTAGTGACAAAGACACAGTCTTTATTTGAAAAATCATGAGTTCGAAACTCAGATGAAAAAAAATATGTTATTATAATAATAAAGATATTAAATAGTTAAATAAGTTGACTTCTAACTTTACTAAAAAAAAAAAGATTTATTGTACATTTTATAATCCAACTATAGCTAGAAAGTCTTGCATATGCTATCTAGCAACATACAATTGTATTAAAAATTACTCTATAGATAATATAAAATATAAATTTATATATGATGAGTTTATTCATACATATAATTATATTTATTATGATTATGAGATTAATTTACCATATTTATAGGTTTTATTTGTACTTTTAGAAGAAAAAATATTTATAAAATATTTTATATAGTTTTTAATTAATGAAAAAATGGTTTATAGAACATTTTATGTCGTTTATTAATTAACAAGTTATATTTTTTTTAAATAATAGATCAATAATTAAGTTTTTTTATATATCTTATATGATATTATGTGTTTAATAAATTTATTTTTTTGTGATATTTTTTAATTAGATTATATAAACTATTAATTTAGTCGGTAGTTATCTATTACTATTATATTATTAATATTAATAAAACTTAGCATAAGATACATCTAAACTGGTGTATAATTTTTATGAAAATCTTTTCGAATACTTAATTACTACACATAACGTGATGCTGCCAATTTCTTTCAAGTAATATATGTTTTGCACAAATGTTATGTACTGAATTAGAACAAAAAAATTATCCCTTTTAAAATCTGAAATTAGTAAACGGAATTATAGGCATACATACCGCGCAGTAAAATACTAGGCATATTTATGCGCGAATGATTTATTTTTTCAATAAAAAAAAAAATCAACTTTTTGGAATTTGGACTAATTCTTAAAAAAAAAAACCCAATAGCGCCCTAAATCTACCAAAATATAATTGATCTATATATAGAGTGAAAATATTTATAAAATTTTTTTTGCTGACATATAAGAACTACATTAATGTTAGGGGAAATTTCATGTATACCCCCTCAAAAACTTCAAATATAAGACCTACATTTTTCTTTAACAAGCTCCAATTTTTTTTTTTATACTTTTAATAAAAGATGAAATGGATATTTTATAAAATTAAAATGAGTTTTAATAAAAAAGACAATAAAATAGATAAATTTGTGAGTTTTGGATGTTTAGAGGGGGAATACGTAATTTCGAAATTTAGAGGGGTGAATCTATAATTTTGAAGTTTTTGAGGGGCATAAATAAAATTCACCCAAACTTTTATTGATAACGATTTGATTGAAACAAATTAAATCTATAATACGTTTAGGGGGGTAAATTGTAATTTTTGCTCCTAGTTGATAAATTGAGTAGAACTAGGGTGCTCTTAAGTTCATCAAATCTATTTGTAAACTTAACTCTAAAATCTATCGGATTGACTTCAAATGATAAATCTGAACTGTTGAAACTATTCTACCTTATGAGCGATGCATCTACATGCAAAAAATTTAAACTTTCAAACTAATTTAGTATTAAGTCAAGCGGTCAAAAGTAGAAAGTTAATAAATTAATTTTAATGTATTCATTTTTGAACAACTTTTGACTACTTGACTCTGTATATAATTAATTTAAAATTTCAATTTTTTTGCATATAGATGCATCACTAGTAAGGTATAAGAGTTCCAATAGTTTGAATTCGTTATTTGAAATCAATTTGATAGATTTTAAAATTAAGTTCACAAATAGGCTTGGTGAACTTAAGAGCACCCTAGTTTTACTCTGATAAATTATATTTAGCAACTTGTCAAGCGTTCCATAAACAGAACACACACGAAACCCAAACTGGGCCGCAAAGCCCAATAACACAAGAAGAGCAACACAGCATCAGTTGCCGTCCGTTTTACTATCAGAACTCAGTTCCAGTTAATAAACGGTCGAGATTTCGGTTTGCTACCTAGAAATCATTTCCAATTAAATGAACGGATGAGATTTCGGTTCAGCTGACCCTAACAAAGTCGGTTCGATCGTGGGCTCGGATTTAACGCCGATTTAAGGGGATATTTAAACACAACAATTAAATATTAACAATTACAATTAATTTACCAATTTACCGTAGTATTAACAGGGAGCGAGAGCGATTCTAATAAGAGAAAAGGGAAAAATATTTCCCGAATTTGTTGCCGTAAAGCGAAGAAAATCGAGCTCCATCTCGCCTGTGGTTTGCCGATTGATCAATTCAGCCATGTAAGTTCTTAATTCTCTCGATTTTTGTGCATTGTACTTGATTTTCTTTTTGTTTCTTTGGGAACTAGTTTCATCGTTTAATAATCTGTGACTTTTCTGCTTTATGAGATGTTTCCTCTTTATCTATTTTTTTTAATCGTTTGGCATAATTAATCGGTAAAAACGTTTTTTTTTTTTTTTTTCATATTAGTTCAAGAATGCTGTCCGCTTAGTGGTTTTCTGTTGATGAATTAACTCTTTATTTGTAGTTGTATGTTATATATTAAATGGTTTACAATTCCATAATCTATAAAATCAATTTGATTTGAATTTGCCGATCCAGTCTGTATTTCAACGATAGATAAAATCGAATCGCCAGATCATATTCTGGAAAGTTGTGTCGATTATAAAATTGGTTGTTTTCCCAAATCAATAAATAATCAAAGAAAAGAAATTGTTTATTTTTTTCTGTTTTAGTTCGTTAAATAACAAGAATAATAGTTTATTTGCGGCGAATTAAAAAGAAAAGATGTTGTTGGTTTGTTTGTTCAATTTTTTACCCATCCGAAAATTATTTTGCTCAATTTAGCTTATAAAGGTTTCCTTTTTGGTACTGCTATTATGACTAAATGTAGTTAAAGTTGAATTAAGGCGATTTTTTTCAAATCAATAGATTTGTGCAATTTTTTATCTTAATTATTTTCTTAATGTTAGTTAAAAAAAACATTATTTTCTTAGTGTAGAATTTCAATCTCCTTACATATATCTTGTATTTGATGTGTGTTCAGGCCTAAGATCAAACACGTAACAAGATTTAAAAAAGGAAGCCAAGTGGAGGTGTTTTACTGTGATAGCTGGCGACCAGCCGAGATTGTCTGTGGCAATGGTCGAACATACTTTGTGCGGTACAACCACTGCCACTTCTCATCATCTTCAGGCAGCAACACATCAGAAGTAGCATATGCAGATAGAGTACCAAGGAAAGCACTTAGACCACTTCCGCCAGTAAAAGAGAAGGATAACAAGTGGGTCCCAGGTGACGTGATCGAGGTGCTTGTACATGGCTCATGGAAGCCAGCTAAAGTGACAGGTGTCGCTTATGGTAATGAGTATTACTTTGTCTCGCTCTTGGATAATTGCAGAGAGTTGGCAGTTAAGAAACTAAACCTGAGGAAGCAGCGTAAATGGGAAAATGGAAAATGGGTTACAATTAAGAAGGTATTATGTTTTTCTCTACTTCATAAAACTTTTTTTTTATGGTTGTCGGCAATTGCCAACAACAAATATATTGATAAAAAAGTTTATTTACAAACTCTACTTCATAAAACTTTGCTGGGTAAAATAGTCAATGAATTAACACAATGTAGTGTTTCAGTTCAAGTTAGATTTGGAGTCGTCTCCTGTATGTTTATTGCATTGAGGGACAATTTAGTCATAATTGCCTAGTTGCTTGTCACCCACTGATGATAGTTAATAAGTTATAACTGGTACTTATCATGGCCTTATTGCTCCGTGCGAGGAAACCTGCACATTTATAGTACCCATTTCATGCTTGTATTTTACGAATTAGGCCTTTATTTTTTTTTTAAAAACTAGTGAGAGTGCCTATTATTGCATTAAAAATTAAAGTATGTGCAGCATACATTTTTGTTCCTCAGACCATAGAAATCCTTAAAAGCATACCAAGAATCTGTAAAATGCATCACATGAGCATAAATACACAGCAAAAGGGAAAGTGAAAAAACACATGACTGCTAAGAAAACATATCACAACCTGTTAGCCCTGTTACTGGCCAAATCCAGTGAATCTTCCCAACATGAGGTGTACCGTACAAAATTGCACTAGTTCTTACGTAGAAATTAACCCTCTTTTTTTTCTTTTGTACTTAACAGGACTCTGGAAATGGAATGGACTCAAAGAAGAGAAAGCCGTCGTCAGAGGTAGTTGATGAAATCTGTAAAAGGCAACGAATTTCTCAAAAGGTAATGCTGAGTGAGAAATACAGGAATAGTTCTTTTGAAAATGTCAGTACTGTATCCTCTACTGGTAGCTGTAGTACCAGCGGGAGAATGTACCAGCACCTGGTCACTAGTTATGCTGAAGATGATGATGCAATGAGTTCATTTGTACCAGAAAAAGAAACCTTATGCATGGAGAAGGAAAAGAGAGATAGAGAAATGGAGAGAGCAGCTCATAAGCTTGAGCTGGATGCCTACCATGCTACCGTTGCTGCACTACACACTAACAGGTGTATTACCTGGGAACAGGAGTTAATGCTATCTAACCTTCGTCTTTTGTTAAATATCTCTAATGATGAACAAAAATCTGTACTAAGAAGTCTAGCATCTTCTAGATAGGATTAAATAAGATGGAAACCTTCTTCATTTATTAGGTTATATCTTTGAATTGTTGGTTAGGGTTGAGCATAGGTTTAAGCTATTCTCTACTCGTTCAATTTTATGTGAATTTAGGGAAAAAGAGGAAAGTGCAATTGTCTCAAAAGGTAGATAAATAAATAGTCTTTCGCTAAGAGTTTTGTTTATAAATTGCTCTATATTAAAATTTCCATGCTTCTTTATCTTTTTTCTCTACCATGAAACATGTTAACACAGACAAATTAAATTTTATTTATTTTTCCATGTTTATCTGATTCCTACCTGGTCAGTTTTATTTTATTGAGAGGTATGAAGGAAGGATCTTTCCTTTGCTGATGGGGGATCCTTGTTTCCTTTTGACAAGTTCTGATTGGTGCTTAAAGAAATAATGCAAGCATGGTACTATGGCTGCTGCTTCCTGCAACTGGTGGGTTGAGTTGAAATGGAATGTGGGCTAACATCAGGAATCAATAGCCGGTATTCTTAACTTATGTCTTGAGCAGTTTCCTTCTCTTTCTTTTTCTTGCACTTCTAGTTTTAGTTTCCCTTCTTTTAGGACAAGGAATCATGAGCGAGCAACTTGAAGAAATCAATAAACTGATAGCCAGTACCGGTTTCATTACTTAATTGCATTTCATTGAGATTAACGGGGCCTGTTTACATTTTGAAGGTAATTATTTACGGTATAATTGGTCTCTGCTTATTTTAATTTTGAATAATAGTCTGGATTCATTGGAGCAGCTAGCTTGGTTTTGTTCAATCTAAAGAGAATATAGAAGGTGTTAGACTTTGAAATTTTGCATGGTCAATCCGAATAGATAATTGCAGTTGAACTACCCAAATATTCTCCTTTTTCTTGTCTACGTTTGCATTGAAGAGAAGCGGGAAGTCATATGAAGGTGCATGTAATTCTTTTTGCCAGCAAGGAGGAATGGAAACCCAATTTTTTTTATCTGGACTGTCTGATCTGCTGTAACCCAATATTATAGGGGCTACCGGATTAGCCCAAATTTCTAATTGAACTGTCCGGATCAGAACTCACAAATTGGGTTACTTTAGGCTCAGCTCCTCTAGGCGGAGGGAGGGAAAGAAGAAATCACTGTGTGGAGGAGAAACGTCGTCAGCCTGCTCGATTAGGTTCGTCTTCATCTACTCCAGAAGAGAGAATCGGAGAGAAAATGAAGGGGAGCGGTTACTGTGCGGAGGGAAGACGAGGTGAGTACCTACAGATTTTTGGCGAAATCTTTCACTCTAAATTAGAGTGTAAGATGAGATTCATCCCGTCTTCTTCCTTTTCCCTTCCATTAATGAGGGTTTTACCACTGATTTTGGAGCACAGACTTAGGGATACGGACTCAGGGAGGAATGTAGCTATGCAAGGCACATGCATTATTTCGTTTTGGGACCTCATTTTCGTGTATATTTCGGTCGCTTTCAAATTAAAAAATTGTAATAGAAGAACATTATTATGCAACAATTCAGAATATTACTAATATAACAACATAATGAGTTGAATTTAGACATTGACAAATTACTAAAAGAACAAAACATCATTCTTATACATAATTTTCAATATGATGATTCATTATATGCTATACCTTTAGGTATATAACTGTATATCTTGTATCAACTTTTTCAAGCATTGACATAGACATAATAATCAACGGTAACCATGTTATAAGTTTTAACTTTTATTTAATATAAAATTTTGATAGTCATTGCTGGTCACCATTATTGCGTCACCTGTTATCTATAATTATGTTGAGAAGGGTTCAAATGTGTTTATTTTTTGAACCTCCTTTCTTCTATTTTTTTTTAAACATTAATAACTTAAAATTTATTACTCAAATATTAAAGTAAAATTGTTATATTTGATCTATATTATTTTTTCTATGTACACATAAAATATTATGTGATTTCGACTTTGTTATGATCAGTATCAGGCATTTGCAAAAATACATAGATATAAATAAATTTTGGACATTGATTTAAATTTTGGACATTGTTATTAAAAATTAAAAATTGAAGAAAGAAAAAAGACAATCCATCAATTTTTCGATAATTTATTTATTTTTCTAAATACCTTGAATAAATTTTTTGGTCTGATGTAATGGAAAAGGATATTGAAACTTTATTGGAACAAGCTAACAAACAAAAAATTTATTTGTTCTCATCCTTATCAAATACAATATGATTTGGATAACTGAAAAAATGAATTCAATGACATCTCTATCAATGGTTTAAATACTGATGTTGCATTTCCATTGTAAATGCTGGCAATTTAAATATCATTATTAAGTGAACTTTATAGACAAATACTCAGGGACGGATCCACATTGTACCAGGAGCAGTTGTTCTTTTTGGATTTTGAATTTTAGTAGAGATTTATCGGTCCCGATCAACTTTGTCCTTCTGAAATTTTTTTTGCCCATCTGGATGTTTAATTGGTAATTTTAAATTTAGGGTTAAAATTAAAATAAATTTCTTGAATTATGATTGGTAATTAGAATTATAAGTCAGAACATCAGAAATTACAAGTCAGAGCATTATAAAGTACAAGTTAAAGCATTTTTTTATCGAATACCTAATTAGTTAATGGATTTAAATCCGATTCGATATTCTTTTAACGCCCGACGAAAATTCTGAATCCACCTCCGTCAATACTTGTATTTTGAACCATAAATGTAAGATGGATGTCAATTAGTTGAACCATAAAATATTTAATTTTGAGTGATGGGTCCTAAAATTTTTATTCTACCGCATTATAATTTTTATTCAATCAAACCTTTTAATAAGGCTGACGGACTTACTAAAGAGAGAAAATATTAAATTCATGATGAATATAAAAGACAAGGAAACTGAATAGTCATGCGATGGAGAGTACTTACGGGAGGCCTAAAAAATTAAATATCAAAATTTAATAGCAAATTGTGATTCCATCCGATCATGCTTCCATGTACATCTACAATTAATGAAAATCCTTATTGGTGTTTATCTGGATACAAAATATATATATATATATATATATATATATATATATATATATATATATATATATATATATATATATATATAAGACAAACGAATATATGAAAAAATTAACAGGGTAAAATATTTTATTTCCAAATTGTTGGAAACAATGTTAAACCTAGACCCAATAAAGATAAACTAGATAGAAGAAGATTCCAATACTTCATGTTTTTCATATCTCATCATATCTCATATTTTATATTTTTGTTTCTAAAGTCTAAATTGTCGATTCAAATCGTTCAATATGATATCCATACCAAAATGTCTGGAGATGAAATTTTATAATTTTCGAAATTTTTTCACCATTTTTCCAAATGGGTGAAAATCATTTTTTTAACAGTCCAAAAATAATGATTTTGTATCTAAAAAATAGTAAACAGATTTCAAAATTATAAAATGTCATGCTCAAGCAAATTTTAGTATGAATATCATGTTGAGCGGTTCGGATCATCAGTTTGGACTTTGAAAACGAAGATATAAAATATGAGTTATAAATAGCATGAGGTATTGGAACCCTCCTCAACTATGAGGTATAGAACTGCAAAAAATAGTTGCAAACGAGCTAAAACTCGTAACTCGTTCATGTAACTTGCTTATTTATCACTCGAGTCAGTTTCAACTCGAGTTGGTTGACTCATTTAATTCGTAAATTGAGTTTGATTAAACTCCAACTCGCTTATTAACAACTCGAGATATACATAATTTGTCACAATTTATCTCAGATTATGAAATGATTAGTGAATTCAAATTATTTTCATAAGATGGTAAAAGGAGGGAAATAAGATCATATTTTATTCATGCTCCAATTAATTTTTCAATGTAATTTTGTAATAGAGCAACAACTTAAAACATAATTTATCGTACTATGTATCAGGAAGGACTGTAACTACAGATTTTGACTGAGTCAAACAAGTTGTGAGCCAACTCAAGTTGGTAATGAACTGAACTCGAGTTACGTTTTCAACTCATTATTGTTTTTCCAACTTGAGTTGATTCATTCATTAATTTAATGATCTGAATGAAGATAATTTGCTTAAACTCAGCTCATTTACAACTTTTATTTAAGGTAAGATAAGACTAAAATTAATTATGTTTACTAAATTTAATTCATTCAACTGATATATAGCTACCCCACATTTTCGAATTCAGATCCAGTGAAATAACTCAAATTTTTGGATTTTAGATTAGGACCATCCGATTCAAATCTGCGATAATTCATTCTGAAGTGGAGCACACACATCCCGAACGATCCCGAGTAACGCATTCAAATCAGATAGTCCCAATTCAAAACCTAAAAATTGAGTTACTTTAGGAGATCCGGACCCCACATTTTCCTCCTCCGAAACGCGGCGAGAGAGGTGTTTCCAGCATGTTTTGGACATGAATCATCATTTCTTGTACTGAAAAGAACAACGAATGAAAATTCCATTCATTTCCAGATAACCAGCAAAATTCTAGAGACGAACCGGATCCACCTAACAAATTCTGCAATCTGAATTAATCCTAACCCAAACCACCAAGTAATCTTAAACTTCTGTCACAAAAAAATAACAACCAATACAAAAACCAAACGTGGCCGCAAGGCGCAAAGAAAGAATTAGCATCCCTGAATCTGGACCGTCCAATCAGAATCTGCACGGATATTAAAGGAGCCTTGTGGCCGATCCGGATTCAAACTCAAATTTTGAGTTACCGGACCCAACGCAAAGCCGAATGTAGCTATAAACCCAGCATCTAATCCTTAACCGTTCGTTTCCAATCCAGCGATTCAAGATGGAGTGAAAATACATGCCAGAGATTTTGTCCTGTTTCCCCTCAGTCCGGTTGATTTTGATCCGACAGTTCAGATGCGGCGCCATTATTTACTAGGGACACAAACATTGAACACTTGGAAACACACAGATTTTAATTCTATTTTTGCTGTTAATTGGGATACATCTACACTTTGTTATATTGATTTATAACAAAACAGAGAATTCCCCCAATTTCGCCATTCTTTCATCCCTAAATTATTTTTTTTTAGTTTCGACCTGTTCCCGTTCCCAATTGATCAATTCGTCACAGTAAGTTCTTGATTCTCTATTTTGTGCATTGTACTACTTCTCTTTTCTGATGTTACAAGTTTGTTCAATCGGTTTTTGTTTAGCGATTTTTGAATTTGTTTACTATTTTATGGAGTAATTTGAAGATGACTAAAGCATTGTGCATTCGTTTTAAAGCTATCATTTGTCCTTTTAATTAGTTCAGTAGGAAAAAAAACCATGAGGCAAAGAACAGCTTTGTTTTTTCAATCTCAGCTAAAAACAATGTGGTTTCAGTAAATCTTTCTTCATAGAGAAGATCGTACGGTTTTTGTAATGATGATCTACTTTTCAATAAATCTTTCTGTTTATTTTGAAATATTTACGTAACTGAGTTTACTTTTAAAATCTGTGCTGGGTGTTCTTTGATTTTCAAGCGTCAAGAGAATATCTAAATCAAAACTTCTGTTATAGCAAGGGTAATTTTGGTAATTAGAGGAAAAAATAAGTATAGAAAATCTTTGGAAGAAATAATATTCAATAATAGTATAATTGAAATTCTTTGATTTTTTTTATCAAGTTACGAAATGAAATCCAGCGTTTATTGTTGTAATTGTTTCATTATCAGTTGGGAAACATTAGTTCCATCTATTTAAAGATCATTCCATATTACCTGCCTTGTTTTTGAAATTTAACTTTTATAAGCTTATAGTGCTCTATTCAATGATTGATTAAGCTTACATAATTCTTATTGCGGGAACCTACCTACTTCTTTCAGGCAATTGATGAAACAGTTAGCAAACATGAGATTTAAAAAGGGAAGTGAAGTTGAGGTGTTTCACAGCTCCAAGGAGCTCCGAGCTGTTTGCTGGCGGCCAGCTGTGATTGTCCGTGGCAACGGCCGTACATACTCTGTGCGGTACAATCAGCACTGCTGCTCTTCTTCTCCAAACAACAACACAGTTGAGGAGAGAGTGCCAAGGAAGGCACTCAGACCACCGCCACCTATTAAGGAGAAGGTTGGAAAATGGGCCCCAGATGACCTGGTTGAGGTGCTTGTGCATGGTTCCTGGAAGCCGGCCAAGGTGACAGGTGTTGCTTTTGGGAATGAGTATTACTTTGTCTCACTGTTTGGTCAATGTAGAGAAGTGGCTGTCACGAAATCAAGCCTGAGGAAGCGCTGTGCATGGGAAAATGGCAAATGGGTTACAATTAAAAAGGTATACATAATTATGTTTTCAATTTCATCAGATGTAAAAACATCTATTGAGATTAGGGTGTCTGATCCAATAGTACTGCTTAGGTCTGGTATTAGTGTCAAATGCTATGGTATGGTGTCGTATGTACTGGTACCATACCAAATATATTATGGTTAATGTACTGGTATGTCTGGTATTAGTGTCAAATTCTATGCTATAGTATAGTGTCAAATGCCATCCAGAGTTCAAGTTTTTCATAAGTTTGTGCTTTATGCATCTATGTTTCATTTATTTATAGGAATTTGGATTGGAAATGGGGATGAAGAAAAGGAAGTTGTTAGAGGTGGCAACTGATAATATCAGCAAAAAGCCCCGAGTTTCTGGAAAAGTATATGCAAATAATTCATGTGATAATGAGAGTACAGCGTCATCTACTGGAAGTTGCAGTACAAGTGGCAGGCCATACCAATATCCAGTCATCGAGTATTGTGAAGATGATTCGTTGAGCTCATTTGTACCGAAACAAATGGTTAGCTGTACCAGTATCAAGTCTGTGGAGACAGAGGCGCATAAGCTTGAGTTGGATGCATACCAATCAACAATGGTTGCATTATATGCAAATGGTTCTATTAGTTGGGAACAGGAGGCTATGCTGTCTAACCTTCGTCTTTTGCTAAATATCTCATTGGATGAGCACCAGTTGGTGCTTAAGGGTCTAGCACCTTCTAGATAGGTTATAAAGAAAAGGAATCATGAAATTAACAAAAAGAACAAAGATAATATTTTTACTCTTTTTATGGACTAGTTCACTAAAATGTTTAATTTTATTTAAAGAAGAGGAACGGAGTGCAAAAGCATATCCAAAATGATTGTATCATTTCTTCATACAATATAATATCTTGCTGAAATGCAATTTATGTTGTTTAGTCTTTTTGTTCACCTTATTAACTGAGCACTTTTTTTTTGGTATACATAACAGTTTCTGATGCTTCTTGGGCAACTATTTTACAGGACCAAGTTATTTTTTTTAAATGTTTGATAGTGGCATCAAGGTTCCAGAACCAAGTTAAGAGGGCTTAATTAGTGTTAGTTTGGTGCCTTGATTTCTACTCGGTGCCTTCTTCTGTTACTTGCCTCAAGCCTCAAAGAGTACTGTTGTGCTGATGTATGATTTTTGACAACATTTTATTCCTTTTTCTTCCTCTCTTTTGTATATTTGCATATAAATGTACAATGAGGGTTAAGTTAAGATTGGTTTGATTTTGAAAGTTCCAAAATTGGGTTAAAAGCAAAAACAGTTGGGTTCAATTGAGGATAGGCATACCCTTTTGAGTTCCTATAGTTATGGATTCTCAGTGTTACTGATGGGTTTGGGTTTCAATACAAAAAGATTGTTTTTTTCTTTCTTTTCTGCATGGCACTTTACAAAATGAGCATAGCTGATTGACCTCCTATAAAAATGCTTGTTCCTCGATCATAACAGTTCGGGTACCGTCCACCTGACTTGGGGATCAGAGGAAACACAGACTCATAATAACTATATAATTAATTGTCATTTGAATAGGCATTATTATCATAACTGAAAAAACTCGTAAAAATGTGTTTATTTAATAAGCCAATTATTTAGTTTGGAGTGGCTCAAGTTGCGAGCCATTACGAATTCGTCAGGTGCTTGTTTTAAGAGATTGAGAAGCAACACTTGTATTGTAAAATTGGAATGCTTTAGGCACAATAGCTTGTTTATTCTTCTTTTATCTGGACAAAACTGTGTCCAAATCTAGAAGCCGATTTATGTAAGGAAGGAAAGGCAGCGAGTAGATGAAGTGCGCAGCTGACTGGTAAATGCAAAATACAAATGGATAGAAACTAAACAGGAACGCAGTGTCAATTGTTTTTTTTGTAGGGATGTATTTGCTTTGATGCATCTCTCTGAGTGCATGCTATTTTTTTTTTATTTTGCTAGATAATGTCTTTTAATGTTTTTTTTTCCTCACTGCTGCTAATGTTCTAGAAAATTTATTTCCAGCTCGCCCTACAGTATTGTATAAAAAAATTTAGTTCAACTACTAGTTCGGATGTTCTTCCATATTTTAATATTTAGGGTGGGAATTCAGACCCTTATATTTAGTATCTTTATATTTCACCACCATCACCACCCCCTAACAGAATTCAGATCCAGTGAAGTAACTCAACTTTTGGATTTTAAATCGGGACCGTCCAATTCGAATCCGAGACAATCCATTCAGATCTAGAGAGAACATATTTCGAGAACGAATTTGAATCCCGAAATGATTCGGAGCGACGGATTCGAATCGGACGGTCTCGATTCAAAACCCAAAAATTGAGTTACTTTAGAGGATCCGAACCCCTCTAACACCTATAGATAGGAGGCAGAGGAAGAAATGAGAGGTTCATGTAACATTTTAAAACTTGTATTTTTGCTATTTTTAAATACAGGAGCGGAGCCTGACTTTCAAGTTATGAGAGTTAAATATGTGGGCCAATCATATAAACAAAATTTGTTGTGAATGGGATCAATTTACACTGCCTATAGCATTTTTACTCAAAATTATTTATAAAATAGAGTACAAGTACAAAAATTTTGAAAAAAATGAGGGCCAATTAACCTCCACTCATAGAGTGGCAGACCACTGCTAAAATTTATATCTTTTTAAAATACACTTTCTTTATATTGATGGTCATTGCTTATTTATATTATTTTCATAATTAAAATGCCTAATGAAATCTTCAAGAATTTGTGAGGAATGTTTGATTTTTTTTAAAAAATTGAAAAGTATAGTTCATGCTATTTTATATTGTTAAATTTTGGGGGAAAAAAAAAATACAAACTACATTCAAAATAAATTATTGTAGTTCAACAAAAAAGACACTAAAAACTCTATTAATTGAAAATAAACTCGTATTGAAACAAAATATTATAAGCTAAAAATGTTTTTTGATGGAATGATTTGTCCCCATGTAAAGAATGGGTTTTTTAGTTTTATTATTTTTATTCTTTGAAAAGATATGTGTTAGATGAAAACTCCAGTTTTGAAAATAATATAAATAATATAAAGTGATTAATATGAAGAAATAAACACATAACTTATTGGTTGATGATCCATACACAATTTTGCTATTTTTATTGTTTTCTTCTGCAACTTCTTTCATCTATAATTGTTCATTTTTATTTTCTCACTGATTTAGTTAATTAATATGTATCTTATGTGATTTCTTATTTAGACTAAAAATAATCCATTTGTATATGATAGTAATTAATAATTTGTCTTGATTTTTAGATATAAGATCAAAATCTATTATTAAATTACATATAATAGAATACATGACCATATTAAAAAAAACAATGGATAGTTTTCAAAAACTAATCTAAACATAAGTGCCACAAGGTAATATAAAAATTAAATAAGTAAAAAAGATAATGTGTACACTAGAAATAACCAATCTTTTATACCAACATAAATTAATAAATAAATAGTCCATCTCACGACTTCTCTCAACAAAATGTCTATGCTTTAATAACACACAATATATAAGAATAAATCAATCATGTTGAATTTGTTAAACAAACTGATAATAAAGTAAAAAAATATATATACTTATATTTGCTAAAGTATGTTGTCAACAATAAAAAAAAAATTGTTTTCCTTCTCTTACCATATCATTTATTGGACAATTAGTTTTTATTAGCAAAGTATGTCGGCTAACAATTGTAGTAAAGCTATGTTACTTCCAAAGCGCAGAATAATCTACGCTATGGAATAATAATTTAATATACCTATTTATAAGTTTCAAACAATCTATTTGAATTGTTCAAATCTCCACAAAATGTACATGTAGACTGAATTTTATATTCTGTAGAAATTTTTTACTATTTTTTATCTATTTAAAAAACAATAAAAAAATGTAAAATTTGAACGCCACGTACATTTTCATATGGAGATAATGTTAAACATACTGTTTGAACTTTAAAAAATGTACCGTAGCCTCACTTCAATTAAATATACATCAATCAAAACTTCACCTTCTTATTTATTTACCATCCAAAATTTTAACTTGAATATTTATCCATTAAAAAAGTCAATTGTTTTGATATATCCCCATAATTGTTTAGTCTCAATTGAATTGACCAAAAAAAAATTCACTAAAACATTTAATGGACGAAAATGCCCTTGCAACCTCTTTCTCAATATCCCTACCAAAGTAAATTTATTTCAACGTGATGTTATCTTTTAATGACCAATTTAAGGGATTAATTATTCTCTTCCAAATTGCACCACATGACATTAGTTGTTTAATATACAGAGAATAATTAGATTGATTAAATTATGACTTTCATGAGCTATACAGTAAATGATCCAATTGGTGTAAGTATAGCTGACCCAATTCCATCACAACATGGAAGAACTTAAACTAACCTCTTTAGGCAACATATTAAAATGATGAAAAATAAATATTAAAATTATCTTAAAAATCATAAATTTTTTACTGCCGACTTTATATTATTTGAACTTAAAAATTTGTAAATTTTACATGTAAACGCGTTGATGATGAAGTAGATCGGTTTTAACGAATTTTATTCATCATTTGAAGTCAATTCGAAAACCTCGAGACAATAGGATGGAATCCGATGGATTTTTTCTTTTAATTTGATCATATTGTGTAATGAATGTTTCCTTAGAAGGCAATGATTTATGTACCAAACTAATTTCATACATGCAGCTGTAAAATACTGAAGCGCTACGCAATTTCAAAATTATCTAGCATTGTTAAGAGGAATGATGTACGATAAAAATCATGTAGAAATGGAAAGAGGAAATTGAAGCTCCAGAAGTATACCAAAAATATAGTTTATTGGAAGATCTTGAGTGAGAAATATTTTCAATTGTAGCAATTGAATATTTGATTTTCCTTTGAGAGATACAAGATGTATAACATATCTTTAATTTGCACTAACTTGACGTTATTTCTCATTGGATTTTATTATAATGAATGACCTTTTATTTATAATCAATCTATTTTAATATCATGAAAGATATTGTTGAATAATTATTATTTTCATCAATCATTTTTTTTTAATGAAAATATGTCTTTTAGTATGAGAATTTTTTTTCTCTTATAATATGTCTCTGTTGTAACGCATGGGCACTATACTAGTATATTATCATCTTTGCTATTCAGCGCATCATGGAAAATTATATTTAAGTAAAGCACACATATTTAAGGCACAGAAAATTGATTGACCTCAAACTCAAAGTACAAGAAATAAAAAAGAACAAATTTCTAAATTCCCCATAATAATATTATTATTAAATAAAAAGGTGGAAATGAAGGGAAGAGTATTAATTCCCATGTTACCGTGCAAACCCCAACCAATGTTAGCCCGTAGATAAACACCAATTCAATAAACTACATTTGGGGCTTTAATGGGCTTCAAGTACAGCCCAATATTATGTTTTGTCAAAAGAAAAAAAAATGTGCGAGTCCATGAAGAAACAAAAGCAGGTCCTGATAAATTCTAATAATTGGGCTACATAACAGGTAGTGTGATGGGCATTTGTTTTATAAATGGGCCTAGAGTAAGGCCAGGCCCATACCTGGGCTTAAATTGAAGAAATAGCTACCAACATCTTATTATGTAAGAAATTCAAGGCCTAATTTATGTAATTATGTCCCAGTAGCTTGATCAGAATAGGGTTACGAAGCATATTAGAAACACTGTTCTTCAATCGACCTTAGTAAAATGGAATTGGATCTGCTGCGATCCGAATATTATGAACAGTAATTCTAAAATTCTGTAATCCCTAATTTTTCAAATCTAGCCGTCCAATAATTTCTGTGCACATATCTCAAGATAGCTGATTTTTCTGTGCACAAATCTAAAACCAATTCAATAGTTAGATTTGAAAAAACAGGAATTGTAGAGTACTATTCATAGGTAAAGAATCGCAGCAGATTCAGATCCTAGTAAAATTAGTGTTTGAGGTCCTATATCATTTGATTTTATTTTGTCTATTAATCTTTTGTGAATTTCGAATTTGATGTTTTTACACCTGAAATTTTCTTCTAGTTGCTATTTGGCACTAATTTAGTTCTTGATCAATAATTTCCGAGGTATTCGTTTTTAGTTAATTCAGATTGCCCGCATTGGTTCTTTTATTTGGTTATTAATTTATTTTTGTAAATCAATATTCATCCTTTCAAATTCTTTTATATTAAAAATGTTTGCTTATTAAAATTTGTATAGTCCTTTTTTAGTTTGATAATATTTCGTTGTACCCATGCTTTTCCAAACTCTCTGAATCCGTCGTAATCGACGCCTATTCTCACCAAATTTCATGTAATCCGGAATATTTTTTTAAAATTAATTTACTCTGTAGAGTTCAGTGTTATAAATATCTTATTCATTTTCCAACATCTTATTCGGACGAATTAATTTAAGTTATTATTTAAACTGTCAACAAAGTGTATAATATAAGAAGTAAGACTGTAAGAGTAAGTAAACAAGTTAATTATTTGAAAATTTATGTAGCAATCAAACATGGCCATAGCATATTTGTTAGAAGCAGAGGCAAACTCAAGTGAACAAAATAGAGGTCAACTAACCTGTATTTTTTAAAACAAAATTGTAGTTAGATATGATTTTATATATAATTTAAAATAAAGCATCATGGTAGTGTAAACTTGATCCTCATTTTATATATATATAGAGAGAGAGTAAAACTATAGTGCTTCTAGGAATATCAAGCTCCTTTGTACTCTTAACTCTAAAATCTATCAGATTAATTTCGAATGACAAATTCAAACCGTTAAAATTCTTTTACCTTACGAGCGATGCGTCTACATGTGAAAATTTTAAAGTTTCGAATTAATTTAGTATAGAGTCAAGTAGTCAAAATTAGAAAGTTTCTAAATTAATTTTAATGCATTCATTTTTTTGAAGCATTTTGACCACTTGACTTTATGCTAAATTAATTCGAAACTTTAAAATTTTCCCATGTAGACGCATCACTTGTAAGATAGAAGGATTTCAACAGTTTGAATTCATTATTCGAAATTAATCTGATAAGTTTTATAATTAAGAATACAAAGGAACTTGGTACTCCTAGAAGCACCCTAGTTCTACTCTATATCTATATCTATCTATTTATATATATATAATTAATTTTTATTGTGTTTGATTCTTACAGTTGATCAGAATGCCCTGATGTGCCCAAATTTGCTTCTGATAATCATTGAATCCAAATTGCACTACATGCGAACACAATATCTACCAGCATTTTATACACTGCAACATAGTTAGGTTCGGAGAAACGGCGACAAAGACAATTCTCTTTGTGTTGGAGATCGCGCGTTCAAAATTTAAAAGAGTAATTCTTCTTGGATATTAAATAGTTGTGCCACGTTCGAAATTCAGAATGAACAATTTTTTGTGAATATTAAATGGTTAGATGACTTGACTTCCAATCTTTACTCACATTGTTAGGTTCAATCACATATATTTTTTGCAAATACAAATAAGTAATTTCTAAATAAGAAGGGATCCACTTACAACATTTGTAAGTTACAAAATCTTACCATAATTCAGTTTTGTGATTTTAAAATTTCAATCAATCGATCCAAACCATTCAACATGATATATATATATTAAAATGTGTTTCGATGATATATATATATTAAAATGTGTTTCGAGATAAAATTTTACATTTTTTTGAATATTTTACTATTTATTAAGTATTTTACAAAACTGTTGTTTTACAAACCGTTCAACAGTTTTATAAAATACTTTATAAATAATAAAACAAAAAACAAAAAATTGTAAAAAATTATCTCCAAACACATTTTAAAATAGATATCATGTTGAACGGTTTGAACTTTTAAAATTATAAAGCTGAATTATTATAAAATACTGTAACTTATAAATGTTAGTAATTGAATTCCTCCGCTTTCTAAATATGTTTACGAATATTTTAGTTTTAAAACTTGCCAAAATCTTTTCCCTCACTTCTTGTTTTTTTTTTTTTTTTTTTACTTTAATTGATTAAAAATGAAACATGTAAGAGATTTATGTTGGAAAATAGATAATACACATCAATGGAGTGGTTCATTTATATGGCTTGCTAAGTACGGATGGAGGCAATGTTGTCCTCTTTGTATTTTTTTGTTAACGAAGTGAATTCAACACAAATTATAATTTATACATGCTATTTATTTCGTACCTCATTAGTTTTGTGCTCCCAAATCTGCTGGTATCCTTGGGGATTTCAGGATTCTGAAATCTAAAATCCAATCGTCTAAATTTTGTTATATACGAATCTCAAAGAAGACAATTTTTGTGCACGAATCTTGAAAATATATAGATGGTTGAATTGAGGATTTCAAGGTCCTGAAATCCTTAGGAATTTCAGCAGATTTGTTTCCCCATCATATTCCAACATCAACAATAGATCCGAACCACTCAATATGATATTTATATTAAAATATGCTTGGATACAAAATTATAAATATTTTTTGTTATTTTTTAAGGTAGATGCAAAATTACTACTGTTTTTAGAATGTTCTGGATCATTTAAAAATACTGATTTTGTAACTCTCTAAAAAATTAGTAAAAAAATTCTAAATTTTTTAAAATTTGTCATCCAAGCATATTTTAGTATGAAAGTCATGTTGAACAATTCAAATCAATTATTTAGATTTTAAAATTAGAGATGATAATACTAGACCATGATGGGACATGAGGCATTTTAATTGAATTCACAAATGTCTCTATGATTGAAGGAAGGTTGCAGCATTGCCACAGGAAAAAAAAAACAAATAATATGACGTCGATGATAAACTAAGAATATTTTTATGGTTTAATTTATGGGATAGGTTATATTAAATAAATTCAATTGACAACGTATCGAATGATTGTCAAATAATAATAAAAAAAAGTGTATGCATATTTTTTTTCATAATTTAACTAAATTGTGTGTCAATTTTTAACGTAATTTAAAAATTAGCATGTCATATATTGAGTGATTTCAAAAATTAATAATTCATTTTATCAAATTCAGTTATCAAATAATATTCAAACCGCCTCAAATTTAATGCAAAATTCAATCAAAAAAACATATATGTATTGGGAAAATAAATATTCTATAATTCCGAAACCAGTGAACAGTAATTCTGAAATTTCTGCAATCGAAATCCAGCCGTCGAATTTTTTCAAGAATGCATCTCGAAACTAGTTTTTTCTTGCACGCATCTGGAAACAGTTCAACGGTTGGATTCAGATTGCAGAGATTTCAGAATTATTATTCATTAGTTTCAGATTTCAGCAGATTCGGATCCATGTATTGGTCGGACTAAGCATTTCTTTGAAGTGCCACCAAATTTGATTGTTGACACCTTGACATAACACCATCTTTCATGCATCGTGCTTTACATATTTATTCAGCAAAACTTATTTCATTTCTTTTAGGGACAGACAAGAAATTTCTCCATTCCAAAGAGAACCAATCATATTAAACTGTTAGGTATCAACACAAATATGGCTTAATTATTAATCAAATGATGTCCATGTCTGATAGGTTTCACATGAACACCTTTTGGTGAGAATTTCCAGATGGATCATGTTCAGTAAATGCCAAAACTTGATTACATCTAAAAAAATCTATAATTTTTGTTAAAAGGCCGAAATTATACCTTCCTCTTTAATTTCCCTTTGCTTTGGTTGGGGCCTAAACCGGAAATTTTGGGCCTACAACTTTAAGCCTTTAAAACAGAAAGGGGAACTAACATGAATGACATTTCAAATAATTTATTAAATATATCTATGTTAATATTATCGATGAGCCGATACAGAGCGGATAGTGGTAAAATCATATTAATATCTCTTTTTTTATTTTTTAAATACGGAGTAGATATCAGACATATCAGAAGGATACGAATACAGATTCGGATCAAATCGTATATTTATTAAAATAATATAATAAATATTAAAATTCATAACATTTATCTAATTATAATGGTGAATAACATAAATTTTTTATAATATATATTAAAATATATGATATATATCTACATTTGAATACGGATAATAATTGAAACGTAAAATTATATTAGTATCATTATCAACACAGATATTCAGATATCGAATATCCACATCTAAATTTTCGAATACGGATCGAATATTATCCGTACCGTTTTTACCCTTACATACTTGTATAATTACTTTATTGGCCAGAAAATATGGTAAATGCATACAATAAAAAGTGACAGCATACGTACAGCAGTCAGTCTAGTGTGTCTTTTTATAATTTGCAGTTTATCATTTTTTATTTTCATGTGGCACAGCCAGCTATAGTTAGGCCTCTCATTCTCATCCCATGTGCTCCCCTTGTATTTCCGTATATACTTTTTTCATGAAAAATCATTAGCGTTACCTGGGTTTCACTCAGTTGCTCATATTACTGACACTGTCACATGTGCCAATACAGTATCCACTAAAAGTGTATCAAGCAACACACCAATTATAAACCTCAAACAAAAAAAAGTATCAACACACCAATGATAACTAAGGAACACTAAAATCAGAGTACTGGTAAGGAATAAGGATGTGTATTAGCATAGATAATTATCTTCTTTTTTTACCACAAGGGACATTCTGTTTCTCATTCTTATCCTCATTACACATTTACACTTCTTCTGATGGCCTGCTGCTACTGTTTTTTTTTTTTTGCCCTCATGGTACTTACCTTTGTGTCATGTGCTCAGCATGTGAGGCATGATTGGATAACAGACGCTCCTTTTCTGGAGGTGTTTGGATGTGCATTAATGATTACACAGAATATAATTTATCGCGCAGCAAAAAAAAAAATGGGTAGAAAGTGAAAAAATTGGTGTTAATATTTAAAATATTGTAATATTTTGGATACAGTTTTAAAATTATTTGGTCATTGAATAAATACTAATTAAGCATATAGTTGATTTTCAAAATTTGCTCCACAGATGGCCAATTAATTAATTTTCAATTTGATACAGTTTGTATAATTAAATTAAGAAGAATGTATCTAAAATATTTATTTTTCAATTGTGCTTTGTGTTTTTCTTATCATGACATAATGTTACAGTTGTTATCAATGCAATATGAGTAGTGTTAAAATGCAATATTGGTTTTGTGCTCTTATCATGCTTCACATTCTTATATCTATTTTTAAAGTCTGAACAGTTGATCCGAACTGCTTAACATGATCTTTATATTCAAATGTGTTTGGAGACCAAAATTTATCTATTTATTGGAACTTTTTTACAATTTTTTTACATAGGTACAAAATCGTTTTTTAGAAGATTTTGTATCTATTTAAAAATTAGTAAAAAAAATTTAAAAAATATATAAAATTTGATCTTCAACCACATTTTAATATGAATATCACGTTGAGCGTTTACAATCGTTTGTTCAGGTTTTGAAAATGGAAATAAGAATATAGAGCTTGGTTTAGAACTATTGACAGAAAGTTAGGAGGATAGCCCAAAAACAAAAATGTTAAAGATGTCTTTTTTTTTTTTTTTTTTTGTAAATGAAAGTCGTAGATGTCATGGCAATCATAAATCATCAATGAATTAATTATTAAACTAATCTCAACTGACAGTTGAAACCGCCAATGTCAACTATGATGTGTATATACAATATAATATATGTAGATATTAATCACAACTACTTTAAGGGTTTGATAGCTGTATGCATATTCATAAGATTCGTGAATAATTGCGAATGATTCGTTTTTTTGTTGATGTCGAACCGAATGCTGAATTATTCGATTGACCGAACTTTGACCTAATTATTCGCAAATAATTCGTGAATTTTATGAATTTTTTCCATAATTTTTTTTGTTTTTCTTCTTTGCAAGACTGGGATCTCTAGTTTGAATAATTCCAAATAATTTTCAAATTATACCCGAATTATTCTTGAATAACTAATTTTTGACTTTTCCGAACTGAATCCGAATAATTCATTTGTCCTGTATGTACTGTATGTAAGTCTCATGAGAATTTAGAAAAATGAAGAAAAGCGAACATAGACATATTATAATTATTAAAATATTAGAAACAAAGTGCGTAGAATGCAAGTCCAATGAGAATATATTTGCTAAGCAAACATTTTTTAGGAACCGAAATATTCTTATCTTGTAATAGTTGGAATGTATTTTTGGAATGTGATAACCATGAAATCACCCAAGTAAAGTGTAATTTGGACAGTATAAAATCTGTATTTATACATCATTAATTGTCAAAATTAGACACTAATTAATAAAGCATATGATTGATCAATATGCTGGATAAAGATTTGACACAGCTAATTTAGCTTCACGCAATGCATACAAAATAAAAGAATGTATTACTAATGCGCTGCATAAAATTAAATTAACTCTGTCAATATCTTTTTTCGATCTGTTTAAGTCTGTAAATTTTCTCCCAATATTCAAGCAATTACAACAAAATCAGTTCCAAACCGAAATACACCAACCTATATAATCTCAATTAAAAAAAAATTAAAAATTTAGAAATATCTAAACCGAATACACAAAGTCGACGCAAACATGTGATCCAAACTATAGCGAACTGAAATCAATTCTAAATTAATTAACCAAACCAAATCTGACCAGACAAGAAGAATTATTCACATCACACCTACTTTATAGAATTTGTTGAGCTATTTAATAGAAGCGCAGCAAGTAATTTATTGCTACTTAGAATCAAATATTAATTTTGCTTATTTTTTTTCATAGTTTTTGCTGAACAAGCAACTCTGCATATAGAGTGGGAAAAGTGCCACAGCGGAGCCGCTTCCGTCATGGAACGGCACAGTTACGGTACAGAACGGTACAGCACATGTGACTGTTCCATGCCATGATTATTTATTGAAAATTTAGTACGGCATGACACATGGTCACATGAGTCATGTATAATTAGAATCGTTAAGTCTTGACTGAATAGTGAATTTTAAATAAACTAATCTAAATTATGAAAAAAATAGTTAAACATGAGAAACGTGACGATATAGCACGGCACGGTACGAAACTAAAATCACAGCGTGTTTGTCACAGCACGACACTTTTTTTTTCTATCTGTATACATTGAAATTGAAATGATGATTAAAAAAAGAGAGAAATAGCATGGAAATGGTAACACTGCACATTTTACATGATATTTCCAGGCAGCTGCTGTTTTAATGATCCTATCTTAAATCAGATCAGAACAAATTTCTTGAGATATATTTTTCGGATCTGGCACCACAGAAGAATAATTAAAAGGGCTAAATATTAATTGAGGGAGTGATATGCGGGAATTTTATGGGGAACATGAATTTATAAAAAACTATTTTAATTACAATGAATAATGTATTAAGATTTTGGAAGTATCGAATGAGCTGGAAGCCATTGGAGGAAAGCATGCTGCCATGTGCTGCTTCGTATTTCATGGCAAAATCATTTGTACATTTTTTTTTAGTGTAGTCAATTAGTCATTAATGAATGTTTCGTTAGTTTGTATTTGTTGTTTGTTTGTTTGGGTTTATTTTTGAAACTGTAACTGCTGAGTAGAATCGTTGGTCGGACGGCTGTCGGGCCCACCTCTAATATAATCTGGTGGACCCCACAAATCTGTCTGTACTCTGCAGCTTTGTAATTAGTATTTAGTAGCACTAGATTACTGGTTTGCTGAGAAAAGTACGACAATCTATTTTATTTTTATTCTTTAAATGGTCATATATATTATCATCTTCTGTGTTAATTTGCACTCGAAGTCGCCTAATTTTCACTAATTCTTCTTGAATATTCTCTCATTACACCGTGAATGGAAATGCGTATCCTCTGCATTAACTCAAAATAGAATCTTTTGATTTTAATGCATTCGAGGACGGATTCAGGATTTTCGTCAGGAGACAAAAAAATATCGAATTTGGGTTTAAATATCTAATCAGATTTAAACTCATTAACTAATTGGATATTTGATAAAAAATAATGATTTAACTTATGATTTATAATACTTTAACTTGTAATTTATGATATTCTGACTTATAATTATAATTACCAATCATATTGCAAGAAATTTATTTTAATTTTAACTATAAATTTAATCCGAATTGCCAATTAAACATTCAAAAGAGAGCAAAAAAATTTCCAGGAAGAGGCAAAGCTAGTTGGAACCGATAAATTTCCACTAAAACTCAAAATCAAGGGGGACGGCTACTCCCCCCCCCCGCAATACACTGAGCCCGCCCCTGAATTCATCTCGATCGTTTGATTCCAATCGGGGCCCTTTTATATTAGTGTGGATCTCAATTGGACGCACCAGATCCACTAACGTACCGTACGTGCGTTCATACCTTTGAGTGGTTCGACAACTTTAAATATGGCTCAATCAAATTCTAAATTAAATTTAATACATGTTATATTCAAATAATTAATAATATATTTATAATTTTACCTTTTATATTTGCATGATATTTTGTAAGATATCAAATGAATGTACCACAAAAATTGAATGCACGACATAATTATCCTTTATTTACCACGAAATAAGGCCAAAACTCTTAAAGTATATATATTCCTAATTTGTAATATCAGATACATATGACATTAATTATCTTAAACAATTACCAATAAACAAGATGCAGGATTTTCAGGTAGGTTATTTGTACAACAATTCGATTTAGTTCATGATTTGTTTATTATCTGAAAATCAGAATTCATGTATAAAACTAATTTTAAAATTAATATAGAGTTTACTAGTAGACGCGCAGCGGAAATCTTCGTCTCGTGGTTCCAACAGTCAGTCTCTTGTGCTTCTTCTCAATGTCAGATAAACACACCAACGACAACTGTTGCGTCTCTATTAGTATCCACATGAACAGATTTAAAAACAATCGCGAGTCAGAGTACTGGCACCGACTGACAGTTCCCTTTTAGTCTTTCTTTCTCTCTTTTGGTTTCTGAAATGGTGCGTATAAACAAACTGATTTTTTGTCTAATCGAAAATCTTGTTTATCTATCATTTTCTTGATCGCACCTATTGATCGAGTCTATTCAGAAGACCTTATCCAGATGATATGATCATATCCAAATCAGAAATTTTGAGCCTACAGATATATACAACCCAATAAGATTTAATCCATATTAGTTAATTAAGATCCAAAATATTAAGGCCGATAGGACACATTTCTAACACAAGATTATCGAAATTAGAATTAATTACTGAGCATATTTAATATTTTTTATGGTATCTCTATTGAACATCATAGCTCTTTGTTTATATATTAAGTAAAAATAAAAATCAAGTCTTATGAGAGCATTTTGTATCCGGTTATCCGCATATCCTTGTCTTAATTTCCACAAGATTTAAAAAAGATCTTAATTTTGTGCAAATATCAATAAGTCATGAAACTAACCAGCATGTGATCAACATGTTTATTTAATTAATTACATGTATCCCCTTTGAAACAGCGAATTTGCTTTGTTCAACTCAATAATTAAAAGCTGGTATGCGATCGATCGCAGTTCTCCTTTTGTCTTTATCTCCATTTTGTAATTGTTCCTAGTGCTTTGCAATGGTATTAATATTTTGTTTTCAATGTTATTATGCATATTATGGGTTGGTTCGTAATACATATTAATATTTTGTTTTCAAAATTTTAATGATCGATCCGAACTGTTCAACATAATTTTCATATGAATATGTACTTGCAGACTGAATTTTATATTTTTAATAAATTTTTTTACTATTTTCTAAAATAGGTAGAAAATCAGTTGATCTGAAAATTCTTGACCATTCAAAATCAATGATTTTCTATTTATCTTTAAAAATAGTAAAAAAAATTTCTAAAAAAAATATAAAATTTGGTTTGGAAGTACATATTCACATGAAAATCATTTTGAATGAATCTGATCGACCGTTAGAATTTAAAAAACGAAAATAATAATCCGTATTACGGACCAAATCGTGATATGCATAGTAACATAGACTCACTCAATTCAGATTGTTTGAAATAATTTGGAATGTCAGCTAGATGCAATTCTTTAAACATGAATTGGAACTATAAATAAATTTGGGGAATGTTCATATATTCATGCCAGATTTATATATTTTGGAATTTATACATCTAAAAGATACGGATCCACAGAAAAGATTTGCTTGGCTCATGCAATTTGAAATATAGTGTATGATTTGTCATACTGACAAGACCTCATGATGCATTGAAGTGACAAATCAAGGTGCCTTCTATTGAGACACCTTACAAGCCTTTGCTCCCTACCTTCCACCCCTCCTTTCATTTGGTTAATTGTATCCATTGAAACATGCATGCATCATATATATATTACGTATGTACATTTTATACACACATTATAGAATTTTGGAAGTTTCTCTTCTCTTGCATTGCATTACGTACCCTTGTATTAATTATCTTGTTTTTATATCTCCCTCTCCAAAAGGTCAGAAACGATAATAAATGATACCAACAACACTTTAGACATGTAATGGTACGTGTCATGCATGCCATGTGTTGCTCCTTACAGCAAGGTGAAAGCCATTAATTAATTTTCTCGTTCATTGGTAACCAAGAGATGTAATTATTGTTATCACTAGTCGGTATCTTATTATATTTTCTGTCACATCTTTTGAGGCAAAAGCACTCACAAAACATGCTGGTAAAAAGGGGGGGAGAGTGCTGAGTACACATTTTCCCAAGGTAATTTTTGGTTAGTAGGAAATAGGAATAGACTTTAGAAAGTTGGAATAGGTATTGTTGCCTATGTTCCCCGTTATTCCAATTCAGTCGGTGTCTTTTAAGATATCTGATTTTTTTTTTCTTTAAAAAAAATAAGGAATCTTATAGTCATAGCAAATTTGGTTTAATTTCAGAAAATAAATCTGCTGCAATTTCAGGTTAAAATTTTTTCGAGAACGCATCTCGAAACAACTGATTTTTTCTTGCACGTATCTCAAAATAGTTTGACAGTTGGATTCGAATTGCAGAGATTTCAGGATTACTGTTCACTGGTATCAGATTTCAGCAGATTCAGATCCTTAATTTCAAGCTTTCTAATTCACAAATGAGAGAGTAATTAAATAGTCATAGCAATTTTTTTTTTATCTTTTAGTGAAAAGCAATTTGCATGTTTTGACGAAAAAACAAGACTTAGGGCTTGTTCGGCCGAAATACTGTTTACGTGGGAAAAAAAAATTTAGTTCAACTGAATTGTTTTTTTCCCACATGAACAGTATTTTTTTTGTTCAAAACCCATGCCCAATCTCCTGTGTTGGCTGAACAGGCCCTTATTTTCTTTCATTTGAATCGTTCAAAATCTATCATACAACTTCAATTACATTTTTATTTTATATCAATCTAATATATTGAAACGATTCAGATGTAATTGAAACCGTGTGATAGATTTTGGACAATTCAGATGGAAGAAAAAAAGAATGCTTCTTTTCTTAAGATTTGAATCCCCATAAATTACAAATTTTATGTTGATCTTTTGTGTGTTAATATTTGGAGAGGATTAACTTTGCATCTGCCAAGCAACTTTTGGCAAAAGGAGAAAAAGAAGGTAGATGGAGAGAAGCATAGAGAATTCAGAAAAAGGGTGGTACTTCATCAAAAAAATTTGCCAGGGTACTAATGATTGATTTATCAAGTTATATGATTCTTGGCTAATGAAAGAGGTAATTATGGCATGCAATGGGCCACGTGATACTTGGCCTTGGTTGATTTGTTAATTGGAGAGAGAGAAAAAAAATGAGAAAGAATCCCAGTTTTGCTGCACCACATGTCCACATGGCTAATTCTAAGGGGACAATTCCATCTTTTTGAGATCTCCAAAGGGTTTTAAACACAGAAAACTATGTTCTCCTGTTCTTTTTATGTTGCATAAGATAGATTTGCAATTTAAATGATTTTTTTTTTTCTTAGGATGGCAATTTATATGATATGGCTTGTAGGTTTGGGTGTATCATTACCTTTTTTTTTTTTTTCTAAGGCTTTAACAAAACTTTCCAAATATACACATTTAAATTAAATATATGCGCTTGGTACTTGGTTGCAGAGGTTATTGTTTCCTAGAATCCTAGTAAATATTCTGTTCACAATATACAGAGGATACCAAAAGGCTTAATTATTAAAATTTAATTAACTTTTAATATAGTAATTCAGAAAAGCAAGTAAATTTCGGTAGATATTTAAAATTGAAATTTGTTAACCCATTTTTATCTAAAAATGGACTTGATAATTGTGAGCGGGGAATGAATTCGGATCGTCCCCGGTACCGCAAAAGATAATCTTTTAACTTTGCACTAATCTCAAAGCACAAATAATACTGACCCCGTGCTATCTTGAATAGACGCTATTTTTGAGTTAATATGAGATCGTAAAGTAGTGGGTTCCACCTTACACATACCTGAGAGTAGAGAAGGAAATACGTGACACGCACTAACATGACGTGACAAACACGCTGTGATTTGGTCATGTGACAAACACATACCGTGACCAAAATAGTGGCGGATGGTTACGTCCCGCGAATGATCACCTCATGTTTAGTCACGCCGTGACTATACGTGACGTGTCATGACGTAAATTAGTCACATTAATTTTTTATATTTTAATTTAAATTATTGAAAATTTAGAAAAAAAAGATATGAAAAATATGAAAAAAATATCAAATAAGTAAATAATGTTGCAATTTTTTTAGAAAATATTGTTGGACATCTGACATTACTTTGTAAATTCAAATTATAAACATTCATTAGACTAAACTAGAGAAAATAAAAATCAATATTACATACATACTAGTATCACAGAACCGACACTTAAAGAAAAACCTAAATGCTAAAAAAAATTAGATATTTTAAGTTCATACTGTGACGTGACGTAACGTGACTAGCATGACAAATTTCCTTCTCTGCCTGAGAGGATAATTAACCGTTATGGGGCACTGGGGTTGATTGATTGAATTGGGTCACCTTGGGAATGGTTACACAACAAATAGATCGTGTAGGATGAAATGAAACGAAACACAACAGATATATGTACAGTGGCATTAGGAATTAGGATAGCCTATACCTTTTCATCAATCATTGAAACCTATTTCTGATTTAAAGTTTCACAAAGAGGATTATGAGTGCAAAATTGATCAATCATATCCTACCCTGCAGCAGTGTAGCTAGGTTCTAGGTAAGAAGAACTGGTACTGGTAGTTAGGTGGTATCGTGATAATTTGGTAGACAAACAGTTTTCAACTTCAAATTTGCAAAAGGGATTTCACTTTCCTAGCCAGTAATTAGAGTGGAAAAAATAGCATGGCGGAACCGGTTCTATTACGGAACGGAACGGTTACGGCACGTGTGACTGTTTGCGTGCCGTGATTATTTTTTGAAAATTTGGCACGGCACGCGAAAGATCTGGTCACGGCATGGCACAACACGTGTAATTAGGACCGTTAAGTCTTGATCAAATGATGAATCTTGAATAAACTAATCTAAATTATGAAAAAATAGTTAAATGTGAGAAATGTGACCAGTTACGTTTGGACACGGCACGCGAATAGTCACGGCACTGGAGTCACGGCGTGACTCGCGTGCCGTGACCGTTTGCGTGCCATGACCACCCCTCCACATTTTAGTTACGGCATGGCACGGCACGTGTGACTGTTCACTTGGTCACGGCATGACACGAGATCAAAATCACGGCATGTTAGTCACGGCACGGCACGTTTGTCCACTCTACCAGTAATGAATGTAACAAATTTTTGCCATAATAACCATAATCCCTTCCTTGTAAGAAATATTCTTTCTAAATCAAAACCATAGATCCTATACTAGCCACTTGTGCTGGTTTTCTTGTAACAGAGATTATAATGATCATAATTTCTTCCTTGTAAGAAATATTCTTTCTAAATTAAAACCATAGATCCTATACTAGCCACTTGTGCTGGTTTTCTAATTGTAACAGAGATATATTATAATGACCATAATTCCTTTCTTGTAAGAAATATTCTTTCTAAATTAAAAACCATAGATCCTATACTAGTCACTTGTGCTGGTTTTCTTGTAACAGAGATTCAAATTAATATAGCATGTCAAATAGATAAGATTTGGTCTACATTGGTAGAAGTATTACTTGCACTAAAAGAGAAGCAACCCTCTTCTGACGTTTCTCAGAAGAAACTAATTTCTGCTAATAAAATTTCAAATGTTCATTAAATCGATAAATTTATCTTATTAAACAATTACAAGAAGTTTAAATTATATGAAAAAATATATAATGGTACCACACAGTGACGGATACAGTAAGAAACTATGGAGGTCAATTGACTCCCATTAATTTTCAAAAAAATTTAGAATATATACAATTTTTCATATATTTTAGAATAAAATGTTACGGTACTATAAAATTGACCCACATTAGCAGTATGAAAATTTTATATGATTGACCTCCATACCTCGAAAGTCTGGCTCCGTCCGTGGCAATTTTTTGTGGAAATTCATGCACTTCCTAAAATGAAAAGAGATGCACATCATCCATGTGTTTCAAGCTAATTATATTAAGCAATGTCCAAAATCTCAAAGTGTTTATACCTAAACTATAAAATAATTAACCCTGCAATTTATCCTTAGGTCCTATTCGTTGCAATTACTGTGAACTGAATTTTTTTTTCCTACAGACACAGTGAAAATCAGTTCAAATTCCAACTCATTCTTATTTCCCAGTATTGTCCGCCGAAAAAAGCCTTAATGTCATATATATAGACTCATAGTATTCATACTTGTTATAATTTTCTTGCATTTAATTCCAACATTTTACTTGCATATATAGATATCACATGCTAATAATAGATAGTATCAAAGTATTGATACCTAATATCATACACTTCGAAACATATATTATTAAGAATTACATTTTTAGTTGTATTAATTAACGTGCATTGCACGATGTCTATCCTTATAAGTGTCATGGTGTTTATATCTAATATATATCATACGCAATCGTTCAAATTTAATGTGCACTGAATGGCATTTATATTATTGTTCAGATTGTTTTCATTGATATAATGAACATCTAGAAAATCCACCAAATACCTAGCAATTTTATATAATTATTAAATTCTTAAAATTAAATAAAGGTACGATAAAAGAGACTTGATATTCATGCATCTTTAAATGCATACTTAATAATTATTGAACGTACACTTCCCTATTGTTTGATTCAGACTATTATATTTTATAGTATGAAATATTAATTGTTGACGTCATCTGGCACGAAATTTTTATCAAAACAAATTAAATTTTAACATCTGACTTAATTTTCAGACTCATTATAAATGCACACTTAGTTATTGCATAATGCATTAACTTAATTTTGTACTATTTTTAGATCACCATAAAAGATTAACCTAGCGATTGGAGAACACACACTCAAATGTTGTAAAATGCATATATATATAGAGAGAGAGAGAGAGTAAATCTAGGGTGTGACGTGCTCACCAAGGGAGCTTGGTGAGCACAACTCCAAAAATACATCGGATCAGCTTCAAATGATGAATCCCAACCGTTGAAATTCATGTATTTCATGAGTGATGCATGTACATGCAAAATTTTAGAAGTTTCGAATTCATTTGCTACAAGGTCAAACGGTCAAAGTAATGAATCTTTTAATAAATTATTTTATTAGTTGTTTTATATATTCATTTTTCATCATTACTTTGACCGCTTGACCTCGTAGCAAATGAATTCGAAACTTCCAAAATTTTGCATGTACATGCATCACCCACGAAGTACATGAATTTCAACGGTTTGGATTCGTCATTTGAAGCTGATCCGATGTATTTTTGGAGTTGTGCTCACCAAACCCTCTTGGTGAGCACATCACACCCTAGATTTACTATATATATATATATATATATATATATATAGAGAGAGAGAGAGAGAGAGAGAGAGAGAGAGTAGAACTAGGGTGCTCCTAAGTTCAACCAACCTCTTGTGAACTTGACTTTAAAATATATCGAATCGACTTTAAACGATGAATCCAAACCGTTGAAATCATTCTACCTCATGATTGATGCGTCTACATGTGAAAATTTTAAAGTTTCGAATTAATTTAATATAGAGTCAAGTGGTCAAAGGAGTCCAAAAAATGAATGCATTAAAATTAATTTATAAACCTTAAACTTTTGACCACTTGACTTTATATTAAATTAATTCGAAACTTTAAAATTTTTACATGTAGACGCATCACTCATTAGGTAGAAGGATTTCAACGGTTTGGATTTATCGTTTAAAGTCGATTCGATATATTTTAGAGTCAAATTCACAAGAGATTTGGTGAACTTAGGAGCACCCTAGTTCTACTCTATATATATATATAACATGAATACATCACTTAGAAAAATATATATATGTGAGTAGACTAGGGTGTTCTTAAATCTTAAGTTCACAAAATTTCTTTGTGAACTCAACTCTAAAACTTATCAGTTTGGTTTCAAATGATAAATTCAAACAGTTAAAATTATTCTACTTAATTTATAGGCAATGCGTCTATATGTGAAAATTTTAAACTTTCGAATTAATTTAGTACAAAGTAAAGTAGTCAAAAATAGAAGGTTTATAAGTTAATTTTAATGCATTAATTTTTTGGATACCTTTTTACCACTTGACTCTATACAAAACTAATTTTTAAAATTTTAATATGTAGACGCATCACTCGCAAAATATAAGTATTTCAACAGTTTGAATTGCCATTTAAAATTAATATAATAAATTTTGGAGTTAAGTCTCGCTGAACTTAGGAACGCCTTAGTTCTACTCTATATAAGTCACTATATGCCATAAAATGATAAATTAAATAAATGCACTTATGGAAAAGGAAATATGACAGAACATATAATGAAACAGTAGATAGCACAGGACAACATTATATGAAAGCAAAATAATTCTCAGATGGCCACAGCTGTCCAGGTAGTGATGATCCCATTATTAAGATTTGGAACATGACAGCATATATGTCTGTATATGTACGGTAACTTTTGTAATGCCATCACTACGCCATTAAATTCATCCCAACTATTCATCAATCAGACAATCACAGTATAATTTAATTAACCAGAAAATTGAAATAAAAAGTATGTATGACATCAATAGGCTGCACTGCAGAGGATGAGAATAAATTTAAAAGTAAAGTTAGTTAAGCTGGTAGGCCCCCCCATTGGCTCCCCTTCTATTTTTTATTTTTTAACCATCTCACTAACAAGGAATTCGTATCCTCTGCATGACTGCATTATCTCAAAAGGAATTTTTGAGTTAATGAATATTAAATATATTTTAAGATTCGCGCAAACTAGATTTGCACTAATATTGAAAGTCTTCCTATATTATACTCAGTAATTGGATTGGTTCCGTTTAAAACCAGACGGTTCATATTCATTAACTCAAAAAATTATCTTTGGAGTTAATGGTAAGAATACGCGTTCACTAACAGAATTCACATCCTCTCTCTTACTGAACAAGAGAATGTTTTACAATTATTGAATCCGGACCATTCATTTTAACTTGGCACGAATCTCAAAGTCGAATAATACCGACCCTATTTTTTACTTCAAACTCAAACCGTAAAGTGAGGCCCATCCTCTGTAGTAATAGAGAGAATACGGATCCCACTAACAAGGAATCGAGATCCGTAATGTAACCCAATATTTTGCTTTTAAATCGGGATTGTCCGATTCGAGATGAGCACGCGAGATGGAGCGCAGGATTCGAGATGAAGCACATATTCTGAAGTGGATCGTGCGAGATGGAACGTCGGATTCGAATCAGATGGTCTCGATCTAAAACCCAAAAATTGGGTTACTTTAGGAGATCCGGACCCACTAACAAGGGGGTGGGGATGGGGGGCTGGGGCCCACGCCCTCAGCCTTTGAGCAGTGGCCAAACAGAAACAGTGCTTAATTGCCCCCGTTTCCTGCTCTCTGGATCGCTGCTGTTCCGGCGCCCAGTGCCTCTGCTCCTGACAGCTGGCCTGCCACCACCACTCCTCATCCAAACTACCTAAACAAACAAACCATTCCGATGTTTGGGAGTCTAGGTTCCCTGTACCTCTCAACCTCAACTAATTTTCCCTACATCTCCTGTGGATCTTGTTGTTTTATCTACTTCACATTTCACTACTGTCTACTGTCTACTGTTAGTGTGACAGCAAAATTGTGTTACAGAACAAAAAAAAAAAAAAATAGCTCAATTCATTAATTGCTGCAAATGTACGATTTATTTATGAATAAATATATGAGGTAGACGAGAGCGCTTGGGTCCGATGGTTTCATAACTGTCAGATCTGTTTTAAGATCTATGCGTGTTGTTTTAATATTCGTGCGCATTAACTTTATTATTTTGTGCACAGATTTTAAAGTAGATCGGACGGTTATGAAACCCATCGGATCCAATCTGAGTCCAATGGGCATCGGACCCAAGCTGCTTCCGGGGTAGACTGGTAATTTTAAGTTTTTCCAAGTATAATTTTAGGATTAAATTTTTATAAATGCTTGAACTGAGCTCCAATTAGGGAGTAAAGAAGAAGAGGAAACAATGAGACAATTTTTAAGCAATATGTAAAGATTAAAAGATAAATATTTCCTATATATATATATATATATATATATATATATATGAGAAGACGAACGAGATGAACAAATACAAACTCGTATAAAAAAGATTGAATAAGCCAACTGTACAATTTACATACATCAAAACACTAACCAACAACGATGAAAAAAAAAAAAAAAAAACTAACTTAGATGTGGCATTATCTAACTTAAGTCATAGAAAAGCGATCTGGATCGGTTTTGTTTAAAGGGAAGGGTAATATCGGAAATTTATATGCAAGGGGGTGGAAAGGGACATTGTTAGTTGATTGTGAACTTAACATTTACAAGGAGGCTGGAGGCGGGAGGATAAAGTACAACTTGAAGGGTATATTAGTCAATCAAAATTATATGACTTGGTCTGATCTAGTAGAGAAGGAAAGATAAACAGCCACAAACTAACAGATATGTCCAAGTCACTGGACCACCTGATCGGACGGCCAGGATGGTTCAATTGGCCGGAATATTACCGGTGCCCCATATTGCGGGTATAGAAGCATCAACACCGTCGGCGCATGAACATACGATGGCGATGTTCTAAAACTAAACCGCTGTAGTAAGATCGCAAGTGTAATTTTTGCCTCTAAGATTGCTAAATTCTGGCCAATGCACATTCTGGCACCAAGGCCGAAGGGGATGTAAGCCAACGGGTGCCGAGCTGCACGAGCAGCACCATTCTCAAACCGGGCCGGATTGAATTGTGATGCATCCGGACCCCATAGGTGTGTGTCGTGATGCACGGCCAAGATTGGGATCAGGAGCTCTGTGTCCTGTGGTACCATGTAGCCACCGAGTTCCACATCTGCCTTCGCACGTCTTATTGTCGCAACTGCCGGTGGATACAATCGTAGTGTCTCGCTCAATATCATACCAATCTATCAGAGAGAAAAAAATCTATTAGATTTCCCTTTTTGCATGCACATTCGATTAAAACAGAAAAAATAAAATAAAACAAAAATTGTGTACCATTTTGAGCTTAGGAAGATGATCTTTAGAGGGGAGGTGTTTGGACCCGCAGACCTCAAGGACTTCCTGCCGGGCCCGCTCTTGCCAGTCCGGATGCATAGCGAGAAGCACGCTGGCCCAAGTTAGCAAATTAGAGGTCGTCTGTTTACCGGCAAAGAAGAATGTCTTGCATTCCTCCACCATGTCATCTATGGTGATCATTGTTGAATCACCAGCAGAAGGGGCACCCTTGTAATTCATGGTCGAGTTAATCATTAAACCGAGCAAATCCCTTAGACCATTCTGATCGGGCTCCTTTGAGTCGAGGGAATCCTCTTGCTGTCGTCGTGCAATTAGGCTCTGTAATCCTTTTCTGATTTCTCTGTCCAATATCCATGACTGTCTGTTTCTCTTTGTTGGTATGAACCTGTGAAATTAATAAATTATGTAAATATTTAATTTGGTTATTAAAAAAAGGAATTCAAAATTTGATAGCAAATTAAGAGATTAATTATTACCGGTAGCCGGGGATGAAGACCTTGCGAAATGCTTCTGCGGCAAAGGACATGAGCTGCGTTTGTAATTTGAACACAGCCTTGCCGTCTTCATAGCTCGAACCGAATACAGTACGGGTTATCGCATCCTCTGTTACGATTTGAAACCATTCGGCCAAATCAATTTCCACCTCGCCCGCATCAGCTGATACTGACATGGCTGTCCACTTATCGGCCATATCCGCTACAGTCTTCCCAACAAATGGAACTAACAACTGTTCAGAATAAAAAATTCAAATTGAATTAATAAAAGAAATAAAAAATGCAGCAAAATTTGTATTCATGTAAAAAAAAACAAAAGAGAATTGTCCAAATTACTTTGAGATTGTCCATGTAAAATGCAGGGTTAAGAACTTTCCGGTGGTGGGCCCACTTTTCGCCGTGTAGGCTAACAAGACCATCCCCCTCAAGCTGTCGTACCAGCGGATGGGACTCATACCGGTCGAAGTATTCAGACCGGGACAGAAATATCTCCCGGATCATCTCTGGATCAGAGACAGTGAGGCGGGGCGTGGGACCGAACCATATCAGAACCGTAGAACCTACAGTTTAGTGTCAGTTTTCAGAGTCAGCAGGTAGCAGTACTAAATTAGAAATGGCAAATTAAAGAGAGTAGCTAGCTATAAAGGAGAAAGGGAAAGGAAAGGAGGCAAGAGGAGTTAATAGAGAGGCACATATCACGCAGGAGGGATACATCTTGGACACCTTGTAGGGGTACAAGATGGAGACATGGATTAAGAGAGATAACGAACAGGGAACAAACAACTCCCTAATGCCGAGTGCTTGAGAGCTACAGCGTCTCTTTTTTCATTTTTATTTATTTCTTTTCCTTTGAAAATTGTAATTTTACCTTTTTTGTTTTGGGTCTTATATTAGATGAGAGAGGTGACAATGCAAAGAAATAAATGAAAAAAAGGAGCATAACTATTAATTTTACAGCTTGTAGTAAAAGGAAGAGAGGACTGTAGATACTGACAAAAATAAAAATTGGTTACCGAAGGGGAATGGGTGAAAAAGAGAAGAAAAACACGACAAACATAATAAAAGATACAAAAGTAAAAAAATATAACATAAAATAGTTAATTTGATAACCCCATAATTCAGAACGGACCTCATGATTGGGAAAACACCAAGAGTGATTAAACAGCTGCTTGAATCCAAACAAAAACATGACAGAAAAACATATGCATAAACAGAGAAAATACCAAAACCGACACTATTCAAGTACGCATAAGCTAGATTGATAGATAGATAACTCTTCTCTCTTTTATTTTCTTCAAAAAAATAAATAATAATAATAAATAAATAGAAGGCATCAATACCGTAGATCTTCTTCCAGTAATGGTAGAAGGCGAGAACTCTAGGAAATATATTGTGAGAAGTTTGTGGCACCATTGGTTTAGATGAAGCTTCCACCATTAAAGCAACCATCTCTTTGACGCTCCCGAGGAAGAACCGGTACGGCGGGCCCCGTATCCCCTGCTTTGTGAAGTGTTCTTCGAGCCTTTTTGGTCGAAACCAGAGTATGTCAAGCACCTTCATACCCATGTACATGCAAAACCATATCAAGCTTAGATAGAGAAGCGATTTAAACAACCACCATACCATATTTTCATCCATCCTCTGTTTTTTTTTTTTTCTTCTTCTTGATTTTCTTTCTCGCTGTTTTTTGAACAGCAGGAGAATGAATGAGGGGGAAAGCAACTGGTTCTCTTTGGTCTTTTGGATTTTTGGAGTATATAGAGAAGTAAAGAGGGGGTGGGTTTATATATGTAGACAAAGAGAGAGAGAGAGAGAGTAAGGGAGAGAAAATGTAGCGAGACCGGCGCCGATGGGGCCGCCTTTTGGGGTTTGAGAGAGGGTTAAAATGGTCAACGAGGTGGCTGATTTGTTTGGTACAAATGACAAAAATACCCTTTTGTGTCCTTTTATGTGCTAAGAACAAATGTGTTTGTTATGCGACTTATTTTCCACGTAGCTCCTTTGAGTCGTTGTATGAGATTTATAACTTGGAATTTTCTGCTTTTTTTTTTTTCTCTCTTTTTCTTTTTGTTTCTTACGTATGCAAAAGACTAAATAGCTGCAAATTTGAACACAGATGCTGAAATAACTGACGGCTACTTCATATTCCTAAGATATTTTTAGTTTATAATCAATTAAAAATTAGAATAAGGCTAGTGTGTGTATGTAGTATGTTGACATGTCGTACTATTTTTTTAAAAATTTATTGGATATGTTTCAATGTCTAATCCAAACTGTTTAAATCAATTTACTACATGAGTGATGTATTTACATGCTAAAATTATAATATTTTGAATTTATTTGGTATAAAATCAAGCAGTAAAAAAATAAGAATTATAAGTTAATTTTAATACATTCATTTTTATTATTTTTTTGACCGCTTGACTTTATACTAAATGAATGTAAAAATTTGTAAATTTTATATGTAAATACATCACTCGTGAAGTAGATCAGTTTTAACAGTTTGAATTTGTCGTTTGAAGTCTACTCAATAGATTTCTAAGGGAGTAGTACCATATGTCACTGTACTAGCATGCCAGTCTTTTCTATTTAATTATTATGTATTTTTTATTTAAAAAAAATGTGACGGTATATTTTATATTGTCGAGAAAATGAATGATTTGCAATAAATATGTAGTTGTTAAAATTAAAGATTGTGATACAAATTTTCTTATATAAAATATACTCTATTTATACTGCTAATAATAAATTTTCTGGCCTTTTAAAAATCAAGTAACATTTTCCAAGAATACTCCTATTCTATTTCATTTTGAAAATGAAGTACACTTTTAATTTAACATTTTGCTAAGGCGTACACTTCTCATCATATTGTTTTTAATAAGTACATCAATATTATTTCTTAAATATTATTATATAAAATGCCACACAAATCAATTTCCCTATTTAAAAGCAATATAAAATGTTGAATGGATTAATTTTAACAAAAATTATTTAATAAAAAGTGTATAAAATGTTATATGAAAAACATTTATAATTTAATATTTGTCAATTAACCTATAAGATAACGGATATGAAATAGCTCTTACCATAGCCATACCAAATAAGCTAATGAAATTTTTTTCTTACCCATACTCATTAAATTAATGAAAAATAAATCTTACTCGTATCCGTCCCCTTATCATACCCATCTTATTGTAAACAGTTAAAAGGGTTTTATTGAGGCCCCTACACCCCCTCCATGAAAAAAAAAAAAAATCGAAATTAAGAATAGATTTTGGAAAATTATATTTTATTATTCCATCTGCAATAATTGTACGCTATTAGGGATAATTAGTATATATAAATTAAAACTTTTGTTATTTTAATTTTCCTGATTAGAACTTTTATTAACTGGATAAAGTTCTCGTATTTACCCATCAAAACTTTTTTCTTGAAGGAGGAATTTTTTTTTTATTTGGTGTATCCTCTATTCAATATTTAAAATCTCTCATAGATTCTCGTATCCTGAATTAACCACACTTTATTATGAACTTCTATTATTCTTAGATTTATAAATTACTCTTAATCTTATTTTTTTTATATTTTTCATCGGGATGGTTTGAAATTATTGCAATTTCATATTAGCATACATATATATTATATGAAAATTTTACAGATTTAAGTTCTTTTAAAATAACATTTTTCCCTCTCTTTGCATTTATATGTGTTTTATCTTATGCTACCAATGATGTAGACTTAAGAGAGATAAAGCAAGGATAAAAAGTAATTTAAAAATTTATTGACATATTGTTTTTGAATTTAACTCAAAGATGGGGAAATGTTAGATCAGTTGTTTTTTATTTGGACGGGGTTATATTTTTTTTATAGTGTCCAGTATCATTATTATCAAGAATTGATTATTAATATTTTCAAATACATACGACGACTCGTACCACTACACTAACTAAATACATAGTTCTGATAGGATAAATATAAGAATAATTTAAGGTTTTAATATAAATAACTTCAGTGGGGTGCGTAGAACCCGAAATATGCACCCGAAATTTTTATTTATACTATAATAAAAAAATCAAATCACCATTGAAATTGGAGAATTCGAAAAATACCAGGGCCGCCAATTCAATCTGTAGACTCATTAATGGGGGTCTGCAGATTGAATTGGCGGACCCTCAAAAATTCCAATTTCAGTTATTACAGTTGAATTAATGGGCTTTTGGGGGTCAGCCAATTCAATTTGCGGACCCCAATTAATGGGTTCGCATATTGAATTGGCGGTCCTAATATTTTTAGAATTCTTCAATTTTAGTGGTGATTTGGTTTGAATTTTTTTTTTGAAATGGTATAAATAAAATTTTTTGGCATAGCACAGCGCAAGAATAATTTCTTATTTTAAAATTCAGACTATTCCGAGGTTGAAAGTGAAAAGTTCCCCACGCAGAGTGGGATAACAGTAGAAGAAGAACAATAAGGCTCTGTTCGGCCTACAGTCGGGAATAGAAACGAAAATGAAATTTAAAATGATTTTTTTTTTCTTACGCGTACAGTAACAGAGCCAAACAGGAACTGCCACTTGTTATTTATATTTTATATTAATATTATGATTAGTAAGCTTAGAGGGAGAGAGAACTGAGAGAAGCATTTTTCTTATGTTCTGCTTCTGCATTTATTTGCAAGAATAGAATAGGTCCGGAATTTGAGGGCAGCATTTATATCTTTTCATTTTGTTATCCCCTCAATTTAATACCACCATGCCTAATATTGTCTGTTCATCACTGAATTTCGCTTTCATTGTTCTTATTATTGAAAAATAAAAATACATATTCTGACAAAAATAACTGCGCTCATTATTACTTGTATAAGGTAAGTACATTTTGTTGTCTTCTGATATAGTCGTACATGTGACATATAAATTCATTTATAATCGGACAATATTTCATCATGATTCATGACCGTGAGGAACAGGAACTGAAGCAATAAGCATAACATCGTTATATATATATTATCATAATTACATTCGGACAAACAAAGTTTTATTCTAGTTTGAATAATCAGTGACGAAATCAGGAATGAAAAACTAGAAAAGTCATAAATAATTTAAGATTCATAAACAAAAAAAAAATTAGCAAATGCCAAAAACCTATAAAAAAAAATTGTATATTTTTTTGGCCAAGAGAGGGAGAGAGGCTGGAACACGTATCCTCTGTATTAACTCAAAAGAGAATCTTTTGAGTTAATGCATCTTGTCCGTCTGATCTTAAACGGAGATAATTTGACCGTTTGTTAACACAGGATTCTTCAAAATTAGTGCGGATCTTGTCCACATGGATCTTAAAGCGAATCGGATGGTCCAGATATATTAACTCAAAAGATTCCCTTTTGAGTTAATACAGAGGAGACGAATTCGGGGGGCTGGAGCCCATGCTGGCCCTGCCTTGGTTCCGCCCCTGTGGATAATAATTGATCATGTAAACAAGAATATATTATTTAATTAATTGATCGTGAAGAGCAGTTACTAGCTAGCAGAGGGAATTTCTAAAACTGAATTAATGGCAACAAATGAATAAAAGAATATGAAAAGAAACTGCAGAGCGAAATCATGCCTAGGAATAAGGTAATTAAACTTAAGAGTGCAAACTAAGTTATCCAACACAGAACAAGAATTACGCTGCACTGTTAAAGAGATTTAATCCTTTACAGCTGCGCCATGATATTTTATGGGGGTACGGGTTTGGATTAGTTATAATTGGATCCGTATATTTGTGGTAAGGATTAAAAACCACTTTCTAGAAATTTTGGGATTTACTATTACTTTGTAGTTTATGATGAATAGGAGAAGAACCATAAAAAATTTCATCAAAAAAAGAAGAAGAAGAGGAGAAGAACCCAATTTAATTGGATCCGAATATTTAAGGTAAGGATTAAATCTCACTTTCAGAAATTTTGGGGTTCACTGTTAGAGCATCTATATCCCGGAACTTTTGGAGTTTCAAAACTGATTTAGCAGTTTCTAAACCAGTTTCAGGGATGTAGATGGATTTCATATTTAGCAATTTCGTTTAATAGTTTCCAAATATGAAATTGTTTCAAAACTCTGACATGACAAAATAATCAACATGTATTCGCTCAATTTTTAATATTGCTTTAATTAAACGCTTATGTAGCAATTAAGAAACTCTAATTTTAATTTCAGGAATGTAAAGATTGAGAAATTCAGAGAGTCTAAAATTTCTAAAATTCTGTTAACAGTTATTTAGAAACTCCAAGAATTTCAGAAATAAAAATGTTCTTACTTTCTAGTTTATGATGAACAGGAGAAGAACCAATTAAGCAGCATGTTCGTGAGTCCTTATCATCTGTGGTCACATGAGATTTCTTTTTTAAATCTCGACCGTCCAATTAGAATTTAGACCAATTCAGTCTGCATAGGGCTCCTTTAATATTCGTGCGGATTCTAATCCGTATCCGTATCTATATAATATACAATCTGTATATGAATCCGAAAAATAAAAACGGATACGAATATAGTTTTATCACTATCAGATCCGTTTTACACCCCTAAGTCTAGATCATTTGTGGTAACATAAAATTTCTTCTTTAAATCTCAACCGTCCAATTAGAGTCAAAGCCAATTCAGTACGAGATGAAATGCACAGGGCTCTTTTAATATTCGTGCAGATTCTGATCTAACGGTAGGTGTGATAACTTTATTTTGCTCTTAATATCAAAATTTTATCATGCATTTAAGCATAATTGGTTCTATAAAGCAATGGGTGTCTAAAGAATGTTTTTTGGAGCTTTTTGACTTTACTCAGTTGCAACCTTCCACTTTTTGTATACCAAGTCAAACTTTATTATTTATCTGTTGCCAGCTGCTCAAAACTATTTCTTATCAAAAGTGTCCTTTTTGCAACATAGAAAATTGCAGAAAATATATACAAAACAATAATGAGGTATTGCATGTCAGCGTTGTACTTTTTTATGTATTTTGTGGGACACTTGGTGTAGAAAAAAAATAATAATGCCCAATGAAAATGAGCTGACCTTAATTCCATACTAAGTAAATTGTAAACTACACAACACCCCCCCCCAATTATATTTTTTATTTGGTTGTTGGAACCGCAAGAAATTTCAAATAAATAAAAAATAATAAAATTACTCCCCCTATAACCAAGAGAATTTTTTATCGATCGAAATTATAAAATTCAGTTGTATGAAAATAGAAACAGTACTCCGTTTTTAACAAATACAGTAAGATATGAGGCATTGAGCGTGATCCAACTATTTATGAATCGAAGGTATTGCTTCAGATTCATATTTTATTTTATTTTCAATGTTTAAAAAACAAAACAAAACATGTATCTGAAGCAATGCCTCCGATTCATAAATAGTTGGATCGCGCTCAATACTTCTGATCTTATTATATTTGTTGAAAACGAGGTACTCTTTCTAGGAACCGAATCATCTGCCTCCTAGGAGGTAGGCTTTTCCTACTCCTGTGTTACTGACACATGGGCCCGAAGCAAAACTAAAAATCAATATTTAAATGTTTAAATCGTCTGGACTCACGTGTCAGCAGCACTGGGAAAAGAAAAATTCTGTCTCGAAAGCAAGTGATCTCTTATTTTATTTTATTTTTTTGTTTCCGCACATCTGAATTTCATAATTTATATGGATAAAAACTTTCCAACGGACTGACTGAAAGAAAGAAATAGTTCCGACGTGGGCCCCACAGGGTGGGCCTGGCCCACCGACCTAGTGGCTAGTAAGAGTCCCAAAACCCTAGGAAAAAGGAAGAGAGAAATGAAAAATATATAAAAATAAAAAATTAGCATGGTGAAATGAAACAAGGTGTGTAGGCGTGTCCTAATGGAACAGAGACAACTTGGGGCCATGTGCCGCACCTCCTCAATCCCATGCTCCGGTCCAGGGTCCGGTTCGTTCACGGTACCGGTCTTAGTATTAGTATACCACATCCCTATCTTGGGTCGGGTTTTCCTATCGTGTTATGATGATCATTAATTGATTCGCGGTTTGTTTGAATATTTGTCGGCTCGGTTTTCAGTTCGGACCGTTGTACTGTCATTATAGAAACTTACATCTTCATGTAATCATGTTGTTTATTTTGGTCCTTCAAATTTGAACAGCTAATATGAGTTTGAAATTTCTAATTATAGTTTATTAGAATAATTTCATGTTTACTCATCAAAAACCTCAAAATTACATTTACATATTTTTGTTGTTCTCACAAGTTGGTACATACTTCATTATATTTTACCAATTGAGGCTGTAACCAGTGTTGTAAATAACGTATACGGTCATCAGACAGATAAGATACCGCTAAGCGATTAATAAAAAATAATTGGCCAATTAGTCAGAAAAATCAGTGATGGTTTGATCACCGCCGTCGTATAATTAGACGATTAATTGGTCTAACCAGATGTTTTTTACAACACTGGTTGTAACAAACTATCATACGTTATATAGTGAAGAAAACTAATCACACGAATTGATATAGTCATATTACGTTACGTATCATGACATATTAAGTAGTTAATTTTTTAAACATTATTTTTATATGAAAATTTAAGTTACTATAGTGTTTTTTTTATTTTTCAAACATTTTCTCTTTCATATAGCTTATTTTGTAAAATTGTCTTTCTTAAAACTATATACTTATTAAACTTATTACTCTTTTTTGCTATCATATTCATTAAAACATATCTTTATTAAAATACATAAATTGTTGAATTAATATACTGTTAAATGTTTTTCAACCTAGGAATATATTAAATTGACATCAGTCGACAAATTTGAACCATTGATCTTGAACTATTTCTTGATTGAGAACATTGCTTGCTATTTACTGATCAGGGTGCGTTTGAATTGTTAAGAATAGCATGTGATTAGCACTGTTTTTGAGCTAGCAATTATTCTTCTCTAATATTCTACATTTGTATCACTCTTAAGAATAGAGTTATTTCTAGAATTAGCGTTGTTCTTGCTAACCCATTCAAACGATAGAATAGCACTAACTCTAGGTTAATTTGCTATTTCCGAAATTGCATCCAAACGCACCCGAGTATTTGGATAGAAGAAAACAAAATTGGAAGATGACTAATTAATTAAGCTAATGAACACCTAACCTAGGGGTTTACAAACCTTAGGAAGAGAACAATACGTATGTATAAAAATTCGTATTATATTTTCGTGTTACGTGCACCTCGACAACTATATTATTCTTTTTAGTAGTCCATAATTTTTGTTCAAGTATCGTCCCGACACGAACACAATTTAATTTGTTACCAATACGCCGCTCGAGATATATATATCTATCTGAGCAAATACTTTGGGTTTATCAAAGTTATATATATATATATTGGTTGAGATCTGGTGTGCCAAACTTATAATTTGGCGCCTTTTTTATTCGACTTAGGTAATTTGTTTCTATCATGTTAATTATCTGAGATAGTCAATCTAATCATGTTGATTTTGGCGCAATACATGCGCGTATGAATAGGTACGTATAATTATAATTATACGTAGGGGTGGAAAAAAGAGAGGTTGTAGCTCGATTGTAACTCACATCTGGCTTGCTTGCTAACATTTGCTCGTTCCTGGACCGAGCTATTAACGAGCCAGCTCGCTACTAGCTCGGTCCAGAATTAATGAATTTGAGCTGGGGCCTAGGTTGCTCGCCAGCTTCGCGAGCTAACTCGGCTAGGTATAAATTTGTGAATTTGTATGAATTTGTGTGCATTTTATATTGTCAAGCTCGGTTCAGCTCGGTCCAAGTCGGTCCAAAATGTTTGTAAAATTTATTTTCTTCTTAAAATAAGATCCAGCCAGACCTAGTGAGCCAGCTCGTTAGCTCACGATCTAGCTCGGGCTGGCTCGTCACGAGTTTGAGCTGAGATTTTAGCTCGAAAGTCTTAGATCCAGCTCGCTCGGTCCAAATTCGGTCAAGAATTAACGAGCTTAGCTAAAAATCAGCTCTTTTACATCCCTAATTATACGATTATTTGTCATTAACGTGTACAGTATCATTGTACACGCTTTCTTTTAGCCAAAATTATTATTTATAACATGAGAATTCAAAATCTACATCCGTTTGAGAAATAGTTCAAAAGTATCAAGCCTGCTGGATAATTCAGCGGTTCATTTTACAGACTACTTTGTAGAAGAAATGAGTATGCAAATGGCTCGCTGGATAATCCAACAGGTCACACTTATTTAACTTGCTGGATTATCCAGCGAACATGGTTTATTTGGAATTCTTCCCCAAACGGATATAGGTTTTGAATTTTCAATTTTTGAATTGTTACATGTAGAATTTTTGGTTCTTTTTTTATGAAATATTTATTTATGCTTTTGTTTTAAGATATCTCTATTTCTGAATTAAGCTTCCTTTGCCTCTATTTACAGGCTCACAAATATGTAATCCGGCATATAAATAATTAAATTTATACAATATAGGCAACTAGTGATAATTAAGACATCAAGGACCGTTAATTTCCAATCACCAAAACTTCAATCATAAAAAAACATATCCCAATATTCTTTTCTCTTACTTAATAGAGATGATATTTGATTTAATTTTCAAATTTATTTTTAAAAATGATCGAGATTATATAATTATATAAAGTCACCCTTCTCTTTTTTCTTTAATTATTTATTTAGATGAAAAAGCTAGACTTAATTATATTTGAGTACTTCCGCAATTAATATACACAAATGTCCGAATACTTGATTCATAATAGCATAAATAATGCATTACATGCTAAAAATGCATAACAGCGACAAAAATAAATAAATATTGTATATCCAATTATCCAAAAGTTGTTATCACGGCTTTAGTTTATCCATAAGAAAAAAATTCCTAATTGACATTGACAAATGTTGCGTCTAAGGTGTCAACAAATACACCTAAATGATATGTAGGAGGTTCGACTGTCACAAAAATATTACAAAATTATTTTTGGTTTATATTTTAAAATTCAAATAATTAAATTCGGTTCATTTTGGTGCACGTAAAATTTTATAATTTTTTGTTTCAAATATGAGAAGGGTTCAAATGCACCCAAATTTCTATGCTCATATTTACTCCCAAACATTTATTTATTTTATCTTCATTTTCAAAGTCCGAATTGTTAATCTGTACCGCTCAATATGATTTTCATAATAAAATATGCATGGAGACCAAATTTTATATTTTTTAGATTTTATTTTACTATTTGTTAAGATAGGTACAAAATCATTGTTTTAAGGAGATTATGGACCATCCGATAAAGTGATTTTGTACCTATCTTAAAAAAATAGTACAAAAATTCTAAAAAATATAAATTTTGCTCTCCAAGCATATTTTTTTATGATGGTCATGTTAATCGGTTCGGATCGATTGTTCGGACATTGAAAATGAAGATAAAAGATTATGATTAAATAGGAGCATAGAAATTTGGGTGCATTTGAATAATAAAAGATTATGATTATGATTATATACTAGAATAAGCGCTATGTACAAATTTAAACAAATATATAGTTAACTTTATTGATTAATTGTAATGTATTCATTTTTCTTTGACATATATTGATCTAGTATAATTTAACTCCAAAAATTATAAAAAAAATTGTGAACGTCCTTTCATAAAATGGATAAAAATTAATAGTGAAGATCCAATATTTGAGTTGTAAATTTTAAAATATAAATATTGTAATAAGTTTATGGTATTTTGTGGTCCAAAAACTTGTGGTACTAAATCTCTCATCATGATTGTGTTATTTGGAAGCAAGTACTAGATGTTTTTTTTTTTTTTTTGGAAGTTTAGACATCGCTTTCAACCTTCAATTCAGTCAGGAAGATAACAGCATTTAGATAACTAGTTATGTATTTAATTAGTTCATTAAACTTTATACAAATAAGAGGTCAAATGTGACAGCCGGTCAAAAACTAGCAAATAAATAAACAATCATTTTCTTTCTGTGTTAAAAATAAGAGTAGAACCAGGGTGTTCTTAAGTTCATCAAGTCTCTTTGTGAACTCAATTCTAAAATTTATCGAATTGACTTCAAATGACGAATCTAAACTATTGAAATATTTCCACCTTACGAGTGATGTGTCTACATGCAAAAAAATTTAAATTTTAAATTAATTATGTATAGAGTTAAATGGTCAAAATGCGTCCAAAAATGAATGCATTACAATTAATTTATAAACCTTCTAATTTTGACCACTTATTTTATACTAAATTAATTCGAAACTTTGATGCATCTAAATGCAAAAAAAAAAAATTAAAATTAATTTTGTATAGAATTAAGTAGTCAAAAGGCGTTTAAAAAATTAATGCATTACAATTAATTTATAAACCTTCTAATTTTGACCAATTGACTTTATACTAAATTAATTCAAAACTTTAAAATTTTCATATATAGACATATCACTCATAGGATAGAAGAATTTCAAAATTTTGAATTCATCGTTTGAAATCAATTCAATAGATTTTAAAGTTGAGTTCACAAAAAATTCAGTAAATTTAGGAACACCCTAGTTATACTCCTAAAAATAATATTATTATGTTAGATCCCCACAAAAACACAAGAATATAAAATATTTGAACAAAATAAATGAGAACATTATTTTAATTTGTACTATGGCCAAGTTTGGCAGCATACTTCACATCAACATAGAGTTGTGAAATAATTCAGGTGCAACAAGGGACCGATATGATACCGACTTGTGCTATTCCTAACGCTCTTGTTGCAGATGTATCACATCAACTAAGAGTCTAAAATATAATAGTGCTTTTGTCGACAAATAATTCCAAAATCTACTTGTGGGTACATGTCCCACTTCCTCTAATTTGAAATGATATGTACGTATATGTAATTAGTTATGTATTGAGATAATATTGGTATATATATAATGGGAATAATTTGAGTCTGATATCCATAGGATTCAAATTTGAGTTCGGTGGGTTCCATTTTCGTCATATCCGTTTTATAATTTGTGTATGTTGCTTTAATATCTGTATGTATTTGCTTCAATATTACTCTAAAAGATATCGCGAAATTTATTGGACTCAAATTTAAATCTGACCGGCATCGGACTCAAATTGTTCCTGATATATAATATGTAGAATCTTCCATGTTAAATATCAAAGAAAATTGTAACGATTGAACTGAAAGGTTTCGGGTAGGTTATATGTTCAACAATTCGATTTAATTTATGATTTGTTCACTACTGAAAATCAGAGTTCATGTATAAAACTAATTTCAAAATTAATATGAGTTTACCACTAGACGCGCAGTGGAAACTTCAAGCCTTAGCAGTAATCTTCTTACTTTGTACACCTCATGTCGGATCTACGCAACAGCAATCGCAGCCACGTCTCTACTGGTATCCACACGAACAGATTGACAAACAACTGCGAGTCAGAACGCTAGCGCCAACTGTCAGTTCCCTCTTAGTCTTTCCTTTTCTCTCTCAGTTTTTAAACTAGTGCGAACAAACAAACAATTAGATTTTCGGTCTAACCGAAAATATTGTTTTCCATCCTTTTATGTCTCTTTTTTCTTCTGATTCGAAAATTGAAGAGTTTAGAGAGCAACGAAATTATCATCTGCATGTATATTTATAATACAACACACCAGTTGATCGCACATATTGATTAAGCCTATTCAAAAGACCTTATTCAGATGATCACATCATATTATATCATATCATAATCAGATTATATCTAGATCAACAATTTCAGACCTATAGATATATGCAGTCCAATAAAACTTGATCCATATTATAATTTTATTAATTAACTATTAATTATGGCTCAAAATATTCTAGCCTGTATGACACATTTTCAGTCTGTAGGACAGAATGTAGGACAGAATTTTGACATGAACTTCTGTAAACTAAACATGGAATTCTTGTATGTTAAATGCGAAAGAAAATTACAACGATCGAGCTTTTGAGGTTTAATTTCAAGATCGTTTGATATATAATTTCATTTATTGAAGAGTAATTTAAATTTTGGATTAATTGGTTAAACAGGGAACTTTTACTCAGTTTGCTTTGATCTCAACTGAATTGCACCAAATTTGGTAGGGTCGTAGACCACCCAAATTATATATGAGATCAAAATTCTCTAACTATAACATCAAAAAATTGTGATAGGAGTAGGTTCAACTAGCTCTAGTACCGTACGATTAGCATTAAGATTGGTGTGTACGGAAATTGAAACATATCTGCACCAATTTTAATGTACTTAGCACGGATATTGATGCAATCAAATGGTCATTTCACCCATCGAACCAAAGTAGGTCCGATGGACAACGGACATACTCTGAATTCCAAAAAATTAGCTCAAGTTAGTTGTCATGCTCTCTCTCGCACTATTACTAGCTAGGAATGACTTCAAAGAACATATTTAAGACTTAGTTAAAGATGACTAAGTCATCTATATAATTTTTTTTAATATAGTCTAACTTTCTTCTATAAATAATAAATGTTTAATTGTAGTTTAATAATTGAAAACTCTATTTTGTAATTGAGAGAACTTGAATTCAAATTCAACTCACTACATATCGTACATTTTAATTTTCAACCTCCATTATTATAATTTTCTAGTTCTGCTACTAAATACTTCCTAGACAACTACGAAAAATAATCACAAAAAAGTCTCTGAGGTTGATGATGCCAGCACATATCTACAGGCTCTGAGTCCTTATCGTCTAATAAGGTAACATCAAATTTTAGTTTTGATCTGAACCGTTTAATTAAACTTCGGTTCGAGATGGAATGCACATAACCCCATTAACATGCTAATTTACATGCTAATTTGGTTCGAGATGGAATGCAGATAATCACGGAATCTACTTCATTAGTTGTGCATTTACATGCTAATTTTATAATTTTTTGAATTTGTTTAGTATTAAGTCAAGCGGTCAAATAAATGTGTGAGTTTTAAATTAATTTTAATGCATTCATTCTTCAATATTTTTTACCGCTTGATTTAGAGGAAATAAATCTGCTGTAATATTTCATGAGTGAACAGTAACTCTAAAATCTCTATTTTTTTCAGCCGTTGATTTTCTTCGAGAACGAATCTCAAAGCAACTTTTTTCGAGACTTCTTTGTGCACACATCTCAAAATAGTTCGATGACTAAATTTGAAAAAAACAAACAGAAATTTTAGAGTTGCTATTCACTCACGAGAATTGTAGAAAATGTGTATCCATATTTAGAGCCTGATAGGAAAAAAGAAAAACAGGGAAATAAAAGTTCGCAACACAAAAGGCAACACAAAGTTGCCACAATCGTTTGATTTAAATATAGATCTACGTTGATCCATCATCTTAAAATATTTTTAATTCACCAAAAGCAAAGTAATCAGTGTATGAAGACTGATTAAAAGCAAAGTAATTCACCAAAACAAAATGTAACAGGAGTACGCAATTATCTGCTTCTGAAATTTCAAAATCAGGTATGAGATAGTATAAATATGTTGGCATGTCTATTTCTGAAAATTAAATTGCCTACTTCTGTCATCTGACAATTCAATACTGCAATCTAATCAAATAAATTAAATTGCAAATTGTAACTGATAATTGACTAAATTTGTTGAGTGTTAATATTTTTCTTGATTTTTATTTCAAACTGATTTAGAATTTGGTGAGATTAATTAAAATGATTCAAGTATATAAGTTAATTTTGCTCACTGACCCGATAATCCGGTAACTTGAAACTTTTCGTCCATTTCTGACTCAAATCCTGACTACATCATTGCTTGGCACTAAGTTTTGTTGTTTTGAATAAAAAAAAATAGTGTGTTCATACACAAAAATAAACAAATGTTTGCAACACAAATAGCCGCACGAAGTTATCACAAAAGATCAATTCAACAGTAGATCTATCTACTACCGCATTCCATCCTTCTACTTAACATTTCTTATGATTATGAGCTCAAATTCTGTCGTGTTTCTATTTATTTGTAACCAGAAAAAAAGAAAACAGAAAAGAAAAAAACAGGTAAAAAAAAAGAGAGAAAAGAAGAATTTACCAATATACTGTTACATCGTACAGTACACAGAGCAAAATTTTGCACAACAGATGGATCACTGGTGAGATCCTTCCAAAATCCAAACATTCATTGTATAGAAAGAAAGCATTTAATGACAGAAAGCCTACGTGACTTTATTATATTTCTTTCTTTCATTTGCTGCTGCTGCTGCTGCTGCCATGTTATGAGGCCCATAACCCGTAAAAGAACTGACGAGTCACTGTGCCAGAAAACTTTTTGTAAGCAACAGTAAAAATCACAAACCCAAGTCGGGCCCTGTATCGTTGGGTTGCGTCTGACTGAGCAATCAGGCGCTCAGCAATGACTGAGGTGACTTACATGTGATACTGGTAAAAAGCACTCCAGTTAATTCCTTTTGCTCTTTCAAGTTTTTATTTTTTATTTTTTATCTAACAGATTTGTTTGTATAATTTCAGTTGGGTGATGAAACTCAATCCGGAGTTTATTAATATTGTAAGAGATTTGCTTTTAGATTCGTGCCAACTTAAAAGAGCAGTATGCATTTATAACTTGCACCTCATTATAAGTTTGATCGGTACATGCATGCTCTATCTGTTCTATTCCTTTCTTTCTCTCTTTTTTAAAAAAAAATCATGTCATATCTGTTTATTATCTATTACGTTTGACGGATTCAAAGATGGGACGTATCTATAGGAAACTATACACTTATATATTAATGCCGTTGCTCTAAAAAATTATGCAAATGTATACTCAGATTAAATAATATGACAATGAAAAAATAGTGTTATACTTAATAAGCCGGGTCGAAGAGGTCATCTCGGATATAATGGGTGGGATTAAATTTTACCAATTGGAATGAAACTTTTTTTTTATGATTGGCGGCGATAGCTGACAACAGATATATTAAATTTTATCAATTGAAACGGAACTTTTTTTTTATGATTGGCGGCGATAACTGACAATAGATATATTAAATTTTACCAATTGAAACGAAATTTTTTTTTTTTTATGATTGGCAGCGATAGCTGACAACAGATATATTAAATTTCACCAATTGGAATGAAACTTTTTTTTTTATGATTGGCGGCGATAGCTGACAACATATATATTGATGAAAAATAATATTTACACAAAATAAAATTTTAAATTTTAAATTAAAAACTAGCCCTCACATGAATATACAACGGAGCCTTCCTCAGATATTTATTTGTTCCTAACCTCAACCCGCATTCGGCCCGAATTGAATGCATGCCCTCCACCTATCAATCTCCAATGATGTATCATTTATGAGACGGAACACCAGTTTGTGTTTGCCGAAGAAGAGTCTCATGTTCCACTCCCTCCAAAGTTCTCATGTGCCTACTGCCCAAATGACACTCCATTGTTGACTACTTGACTTTGAGACTTCGTCATTTGAGACTTTGCACATGTCCATATAGATAGATGTATTGCGTCATCATTCATCAAACCCCCCCCCCCCAAAATTTCCTTGCATAATTGCATTCCCACATAATGTGATCTTTACTTCCACAATGTCCGCTGCACACAGGTGACAAGTTGTGTTAATAAAACCTCTATACCTTAGCACCTCATGTGTTAGTATCTTATTGTCCAGCATGAGCCAAATAAAGATCCTCACTTTTATCGGAGCTGTGATTTTCCAGAGTCTCTTTTGATTTTTCGAGATAATTCCAATGTGATGCATTGCCTTATAGGTTGAGGCACATGAGAAAACTCTGGATTCTGACCATCTCCATTCCAGAACACTCCCATTCGAATGTACAAATTGAAACAAAAATTAATGATAGATATACTTAACAGAGCTGTTCAATATAATGGATGGGATTAAATTTTAAGTGAGGCTAAGAAGTATTTTTGATAGAATTGGATTAAGAAAATGTGTTAAAAAGGCAACAAAAGGTGCTAATTAAGAAGAATATTAATCCGGACTATGAAAAAATTGTTTGGTGAAGGGTAGCTATTCTAATTTGAGAATAGTAGTTATTCCAATATTTTGTAAGATTAACAGAATAGTGAACAATTCCACAAAAGACAAACAAAGAATAGTCGCTATTCGCTAATCCAAACACACCCAAACGTAGATTAGTAGCTCGGAATAGTGCTAATCCGGAACAGTAACTATTCTTCACCCACCCAAACGCATCCTAAAAGATTAAGGAGTCTAAATGACACTTAAGTGGGCCATGCCAAACACTTTCAACATCAATACTATGTTACTTATAATTAGTATTTTTTTTTTTTTATATAATTTCAGGACTTAGCAAGATTTTATGAATGACATATAATTTTACATATATATATATATAGATTGATTTTTTTCTTTCAAAATATTTATTATAAATAAATAAATAAATATTATTTTAACCAAGTGCCTCTCTCTGTCAGTATGATTTTGAGCACTTTAACCTGATTGTGCTTCTCTCACAATAGTTAAGTTAGTTTACCAGCACTCAAGAGGTGTGATTGCTGAAAAGAGGTAAAAACCCATTTCATTAGAAAGAAACCATTAATTACATGACCAATTCAATCAGAATATCAGTACGTTCATAGGCATACAGTAATTCAGAAAAATAGCATCTTCCACTGCATGATTGTTGATTAATTCCACTTGTAATTATTATTTATTTATATTTTGCATTTCACTCTCAAAAGTATAGATACTCAAAACACAATCAAAACTATATACGCTAAAAAACGTCCGTTTAGGCCGATTAGTTGTTGGCGGTGATCAAACTGTCACGGATTTTTCTAACTAATCGACTGATTATTTTTTATTATGGCTGATTATTCCCAATTAGTTGTTTGCGGTAACCAAACTGTCACAGATTTTTTCAACTAATCGATTGATTATTTTCGATTATAGCTGATTATTCCCAATTAGTCGTTGGCAGTGATTAAACCGTCACGGATTTTTCCGACTAATCAACTGATTATTTTCGATTATAGCCGATTATTTTCAATTATTTTCCAATTAATCGTTTGACAGTACTTTATCCGTCCGAAAACTACATACCGTTATTTACAGCACTGATATACACATCGTTTGACATTTGACACACACAAATCTTAAAACAAATCAGACGGTTATAAAATCTATCGAACTCAGTTTAAGTCCAATAATAGACATCGGACTCAAGCAGCTCCCATCCTGAACTCCTTATTTCATCTAACCTGAATACAGATTACAGAATACCTGATCCGAATCTTTATTTTATTTTTTGAATTGCGGATCAAAATTTACTGACAAGTGAAAACATCATGTGTCAGAAGCCCGTACAGGCGTACATACGCTGCAATCTGAGTATCTGACAAAGGAAGAGATGGAATTGACAGGGGAGGCGCATCTCAGATTCTCGGGTCCGTTTTCCTTTTTGTTGCTTAGTGGTCCTTTTTCTTTCCCAACTGGCTCTACTGGCACCATATCTCTATTTCTACAGCATCAATTCAATACAGATCACAGATTCACCATTTTAAATATTGCAAAAGTGACTCGGATCAGTTTACTTTTCCCCATCTTTTCCATCCATCATTTCTATCTTTTCAATCTATTCTATTAATATATCTATCGCAGCTTAATAGGGCCAAGAGATTTTTATCTTTTCTCTTCTTTTCCTCTATTTTTTTAGGCTGCATGCACAATAATAGAATACCCCTAACGGAAAACTACTCTGCTGTTTTTTATAATTACAATTTTTAACATTTTTTTTCTTACAATTTAAGTGCATTAGGGCAATTAAATGTAGTTTTTCTGGAAAGTATCTCTGCAGATTAGTTACGCTGAAATTAATTATTTGCATTACCCTTCTCTTGATTGTTTTGTCAAATTTGCTAAACTAAAAGAAATTATTTCTCTTGTATCCAGAAGCGAATTCAGAATTTCGGTCAGTAGTATATACAAATTACTAATAAGAGTATAATTTTTTTTATCCTAACGAATTAGAGTAGAAAATCAAATAAAGATCTAAAAACTTACAACGTGACCAGATACGTCACGACACGACACGGTTCACAGCACAAACACGATTCCATCATGGCATGACATGGCACGTGTTGTAACTCACGTGTCCCCGTGCCGTGACAATTCATGCGCCGTGATCATCTTTCAAAAATTTGACACAACACGGCACGTCACACAAAAGATTTGGTCACGACACATGGTCATGTGTAATTATGACCGTTAGATTTTGATCGAATGGTGAATCTTAAATACATTAACTTAAATTATGAAAAAAATAGTTAAACATGGCCAAACGTGTCCGATCACATTTGGATATGTCACGTGTGGTCACAACACATTGGTAATGGCGTGATTAACGTGTTGTGACCATTCACATGCCATTGTCATCCTTTCAAATTTAGTTAAGGCATGACTAGTTACAAGATGATATATTTAGATCCACAGTAGCAGTTCTTTTTTTTCTCCTAACGAATTAACGAATCTTTTGAATGGAGTAGCGAATCAGACTGCATATTTTTTCTTTAATTATTTTACACATATCAATCTAGACTGACTTTTTTCCGCATAATTTTCTTCTACTTGACTGTAAATTAAATCTAGGAGTAAGCATTCTCTCCGTCCAGAGATAAGCACAAGCAGGGGCGGATCTAAGGCTTAGCTAAAGGTGGCTAAGCCACCCCTATGATTTCAAAATTTTAATTATACGTATAAGAATTTAATTTAATTTTATCTTTTTAAAAAAAATTATATAGTTTAGCCACCCTCAATATAAGACAAATGTTTAGTTGTATTCTAGTGGTTAAAGTTTTATTTTGTGATTGAGAGGTCTTGGGTCAAGTCTCACTCATCACAAGTGTGCATTTTAATTTTCAGCCACCCCTATAATTTTTTTCTAGTTTCGCCCCTGAGCATAAGCATAAAATATACTACTGGGTCTAAAAAAAATTCAAATTCAAAGTTAAACAAGTACCTATTCCTGATCTACTTGGGATCCGCCAATGCTTGTATCAGCTATTAGATCCCACTTGCTTATTTGTATTTTTCGTAAGAGTATTTTATTGAAATTTACGAATCAAATTACTCGACTCGGTAAAACTAGGAGAAAAATAATAAAGGAACCGATGTGAAATGCTGTTGCTTAAAAATGATTGATAAATTTAATTCTATATATTTTTTAATATCACTAGCAACTGCAGAGTGCTGGCAACGAATATGTGATATGTCATTGTTGACATTTTAATTGTTATAAAATTCAACGAGTGACTCACGTTAGATTAAAAAACCACCTTAAAGAAATGGAAGCGTGATCTAACTTGGTTGAATTTTGATCAATTAATAATTTTTCACATGTAACGGTACATCCGTTGCTGTTGCAATTATCACAACGGATGCAAAATTCTATCTTCCCATAGCATTTAAAATAAGTTCTTTTTTATATATATAGCTTAATCTGAGAGATAAGTTATTGACAAGATATTTGTGGCAATGATATTTATATGTGAGATGTGCTTCTATGTGGCGCTATAAAGAACTTGAGATTGTTTTATCCATAGAAATTAATAAAATAAGAGGTACAAAAATAGAAAGATTGGTTGGTTTGCAAAAAAAATAAATAGAAATATTGGGGCGTTAATAGGAAAATATATTAAAGTTTTGGACGGGACCGTTAATTCCGATATAACGGTTCCGATCTTTCTAAAAATGTTGCAAATCAAACACTCTTTCTATTTTCGTACATATGGTTTTATTAATTTATATCGGAAAAAAAATACTGTTCCATCACATTCTTATTTTGCTATGATATCATGTTAATTATCTTAATTGTTCAGTCATAAATTAATAGAAGAAAGTTTCTCTATGTTCTGAATAGTTTGGTTAAAATATGTTTAAAGGTTCTTTTAGGATATCATATAAAAGGAGGAATATATTGACAATTGTGACAGTTGTTGCCCAAGTTTTTGTCATTTAAAAATAAAATCAAACAACTTTATCATACTAAAAAAATCAAGTGAATAATTTCAATCTGCTTGATTTATAATCAACTACTTATTAAATTATACAAAATTTGATATAAGATGATCTATAATATATTTATATCACAAATTTATATGAGGAGGGTTCAAATACCTCGTGTCTTTCAATCTTTTTTGTTTATCATATTTTATATCTATATTTCTAAAGCCCAAACAGACAATCCGAACCGTTCAACATGATTATATACATATTAAAATGCTCTTGGAGACAAAATTTTATAATTTTATATATTTTTTTACTATTTTTATAAATAGATACAATATTATTATTGATTTCTCAAAAACAATGTTAGAATAATTTATTTAATTGATACAAACGCTGCACGAATGACAATAGATTCATTGCAACAGAAAAACAACATTCTCTGGTCGGTTCCATTTCGGACGAATCAAATCAAGCATTAAATGAATCCGAAAGAATGATTATCAAATGATTTATGTGTTGAAATATGATGAGAAAAAATAAAATAAAAGGGTGACAATTTATTATTGGTCGTTCATGGCCAATCGCTTCTCCTTTTTCTCTGGTAGATTTAAAAAGCACCCGTCGATTTTTATTGATTTCAACATGACGGATTCTCCACTTACCTAAGGCCCAAGTGGTGGGAAATCTTTTATCCATACAAATTATAAAATTTAGATTTACGGAAATTGAAAGCGTGTCTCATTTCTCTTAAATATAGTAAGAACACTGATTCTGATTTATAAAGATGTTGATTTTATGTAACACAAATTCTTTGTAATCATTAATTTTTTACAAATACAGAGAGTTTTGTGCGGCATAAAATCAATATTTTTATAGATCGGAATCACTGTTCATAGTATATTTACTAACTGGTTGATTTATTGCAGCACCAAACTCTTTGTATCCACATATACAAAAAGTTTTGTGCCACATAAAATCAATTCTTTATGGATTGGAATCATTGTTTATGATCTATATTTTTTTTTTTGTAAATTATCTGGGCAGTTTTAAAAAAATCAATTGATCGGAAAAAATAAATCCAATCTTACTATATTTAATAGAAACAAAACACTCTTTCTATTTTCGTACGTCCGAATTGTATAATTTCTATAAATAAAAAGTTTCCCAAGTGGCCACCTTGAAGGAGATTTTTAACAACTAATGAATTAATTACTTCCTTCTAAAGTAAATTGACAGTTTGATAGTTACAACATAAATATTTTCAATTTGGAGTCCGTTGAACAATCGAACGGTTTTCTTCGTTTCAAACTACTTTTATATGTAATTAAGTCAATATCTTCGTTGGCAATGCAATATACTTGGTACAAGTAATGATATTTTCTTTTTTTAATAGTTATAAAACATTTTTAAATAGGAGGATTTGATCTAATGCCAACTTTTTATTTTTGTCTTCATAGTGCGTGTCAAAGAGAGATTTTTAAGGTTTATTATGATTTAAAAAAAAAAGAACTACGCAACCAATTATATGAGTGAAGAATAGCTACTATTCTGGATTAGCACTATTCCGAGTTACTAATTCTACGTTTGGATGTCTGGATTAGCGAATAGCCACTATTCTTTGTTTGTCTTTTGTGGAATAACTCACTATTTTACTAATTCTACAAAATATTAGGATAGCTACTATCCTCAAAATTGGGATAGCTACTATTCTTGCATTATTCTTGATTCATCCAAACGCACACGTAGTGAATATTTGATTGCGTTTGGATGAGTGAAGAATAGTTACTAATCCGGATTAGCTCTATTCCGAGTTACTTTTCTTGCATTTGAGTGTGTTTGAATTAGTGAATAATCCCTATTTTCTTGTTTATCTTTTGTAGATTTTTTCACTATTCTACTATTCCTACAAAATATTAGATTAACTACTATTCTGAAAATTGAGATTAACTCTATTCTTGCTCACTATTTGAGTTTTATTTATTGTTTAGCAAATAATATATAATATATGAAGATAAAAGATGGAAGTGCTTTTATGCTTCCCATTTCAAAGTAGAGATTGGTTTATGTGGGAGCAAGATGTAGTTCAGATTCTTTCATACTCAGGTCAAGATTATTTTGTAATATTCATATCAATGCAAATGAATTTTGATTTTTCTGAGATTCAAAATTTTCGAGTAGCATTCACCTGAAATATATATGTTTTCTATTGTCAGTACTTTCAATTGAAATATTATCGTCAGTACTTTCAATTAAAAAATGTTATCGACAATTTCAATTGAAAAAATATTGTCAGTGAAATACAGGTTAACATTTGCAATTGAAATATGTTATATATGTTTTTATTTTAGACGGTATGTACGCAATATATTTCTAAATCTTCCATCAACCAAATATCTCATCCACTTTTCTTTGGATTCTAGATCCCCAAAGTAACTTAAATTTTGAGAAAGTGCGTTAATCCTATAAAATCTTCATTGATTTTCGTTGAAATGGGAGAAAGTGTATTAACCCTCCATTTTTTTTTAGAAAGCATTAGTTCCATGTTATCTTTCTATAATTTTATACTCAATTTGGAGACCGAAATTTTCATGCATCAAATTGGGACAATAGCAAATTAGGTGTTTAATTAATATATATATGGCATTGTACATTATTAATGTCATGATTTTGTTTGTGTTGATAAGTATTAATTTTACGGTAATTTCAAAAGGAGAGTACTATACTGAGAGCATTTATTCTAATTTTGAGAGCTAAGAGAAAATTTTTCTATAAACACCGATTTTCCCCTTACCTAATGTAATTTCAATCTGCAATAATTGGTCACCATGGATACAGTCGAAGATACATGGGAAGCATCCAAATTGCGATACAGTTCCACTGTAGGACAACGGAAGACTTGGCTGGTCAGGTTCATGGCGGTTTTGTGGTCCTTGTGGAGGCAACGCAACGAACTAATCTTTCAAGGCTCAAGGCTGCCGTATTGGCTAGCAGCGAACAGAGCAGATGAGGACTCCAAACTGTGGCTTAAATTTTGTTCATTTCGTTCTGTCAGTGTGAATGGAAGGAATAGGGGAATTGAGTTTGGTGGGCAAACAATAATATAGCATAGTGATTTTAATAATTTTGGGGATGAAGATGTAAAAACATTTACTATTAATGCATTCTTGGTAGTCTCTACTAAGCTTTCAAAAAAGATTACACATGTTAATCGAATTCGGATTTGAATTCATGTCAGTTTGAAATTTGAACAATTTTTTTTTTTGTGGCGTTGGATCAGAATACATAATTTTCAATTTAACGCTCGATGAAATCAAAATACATCCAATTTATATGGAATACACACACACACATTGAGAAAAAAAAAGATGAGGATTAAATTCTCAAATTTCATAATCCGGTGACACAAATTGTGTCTATATATAGAGAATAATTACAAATTTGGTGACGTAAACAAATTTATAACAAAAAATTTAAGGAGTTGGACTAATTTTATGAAGTTGACATATGAAACTATTTCAAATATGATATGCAAGAAGATATGTAAAATAATATGGTTTCGTGAGCGAACATCACAATTCAAATAGGAAAATTTAATTATGTGATCAACTTAAGGCGGCCATACATAATTAATTTTACATCATCAAAATAGACGCATTCTTGTATGATGCAACTAGCATTATTAATTAATTAATTAATTAATTATGTTATCCAAGTGAAGTTGACATCCGATCTTCATTTATTACATTAGTACATTTCTTATTTAACAATCATTACTTCTCCACACAAAGTGGACTAAATTTGTTTTCAATAATCAAAGTTATTTTCAAGAATCTAATTTAATAATTTTGAATTTTCCACTCTAGATAGGCCGATATCTTTTTAAATAGTTAAAGTTTTTTTTTTTAATAAAACATGAAATTAATAGACTTCGAAATCTGTCTTTAATTTAGTTTCTATAACATGAATCTGAAATAAATTTTTCATCACCAAAAGAGCAATAACAAAAAAACATATCATCTCTATTTTACTTATAAATAATGCAATATTATCTAATGAAATAACAAAATAAGAAATCGATAATTGAAAAATATTTCTTGAAATAAAAATATATCGATTCAAGTTTTCTTTTTCTTTTTTAAAACCTTCACAGAAGTTGTGAAGCCAAGAGGAAATAAAATTCTTGACTTTTTGATACAACGGTTCTAGAACTTTTTCCTAATCATCTATGCTACCTCCCCTTTTATCGATTCAAGGTGCTACAATCATTTTTTCACCGCACGATTAATAAACAAACGGTGAACTGAAATTAGGTTCACAGGTGAGATTTGGACAATGGATATCTTATATATAGTGGCGTTATTATAGGGGTGCAAACGGATCGGATATTATCCGTCCGTATCTGGATCTGTATCGGAAAATTAGATACAGATATTCAAATATCTGTGCGAATACGGATACAAATATAGTTTCAAATTTTAATTATTTATATCTGAATAGTAGATATATACCATATAGTTTATATATATTATAAAAAAAAATTATGTATATCTACATATACCCAATACGTATTGTATCCGTCTAATATTTGGTTCATATTTGTATTCAAAAAATAAAATCGGATGCATCTATGATTTTACTATTTTTGAAATCTAATTTTGATTTGGTACGCTATTAGGACTTGACTAGACTAAATCTATCATGATCAATCCAAATCTTACATTCAACTTTGGGTGGCGTGTCAATTCAGTAACACTTATTTAATACTAAATATTTTTCTCTGAAGAGTCAAGTCTGAATAATAACAAATCGATCCTTTCATGAATCATGCATTATATTAAAGTATCAATGCCATTGCCATGGAAGTCCTAAGTCAGAACCAGGTGAGAACTTTTAATTTATAAACAATTTTTGAATTCTATTAAAAAAAATATGAAGTAAAATATTGCAAATTGAAATAGTATAACCATACTTCTTCCATCTCTTATACATTTTACCTGCTCTAATTTACAAACCCGTTCCATATCCCGAGTTTTTTTTTTTTTTTTTATGCCATAATCCTAAAAAAAAAAAAAAAAATAGCAAACCACAAATTATAGAAATTTCAAAAATACTAAGACCGCCAGTTTAATATGCAGAACTAAAGCTTCAATGAATCTTGGACCTTCTTATTATTCATACTACATTATTACGGATGACCTTTATTATGATTATATATTTATATTTGTAAAGTTAAAAAGTCAATCTGAACAATTAAACATGATCTTCATATAAAAATGTACTTGTTTATCAAATTTTATATTTTTCAAATTATTTTCAATTATTTATTTAAATTGATAAAAAATCACTACTTTTGATAGCCTAAATTTTTTAGATAAAGTGATTTTTTACGTTTTTTCTTAAATAAATAGTAAGAAAATTCTAAACAAATATAAAATTTAGTCTGTAAATACATATTTATATGAAAATTATGTTTAATAGTTCAGATCAACAACTTAGACTTTGAATCGAATTTTTTTTTATACAACATTGAAAAAAATAATAAACCAGAAAACCACTTTTTCTGAAAATTTTCAAAAATGTCATGTCCGCAATTTTAATGGGTGGACACAGAAGGACAATTATGCCCATCAAAATTGGGGACACAGTCTATGGGTCGCCATTTTAAATAGCGGACCTTCTAATTTTTTTTTTTTAGTTTGACGCCATTTTTAATATATAAATTATATGTTAATATGAAAGTAATCATTACTTTTTGCTTTTTTTTTTCCTTCAAATATGTAACGTTGAATAAAAACAAAAGCCATTGTGAGAACAAAAAAAATATAAGATATGTCGTCTAATTTGGTGGACACATTCTGGTATCCGCCATATTAAATAACAGACTTGCTTTTTTGTCCGCTATTGAATTTGACAAACGTGACAGATTTTGAAATTATAAAGTGATTTTTTGGTGTATTATTTTTTTTCAATATGATACAAATAAAAATTTCGGGACTTGGAATGGAGAGATATCAGTTCATATCATGCCATGAAGCTTCTAGATTACTCATAGATATTAAATCCCGGTATTAAAATTTCAATGGGTAACTGTTTTATGCGATCTACAGATAAATTTATTTCTTAAACTAAAATTTGTAGATATTTTTATTTCTTTAATTGAGAGAAAATTGCCGAATAATGACCAACTAAAAGATTGTTGATGAAATAATAAACTGTAAATTTGTTGACACCAACGATTTCTTTCAAATGAAAACAAAAGAAAAATAATAACGGCAATTTTGCTGATTATAAATAGAAATGGAATCAATAGAAACAGAGTCAGACTTTTAAATTATAAAAATCAACACATATAAGAGTCAATTATATATATTATTTGATTTATTTCTATGAAGAATGAAATTAATTTTACAATACCAATAATTTTTATTCTAAATTATATAAAAAATTTATACAGAAATAAAAAAATTATAGCTCAGACTTTGCCTATAAATCTCTATTTTTGAAGAAGAAGAAAAGATACTCAATAATGTTAAAGTAAATAATATTTGTCAGGATATATAATTTGAACATATTAATTAGCGTATGACCGCTTACCAATTTTTGACTAAATAATCTCTATCTTTGACTATGGTATATGAATTGTCAATTTGAAAGCTTGAACGGACTATCTTTGACAATTCTTTTTAAAAGCTCAATATTTTTTTTTTTTTTTTTAAATATCATATCGTGTTAAGTTTGGTGGCCTCTATTGAAATTTTTTTTGATTAAATATCCTTGGTAGCTTCTATTGAGCTTTAAAAAAAACGATGATGATGATCGTATGATGATGTGGTGATGATGGGTTGATGACGATGTCTTCATTTTTTTTTTGTATCTATTGTGATTTTATTTTTAAAAACTTTAATAACTCAAAATTTATAATTTGAAGTAAAAAAAAAAGTTGAATATGATCTATATATCATTTTTTTTATGCATGTGTAAAAAAATTTGAAATTTCAACTTTGTTTTGGTTGTTATTATAAGCTTGTAAAACTATACTAATGTGAATAATTTCTCGACATTGATTTTTCAACTTATTAATTCCCATAAAAAAATAAAATCGAAAAGAAATATTTTTTATGAGCACATAGAGAAAATAACATATATTATATCCGACGGTTTTGATTTTGATGTTTATGATTTGAATTTTTAATTATTAACGTTTTAAAAATAAAGACATGATTAAGGCAAAAAAAAAATAGCGTCTGCTCATACTCTTTACATGCAAGCGTGATGTTTTGGTTGGCTTGACCAAATAATTCGAGACGAATGCACAGTGGTACTAAAATTTCTGTAATCCGAATCCAATTGTCGAATTATTCCGAGATACGTGCAAAAAAAAAATTAAACGACTAAAATCTCGGATTTCAGCCGATTTAAATTTCTCTTTACATGCAAGCGTGATATTTTAGTTGGCTTGACCAAAGAAAGAAGCAAAGACCATGACTCTTGAATCTGAACATTATCTATCCTATATATATTATAGCTCCTCCAACCTAACATAATACGCCACTGCCTACTGCCTACTCATTGAGTCATTGGTTATTTCATTTTGTGGATTTCAGACCTAACACGCGTAACAATTTGAATAAGCAACTCAATTTAGCACTTAACAAATCCATTAAATGTTATTAGTCTAAAGTGAATTTGGTTTCAAACACAAGGCTCCAAATTTTACATCCGCGTTTGTTGGGGCCCACAATTGCAACTTTGGAAGTAAGTGTGAATTAGTTGTTTATATGGAATTATATGGAAGTTGTTGGTAATTAAGGAGACTATGTATTTATGTGTCTTTTGATTGTTTTTATTATTAGTCTTTGTTAATCTTTGATTAAAAAGAGAGTCAAAAAATGCAACCAATTATTTTAAATTTTAGAAAAGATAATGGTCCTACTTGTGTGTGTGTGTGTGTTTTTTAAGAAAGAATGAATATTAGAGGTCATGTAGCACTTAAAATTATTTGATTTTGCTCGTCTAAATTGGTCAGTAAAACCAATTTTTGACTCATTTTAAGTGTCAATTTTAAAAGTGTTAAGTGCCAATTAATGATGAAGATGAATGGATAACATAGGCACAATGACAAAAAGTAAATATCTGAATAATAAATATTTTTTCCCATAAAAATTATAAAAAAAGAGTAATCAATACTAGCAAAAAATAATTTTGAATGCTAAAAAAACAAGGCTCCATACGATCTTAATTATAATCTGGTCAAAATAGGCTATTCTTGATGTTAGACTATTCAGAATAGCCTATTCAGTGTTTGATTAGATTAGAATAGCCAGAACATTGAATCCAATTCTTTTGTCTTATTAGAATGAGCTATTCCTAATAGTTTTAAAAGTTAACTATTCTAATAAGACCAACAATAACTATTTTTAATTTAGCTATTCTAACTGTTCTTATTTTGCAACTAAATATCTCCTAAATCATAACAGCAAGCTTGGACCTCTACATAAATATTTTACCTTAACAAATCAAATGTCAAACCCTCCCCGCTAGTTTTCAAATCAATTTCCCTGGAAATAAATCTGCTGTTATTCCAAAGGGATAACATGACTCTGTTATTCAAATCTCAACCGTTGACTTTTGTCGAAATCGCACATAAAAAAAAATTCCTTGAGATTCAAGTGTGGAAAACTTTGAATAGCTGGAATAGGAATAACAGGGTCCGATCCTGTTATCCCTTTCGAATAACAACAGATTTATTTCCAATTTCCCTCGTACCAACTATGGAAATAAATCTGTTGCAATTCCAAAGAATTGGAGGGTCCTTGAGATTCTAATTTCAACCGTTCATTTATCAGAATACACAAATCTCAAAAATAGTTAATTTTTGTGCATGAATTTCAAAACATATGAACGGTTGGGGTTGGAATCGCAGGACCTTTCATCCTTTGGAATCGCATCAGATTTACATCCACCAACCATACCAGATTACCAGTAGATACCAGCTGGAGCAAGAATGTGCAACACAAGCTCAGTCCGACAGCACACCGACCATGTCCATTCCTCTGGGACCAAAACATTTTTTAGCGCTGCTCTCTCTCTCTCTCTATCTCTCTCTCGCCACACTTTTAAATTTTAATGCATGCTCTGTATCAGGGGAGGTGATCGATGTGGGCTCCTCCTTGTGCATGGGACAGACATGGTTGCCATGTAGATTTTGAGACTACATGGAATTTAAGACTCCTATATATGATTAGGACTTGGGAACAATTAATAAATGTCTCTTTATTTTATTTTCCTTTTTTTTTTCCATATTAAGTGATACTTATATTCAATGGTAGAACTAATATCACTAGCTAAATATCAATTTCTCCAAAGTTTTTTATTTTTTTATGTTATGTTATTTTTTTTTATCTTCTTTAGTGATTTCTTTCATTCTTCTAATTAAAATAATAAAGATAATGCATTTGATCAAATTTTCAAAAATCATGTATATGTATATGTATATGCCATTCCCATGATAAATTTGTTCCTTGTGATATCTAAGATACACCTTATGGTCATGTTTGATTGTGAAGTAAAACTAGTCCGGATTAAATTTCATACTCTAAGTTAACGCAGATTAAAATAATCATATTTGGTTGACGTTTGGTGGAGTAAGCGTAGAGAAGGAAATTTGTCACGGCGTGACTAGTCACATCACGGAATGTCACGTCACGTATGTCGATTACGTGACGTGATCATTCGCATGACGTGACCGCATTTTAGCGAAAATTACACGTCACGTGGTCACGTCACGGTATAAAACATAGAGTATCCAAATTTTTTTGGTATATGTAGAGTATTCATATTTTTCTTTTAGTGTAGGTTCAGTGATATTAGTTCACATGTAGTGCTGATTTTTATTTTCACTAGTTTAGTCTAATTAAGGTTTGTAATTTGAATTTTTAAAGTAATGTCAGATGCCCAACAGTCTTTCCACACAAAAAAAATAATATTTGCAACATTATTTACTTATTTTAGAAATTTTCATATTTTTATTTTTTTTTCTAAATTTTCAACAATTTAAATTAAAATATAAAAAAAATGATGTGACTAATTTACGTCGCGACACATCACGTCACGTATGGTCACGGCGTGACTACGCGTGACGTGACCATCCACCACCATTTTGATCACGTCATGTGACCAAATCACGGCGTGTCACGTATTCCCTTCTCTAAGTAAGCACATGATCAAGAGGGAGAAAATTATAACATAATGTTACTCTAACCGCAGGATCCACATGTGTAGTAAGTTACTCCACCTAGAGAAATGAAGTAACTTAGTCAGGATTAACTCAAATGTTACTCCATCTTACTCCTTCAAATTTACTTCTCATTTGACTCCTTCAAAGTGGAGTAGAGAGTTTACTCCACCACTTACTCCATAATCAATCATGGTCTATAATTATAATGTGATATTTTCTTATGACTCGAAAAATAGTGTACAAGATATAAATTATTGATCAAATTTATTATTTCCTAAACTTATCCCTTCGTATGTATGGATCGTAACTACTAACTACCTACCAATACGTGTAAGAAGTACCAAGTGACTATATATAAATATATATTATGAATATTATCCCAGCACCACTGTCACATTAATGTGGAATCAATAAGTAATTATATATTTTAATGGCAACCTACTAACCTTCTGAATGACAGCCATAAGGTTCTGGTCACCATAATATATCCTTTGTTGACACCCATAACATGCTGATGATGAGGCTTTGACCTTTTATATAAAATAATTAATAGGAGGTAAATATTTATGTCCAAGAAACATATGTTTATGAACTTTGCAATTGCAACTAATATATGAGATATGTTATCATGTTTTGAGAAGTAAACATAGTATTTTATTTCTTGCTCATATTTCTATTTTTAAAGTTCAAACAGTCGATCCGAACTTCTTAACATGATCTTTATATTGAAATGTGCTTGCAGACCAAATTTTACTTTTTTGGAAAAAAATTACTATTTTTTTAGAATTTTTGAAAATCACAAATTAATTTTCAAAAATTCTAAAAAAATAGTGAAAAAATTTCCAAAAAAAATATAAAATTTGGTCTCCAAACACATTTCAATATGAAGAACGTGTTGAAAAATTCAGATTGACTATTGAACTTTAAAAATAGAAATATAAGCGGGGAATTAAAACACTCATTTTAATTCCCAAAGCATGGTAGCATCACCCACACACACACACACACACACACACACACACATATATATTACAATTACAGATATTTTTTAATTTTTTTTTTGTTTACTAAATTCATTGCACATGGTTCTTACTAGTGTAGCATTAAAGTTTGAAACATGAGATAATAATATCATTGGGCCGTACACCTCACATAAGACAAGCCCAATGTAAGAGACTATATAGCCCACATAATTAGTATAAACACTATCATTGCATGTGCCTTGCTGGGCAATTTAGATGCAAATGTGGGCCTCCATTGACCGTAAACTATTTAGTGAGTCGTATCCATGTGGTCATAAGTGTGGCAGGTTACTGTCCAAAAGCAGTAGAACGGATTTGTATCTTCTCAGGTACTGTAGAAGATTATTCTCATTTTACTATTTGAGGGGCTGACGGAGGGAGTAGTATTATTGGGCTTTGAGATTCGTGCCAAGTTAAAAGGAACCGTCTGGATCTACTAATTGTAAAAGATTCTCTTATCAAGTAACGGAGAGAATGTGAATTCTAGTGAAACTTGGCAATCTTTTTTTAATTCAGTACACATAATTCTTGACATATAGATTTAAAGAGTTTTGGAGACATTAATTCACTAATTTTGATATATGTAATTATTATATCAATATTTAGGGGGAATTTGAATTGAGAAATTTTCATCGCACACTATTGAAATCATTTCCATACATAGTAACAAGTAGAAATAGGGTGTTCTTAATTTTAACAAGTTCCATTGTAAACTTATTTCTAAAAATATATTGGATTGGTTTAAAATGAAATTCAAACTGTTGAAACTGATCCACTTTACGACTGATGTGTCTACGTGCAAAATATTTTAATTTTAAAATTAATTTAGTATAAAATCAAGCGGTCAAAATTAAAAACTCTATAAATTAATTTTAATGCATTCATTTTTTTTAACATTTATTACCACTTGACTCAATACAAAATTAATTCAAAAGTTTAACTTTTGCATGCATATGTATCACTTATAAGGTAGATTGGTTTCAACGGTTTGAATTCATTGTTTGAAGCCAGTCCGCTAAGTTTTAGAGTTAAATTCACAAATAGAGTTTGGTGAACTTAAGAACATCCTAGTTCTATTCTAAAGTAACGATATGGAGCATAGTCACCACGTACACGTATAAAAATGTGAATTATTTGCGTTTAATATGTTTTTTTTGGGTTTCCGCACCGAACTGCATATAAAATGATTGACCGACTAATTCGTGAATAAAACTCGAATAAAATACGAGTCACGAATTATTCGCGATAAAAAACACCAAAAAAAGCCAATTTTTTTAAGGGTTGTTTTTCAGAAAAAAATTTCTTCCTTGTTGTACCAAATCATTTTCAAATTATACCTGAATCACGAATTTTTGACCCTGCCGAACCGAACCCAAATTTTTGATTTGTCACTATGATATGGAGCAGTGTGACTCATAAGTCATAACACCAATAGCCACACTCTGAAATAACACGGAAGAATAGGTTGGGTCCTGGGTAGCTAGGCGGGGTAGATTGGTGGCATATTTGTCCCAGTATTATGGTTGAATGGATCATATTGTAGTCCTGTGCAATGTACTGAGTGGGCCGGGCCCACTGTAATGATAAATGGGCCACTCTAGTCTTCACTACTTCTGCCTAACTAGAGGGGGCCCAAATAACCTGTGAATCAGTTTGCCTGGCTGGCTGAGTTGTTCTTTATTAGTCCTTGCTTTGATTAGTACTAACTACAAATTATAAGATTGGAGGGGGTTAATTTTTATACAAATATCTATCATACAATTAATGCTTGTTTGTTGGTGTTTAATAATTAGAAGCTTGTAATAATAGAAAAATATATTTTTTTTCAATAAAGAATTAATGTTACTATTGTTGATACTTAATCAAGTAATATTTGTCACAATTTTTATTCAACTTGCCTTTTTTTTTTTTTTTAAAAAAAAAACTGACTAGACGATCCAAAATATACTCCCTAATAGGGGTACAAACAGATCGAATAATATCCGACCGTATCCGGATCCATATCCGAAAATTAGATACGGATATCCGATATCTGAATATCCGTGAGGATACGGATACAAATATGATTTTGAATTTTAATTATCCTTATCCGAATAGTAGATATATACCATGAAGAGGGATCCAATTACACCTTTTTTTTTTGACACATCATGACATTATTTTTTTTATAGTTTAATTTTGCGATTTCAAAATCCAAATAGTCGATCCAAACCGTTCAACATGATTGATATATTAAAATGTGCTTGGAGATCTAATTTTACATTTTTTTTGAATTTTTTTACTATTTATTAAGATGGTTACAAAATCGTTGTTTTTCAATGGTCCGAAAATCACGATTTTGTAACCATCTTAATAAATGGTAAAAAAATTTAAAAATATGTAAAATTTGATCTCCAAGCACAATGTAGTATATTAATCATGTTGAACGGTTTGGATCGATTATTTGGACTTTGAAAATGGTAGGTGTCAAAATGTGTCAAAAAAAAAAGGTGTAACTTGATCCCTCATCATATACCATATAGTTTAATATATATGTATATATCTACAGATATCCGATTCATATCCGTCTCATATCTGATCCTTATCCGTATTCGAAAAACTAAAACGAATATGAATATGAATATGATCTTACCACTATCCAATATGTATCCAATCCATTTGCACCCTACTCCCTAATCTACTGTACCAAAGAACCTAGGATATATATTTTTTTTTTTCAATTGTTAGTTTTCTAAGTTTTTAAATTCAAGATTTTACATGAGACAAAAATAAATGTAAAATCTCTGCATTTAAAAACTTAGAAAACTAACAATTGAAAAAAAAATGCAGAGATTTTACTTTTGATTTGATCAAATGAGCCCCATATGTTCCTGGTTCCTAGTAATCAATGAGTAGCATGTTTTAGGCAGTTTGAGTTATCTGCATTTGTCCTCTGCAATTACACAAGTCCAAAAAAGAGCAAACACTGCCAATGTTTTTTAGTTGGCATTCTATGTTGTGTTTCCCAAACTGTCTCCTAGTAAAAATTGAAGTACGGAAATGCTTCTGCACTGCTGGAGCAATTGTGTACAGATAGATTCATTACACTTCACAATCACTAGCACAGTGACAAATTAATAGTTCAGATTCAGTTCAACGGAGTCAAAAATTCGTGATTCGGCTATAATTCGGGAATGATTCGGTACAACAAGGAAGCAAAAAAAAAATTCTAAAAAAATATATATATTTCGCATTTTATTCGTGAATTATTCGGTAAAAGTTCAGTCAAATGTTTAATTTGTGGTTCGGTTCGGAAACCCCTAAAGAGCATTTTATACGCGAATTATTTGTATTTTAAATGCGCACATTGTTACTATCATCAATAGGCGAGGTATCCTTCTGTTAGAAACACCGTTTAGTTAATGTTAATGTCTTCTTGGCTTTACAATTGTTTGTTGATTGAAAGTGTTTCTGTTTGGAATTCTAGATGTGCATCAGCTGTTAACAGAATAAACGTAAACATTCGGTACCAACGATATAATAAAGAATGGTCTCCAGACTACGAACAACACATTATTTATCATATGAGCGATTTAATTTGAAACACAATTTAGTTTGTTAACTGAATCCTTACCCAAGGATGATGTGTAATCAACTTTTTAAGTAAAAATTTTGAGTAAAAACACACACACACACACAATATAGATTTGTACTGAATTTTTAATAGCAGTTCACGGTCTGTCGTGATATTATCTTGGAAAAGGCAATAGTGAATAGCGGAGGCTATCGTGAAAGCAAATCTACAAATAATGGTTTATTATAAAAACATATATTTTGATATGATCTAAAGTATAAAATATAGTAGAAGTGTTATAACGAATCCCAAAAAAAATTAGACATAAATAAAAAGATTGCATTAAAATGCTATTATAGGCCGAATGAGCTATAATTCTCACAATGTTAGTTACAATTGTTGCACAACATTAAAATGATTTCACATACTGAACACACAATAAGTATCTACTTCTAGAATAAACTAATTGAAAATGATTATTAATATATTTTTACTCGAGATATAGTTCATACTAGTTTGTAGCAAACTAGGTTTTAAGTTTTATGCGACAATGGCCAAATTGATTGACTATTCTCAATGATTATATTCATTCTACTTAAAAATTGGTCTTCCCGACCTACATATTAAAGTTGGTGGTTGAAAGTAACCACTAAAAAAGGTTTGAATTTTTAGAATGCTTGCGGCAATAACAGAAATGAATCATGAAAGATGCAAGAAAGGAATAGTACAACTATATAAATTTCTGTATAGGGTTTTGGAGTTTAATTCATACGTAATGTGTTACGGATCAAGTCATATTAGATTAGATTAAGCACATCCATTAAAAGGCTCGTGTGGATAGCGGAACAGCAATTTTAGAACGTTAGACTATTGCGGTCGTAAATGCATTTGTCCATGTCTATAATTATATAATTCTGTAACAGAGCTATGGCGGTTTAACATGGTGTTATATAAGACTATAAATAGTGGAGGATTCAAATGTCACCTCTTTTATACCTCATTGTAAGTTATCTTTATCAAAGTTTAAACAGTTGAAACGTGCATGGAGAACAAAAATTTTATATTTTTTTTAAAATTACTAATTCTTTATCATTGTTTTTGAATGATGCACAAACAATAATTTTGTATCTTAGTAATAAGATTTTAAAAATATAAAATTCAATCTCTAAACACATTTTAATATAAATATCATATTGATCAGTTCGATTGATTGTTTGAACTCTCCTCTTAGTATAATACATCCCAGTTCTGATACCCCTCAGATTCCGGCTGTGGAGCCAGTGGTCACAAGTTCCTGCAAAGAAGCACAAGATAATGACTGCAGTGGCCTAAAATGCTTAGACATAGTATTCTACGAAACAAAGTGCCCCAAGGACCCTGACAGACGGGCCCCAGAAGCACACCTAAGCTGCAAGAAACCCCATACGTCTGCAACCCAAAGACATGGTGCCGCTGCCATCTATGCCAAAAGGTAAGCTTTTTATAGGAGAGATGCAAATAGTAAAATAAAATAACCAATATTACAAGCAATGATAGTAACCAACAGCTCCCTGGAAATCTATTAATGCAATAAAAAGAGACGAGGAAGATTGACAATCAAAAGGCAAGTCGCCAAGTCACATCTAACGCTACAAGATATAAGAGGGCACACAATAAGCCGATCGATCAAAGGCCTCTCTGGGCAAAAGTCTTACAGATACTAACCCTCAACACATAAAAACCCAACCAACACACAAGATAAAACTGTTGCAGAAAACAAAGTGACGCGGCTTTAAAATCGCATCAAACTTAATCGAATGCATCATCATCATCATCAGGAAGTGGCTGAGCTGCAGCAGCAGCAATCTCTTGCTCATACCTGTACAGATAGAAAGTACACAATGAATTCATTAAAACCTTCCTAAGCACATGCAACACAATTTCACCCTATATTTGGAAACCATAAACCAAATAGGATTGAAGCTAATTTCATCTAATGCCAAATCTAACCAAAAGAAATACAGAAAACGCAAATGAAAAGTAAAGGTCCAACGAGGGAATCCTACTCCCACTTTTACAAATTCCTCTGTATCATCATATATAAATACCACCAGCACTTAAACTGGACACACATAACAGCGACTTTTACAATAACCAGGAAATTGTAATAGAGAACAATGCAATTCCTAGTTCTTACTAGTAAAATCTCCCCTTTCACACCAAAAATCAGTATGTTATAATCTGTGCGCCTTACAGATGCTATACCACAACCACCCTAACTGTGCTTCTTATAACCAGTAAGAGACCACTCTTTGTTCCAATAAAAGGTGTAAATGACAAAGACTAGAATAGCAAGAGAGGTCATACTGTTGCTGAGCTGCAAGATCAATCTGCACCTCAGGAGGAGCAAGAGCTGGGGACTCCACAAAGTGGAGGTTCATATCTCTGCAAATCCAGCAAATAGTCAAAATTATATGAACTACAAAATCAACAAGGACTAAACTATAAAAAAAACAATAAACAAATAACTTGTTACTAAAGGGCAAAGCACTTAATGATAACTCATCAACAGCTAATCTTGGAAATGACTAGTTACTAAAGGGCAATAATTTGAGTCACATGATAACTTCCCTTTATATAAGAATAATGTTTGATCCACAGACCTCAATAATATATTTGATAACAGTAATGTCTGATAACCAAAATATTATTAGTTTGTTGAACAAAAAAAATCTTTAATCTCATTCTTGCTCTCCATTCATCAACAACTACCATTTCACCTTGAAAATGCCAACAACTTTAAAATTTCCAACAAATAAAAAACTATCAGAATATAGAAACTAGAATGTAAGCAGAACTCTTCAAGGCATAATTTAAACTTAAAAGAAAAGAAGGGGAGGATGGGGCAGTTTCAATTTACAAGTTCTTACCCAGCAAGCTTGCGGGCAAGATAGAGGAATGGCTTCTCAAAATTATAGTTGCTCTTGGCAGAGATCTCATAGTACTGGAGGTTTTTCTTTCTGTGGAATGTTACCATCTTGGCCTTGACCTGACGATTCTTCACATCCACCTTGTTCCCACAGAGGACTATTGGTATGTTTTCACACACACTGTTTACACATGATAACATCATCAGGACAAAAACACACCAGTTTAACTCTAGATACATGATGCAAAGGGTTCTTATTAAAGAGAGGAAAACTAACCGGCAGAGGTCACGATGCCATGTGGGCACATTTTTGTATGTCAGCCTAGCCGTCACATCAAACATTATTATAGCACATTGACCATGGATGCTGCCAGGGTGAACAAGAGATGGAAGGGAAAACAAATTAGATGCTTAACAAACAAAACATATGACAAAACAGCCCAAAAATATGTTACTATAAAATGGGCATTGCTAGAGAACTAAGATGATTTTCGTAATCATTACCTTTCATTGTCAGAAAGATAAATTACTTGCATTTATTTTCCTATAGAATGTAATGATATTCTTTTTCGATCAAATTTCATTTGTGCCATGTTGATCCACTATTAAATTCATACTGTTTTCTCTGAACTCATAATTCTTATTTTAATTCCAACAGGATGTATGATGCCAGTACATGACACGCCTATGTTAATAATGTCAATGACTTGGGTCATGTTTACTCCAGACTTTAGAAAACAACATACATCTGCAATATATAATTGACATAGCTCAGGTTGACCGAACTCCAAACAATGATACTGTCTGTATCTTAAGATTAGCACACTAAAATTAGATAACATCAAGATCTATTGGACAGGAAGACCTATCCTCTTTATAGAAACAACATGCCTAGGAAAATGAAATGTAACAAAATAAATAAATGAACTCACTAATAACCATCACGAAGGCCTCCGAACTTTTCTTGGCCTGCTGTATCCCAGCAGTAGAACCTGATCTTCCCACAGTTTGTGTGGAAATCCAACGGATGCACCTCCACACCAATTGTAGCTGTTATTATGAAATAATCAAACGTAAAATTAACCATTAATTCGACAAATAAAAAAAGAATCAGAAGTGGCAGATCAAAATCCTCACGTTCGTATTTCTTCTCAAACTCTCCAGTAAGATGCCTCTTCACAAATGTCGTCTTTCCTGGACCAGATCAAAGAGGAAACCTTAACATACAAATCGACAACAAAATAAGAGGGAAACGTTTACAAATCGAGATAGATAAATAATCGTACCTGTGCCTCCATCGCCAACAATCACAAGCTTGAAGCTCGGGTACTCCACCGTTTGCTGATTAGGAAGAGCCTAAAATAACAAACGTTTTACAACATTAAAAATCGGATCAAATCCAATTCATTTTCCAACAGATCAAACGCTATCAGGTGAAACAAAGGAGAAATGAGACGGAGAACGGGAGAGACTTACCATTCTTTGTTTCTTCTTTTTCTAGGGTTTTGGTTTTTCGGATGGAGGCGAGAGAAATGGACAAGAGAGAGGTGACTGGAAACGAGGGTTTTTGATATAGGAGGTGACCAGGACCTGGGCCATTGCTTTGAATCAACGCGAGAATGTCGACCGTCCGATTCGATCCCTATTGGCCCTTTAATTAAATCCCGTATCCTTCTAGAAAGATCCGAAGCAGTCGTTACACATCAGACGGTCTACAATTTCTGGCCCAATTTCGTACTGGGCTAAGGTTATGGGCCTATTGCTTTGAATCAACGCGAGAATGTCGACCGTCCGATTAGATCCCTAGTGGCCCTTTAATTAAATCCCGTATCCTTCTAGAAAGATCTGAAGCAGTCGTTACACATCAGACGGTCTGCAATTGCTGGCCCAATTTCGTACTGGGCTAAGGTTATGGGCCTAAGATACATGTTGGGATACGGTCCATACGACATTACGGACTTGGTGGGACGGAAACACATTAATACACAGATCCTCTTATAGAACTAATTGAGTAAAATTTGATCATTTTTTTATGCATACAGAAATTCTTCGCACCTGACAATTTTTATTTTAGCAATCTTATAAAATAAAAATTAATTTTAAATTCAACATTATATACATGATCTATATTATGCAAATATCATATTATAGAAAATAATGAGATTTTATATATATACATTTCCCCGTATATCATATTACTTGAAATTTCAATGCTTCAAAATTAACAGTTCTTGATGCATCAACAAATAATACTTAAATTGCATGAATTTTAATTGATAGGCTATCTAAATGTTCAATGACATACAGATGAATATATTTTAATTTAAATTTTCATTTGAATTAAAAAATATATATTATCAAGGTTATTAAAAAAGTAAATAACCCTTGTTATATAATTTCTCTTTCTTTTGAATCCATTATTGTTTTTTTAACATGAATTAATGGTTCAAATGTTTCTATTTTTGTGATGGAATTTGTGCTTCCATCACGCATTCACTTTTTAATTTTCTATTAAAAATTGTAAACTTATATTTAGTAATAATATATAAGATGTGATCTATATTATTTTTCTACATGCATTAAAAAATTATCACTTTTTAATTTTATTTTGATATGAATTAATAAGTTGAAAAATCAATGATCATAAATCTACACATCATTGTATTTTTGCAAAAAAGGTTGATAACAATTACAACAAATCACAACAAGTTGAAATGTTAAAATCTTTTATATGCGCATTAAGAAAAATTATATAAATTGTATCTAATAATTTTAAAATTTAAGTTTTAAAGCTTAAATTATTAGTTTTAAAAATAGAGACAAAGGAGAAAAGCATTTAAATCCTCCTCTTAACTCTCATAATAAACGCCAAAAAACATAAAAAAAACAAGAGACAAGTACACAGACAAAGAAATATCTATATCTTTGGCTCACTTGAAAAAAATGCTAAATATATTAATTACCCATAAAATTACTACACCAATTTGATTTCTCCCATAATATTTTCATTAGAAATGAAATGAACCGTTATACAAAAAAAAGACAATCCATGGTAGGAAAACAGCATCCTGGTAAAATATATATTCTTTTAACTCTGTTACATAATTGTCAGTAAATGTTCCTTATCCGCCAACACGCCGGCCCGAGAGAGAACGAACACTCACAACCACCACGTTGTCGAGAACCGGCCCGCAAAGAGAGCTGAGATCGTCGCTCCTCATGTTGTAGTAAGAGCTGTAGAACATTATTCTGGTATGATCTGCTGTAGCACGGAATGGCAACAGTCCTTTCTTGGCCCCGCCGGTCCCATTCGACTCATACGCCACCTTGGTGCTCTCCTTACCTGTAGGAAGGAAATTTTCATCATCATTGAGCAAATTTTTTGAAAGAGATTAATATACCATTCAGAATTAATTTCTTTTGGAAGCAACATTAATATATATCCTAGATGTCTGTTATAACGTATTGTGATAAAATATATAGTGTTTTCAAACATTAATTTCTTACTTTTAGGGTTCTAATTAGGAAAAAAAAATATGCACAAAATTACCATACCGGCATATGCCTCAATCATGAGGGAGCCCTTGCAAGCGTTGCTCGCATCACCGACAGAGAAGGAGAGGACATAAGAACGGTTAGGCACGGTACGGATGACCTGTGAGATGGAGCTTTCCCTACCAGCCAGGAGCTCGATAGCATACTGGCCTTGTGGGACAGAGAAATGGGGAGAGTCGATGTAGCGTACGGCCTTCAACGAGTCAACCATCCATCCGGGCAGAGGGGAATGATCATCCTCGACATGCGGGGGAACAAGCACGCCCCAGCTTGTGTTCGGCAAAATAAACGGGCCTTCCTCAAAATCACCATTCTTTATTAAGTTCTCTGCAATAATACAACTCATTAACTCTGAGCATTAATATGAAAAGGTTGATATTTCTGTTAATTGTACGAATTAATACAACGCAATGTTATGTTAAAATGATTTATATATTGTGTGCTTACTGTTGGTTCTCTTAGGTGAGTTGAGTGCCTTGATAGCGACTGAATCGATCAACGGACCACACGCGGGGTCATCGCTGACTCCGGGGTTATGTATCACGACTTCTTCGTCATCCGTAGTTGCTAACCAAGCCCAAGCATAAGAGTCCCATCCACTACTACTATACAATGTTTGCATCGGCAAAAACCCTGACTGGCGTGAGGCTGTCACGTTGATCTGCTCAGATTGGGCACATGTGCGTGCCGCACTGAACGAAACTGAGTACCTCATGCCACGTGTCACTCTTAGACGTTGCTTGATCGATGCCTCATTGCCCAATCGGACGGCATAGGATCCCTCTGGGACGATTAAGAGCATGTCGCCCTGCTTCTTGCCCGACGGTATGTATTCAACGAAACCGGAGATCTGCCATGACGGAATGCCGGTGGGGGACATCACCTGGGTCCCCTTTAGCTCTGAGGGGAGTGGGCCCTTCTCAAAGTTTCCATTCGGTAATAGCCCTGTAATTTTTTTTAATTGTACATTATTTTCTGTCAGTAAAAGGAATAAATCTAAAGCCAAATATATATATATTTTTTAAAGTAGAAATAGAGGTTCTCTAAATGTGCTCTTTAATCAAGTTGTCCACTAGATAGATACATTTCAATATAAATACACTGGACACCTTTCTTAATGGCCTTTTTGAGGTAACAACACCTTGTTAATTACTAATGTACTTTTTTACCTAGAATTCATGGACTATAATTATGATATAATTGGCCCAATTTCCCACAGCAGCCCCAACAATGAATGGTACAAGCAAACAATTTCTTTAATGATGCAAAAAAATAAAACTTATTTGAACCAAAACAGAGTGTCGAATTTTACAAGTCACAAAAAACCAAAAATGATAAAAGCATTTTTATAATTAGATCTAGATTGGGACAACTAATTTAAAGAAGAAGACAGGGAAATGGGCAGAATATGTCCCCGTTTTAAATGCATGGGCTCATGATAGGAAATCCATTCATATCACCAATCAGATCTGATTCCCACATGGTACCAGGTCAGATGGTTTTATTAAGCATACTCTGCATAGCAATTCTATGAATCTTGACTAATGTACCTTTTATTGCGGTAACTATACTTGGATAGAATTCCAGGACATTTTCTTAACTTCATCTAGGGTGAAAACAGAGCGGATAGTGGTAAAAGGGTCCGGATCTCTAAAGTAACCTATTTTTTGGGTTTTAATTAATCGAGCCTGTCTGATTTGAATCCGACGTTCCATCTCATACAATTCATCTTGGGATGTGTGCTTCATTTCAAATTCGACGCATCATCTTGCACGCTCATCTCGAATCGGACGGTCCCACTTTAAAACTCAAAAATTGGGTTACATCACTGTATCTCGATTCGTGGTAAAACCATATTATATTTTTTTTTTCCGAATACGAATACAGAGCAGATATCAACAAATTAGACGGATATGAATACGAGTCCAGATCAGATCTGATGTTTATTAAAATAATATAAAAAAATATTAAAAATAATAAAGTTCATAATATTTATCTAATTATAATGGTGAATAATATAAAATTTTCATAATATATATTAAAACTTATAATATATATATCTACTATTCGGATACAGATAATTGGAACGTAAAATCACATCAGTATCCTTATCTACACGAATATTCGGATATCAGATATTCACATCTAAGTTTTTTAATACGGATTGAATATGGATCGAATATTATCGATACCGTTTTCACCCCTAACTTCAAAAAAATGTTTTCTAAATAAAGTTAAGTTTTTTCTATAATTAGAAAACAAATCTAAAGACTACAGCTAGATAGCTTGCACAATAAAGTGCACACCATGTGAGTACCATTTGAATTGCATTAATGAACTGTTGAAAATTTAAAGTGATTCTATAGTTGCAAAAGGTTATCATATCACATTATTTTTGTATATACACTCTTACCTAGTATAATTGTATTTATAACAATCAGTTATGAAATGGGTTTTAAGCAAAAATTGTATATACACGAATTATTATAATATAATTTACATTCAGAGTATGACAATCATTTTTGAAGTTTTCTAACTCTCTCTGAAAACAAACAACTATACTGTTATGTTTTTTTTTTGTTTTGTTTCGACTATATATATTAATTCTTACTGCATTTAGGTAGATTTTATTTCTATTATTGTTCTGTTTTTATTTAGTTTATTCACTACTTTGATTATATCTATGCATTAAACTATCAATAACTACAGTTGCTGTCGTTATAATTTGCATTGTGAGCATAGTGACAAATCAATAGTTCGGGTTCGGTTTGGCAGGGTCAAAAATTCGTAATTCGGGTATAATTTGGGAATGATTCGGTACAACAAGGAAGCAAAAAAAAAATTCTGAAAAAAACCTCTAAAAAAAATTGGCCGTTTTTTTCGCGAATAATTTGTGATTCGCGTTTTTTCATGAATTATTCGGTAAAGGTTCGGTCAAATGCTTTATTTGCGATGCGGTTCGGATTATTCGTGAATTATTTGCGAATAAAATGTGAGTTTGGTTACTATGATTGTGGCTAATAGTTTATAAAACTGCATATATAGGTCACTGGATGCTGCCACATTGGATCCTCAGGTTTGTGCATGAATGCACATGGCCACTTCCAAAAGTCCCAAAAAAAAAAAAAAAAAAAAAAAGAGGAAGAAAGGATAAAGATACAGTGAAAATAATGGCCAACTTTTATAATATACAGTGTAGAATTGTATGTTTTCATGTTTGCTTACTTTTTAAGTTGGAACTAAGGACCTGTTTGGCTGCAATTCAGGAATAGGAATGAGCACAGAAACAGGTGCACAGTAAACCGCAGGCTGGCAGCCAAACAAACTCTAAACGATTTCCTCTACTTAAGTAAATTGTAATAAACTAGATCTCGCTGTCACATTAATTCAGAAGTAATTAATTAATTGGATGATGATATATAATACAGATTGGCAAATGCAACTATATGATTATATCTTACCATCAGTGAAGCCAAACGCTCTCTGAGAGACTGTACATAATAGCAAGAGAGAACCAAAGAATGCCAACCTTCCCATTGAATTAAAATTGAGAGGTGAAGAGAGAGAGAGAGAGAGAGAGAGAGAGAGAGTGAGTCGAAAACGAGGAGCTCACTGGGGGCTTAAATGCTTTTGTTTTTAGTTAATAACCCTTGGATTATCACTTATTTTCCAATTTGCCATCAAATCGGTGGATGTGGATCTTGGTCCTCCTAGACTCTGATTTTTAAGGTTTTTAACTTGTGAGTTGTCATTGCCTGATATTGCTCCCTCTGTAGCCACATCTATCTTAATTCTCAACAGATGAGTTGAGACCTCTCCAGTTTCTTTGCAACGAGATATATCCTTTATCATAATTTAAATAAATTGGCCTCTGAATTTTCGGTAAATTCTTGACATGACCCATGTTTGGGTAAATATTTTAACAGAGTAGTTTTGACTTCATACAGTGCAAAGACTATAGAATAAAAAGAGTACTGTATATAGTTTGTGCGCTGCATGAAGCCAAAACTTCTCTGTTAAAATCTTTACCCACCATGTTCCTCACTTGACAAAATTGGTCAATATTTGACTCTGACTCTTTTCAACAGCTTGCAGCAGCAACCCAATATTTATTTATTTGTTTGTTTGATTATAATTATTAGATAGAGCATCCACTTTACCATACCATAGGGGTGGTAAAGTTTCCAGTGGCAATTTATAATTCAGTTTTAAAAATTTGAGAGAGTTTCTTATTTAGAAATTATGCAAAAAAAATTCTTATTAATAAAATGTTTATAAACTCTAAGCTACTAGCTAAATAATTGGCTCAAATTATTTCTTCTTTTTAATTTATTATTGACGTGACTTAATAGAAACTCTAAAATTAATTTTAGAGATGTGATAGTTAGAAATTTTAGAAAACTCAATTGAGTTGCTGGGATGTAAATGCTCTCCGATGAACAAATTTCAATAGCTTTAAAACTGAAGCGTTAAATGTTTTATTTTTTAGCATTTATTGTAATAAATTAAAGCTTCTACTTATTGAGCATTTTCTAACTCACCTGTTTATTCCATTATCAGTTTATCACCGGTTTATAATTATTTGGTGAGACCACAAACTCATTTTTTGTGTTGCAAAGTTTAAATACACTTATTATATCTCAACAAATCCTGTGTAATTGCAAATAAATTAAAAAATAAAATAAAGGAAGAAGAAAATTATATGCAGTAGTTAATGAAAAGAGGTAAAATAGAAAGAGTTGTGATTTATGAGAACCAACATTTTATTGGTGACCGTCAATATTTTTTGTGTGAGAGGTTGCATATTCAAAATCTGAATAAGAGATTTTTTGTGGATATTAAATAATTATGTGACTTGTCACCCAATTTTTAATCAACAAAAAAATCTTTGGATCAAAATGTGTAACCCTTATTCTATTGAAACAATAAAATTATTAATACGAGCACTATTTTTTTAAATATTTTTAATATGTCTCCATTCTTCATTTTCTATTATCATCCACATTAAATTAAAAGTGGTTAAGTATATGATTTAATTGTTATAATTATATGTTATTTAGATTTATGTCATACTTTTAGTAACTATAGAGAATTCAAAATATAAAACCACATTTTGTAATATAACTCCTTAATAATATAGTCCTTGTGAGCAATCATTCTAATATAATTGTAATCCTTAATACAAAAAAGTATTTGTTAGCATGATATTTTTTTTTAAATATTGAAGGATATGGTATAACTCAACATTCTGTAGATGTTATTCTTAAAAATTGAACCTGCATCTATAAAAAATTAATTTAAAATTTTAAAATTTTGTTATGTAGAGGCATCACTCGCAAGGTAGGAAAATTTCAACGATTTGGATTTATTATTTGAAGTCAATCTGATAAGTTTCAGAGTTGAGTTTTACAAAAAAAAAAAAAAAAAAAAAACCTTGGTAAAGTTAGAAACACCCTAGTTCTACTCATAATTAATTTATAATTATTGTCATAAATCATATATAATCTAGCATGGGTCCGTTGATTGAAAAATGGAGAGGATCTAACTCTGACCCAAGCGCTACAGTTAAACGTGATTACCGACTTAAACCGACTTGAAAAGACTATTTTGACCTCGCATGGCATGTTTGTTCAGGTGGGCCCTCTAAATGTGCCTTACAAGCCCAGCAGCTAAGCTCAAGAGTCAAGAAACCCACAACGCCTAGTTCAAGCCTTCAAGGTAGGACTATACAGAAAATTCGTAGTTCGATTCGAAAAAAAAGTTCATAATTAATTTGGTTTGAAATTAGTTCGTTCTGAAATGAATTAAAGTTCTGAAATGAATTAAGTAATTAGCTTGGTTTGAAATTAGTTTGAATTCGAACTCGAACTGGGTTAAGTTCGATTCGAAACTCTTCTTTCAGTTCTAAACTCTGCTTTAATTTTGAACCAGTTCGGTTCGACACTGTTTTGAATCGATTCGAATCAAATCTGAACTCTTTCTTTTCAGTTCGAAATTCAGCTTCGAATCAAACCAGTTCAGTTCAAAATTGGTTCAAACTCAAACTCGAACTGAGTTAAGTTCAATTCGGTTTGATTCGTTTGCAGCCCTTACACTCTTCAAATCCAAGTATAAATATTTTTGAAATCTGTTTTTCATTGGAAATATACGTTAAATCTGTCATAAGTAATTAAGGAAAATATTTTTGGCCTCAGCGTATTCTTTTTTCAACTTGTCTAATTAGGAAAATATCATTACATTTTTTGTTTACTTTTCAATTTTTATTTAATGTTCATAAAAAATTGTTCCTATGATTTGTGAACTAGATCAAATGATGATTCTTAATTTCAGTATATTCTAAATTTTACATTTTTTGAAATTTTTTACTATTTTTAAGATAAGTAGAAAACAATGATTTTGAATGGTTCCGGACCATAAAAAACAGTGATTTTGAAATATTTTAAAAATATAGTAAAAAATTTTCAAAAAATATAAAATTTAGTCTCCAAGCACATCTCAATATGGATATCTTGTTAAGCAGTTCAAATCAACGGTTTGGTCTTTGAAAACAGAGATATGAGCGTGAAGTAAAACAAGATCCTTACTTCGCAACTCACCATAGCTAATATATATATATATATTATATAGGTAAAAAATTTAGAATATTGGCAGAGTATCCCTTGAATCAAGCAGACAGGAGTACAACCTTGGTCTTAATTAGTCTTAATTCGTGGAGAAATACAGGCGTTTCATCTTTTCAAGTTAACATTTATTTTACAAATGGCAATCTTACCAACAAGTCCTACAAAAGCCAAGTAATTACTTCTCTTTCATTTTTCCAGGATAAATGTAAATATAAATATAAATATAAACCCACATCAAAATAGTAAAAGAGGAAAATGATAAAGCTTTGATGGTTTAAATTTGGAATATAAAGAGTTGTTGATCCAATATTGAGATATATAGTTTGTATTTTGTAATAATGCCGTGTCTATATACATTGTTTTGTCCGTGAAGTTAGGTTTGTTTATCCATATCGATATAGGCAAATTGCAAATTGTTGCCTACTTTAGATATTTAAAAGTGATAAGATGAAATGTTATTATATTGCAAATTATTTAGTCTTTTATACGGAACCACATTCATATTTCTTATTTTTTGTTTTCTGAATACAGATACAGAAGAAATATTAGATATGGATACGAATCATATGGAATATTTATCAAATTAATATTAAAATATTAAAATATAATGAAGTTCATAATATTTATCTAATTATAATGGTAAATAACATAATTATATATTAAAATATATGATATATATCTATTATTCGGATACGGATAATTGAAACATAAAACCATATCAGTATCCACACGGATATCCAATCCTCATCTAATTTTTCGAATACAGGTTGAATACCAATCAGATATAAATACATAACGTTTTCACCCCTAATCGCGTGCCAAAAGCAGAAAAAATAACATAATCATTAATTAGACAATTAGTGAGTATAAGTTACATAGATCATGCATTCATGATATTGTATATCGAGAACCAAACGTGAAATTACTAATAAGTTGCAAAAAAATATTCTAAAATTAGACAAAGAATTCTTCAACTATTGAGAGAGGAAAAAAAAACATATGCAACAGTTAGCCCTTTACACTATCCTCTGAAAGTTTCAATATTATGGTTATTTATGAGATAATAATCATATTAATTTCGTAAAATTTCTGCACTTTTATTTTAATTAAATTACATGTATCGAAATACAAATATAAAATGTAATTAGTTGTCTTTATACTTTATTCATAAACATGAATTATTATTTATCAATATAATTAGTTTAGTCAAGAATCATCTTTTGATCTAATAACAAAGATATGTCTTCTGATACGAGAAGTCATTAGTTCTAAATCCAAACAAATCATTTGTTGCATATAAAATTTAGAAGCCTGACATTCATTTTTCTTCAAAATTAATATAAGTTTGGCATATTCAACAACAACAATATATATATATATATATATAGAAAACCTTGATTTCGGTTACTCTTTCATGGCATTGTTTAACAAGTTAGCAATTTGATGATTGTGGTGTGGATATATTGCAAACTTTGTCAATATTACTTTATGAAATGTGCAGAGAATATTAAATGGAGGGAGAGGAGGGGTTTCATGTGCAGTCTTTGGAGCACAATCATGTGCATGAAATTAGAATCAAGCATCTGCCAGGCTTCAGCATGTGCATTGTGCAGTCAGGTTATGGATATGTTTATTATTGTTCTTAAAATGGATTGTATTCAATTAATTAATTGGATCCGTTTAACTACTTATTCATCGCACCTGTAATTGGGTCTTTGTCTGGTCTCTCATACTTCATGATTGGATTCAAATCTGCTGCGATCTTTCACATGTGAATAATACTTTAAAATTTCTGTTTTTTTAAATCTAGCCGTTCAATATTTTATGTGCACTTATTTCGAAACAACTGATTTTTCTATACACAAATCTCAAAATAATTCAACAGTTGGATTTGAAAAAGCAGGAATTTTAGGGTACTGTGAAGGATCACAGCAGATTTGAATCCTTCATCATTAGGCATTCAATGTTTCTTTAGAGCATCTACATTTCTGATATTAAAAGAGTTTTTAATTCAGTTTCAAAGATGTGAGAGAGTTAGAAAAAATTTCTTATTAAGAAATTGTTTATAAACTCCACACTGGCTAAAAGATTGGCTCAAATTATTTTTTCTTTTTAATTTATTAATGATGTGACTTAGTAGAAACTCTTAAATTAATTTCAGAGATGTGAGAGTTATAAACTTTAAAAACCTTAATTTCTAAAAACTGATTAACAGTTATTTAAAAATTCATTTGAGTTGCTGAAATACAGATGCTCTTATGAAAATTAATGTGTGTTTTGACGATCTAGCTAAAATAATGGCGTTCCAAAAGAAAAAAGTAATTACATTAAGATTGAAACTATATTTTAATTTAATTTAGAAACATTGCACTCACGCACTTAATTTTGATTGCTTTCAGCAAATAATTTAAAAAACACTCAAGTAAAGTTTCTTCCTAAATCCAAAAAAAAAACTAATTTCTTAAAGGATGAGTGGATAGAAATTAATATTTTCCTCAATATTATATTTTAAAAGCAATTTCATTAAAAAAATATCTCTTTTCATAAAATTTTCATACATCCGGAATTGTAAATAAAATTACCACCTAAAATTTAAAATTATAATGAAATCATCTATATTAGAATTATTTTACTATTTTTTAAGATAGAAAATCATTGTTTTTGAATGTTTCATAAGAATTTTCAGATCAAGTGATTTTCTATACCCATCTAAAAAAATAGAAAAAAATTCTAAAAAATATAAAATTTAGTTTTCAAGTACATATTCGTATGAAATTCATGTTAAACGGTCCGATCGGTCATTAAAATTTTCAAACTGAAAATTTGAGTCATAGCGCAAATCAATATGCTTTATGCATAATACCATAGAGTCACTCTTATCTTTGTATTAATTTCAGGGGAAGATCTTTTTATGAAAAAATTTCAAGTAGCATCTGCTGGCTATAACATCAGTGATGGCTGACTGTGACTTGTATTGTAAAGCTTCTGTGCTTGCATTTATGAAATTTAATGAAATGATATGATTAAAAATTATTGGTGAAGTTATATATGGCATTTACAACATTGACATGACAGAAAGTAACTGTGATTCCTTAACAGGATGTCTGCTCTAGATATACTGGATCAGTAACCTCTGCGGAGCTTTTTACCTGCGGAGTTGATCAGACGGCCTAGATTTAATTTCAGACGGTGAGTGCTCGAGATGATGAAAAGAGCAGTATTAATTTTGCTTTGAGATTCATGTCATAATCTTATTTAACCCGTCCGATCAAAACGAACAGATCAGATTAAAATAACCGCACAACTTCACAGGTAAAAACTCCGCAGAGGATATAATTCCTACATATACTAGCTAGGTCAAAACAGTGCCCTATAAATCTATAATCCTCTATTGAATCAGAGGAACAATGTCAGGCGATCATAATTCATTTAATCCTATATTAAAATGGAGTGTATCCGATAGGCTCTAAGACTATGAAATTCGTTTTAAGATTCTTGCGCACAAATATTTCAGAACACAGATCTCAAAGAGAATCGGATAGTCTTGAAGTTCATCAAACACGAATCTCAAATCATCTCTTGTGAATCCTATGAATAGAACTATCAACTATCTCTTATGAGTTATGAATCTCTCACGGTACATCCAACACAAATACAAGCATCTGGAATTCGTGTAGAGTTGGGACATGGAAGTTAGGAGTAGGCTGTAAACGAGCTGGGTCTTAACTCAATTCGTTAATTCAGGACCGAGCGAGTTGGACCTAGGACTTCCGAGCTAAAACTTCAGCTCAAACTCAGCCCGAGTTAGCTCGCGAGATGGCTCATTGGGTCTGGCTGGACCTTATTTTAAGAAAAAAAAAATTTACAAATCTTTTTTTACCGAGTTGGACCGAGCTTGACTGAGTTTGACGGTATAAGATGCACACAAATTGATGTCTATTGAGCTAGCTCGCAAGCTGACTAGCAAGATAGGCCCCAGCTCAAACTCGTTAATTATAGATCAAGCTAGTAGTGAGTTAGCTGCGAGCTGACGATCTGGCTCATTGGATCAGACTAGACCTTATTTTAAGAGGAAAATAAATTCTAAATTTTTTTGAGACTGAGTTGAACCGAACTAGACAGTATAAAATGCACACAAATTTATACAAATTCACAAATTGTTGTCTAGCTGAGCTAGCTTGCGAGCTGACAAGCAAGCTAGGTTCAGCTTGAACTCGTTAATTTTGTACTCAGCTAGCTCGTTAACAGCTCGGCCCAATAACAAACTAGTTGTTAGTGAGCGAGTCAAATGCGAGTCACGCTCGAGCTACGACCTTTTTTTTCCACCCCTACTGACGATAGCTGGGTTACAGCAAAGACTACTGGTTAGAATTGAGAATGTAATTGTAGAGGCGAAATCAGAAGGAAATGCTAAGAAAGTGAAGGAACTCTAGGTATGTTACGTATGAATCCCTCTTTCATTAATCCAAATTGCAAACAATTTGCTAGAACTTTGGAATTTTGACATATTGGTCTTCTTACAAACATTGTTAAAAGGGTATTTTGTTTTAGACAACAATAAATTTTACAAACTTTTAGTCGGTAATGTGAACAAAATCCCCGACTCTATGCATTGTCCTTGTTTAAACAACTAGGCCCAGGAGCCTGTTACTCTTAATTCTCCAGTTCTACACTTCGACTACAAGTTATTATTTTCCATTTTATTATAAAGAAAATAAAACAACTAGGCCCACCAGCCAGTTACTCTTATTACATTCTTCCACAAGTTAAAAGAAATAAAACTTGCTCTGATTATATTCTTCAAATGATAGGCTAAGGCTATTATCCTTTCTCTGATATAAAAGTTAGATATCCTGTTTTATGATCTCAAGTTAGTCGAGGAAAACATGTACAAATTGATACAGACAAAAATGTTTGATGTGCTTTACATCTAGAAATTGATGTGCTTTACATCTAATTTCTAATTCTCACTATTCAATCACTATACAATTGTCTTCTATTGTTTAATATAAAACCTTACAGATTTTAAAAGCAGGACAATTTAAAAAAAATGGAAATTATTTGTGGCCATCAGTTCTCGGGATCCAACATTTGTCTAAGGATGCGGGCTACATGATCCCTCTACTTCTTCAAGATCCACTATCAGAACCAGCCCTGCTGTCCCCAGTGCTGTCCTGACTGGCTGTGCTGTTCGGAACATCTGCACTGCACCTGGAAGCTCTGCCGGTCAAACAGGGCCCACTGTCTCGACTGGCTCATGCCACCACAGTTTATCCACTGGCCTGCTCTGGCCAGCCCCAATCTCTACCGTGGGTCTCTCGTTTGGAAGGGTACGTCACGGCGTGCACATAATTGGTCACATGGCGTGCACATAATTGGTCACATCCCGACAGACAACGCTCTCGTCAGAGCTCTTGTGGAGAGGTGGCGTCAAGTTTCATTTATCCTAAGTTAATTAACAAAAGACAGTATGGTCAATTTTCTTTATCCAACTAAATTAATAAATTGGCATATAAGTTTCTTTACTAGGGCCAGAGGCTAGTTAAAAATTCAACTGTTCACAACAGATAAAACGTGATCTAGTACTAACAAGTGAAGTTGACATGAATTCCTTGCAAACTATAATTAGAGGCTTTTCATAAACACCAAAAAACTGAAGAAGCAATATCTGAAACAATTGGAAAGAAGGATAGAAGGAGAAGGGTATTTGGCATCAAAACAACTCGTACCACCTGAAACTTACCAGATCTGTGAGCAACCAATAAAGATCGGATTGCACCTGTTTCATATATGAGAAGCCACAACAACTATAGGGTACCATTAATAAATACTATTAATTAAAAAATTTAGCTATATTCATACCATTTCCTAGTCCGCTCATGCTAAATTGAAGAGAAGCAAATCTCCCTGTAGACACTCATCAGTTCTCATTTCTTACATCTGAACAAATAGTTGAAAATGAAAACTATTAGTTACATTAACAAGGATTGGTCGATTGTTAGCCAATTAAGTAGCAAAAGTTAGCAGTGATTGTAATATAATAGGTCATTGATTTTCAATCTCAGATGAAATGAGCAAACCAGGAAAGTAATGAATGCAATGGGCTCATAATTAAGTCTAATTAAGAAAATTGCCCATCTAAGTTTAACATGAAATTCGACACTTTTAACAAACAATAAAGGGAACCAAAGTGTTATTCGGTTCCATGTGTACAAGCTGCTATAAACATGGCTTATTACTATGATGGCTTCTTTTGGATAGTGAATATCTTGTAGACTATGGAACGAACTACCATTTCATATCAGCAAATACAGTATGCAAAAGAAAATTACATAGAATCTCGCAGGCTGAGATTGCGAAATACGTTTGTCTAGAAAACTATAATTACTTTTCATGAACTTTATCTTTGAAGCTGTTTATTCATGTCAATTTCAAAATGATTCAGTACCAGATGAGACATGAATGAAAACACTTGGATTCAACTCCTTACCATATATTACATGTAGAGAACAAATCATTGATTTTGTGCAAACCACAAATAATGTTTGCGACATACTGTTGTTAGTACCAGAGAAGCTGTCTAATTTTGCTGGGACCAATTAACACCAGCAAGGATGAAATACTGAACCAGGTGCATATGCATCTTTTTCTTTGCCAATAGAACTATAGTAGTAGACTCGAGGCATAAAGATTTAAGTTTATCTAACAAACATTGCTCTTTTGGGCCTAATTTTTTTCAAAAGTTGTGTTATAAATCTTCAATTATAGCATAAGAATTAGAGTGACGTGAGTGTATCTATATTGTATTAAATTTATCAATTCACGATCTTAGAGAAACTATTTTTGTATGAGATTCATTTCTGATGCAAGTATATTTAGTTACCCATGCTAGTAATGCAAATTCTAGTAGTCCTTAGTGATAAGTTTTAATGTGATGATGTACAAACAAAAAGAATCAAATAAAAATTGAAGTCTCTGATCGTACTTCCCATTATTAGAAGATAAAATTATCATTGATGTCAAATCTGGAATTATGACGTGCCACGCATGAAGGGACCAACAATACATGGGATTCATTTCAGATTTATCTCAAAAAAAAAAAATACATGGGATTTACCAACTTAGTACATGCAACAGAGACCATATTTTGATGTTCAGTAAATCACAAATAACATTTGCGAAGCCATATAATTGTTGATAACGGCATAGCAGGATGAGCTTTAAAGGAAGTATGATTTTCTTTTCTATTTTTGCAGAGTATCAGCAAAATTAAATTTAAAAGGAATTAACATTAAACCACCTAAGAAATAAATTATAAAACAAAAAACACAATAATAATTGTTTTTGTTGATTCACATAAATATGTGGAAAATACTTGTTTGCCAGATATAATAGGATATAACCAAAATTACGACATATTTTGTAGACTAGACAAAGGCAGAGATAGATGTGAACCGTCCCCATTGCATCACAGGTATTTAGGTTGTTCTAATCACTAAATCTGCTCCTGAATTATGGTAAAGCTTTTCAGACTTGGTAATATATTTACATCTATCGTGTGATATAGAGAAAATTGGTTGCTCAAATGCAAAAGTTGGGTTAGGGTTTCTGATTTGGGACAAAGAAGACATCAGATATGCAATTTTGGAAAAATAGAGAAGCAATAGCTCAGAACCTAGATGAAAACTAATTAACTAATCAATCCGATTTTATCTAAAATAGAGAAAGAGAATCAATCCATGGTAGAAGGAAAAAACCTGGACTCCGAAGGATCGTTTTCAAAAATCGACGAAGAGAGACGGAGAGAAGAGACTCGGAGAGGAAAAGAGGCGGCACTTCCGAGATGTGGGGTCTAGGCTAGGGTTTCCCGCTCTTTTATAGTAATTAAGGGGTCTCATGCTACTCTACCCTAGTCAATGGGCCGAGCTCATGGATATTTTACTAAATCCATGTCTAGTTTGTTTGAAAAAAAATTTATATCCAGCCTGTCCGATCCAATCTGATGAGCTTCAAAATTTATGTCCGATCCGTTTATGGGTCTTTTCTCCATACCCAATCAAACCAACAACAATTTATACAATTAACACAAACATAATTAGTACAGTAAAACAACAAAGAAATATAATTTAACACAACAACAAACAACATAGTTTTACATAATACATTCAACACAAGTATAATTTAACACTAAGCTATAAATAAAAATTAAACACAGTTGTAAAATTATTTTTTAGCACAAACAATTTAGCACCTAAAAAACAAGCACTCTTCGCCTAATACTTCCCCTAAATAACAAGCACTCTTCACCTTGGAAACCTCCAAATATCACATTATAGGACTGTCAACGAGCTGGTTCGGGCCGAGTTGGGTCTTAGCTCAGTTTATTAATTCTGGATCGAGTTTGAGCCGAGCGAGCTGGACTTGGAACATCCGAACTAAAATCTCAGCTCAAAAGTACAACGAGCCAGCCTGAGCTGGCTCGCTGGGCTTTATTGAGTTGCTATTATACCAATTCAAAAATATTAAATAAGAAATCCCATTAATAATTTACATAATCCAAGTCATCAATTATAATAGAATTCATACAAAACATAACGATTAATTTATTACAAACACATTTAAACATAGAAATCCATAAAAAATAACAAAAATTCATACAAACTTTCAAACCAGCATGCCAACAGCCAAACAAACTTTCATAACATAGCAATTAATTTAGAAGTTTAACCAATGAGCAACATGCCAACAACCAAGCCAAAAATCCCTAAAATTAACAACACATGTGTAATTAACACATTTATTTAATGCTAAAATAAATTCAAAAATTAAGTTTTTTAAAAACTAATAACACATTATTTGAAAGAAATTAGACATTCCAACGTAAAATCACTAAATTTAGTTTATGATAACAACTAAATTTCATATATAAATACTAGTATCATGCCTGTGCGTTACAACGGAATATATTATAAAAGAACAAGAAAAATTCTCATAGAAAATTACATATTTTCATAGAAAACAGATCAATAAAAAGAATAATTATTCAATAAAATTCATGAATGATATTTAAATAGATTGGGACAGAGACATACTATGAGAGAGCAAATATATTCAAAATTCATTATTTCATATAAAATAAGCTGAAGGATTTTTAATTCATAAGTACGTTAGTTTTGTGTGGTATTTTCTATTAAAATAAAATTCTGTAATTTGTTATTTTACCATTTTATAATATTATTTTGATTGTTATCAAAAGCTTACAAAAATACATTGATACTGATAACTTATGTACGTTGATTTTAATACTTGCTAATTCATATAAAAAGAAAGTTAAAAATTTATAATTATTTATGTTCATGTAGAGAATATAATACATCTCACAATTAACGATTTTATTTTAACATATGAGTTTTTTTTTTAAATATTATTAGAAAAAATTAAATACATACATAATAAAAAAAATAAAAAATGAAAATATTTAAAGTCTCCTTGTATAACTATTATCCTAAGAAAATATAGTTTTTAACTTTATACATTATAATACTGCACATACAAATATCATAATGATTCTCATAAAGTTAGCACCGTACACTACTCAAAATTAATTTCCATTTTCATTCATCATGCCCTTTTCCATTATATATATCTCATTATATGAATATTTGTTATTTTCTTAAATATACATAATAATTTCTATTCATTCAACTTTTAAGATTTTTTTACCATGTTTTTGACTGTCCTTCAAGTAATGATTTATGACGAGACCTCTAGTTTTAATTAAAAAAATTTTTTTGTGCATAATAATAATATAAAAACTAAATAAATCAAGAAATTAAATATGTACCCAATTTTATTTGGTTTTGATTTTTTGTTCATAAATTGTTTAAATCAAAAGAGAATTCTTGCCAAATTGACATTCCAACTTGGCAGTTAAGTTATCTAAATAATCATACTAAATTTTGTTTGAATCGTTTCCATAGATGATCAAATCAACCTTTAACCTCCTAAGATATCATAATAATCATTTTAAATTTTGTTTGAATTGTTTCCATAGATGATCAAATTAACCTTAACGTTCTAGATTTAGTAAGAGATAAAAATATGATTGACATTCTAAAAGTCAGGAGTGTATTCAATTTTATTGTTACATATCGTGTGGCAATACGTGTGGCGAGTACGTATCTAACTAAATTTGGACTTTTATACACAATAAAGATACATTTAATCAAAATAAGAGATTTTTTTTTATTGGATGACTGATATTTAATCTGAAATTCTATCTTTCAATCATAGCCGTTGACGAATTAGAACAACTACGTGCATTATATAAGAATGGAGATATCGTACTAATTGAAAAAAAATACATTAATAAGTAAGAAAAATATATGTTATATAAATAATAGAATAATTAATCAATTTTCAAGTAAAAAGAAAAAAATATAAAAATATTAGATGTATATCCAAGTACAAATAAAACTACAATATAATCTATGAAACTTATTATCACACACAGTCACAGAAAAAAATGCGAAAAATAAATATTCACTAGAATAAACGGAAATAAATAGACAATTAAATGGGAATAAACAGAATAATCGGAAATAATTAACTGATTAATTTTAAAAAATAATTAACATACTTCTGATTAGTATATTTGTAACGAGTTGACAACCATTAACAATTAAACGGACGTCCGTTTAATTGACAGTTAAGACTGTTTTTTTACGATACTTGCTCAAATACCATATAAACACCTTATTGGGTGTTGTTGATGCTTTTAACATTGACGTCTTTATATAATTTGGGCCGGGCCGGGCCTCAGTCAACACCCGGAGCACTATAGGGAGCCGCAGGGACAATTTGTTAGGCTCTCCGACTCCTCTGTCCAAAACCCTAGAAAAATCCTACAGAGGGAGCAAGGCGGGGAGAAATGGAAAAGATGGAGATGGAGATGGAGATGGAAGTAGACATAGGATCAGCAAGCGAAGCATCTCCCTCGTCGAGTACAAAGAAGAAGCTGGGACTAAAGAATGCTATACAGACTAACTTCGGCGAAGATTATGTTTTCCAAATTGCTTCCAGGTACTTGTGCTATCATATGTATTCTGTACCGTAGGAATCTGATGAGCTCATAAAATTCAATTTATTTTTTAAGAACAAAATTCAGCGGGGTAATTAGGATAACAGTCCTAATGTCAGTAATACTGTGAAAGATGCTACTCACCTTTGGCTTCCTGAGCAACTTGATGAAGCGCCTCTCAACATATGGGAACCAGAAGAGGATCAGTTTCACCATGATGATGATCCAACACAACAGAGTTGCAGTTTCTAGTTTCTAGTTTAGAATACCTCAGCCCAGTGATGTGGCTTAGAAATGCAGTGAACTCTTTAATTAGATATTTGCCAGCAGATTGTAACAAGTGTCGCTCTGTAATATGGTATGTCAGAGCACGAATCTTATGGTTTAGGTTTGTGTTAGTTTGCATGGGTGAAGTTTTGATGAAGTGAGATATCACTGAAAACAAACAAGGTCCTGTAATTTAACTGTTTGGTTCTTTTTAATAGAACTGGCTTTAAGCCTTTTTCTCAAAAAAAAAAAAAATATTATGTCAGTAATGATCATAAGAGTAGAACTAGGGTGTTCTGAAGCTCACCAGGCCCTTTGGTGAGCTTACTCCAAAACCTATCGGATTGATTTTAAACGATGAATACAAACCGTTGAAACCGATCTACTTCAACTGTTAGGATTTGTCATTTGAAGTCAATCCGATAGGTTTTGGAAAGCTTACAAAGAGACTTGGTGAGCTTAAGAAAACCCTAGTTCTACTCATAATCTAAATACTATTGAATGACAATTAAGGCAATGAACTTATAATTGCTTAGTTACTTTTAATCAGACCTTCCATATTTGTGCATCTGGACCTTAAAAGTTAATTTAGTTTAGTTGAATTTCTTCTAGGCTTAGTGAAATACATAACTTAAGCATCTTGGAAAAGAAATTGAAACCTGGAAAGAAGGCCTAAAACATGACTGCCATATTCTACTAAAAGTCTAAAATGAATTTTTTTAGAATTATCTGCAGATATATATATTTACATCTCTTTTGAAGTCCCGGTAAAGCTTGCTATCAGTCATATCACCATTGACCATGCCATGTTTCTCAATACCGCAACTGTAATTGAACAATGTGTATCATTTTGGGATAGTTTCTGTCAAGCGTGTTATGTTTTTTTCTCCTAACAATCTATTTTCTATGACTTCTTTAAAAAAAACAAAAAACAAAAGCCAGGACATACCAGCCCTTGCCGTTTCTCTTTCTACAAATGCAATAAAACTTTACTCTTCAGAGTCGGGGCAATATTTTGGAGAGTGTAAGGGCCATTCTGGAAGAATCCATGAAATTTCCTTTTCTGCCCCTGCATCACCTCATGTTCTTTGCTCGTGCTCTTCTGATGGTACTGTTAGAGCCTGGGATACAAGAAGCTTTAATCAGGTTTGATTTCAATATCAGATTTGTTTCTATTCTGGTCTCCTCTAGTATTGGTACACACCAGCTGCATGGTATCAATAATTTTTTTATCAGATGTTTATATTTCCATGTTTTCTCTTTTTGGGCTTGTCTATTGTTTGATTGAATAATTGGCAATATATTATGGCTAATTTTGGTAATCGAGGTAATCCAATCTCTGAGTCTCCCTTTGCACAACTTAGAGCAATTTAACTGATTTAAAGTGGGGACCGGAGGCCGATCTGATATTTTTTTTTTCTTGGGGGCGTGTGTGGGCACGGGGGATGTTGGGGGATATTGTTTGTGCTATTGTTTAACCGATGCAGTGTTCCTGGCAGTTAAACTGAAATTTCTAGATCTTTACTAAATCCTTCCTTTTACTAGGTTTCAATGTTTTTTTTCATTTAGGTGTCCATGTTAAGAGCAGGTCCCTCACAGGAGATTTTTAGCTTTAGCTTTGGTGGCTTAAATGGTAACCTTCTTGCTGCGGGATCAGACTCTCAGGTGTAGTTTAACTTGTAATATTATTTATTTAATTTAATATGTTCAAGTTGTCGGATCAATTTAAAATTATATATTTTAGCTTTTGGTCAATCATATATATGTGACAAGGATATCAGTTATAACTTATATAACTTGTATCCTTTATTTAGTTGTTAGTTTTTACACACTAAAAGGAAGTTTTTATTATATCTTGAAGGTTCTTTTCTGGGACTGGAGAAATGGTAAACAAGTTGCATGCTTGGAGGAATCCCACATGGATGATGTTACTCATGTTGGTACCAATTCTATTTTTTTTTGCTTATATTGTGTTTATTTTCTACTTTGCACAACAAATGGTAAATTTTCACTAATTTAGGCTGTATCAGGGATGAGATGTTAATTGATATTTAGGTTAATTGATTCTATGGTGCATTAGATTCAGACTTACTGTTGTTTAGTTTGTAATGTCCCAAGTCGTATCTTTCAACTTAGTTTAATTTATTGTAGGTACAATTCATACCGGGTCAACGGAACAAGCTAATTTCATCTTCAGTTGATGGGCTTTTGTGTCTTTTTGATACTGATGGTGATATCAATGATGATACTAACTTATCATCCGTAATTAAATATTTAATTTGTCAATCTTTATTTTTTTTTCCCTCATTTACTCTTTTTATGTCGATGTCTTCGCTCTGTAATTATTTTGCTCGTACTATTTCAAAATTGGCACTCATGTGTGTTGGCATATATATGTAGTTTTGGATATAAGAATAAAACTTTGAGCATTTGGGATGGATAATGTCATTATAGAAAAAGCAACCAACCCCAAGTCCAAACCCAAATTTAGTGATGATGTTTTCTATTTTGATTTTAGGTTATGAATGTGGAAACATCTGTTGCAAAGGTAGGATTCTTTGGAAATGATAATCAGAAGCTTTGGTGTTTAACTCATATTGAAACTTTAAGGTAAATTAAACAAATTGTACTCGGTAGACTCTTTCGTATGAAGGTATGCTTATGAAGAGATGTTTAGGTACCTATATCTATGAAGAAATTTGACTTTTACACTGCATGACTTTCTTTGTTTTCAGCATTTGGGATTGGAATGAGGGGAGAAGAGAAGCCAATTTTGAACAAGCGCGGTCTTTGGTTTCAGATCAATGGAACTTGAATAATGTATGTTGTATAAATTGTTGGTTTAGTGGGAATTAGTTCAGTACTATATTTGGTACCTAAACTGTCAGTTCTCCACTGTCATAAACTGTTATGTACTGACATTCATGATACAAGTAGACTGTTTTGATCACTTTCTGTGAATGTGATAAATTGAAAAATTGTGGAACATAGAAAAATGAATTCTTTAATGCAAAACTATTGTTCTCATTCTTTTTTTTTTTTTGAGTAGAGGTTGGAGGTCAAGCCACCCAATTATTTAATACCTTTGTTATTATAACAAAGGATTTCCCCCATCTGGGTTTCGAACCCATGACCTCTAACATTGAGACCATGTGCCTTAGCCACTAGACCAAAGGCTAGTTCTCTGTTCTCATTCTTTGTACTTGTATTTTCTTTTGGTATTTGTACAGGTTGACTATTTTGTAGATTGCCACTATTCGTCTACAGAAGATCGGCTATGGTTGATTGGTGGCACCAGTTCTGGAACACTAGGTTATTTTCCCATAACTAAAAAATGCAATAGAACAACAATTGGCAATGTAGAAGCAATTTTAGAAGGTGGACATACGGGAGTTGTCAGAAGTATACTTCCAGCAAATGCTGATCAAACATCCAGGTATAAATGTGCATGGTGATTTTCTTTTAAACTTGATTGTTGTTATGTTTGATATGACGACTTCTATTTGACTACTTATAATATTGTTATTTTATTTTAATCTCAAGTTGGATCAAGTTTTCTACTAAGCAAATATCCTGACTTAATCTTCACATCTCCTAATTTAACCCAATTTTTCTACAATTCACCATCATTTGTGTAATTAGATACCAACCTAGAAGTCAAAATGGTCAACCTTTCAGTCAAACTCGGCAGTATATGCTGCTACTGGAATTGACTGAAACAGTACCCAAACATAGGTTGTTAATCATTGTTGAAGTAAAATGCCAAATGACTTGTCTTACCAGTTACCAGTAATGATAGAAGTGTGATAGTTGTTTATGCTGTCACATTACTTGATTGCTTATATTAAGTAATTTGGGAAATGTAGGGGCATATTTGGATGGACTGGAGGGGAAGATGGCCGGCTTTGTTGTTGGCTTTCCGGTGAATCGGATACATTAGGAGGGAATCCGTCATGGATTTCGAGCTCTCTTGTAATGAAACCAAAGAAAAGCAAGAATAAAGCAAGACATCATCCTTACTGATTGATTAGGTTTTTTTTTCCCATATTTTTTCCTTTAATTTGTTTCTGCTTCAATTATCTATGTGCCAAATAATATCAATTTTTGGTGTGTATTTAATGCCTCTGTTTGTAACATGTTGTTCGTTGTTACGGGTTCAAGTAAGATGGATGTGGAGCATTTTAAAACTGGTTGCAGGTTTGTTTGAGCGGTTTAAATCAATTTTTTTTTGCTTCCTACTAGACTAGACTATCAAATGAAAACTAAACCTTGAGAAACCAATTGAATAGTTAGCACAACTAGAGGAACTTGCATGTGTCAATAATTAAAGAAACTAAAATAAAAGAATTGCACAAATGTTTGGACATTTATATTATTTTATTACGTACTATGCAGAAAAATGCATTGGATAAATATTTCATTGTTGTTTCATGTTCAAATCAGTATCTAACAAGGGTCCGGATCCCCTAAAGTAACCCATTTTTTGGGTTTTGGATCGAAACCGTCCTATTCGAATCTGTTGCTCCAAATTGTCTCGGAATTCGAATTTGTTCTCAGAATGTATGCGCTCCACATCCGAATGAATTGTCTCCGATTTGAATCGGACGGTCCCGATTGAAAACTCAAAAGTTGGGTTACTTCACTGGATCTGGATTTACATACCCCCATCTTTTTTCACAATAATGATGCTCTTGCAACACACATGGAAACACAAGATGCTCCGCATTTGTAGCTGAAATACCTTTTGTCCTTTTCCGTGCAGTATCGAATTATGAAAACAAAAACTAAAAAATGCAGCCTTATAATTTACCTTTTAACCTTTTCTTTTTCATTATAGTCCAATGGACGATACCTTGAGTTTTATCCCAAATCTAAATGTACAAAGCAAATTATCTTATGCAATTCTTTACCGCTAAAATTTTCTCACTTGAAATTCGAACCATGTTTTTTTATGGTTCAATTTGTTGTCTTCAGTGCATTCAAAAACATGCTGTAAACTGATAAACATGAGTAACATGAGTGAAGTCAGATTTTCAAGTTATGAAGGTTAAAATGTAATTGAGAGTCAATATTACCGTATTTATAGTATTTTACTCAAAAATATATAGAAAATTATGTATAAGTACAAAAAATTTCAAAATAAATAGGGTCAATTGACTTTCATTTCTTGAATGTAGCTCCGTAAATATACAAATATCTGATCATGCAAAAGTTGATGAATAATTATAGTGGGATCATACATTTAAGGTGCTAATAAGGTAATCATTCAAAAGGCAAACCTCAACTAATTAACTAACTTAATATCATGGGATTTTAACATACAAAATTTTTATTTTCATTTTTGGTATTATGCACGTGTGCCCATACGATAGGAATCAAAGTTTAATTCTGGTTAAGAAGATTTTCAAAAAAAGCAGATCGATGTGTTTAAGGTTAAATTGTCCTTAAATGTACGGATAAACATTCACTCATTTTTTTTTCTTCTGAAATCTTTATAGAGGCTGCGAAGTCGTGAGGCTAGGTTAGAATTTTTTTTCTAACCAACTGTACTACCACCCCATCTCCATTTATTAATTGTCTTTGCTTGAATCAGATAGTCTAGTGGTTATGAATCTTTAGCTATCAATAGCCACACTTTATAAAGTGTGGCTATGGTGCTTTGGAATGTACATCTATTTAGTGTGTTTCGATACAACAATTGTTGGATGTGCTTCAATTTTCATCAAATGTGCATCTTGATACAAATCCAACGTCTGTTGTATCGAAGCACACTATGTGGGTGTACATTGCAAAGCATCACGGTTTAGATTAATATCGTATAACAAAATATTTGACTTTCGATATGGACCGTCCGATTAGAATTTCAACCAATTCGGTTCTAGATGGAATGCATGAGTCCCCTTCAATTTTTATGCCAAAACAGATTTGACATGAAAGGTCTCAGTTTCTAAATACAAAAAAAAAAAAAAATCTTTATAAACATTAAAGAAAAATTGCAAGAATAAACTTTCATCTTTATATCTCAAAAAGACAAAAACATAACTGATAGCGTTACTTAAATTCACATAGTACAAAAAATAATATACTAGTTAATAGCAATAATTAAATTAAGCGCTTAAAAATAAAAATAATTATGCTATTTTTTAGATTTTGTTGGACGGATTTAGTCATTTTTACACTCCTAACAACTGAAGCACAAGCTCAATTAATTATAAATTAGAAGTACATTACAAGTAAAAAAAATGAATGCAAATCTCTGTATCTAATCGATCCTTTTATGTACATCTATGCTCCAGGAAAGTATGGATACATGCAAATCTTTATATCTAATTTATGAGAGAAGCAAAGTAGGTTTGATATCTATCGAACTCAAATTTGAGTGCAATGGACAGGCAGAACAACGCATTTGTTCAATCTGCTGCACAATGTGTGCACACTCAATTTGCACGAATATTGAAGCAGACCCAACAGTCACAAATATTGAAATCAATATGTGAATCTTGACAAGACATGAGATGTTACCTTGCTAGTTAATTAACAGCATTATAATTAAACATTTTTCTTTTCAATTCAAACCCAATTGGTTAATTAACAACATTATAATTAAACATTTTTCTTTTCAATTCAAACCCAATAGACGATAACTTCAGTTTCATCCAATATCTAAATGTTGAAAGCAAATTATCTGATGTATTTATTTTTAGACTTAAAATTCGGACGATCTTTTTTTATGGTTCAATTTTTTTTCTTCAATGTATTCAAGAACTTGCTATAAATATACAAAAATCTCTGATCATTCAAAAGTTGTTGTCATGCATTTGAGGTGATAATTAGTAAATGCTAAAACAATTTCTTATAATGTACTACAATACTAAGTCTATATATTGTGATCATGCAAGAATTGGGATCATACATTTGAGGTGCTAATATATATGGTAATCACACAAAACATAAACCTCAGCGAATTAACCAACTTTATATCAAAATGATAATTTTGTTTTGTCTGTTTATGAAGATTTAAAAAACAAAAACAGAGGCGTTTGAGCAGGGTTAAATATTTTTTAGATGTGGGGATACCTTACTCTATATTTCGGCTGAACTATTGGAGTCGAATTTTAAAAATCACAACCAATTTATTTGATAAGTTAGTCTTAACCCTACTTAATGACATAAATTAATTGTGATATTTTTTAGATAAGTCAATTTTACACTCCTAACAATAGAAGCACATTTTATTATTATTATTATTATTATTATTATTATTATTATTAATTATAATATTAAAAGTATATATATAAATCTCAATAAAAATTATCATAAAAGGAATCCATAAGAAAAGAGTGTCATTATAGATAAATGCATTACAAGCAATTGTATGCAAAACTCTATATCTAATCTATAAATGGTTCCCCATTTCTTTGGATGATTTCATGCCATACGGTCAACGAAGACTTGCTGTGCGTGCTATTCTGTTTACCCATTAAAAAAATATCCTGATAATCATCCCGCACTCTCATTCTCACATTACCTCCTCCTGTTAATTTCCATAACTACCATAGAGACCACTAAAATATTAAACATAATAATACTATTTAATGTGAGACAATAATGTATTTATCATGATGTATTAGTGTATTTGGTGAGTACAAGTATTAATATCTATGAATCGAATCATTATTCCGTGCCTACAGAATGACAACATTGTGTCCCCGCATAAATTAACACGTTTTTTCTGTATCGTCCCCACACTATGGGAGACCACTCATCGGAGTCCAAAACTTCCTGTATCAACCTCGAAAGGAAAGTATTTATCTTTACACATTCCAGTATTTATCACTAAGAATAAAATACTCTAGTTGAAGTATCAATGCAGTATTTATTTATTGGACATAGCAGTATTTATCCATAAACTATATAATATTAATCCTTAAATACTGTAGTATTTATTCTAAATATAATAAGAATTTATTCTTAAAAAAATTCAGTATTTATCCATTGGACATAGCAGTATTTATTTCTAATCTATATAATATTAATTCTAAAATACTAAAATATTTATCTTTAAATAATTAAGTATTTATCTTAGACATAATAAGAATTTATCTTCAAAATTGAAGTATTTATTCTTGGACAATTTAAGTATTTATCTTTAAAATCGCATAGGATGGTCTTAGTCTCGAAAAAGATAATCGCGGGTAAAAAAAGAAATTTTGAATTTTGAAAGGAAAGAGCGATACGTTTCTATCGCGGGAATCAGATTAATTAAATGAAAGTTAATTAAGGTAGTTAATGAAAGTTAATCTCTTAAATAATTGACGTGGGGAGGATGGGGGGATGGTACTCCGGAGTCTAGTATAATTATTCTAAATTATAAATTAATTATATAATTGAATCCTTACTCTAAGAAGAAGTTATAAATTATAAGTTATTAATAAATAAAAGTTTTTTTTAAGCAGACAATTTACATGCTCTGAGCCATGCTTCCAATATGACCGTTGGCTCTGTTTTGATCATTTTATTATTTGAAGCTTTATCTTCTTTTTTTTCCAGACAGTGCCACACCAATATATTAGTAGAATCAACTTGTACTGATTAGGAATATTAGTAGAGTCAGCATTAAAGAATTCGAAGACGCTTCACTGATAGTGATTGCAGGTATTGGTTTTATTCGGTTTAACGAGTCGTAACAATAATACAACAGATATTACTGTCCTCAAAGATTAACATCACCTAATTATGATGTTTAAAAGTTACTTAAAAATATATATACAATAATTGAAGAACAAGTTGCAGAAGACAATTTCAAATAATCAGCGTTTCAGTTCATCATGTGTGACGCATTACATTTCAATATATGGTCAGAAATAAGGAACACATCCTCTTTATCTGAACACCTTCCTAAAGAATGCATAGCAACCTCTGAAAACATTTTCCATTTTTTTTAATGATTCTAAACTTGGCGTCCAAACTTCTCACTCTAAAGAAAATTCCAAAATTAGTTAGTTTGTTTAAAGAGTAGGACCTACAAGCTGCTATATATGTACCTCATTTTCCACTCTAGTAAATAATATCAACACTACCAGCATACCCTGCATCGATAGATAGTACTAATTATACTTCTCCCATGACTTGCTTCAATGAAAAAAAAGCTCATTTTGTATTGATCCCTCTAGTAGCACAAGGCCACTTAATCCCCATGACCGACCTGGCGCGCCTCCTGGCCGAAAGAGGCGTTCACGTCAGCTTTATAACCACCCCAACCAACGCTGCCCGTATACAGCCCATTGTGCAACGTTCGATCGAGTCCAACCTCCCCATCCAATTTGTCGAGTTGAAATTCCCATGCGCTCAAATCGGGCTTCCTGATAAGTGTGAAAATTTTGACCTAATTGATACCAGTTATTTCATAGCTTTTTTTGAAGTCATGGAGCTACTCAGAGACCCCTTAGAGCAATATCTCAGGACCCACCACATTCCCCCTAGTTGCATCATATCCGATGGATGCAACCCTTGGACGGTTGAGGTTGCACGAAGATTGTGTGTCCCTAGGATTGTGTTCCATGGACCTTCCTGTTTATTTGCCTTATGTGATCACAAGACGAGTAAACACAAGATACTCCATAATGTTACCGACTATTCTGAGCAGTTCGTAGTACCTGACATGCCTATAACTCTCCGGTTTACAAAAGAAACCGGGCCTGGGTTCTTTAATGTTCCTGGTTTTGAGAAGATCCGTGATGGCACGGTTGAGGCGGAGAGAACGGCAGATGCAATAATCCTGAATACTTTTGAAGACCTAGAAAGAGAGTTTGTTGAATTATATGAGAAAGAGTTAGGGAAAAAGGTGTGGACAGTTGGACCCCTCAATCTATACAACAAGGATGAGAATTCCAAATCCTTAAGAGGAAACAAATTGGGAGCAGAGAGGCAACAAATAGTATTAAATTGGCTCGATTCGCATAAGCCCAAATCAGTTTTGTACGTTAGTTTCGGTTCCATCGCCCGTAAAAGCAGTTTACAACTAATGGAGCTAGGGTTTAGCTTGGAGGCCACAGAGAAACCGTTTATATGGGTAATAAAGGAGGCGGAAATCACACCCGAAGTAGACAGATGGTTATCAAAAGAGTTTGAAAAGAGGGTTCAGCATAAAGGGCTCATACTTAGAGGGTGGGCCCCACAACTAGCTATCCTATCTCATTACTCAATTGGTACGTTTGTGACGCACTGCGGTTGGAACTCCATGTTAGAGTCCATATCGCTAGGCGTACCAATGGTCACTTGGCCTCACTTCTCGGACCAATTCACTAATGAAAAACTCGTAGTCGATGTATTGGGATTAGGAGTGTCATTAGGTGTATCAGTGCCGACCTGGATGCCAGCAGGAGACGACACAACCATTTTGGTTAATAGAGACGACATAAAAAGAGCGATTTCGAAATTGATGGAGGAGGAGGAAGCGGCGAAAGAAATCAGGAGAAAGGCTGCAGATATGGCCGAGAAGGCAAAAAAAGCGATGGAAGAGGGAGGATCATCGCACAATAATATCACACTACTGATAGAGAGCGTTATACTGTCAAGCAATGATATTGTCAGTATGAAAGAAGGGTAGCAGCGCCAAATTGTTAATTTTAAAATTATCCTGCACAAGTTTTTATTTGTTATTTGTTTTTTACTGTTTTTAATATAGGATGATTCCATGTAAGCGGAAAAATTGTAAATTTTGATGTATACTGATATACTCCAACTGCATAGTGTCATTGTTAAAAAATTGTCGGATTTGATTTATTGTTTTTTTTTTTTTTACTTTTTTATGTTCCTGTCAGCAGTCAGCAGTCAGCTGTCATATACTCTTATGAAGGGGTGCAAACGGATCGGATAATATCCGACCGTAATTTGGATATGTATTCGAAAATTAGATATGATACATATCTGTACGGATATTGATACATATATAATTTTAAATTTTAATTATTTGTATCAGAATAGTATATATATACCATATAATTTAATATATGTTATGAAAATATTTATGTATATATTCACAAATATTCGATATCTGATATCCGATCTGTATCCGTCATATATCTAATCTGTATCCGTATCTGAATAATAAAAGTAAATACATATATAATTTTACCACTATCCGATCCATATCCGAACAATAAAAGTGAATATGAATATGATTTTACCACTATCCGATCCGTATGCATACGTTTGCATCCCTACTCTCATATGATCCAAAAAAATCTCAATCATATCATTCCCAAGGGTCAAATTATTCGCATATTCATTATAAAACCACACTGTTTGAACACATATGCAACTCGATGTAAGCAATGCATTTGTAGCTCATAGTATGCATCATTTGGTGTTTTAATTAATCAAATCAGATCTCGTTTGGATTCAAAATTCAATAAATTTTGCAACAAAAATTGTGCTAATTATAAATGGTACATCACTTATTTTGGGAAAATATACTACTAAGTGTCTTTGAAACACATCGTATGCTTTTATTTATATTTTTAATCAATTCAGATGTCAAATTTCAAGTCATAAATAATATATATAGAGAGTTAGTTGGGCTATGATAATTTGAGGAGCAAGAATTTTATTTTACTTCACACTCATATTTTACACTCATATTTTATATATTTGAAAGTTCAAACACCGAAATAGTCAAAATGATCTACACATTATTATGCACTAGGAGACCAAATTTTACATTTTTAGAAAATTTATTACTATATGTTTAGAAATTTTTAAAACCACTGTTTTTTATGGTCCATAATTCATTTAAAAACAATGATTTTCCATTCATCTAAAAAAGTAGTAAAAACTTACAAAAATAATATAAAGTTTGGTTTCTAAACGCATTTCAATATAGAAATTATGTAGAGCAGTTCCTAGTTCCTAATTTTTTGGGGGAATTTCATGTATATTCCTCAAAAGTTTCAATATTACGTATTTATCCGTCCAAAATCAATAATTACATATTATCCTTAAAAATTATAGAAACTCACATATTTGTCCAATCTAACTCTATTATATATCAAATATCTCTAAAAAATAATTAAATAATATTTTTTTAAACATTAAACTTTATTTTAAATATTAATTAATATTGTAATAACCATTATACCCTTCATCTCTCTCTTTAATCTGTTGAGTCGCCCTTTAATCTGTTCAGTGCAATTTGTTACTGTATGGTCCAGTTCTGGTACTGATACGGTTAAATGGTGGTACTGGTACGGTACGGTTCAATACTGGTACGGCTATGTACTGATACTGGTACGTTTTAATACTGCTTTCTAACACACTGACCTTAGAAAGAAAAATAGAAGAATGGTAAAATGGGAATATATAAAAAATTTAATGTTAAATATAATGAATTAGACAAATATGTGAGTTTCTACAATTTTTAAGGATAAATATGTAATTATTGATTTTAGAGGGATAAATACGTAATATTGAAACTTTTTAGGGACATACATGAAATTCTCCCAATTTTTTTTGTAATAGTGCATTTAAAGTTCGTTACATTTTTTTTTCTAGAAATGTTTCAATCAATTATGATTTCATTGGAGTTTGTAAAATCAGAAAGACTGAAAGTTATTCGCTTGATTGTATATTTGTATCAACTGCACGTTGAAAACTTGAAACTAATTGTATATTGTTAGAAATATAAATAAATGTGGATGTCCAACCATTTTGTAGCTCTCAATATTAATCACCTCATCCCCACTACTATTGGAATTCATTTCCCCACTACTATTGTAATTAATTTTAGATGACTTTTTATTTACAATTTGTAGCATATAAATAGAGACTTTGTAATATTGTATTGTACACATGAGAAATATATGAATAAAGAGATGTCATCTTTTATGTGTTTTTTCTATCTTGTTTATTATTCTTTGTTTTATTTTATAACACGTTATCAGCACGAGAGTTCTACTAGTTGAAGATTTGAGGTAACTTTGATATTTTTTTTATTTAAATATCATTTATTTAAATGATACTTTTAATTAGTAATTAGTAAATAAAATAAGATAATGTATTCATTTGTACTTGAGAAATCAATTTTATTTATTTTGAAATTTTGACATGCTACAAGTCTTTATCAATTGGCCCGAAGACCAATCTATTGTTTTATATTATGTAATGATTTTACAAGCCATATGTTAATCATGAATTCTCAACTTTATCAAATGGCCCGAAACCATCCGTTAATCATAAGTTCTCAATATATTAAATGGCCCGAAGCCATCCATTAATCATAAATTTTATAATGTAAAAAATAATTAAATCTTCTTGAAGAAGATTTCAAAAGATTTCAAGATATCTTTCTGAAGAAGTTTTATATCATATAAAAAATTTATATTGAGAAAATTTCAATAAATCTTCTTGAAGAAGATTTCAACAATATTTTTATGATGTACAATTTTTAATAATTTAATTTTCCTGAAGAAGATTTTAAGAAAAATTTAAAATATTCCATGAAATCTTCTTGAAGAAGATTTATTTGATCTAAAAAAATTAATATGAGAAGATTTAAAGAAATCTTTCTGATGAAAATATATATGATATAGAAAAATTAATTTGAGAAGATTTTGAGAAATCTTTCTAAAGAAGATTTATATGATGTACAAATTGTGTATGATGCTCATTTTGTTATTTTATTTTTTTAACAATTTAATCTTCTCGAAGAAGATTTCAAAATATATTAAGAAGGTCTTCTTGAAGAAGATTTCAAGAGATTAAGATGTTTTTGTTGAAAACAATTTCCAAAAATTTATATGAATTTTTTTTTTTTTGGCCCGAAGCCAATTCACATCTAATTAATATTGATTAATATGGAATTCAAATTTAATGAATGTCATAATATTGGTCCGAAGCCAATTCAATTCAACATTTATTATATTTGTATTAATGGATGGCCTGAAACCATAATATTAAAAAAAAAAAATTACATTCTCATATTAAATTTTTTTCCGGTAATTTATTCTTTCAGAAGAAAATTTATAGGAAATTTTTTTGAGTATATTTTTGTCTTCTAATGATTGAACAAAATAAAGAGCTGTTGATGAAGAAAGTATGAATTTTGTCCAATTGTTTGTGCTTCATTTCCTGAAGTGAATGAAAAGAATAACAAATAAGAAAATTGATAATATTATTTGTGTGTGAAGGAATTAAAGGGAATTAAAGTGAAGGAATTGAGTCTTATTCCTTCATTTGCCATTAGACAAAATAGGTTAAGCGTTTCTTTAATTTAATTCCCGTGGTTAGTATATGCATTGATTATGGTAGTCCAAGAGGTAATATCTTTTGGCATTTCATTTAATATATTTTTTTTACTAGTTCAATTCTCCCACATTTAGAATACATGTCAATAAATATGATGAATTAGCCACAGATCACATAAAATGTGTCATGACATTGTAAAATATATACATAGCCGTTAGTATTGGATTCTAAAGAGTTAAATTCTTAATTTGCAGTTGATTGTCATGATAGTAAATTTGATGAATTTTTTTTTGCGGTTTAGGAATCAAAATATGCAGATAAACATAATTTATTGCAATCATAGCTACCATGTTTGCATAGTTATTTATTCTAATAAAAATAAAAATCATTGTCGATATGTTTGCATCGCCCTATTTACGTTGCTTGTCATTTCTTTTGTAATTTCATAATAATATGATCATTCTAAAAACTGTTGAAATTTCATATTATTGGGTAGATGGCTATACAATTTCTTGATTGTATTATATTTAATGCATCAAATATTAATGGTAGAGAATTAATACATATGCAATTTTATTTGTTTCATTGATCAATATTATAAAAGTTACCTAAGGCAATAAAAGTTTAACTGCTTATTTATTCTTGATTTGTAGTTGATTTTTTTTTGTTCATCTCCAAATAAAAAAAATAAGAAAAAGAAAATATATTTCTCTTATTTAGAAATATAAGAAGTAAATATTAGTACTATTTTAGGTAGTACATATTTGATTGAAGGCTCCGGAAGAGCAACTTTATTGTTATATGGAGGAACACAAATTTATATTGAGGATGCATTATATTTTTCTAAATCTCAAATGAATTTATAAAGTTTTAAGGGTATCCGCCGAAATAGGTATCATATTGAGACAACCAATGAAAAATATGTTGAATATATTTATATTACTATCATAATCTAAGATAGGAAATGCATATTAGTTTTCCTCCGGCTCGTACTATGCATATATTAGTACAATTTAAGTATATGTTATTGTACACCAGAGGTTTACATATAAGAATATGTTTATAGTTTGGCACGACCGGTTGGACCATTCCGGATCAATAATGATGGGGAAAATAATAGAGAATTAATAGAGATATTTATTAAAGAACCAGAAGATTATTCAATCTAATGAATTGTTTATATGCTACATGTTCTCAAGGAAAGTTGATTATTCAACCATCACCAGCGAAAATACAAAAATTAATCTCTTACATTTATATAATGTATACATGGTGATATTTGTGGACCATTTACATATTTATTATAATTGATGCATCAACTAGATGGTCACATGTATGTTTATTATCAATTCGCAACCTGGCGATTGCGAGATTATTTGCTCAATTTATTTGATTAATAACATAATTTTATGATTATTCAATTAAGAACAATGATGGTGAATTTGTTTCTCAGATGATGCATGTATATTAGAATTGATGTTGAACATCCTGTAGCTTATGTTCATACACAAAATGAGAACATGTTATTTTGCATGCAGCAGAACTAATTCGCATCAGGTAGCTATAATAAAACTTCCCCTTTACCATTAGTTTTTGGTCACATATCTAATATTTCCCATATAAGAATTTTTGAATGTGCGATATATGTTCCAATTGCTCCACCACAACGCACTATAATGGAAAATCAAAGAAGGTTGGAAATTTATATTGGATTTGAATCTCCATCTATAATAAAGTATATATATAATTAATGATAAGAGATTTATTAACGGCTAAGTTTGCCGATTGTCATTTTGGTGAGTCAATATTTCCAACCTTAGGGGGAGAAAAACAAAATCAGTTGGAAAAATATATCAGTATGAATTATCATTATCTCGTTTTGATCTTCGTAATAAATAATGTGAATTAAATATTCAAAAGATAATTCATTTGTAAATATTAGATTGCCAGACGCATTCACAGACTCAAATAAAGTGACCAAATCACATGTACCAACTGCTAATGCCCCAATTAAAGTCGATGTCCCTGTTGGACAGACTAATGAAATTATAACACGCATGAAGTGTGGAAGACCAATCGGTTCCAAAGATAAAAAATCCTCGAAAAAAAAGGAGCAAAGAATGAAAATGGTCAAGTCGAGGATATGATAATTTCAGATAAAACTCCAGAAGAGAATCAAATTATAAGTAATGTTGGAGTTCCAGCAGAAACTTAGGTATCTGAAATTCATGAAAATAAAGAGATCTCAATAAATTATATCATGAATGGAATAAGATGGAGCCGAGATGAAATTGATATTAATGATATTTTTACAAATAATATAGCGCTAAATATAATAAACAGTGAGGATCATGACCCGAAGTCTATTAAAAAATGTCGACAAAGAAATTATTGGCCAAAATAGAAAGGTGCAGTTGAGGCAGAGTTAAACTCTTTGGAAAAACGAAAAGTTTTTGGAGCTGTTGTTCCAACACCTGAAGGTGTAAAACCAGTAGGATATGAATGTGTATTTATGTAAAAAATAAAATGAGAAAGGTGAAATTTTGAGATATACTCACTGTGGTGGATGCAAATGACTTTTCGATACATAATTAGTCCGGCGGTTCATGAAGGACTTGATTTGCACCTAATGAATGTTGTTACAGCTATTTATATGGCTCTCTTGTGAATGATATTTATATAAAAATCCCTGAAGGATTTAAGATACCTGAAGTATGTAATTTAGGTTCTCGAGAACATTATTCAATTAAATTGAATAAATTTTTATATTGATTAAAGCAATATGGATATAAAAATGATACATTTTGTATTTTTGTGAAAATAAATGAAAATAATTTTGTTATGATTGCAATCTATGTCGAAAGATGGAACTCCTGAAGAGCTTCTAAAATAAATAATTTATTTAAAGGAATAATTTGAGATGACAAATCTTGAGAGAACAATTTTTTAGCCTTGGATTGTAAATTGAATATTTGAGAAGTAATATTTTTATACATCAAAAAAAATATATTACATGTGTATTGAAAGAACAATCGATGAATAATTATTTGGTTCGGAAGTATCATATCTTAGTGCAATATGAACACTTATATTTTTTGTTGAATATACAATACCTGATATATTTCTTATTCTAGTAATACACGAAGTAAGCCAAGAATGTGTTTAGTTAAGATCTGTGATTCAACACATTCATCAGACATATGGCTTGTTTTATGGAGAAATGATCCCGACGATCATATATGAAGATAATACTGCATGTATTGCTCAATTAAAGGAATGGTATATTAAAGAAGATAGAACAAAACATATCTCACCAAAATTCTTTTTCACACATGATCTCCAAAAGGATAATGTTATTAATGTTCAGCAAATCCGTTCAAGTGAGAATCTAGCAGATTTATTCACTAAGGCTCCCTACCGCAATATTTGAAAAGTTAGTTCGTAATATTGGAGTGCATCGACTTAAAGATCTTGATTGATGTTGTCATGAGGGAGAGTTAATATGCACTATATTTTCCTTAACCATGGTTTTTCCCACTGGGTTTTCCTGGTAAGGTTGTAGTTGTATATTTAGAAGAATATTGTACTCTTTTTCCTTCACTAGGTTTTTATCCCATAGGGTTTTTCCTAGTAAGGTTTTAATGAGGCATATTCTTATGGACATCCAAGGGGGAGTGTTAGAAATATAAATAAATGTGGATGTCCAACCATTTTGTAACTCTCAATATTAATCACCTCATCCCCACTACTATTGGAATTCATTTCCCCACTACTATTGTAATTAATTTTAGATGACTTTTTATTTACAATTTGTAGCCTATAAATAGAGGCTTTGTAATGTTGTATTGTACACATGAGAAATATATGAATAAAGAGATGTCATATTTTATGTGTTCTTTCTATCTTGTTTATTATTCTTTGTTTTATTTTATAACATATATATATTTTTCTGAGTTTATTTGTCATATTTTTTGATCTGGACCGTCCGATCTGCTCTGGCACGTTTTAAAGCGGCCTTGCATTCCATCTTGGGCCGGGCCAATCCAGATTCTGATCTGACGGTCTAGGTTGTAACTCATAATTTGAGTTACTTTAGCGGATCCGAACCTGTATTAGACCCGGTCTAGGTTATGATTTCGGCCTCTTTGGTATTATAAAGAGAGAATTCAGATCCCCTAAAGTAATTCAAATTTTGAGTTTGGATCTGGACCGTCCGATCTGCTCTGGCACATATAAAAGGGACCTTGCATTCCATCTTGGGCCGGGCCAATCAGGATTCTGATCTGACGGTCCAGGTTGTAACTCAAAATTTGAGTTACTTGAGCGGATCCGAACCCGCATTAGACCCGGTCTAGGTTACGATTTCGGCCTGTTTGGTATTATAAAGAGCGAACCCGCCGCTCATTTCTCTTTACCTAGCCCTTAGGTCCGTCTCTCCAGTGTATATACAGTCTTCAATTTATAAATTTTCGTTGCAATTGTATCTGATTTGTAGCGTTCTTCAACATTCGATCGGATTTTTGTATCTTTCTTCGTTTTTTCCCGTTTGATCTGGAGAGCTGAGGCTGGGGTTAGGCTATAGGAATAGGAATTAGGAGCTACGAACGAGGGTTAGGGTTTTGTTTTGTAGATCGGAGAGAAGAAATGGAGAAGAAAAAGGTCGCGGTCCCGCTGGTTTGCCATGGGCATTCTCGACCAGTCGTGGATCTGTTCTACAGTCCAGTTACACCCGATGGTTACTTCCTGATTAGTGCTAGCAAAGGTAAGAATTGTTTCGGTATAAGTTTATCTAAAATTGCTAATTATTCTGATCTTATTTTGAAATTAAATTCCATCTCATATCATGTTGGTTACAAATTTGTTCATGATTTAGTTAATTGGATGTTCGTTGTCTATTTATGGCTGTCAGATGTATGTTGGATAAACTGCGGTAATGGTAATTCACCTTTTTGATTGACTGGGCTTATCAAATGTGTGTGTGCAATTGATGATCTATAGATTGGAGATGGTTTCTTGTACAGAAGTTTGTTTTTTCTATAAGACCAACTAATCTATACTAATGCAAACCAAACAAATAAAGGGAGGGTGTCTCTTAAAGATGAATTATACTGACAATCTTGACAACAAATCTCAAATCAATTTAAAGTGAGGTTTATAATTAGAAAGAAAATTGTTGGAAAGAAGGTAGCCTACCAATCAAATTTCTTGCAATACTATTGTTAAAATTTAAATTATTGTTGAATTATAAAACATGCAATAAGTCGCATCATTTTTTGTAGGCATGATATGTAGCTTATATTTATTTATCGTGCACGGCATATAATTTGGACTCAGCCCCCCCCCCACACACACACACACAAAAACATATAGTTAGACATATGTGCGTCAGTACGTGTAGTTTGTTTGCCCTGGTTTTCTTAGAGTATAGTAACAGTCTGTTAGTAGCATTAAAATAAGGGGGTAAACTGTTGTATGATCATACTTACAGATATATATATATATATATCTATAGGGAAAAAGATTTTTCAGTTAAAATTATCCTTCTGACATAGTTGGAGCATTTGCCTTCTCGATCTATCTCTGTAGATCTTAATCCCTAATATATGGGTTGCTTCGCCCAAATCTTCATCACAGAACTATTTGTCAATGAAGACTTCACTGATTCGAGTAAGGACCACATAAGTATTATTCATTTGGGAAAACAGTTGAAGTTTTGTACATTGACAAATGAAATCTTGAACACCCCATATACGCCTCTTGTAATTAATGAATAGCCCTCCTGTGCTGCTCTCCCTTCTCAATTGTCTCAATTCTCCACATCCATTTACTGTTGCTACATGAATTAACATGGAGGGTTTAACTTCATTTTCCTCTCAGGGCAATTATAGGTTACAGTTTGCATGTTTTATTACTTGTTAGTAATTTTGTTAAGGGAAAAGACCTATTATTGGAAGATCTAATAGAATCTATTGACTCATTATAATTTTGATATTAATCACTAGATTCACAACCTATGTTAAGAAATGGGGAGACAGGAGATTGGATTGGCACATTTGAAGGCCACAAAGGTGCTGTTTGGAGTTGCTGTCTGGACACCAATGCCCTTCGTGCCGCATCTGGCTCCGCTGATTTCTCTGTGTAAGTTGAGAATGGCACCAGTAGTAAAAGCTTTTTTGGTCTTTTAATGCATGAATTGTTATGCGTATTAGTTGGGGGTATGAATGCCTAGTCTGTAAAATGCAAGTCTTTTAGGAGTTACATGATCATTTTTTTCAGAAAAAAAAATTATGTTAATATTATAATATATTTATTTGCTATGCATTTACTTTGTTCATAGGATGTGAGCCTGAAGAATCACCTAACTATTCCTGTTGATTTGCTAACTTTGTAGTAAACTTTGGGATGCACTAGCCGGGGATGAATTACACTCGTTCGAGCACAAACACATTGTTCGGGCCTGTGCCTTCTCTGAGGTATTTACCTGCTTCCTTTGTTTCGAAAATAAAAAACCTTGTATTTTAGACATTCAAATGATTGTCAATCAGGACCATAGTCCCCATACTTGTCTGAAGCTATCATCTTTGTTTAAAATCTTGTATTTAACTGAGCTTTACCTTAGTATACACTCAGTTATGGAATAAAACATGAAATTAAATTAAAAAAAAAGGTGTTAAGAAATGATTAAGCTGCACTTGGATTTTGCTTGTTGGGCATTTGATTCAGCCACATTATTGGCCCTGGCTGATATAATTAAAAATCTCACATGATAATAGTTGTTTAGAATCTAGTTCTGTTTTAATTCATTGCAATGTGTGCTCTTCGTAAGCTATATACAGTGCAAGATAAGGTATGAACACAGCCATTATGCAACTAGATTGCTGCTATCTGTTGTGCAGGATACACATCTACTATTAACAGGAGGATTTGAGAAGATTTTGCGCATATATGATCTGAACCGTCCTGATGCAACTCCGAGGGAGATTGACAAGTTGCCGGGCGCTGCCAGGACAGTTGCTTGGCTTCATAGTGATCAGACCATCTTGACTTCTTGCAGCGACATGGGTGGTGTCAGGTCTGTATTCTGTGCTTAAATTACCAGTTATTTCAACAAATTAGCTTGGAACATTGCAATAATTGTCTTAGTTGTGTGGGTGATTTGATTATTTTTTCTCCAAACTTAAACTTTTAGTTGTGTGAGTGCTTAAATATACAATAACAATTCTGCCAAATAAGAGCCCAGGTTCTTTTTTTTGTGTGCACCTTGTTTGAAGAAAAAAAAAACTGTTTTTATGATAAGATTTTGCAGTGAAGGCACCCCTCGAAATTTGCTAACCTGCAAACATCTGAAAATTTACTAATTTTCAAGATCAGCCCCACTTAAGACACAATTAAGCTTTATTTACTTTTACCAAAAGCCTCAAAAAGATCTGAGATCATATCCATTAACTTCAATTATGCACGGAAAATGTATCAATTAAGACAGATTTTGACATTAGTTTATCAATTGGGTTGTTATGACTGTGACTAGAGCTAATGAACTATAGAAAACAATACGCTAGATATGCACTTTGATACTATAATTGTTAGGTTAGTAATTTACAATATCTGCCCCAGTTCGACATGACTAAGCTTTTGTTACTATTACAAAAAGCCTCGAAAAAAATATGAATAAAGTCATTAACTTCAATTCTGCATGCCAATGTATCAATTATGACAGATTTTACATTAGTTTACCAATTGGGTTGGTATGAACATGACTAGAGCTAGATATGCAGCTTGATATTATAATTGTTAGGTTAGTAATTTGCAAAAGCAGTCCCAATTAGACATGAAGTTAAGCTTATATGCACTTTGATAATATTAGGGTTTCTGAATTAGCCTCTGCAATTTACTGCTAAAAGCACTTTATTGCCTGTTTATCTGTTTAGGAGCTTGAGCATCAGTTTAACCCAATTTAGCACCAATTGAACCAATTATAAACTCAGGTTAATTTCAAGGTGCCTAATTACATCATCAGTTGTACCGTATGTCTCATTTTATACTAATTGAGTCTCAATCAATAATCAATATAAAAATAAAATTTAAGTGGGGAAAATTTGCAAACTTTTTACCTACGTAACAACTCTTAATGCACGTGCTAACTAAGACGGTAGCAACCATATGCTGTAATATTTTCCTACTCGTTCCTTTATTTATATTATTATATATCTGTCCATGCATAGGTTGTCAGATGTGAGAAGTGGCAAAATTGTGCAAACCTTAGAGACTAAAGCACCAGTCACCAGTGCAGAGGTCAGCCGAGATGGCCGTTATATCACTACTGCTGATGGATCCTCTGTCAAGTTCTGGGATGCAAATCAGTAAGTTTTTAGCTTGATCACACGTACTCTGCTTTCTTTTGTATGAAAAGAAGTTTAGTGCAATGCAAGATTAATAATGGCATACAAAATGTCAAAAAATAATCTGTGCCCACAAAACTTTAAAGAACCTTGTATACCCCCTAAAAGTGTGAAATATCTAAGCTTGCCTTTGAAATAAAAAGTAGCTGATAGCACTCCATTCTCCTCTTTATGTGGAGAAAATCACTGGAGCATAACTTGGGCAGCTTGTGAGAAGATATGAACAGATGGATTGAGGATTCTTTTCCTGCTTTATAGGGATAGGGACACTGAATTCTACTTGTTTGCTATTCCCGATCTCTCTCTCTCTCTCTCTCTCTCATGTAAAGGTATGCTTGAGACAAACGGAAATTTAAATTATATGTATATTTTGTTTGTAGCTTTGGGCTGGTGAAGAGCTATGAGATGCCATGCACTGTTGAGTCAGCTTCCCTTGAGCCCAAGAATGGTGGCCGCTTTATTGCTGGAGGAGAAGACATGTGGGTTCGTCTCTTTGACTTCTTCTCGGGGGAGGAGATTGGTATGTACATAATACCTACTATTTAGATATTCTTTGCATAGTTGATTGTAGAGAATTCCATGTTTGCAAGATGTCCTTAATCTCTTCAAGTATTATTGACATTACATGATGATGGGTGCAGTGTGTTTTTTGGTGGGTTTCCCAGGCATGTATTCTATGGACTCCATGGCCATATTGGTCAATATTGTTGCATAATTCTAGTGTACATGAATCCCCTTGTAGCATTATTTTTATGTCAACAGCGCCTTAGAATTAGGGAGTTGCGCAAGTTGAAATAGATGCAATTCGGATTTTGTGCATGAGTTTATTAGTAAAAAATCCTTAATGCTGCCTATCATAAGAGAAATGATTTAATGAACTTGATACCTCTTATTTTTAAATCCTTGTATATTTAACTATTCTTAAGGAATTAGATTTTTTTTTTGTTATAGCCAAGTGAAGTGGAAACCTCGTACATTGTAGGCAAGCACAGGATAATCTCTGGTTACTAAATGTAGTTTTAATATATTGCATGATTATATTTGTGTAGCTCCTTGGCATTTCTTCTCTATATATACACAGTGTTAACCTACAGAAATTCTGTGCAGCTTGTAACAAAGGTCACCATGGTCCAGTCCATTGCGTGCGCTTCTCTCCAGTTGGCGAATCTTATTCTTCTGGATCAGAAGATGGAACCATTAGGATATGGCAGATGGGTCCCACTTCTAGTGAAGACCATGAGGCGACAAGCCAAAACCCCGACTCTAACCCCCACCCAACATCTAACGGGAATACTACCGGGAAGGTTAAGGCCGGGGTAAATGACATTTCGCTGAAGGTCGAGGGTCTGAGTCTCCAAATCACCAAAGATGGCAATGGCGAGAGCTAAGTTTTCTTTCAGTTTGCTCTGTGTACAATACGGGGAGAGTATCAGTGTTGATTGTATGTCTTCTCACTTGCCCCTCTTTGCTGCGCTTTCCTGAGCCATTTGCATTAGAGACCCAAGAGTAGTGTTTTTTTTTTTGTTGTTGACTAAATGAAGAATTCCAATTGTTGAATTGTAAGCTTTTTTGTTAACTACATTCTGCACTCTGTATGCTAAAACATACTATAGTCTGTCTGAGGTAATCCGAGGGAAAAAGTGAAAAGGAAGAAAATATATAATACTAAGCCATCTCTTATAAGGTTTTTGTTAATTTGGTTTGTCGTTTATTAGTAAACAAGATGCTCGGGCTACTTGTCTGTACAATTTATCTAATTTATTGTGTCAATATTTTGAGGGCCTGTGCCACTCGATAACTAGCTCTGCTAAAATATTTATTACATGTTGTGAAGTTGTTACATATACGCTATCTCAACTTGGTATAACTTGGAGTAATATAGAGCCCAAATGGAAATCCAGGACATGTAACTAGAGTCCCAAATTTGATTATTTATTCAAAATCAAGCTTTGGTATGTTTTTCTCGAAATATGAAATTATGTAATTAAAAAAAGGCATGATTATGCGAGAATGTTTGTAGAAAACACAAAATCGTAATATTTCATTGTGACTTGTAATAGTAAATACGCATTTGACATTTTGTTTTAAATGCGGGAAAAAAAATGAAAGGTCCGATTAAAATAAGTGAGGAGAGAAAAATATGGTACAGTTGGCATGACTTGGCGTTACTCCAATTGTCGTAAATCCAGCCATTTGTGTACTTGTAATTTTTAACCACTAGTATAATGAAAAGGCTAGTGTAGCATTCAATTGGCAACTGATTCCAATTAATTAGTATTTAATGAGTTTGGATAATTGGATTGGATATGTGTACTTCGTTTCCTATGATCTGCTGAATAGTTTTGTTGTGCTTTTCGCTCCCCACATTTGCGGTATCATAGTCGCGCCTTAAAAGCATGACCTTTTTTTTTTTTTTTTTTTCTGGATGTCATCTTTTGGAGATGAGTAGGTCCGATGGGCATCGGATCTACTTTTAAGTTCAATTAGCTCTAACATAGTACAATTAGCACTAAAATTAGTGCGCACGGAAATTGAAATATATCTGTACGAATTTTAATGTTCTTAGCACAAATCTTGATGCACTTGAATGGTTTTACCATCAAAACAAAGTAGGTCCGATGGGCATACTCTGAATTGGGATCCGAATCTGTTGCGATCTTAACTCATGAACAACCTACAATTCTTGCTTTTCCAAATTCAACTGTTGAATTGTTTCGAGATTCGTGCAAGAAAAAATCAGCTGTTTTGAGATATGTGCACAAAATTATTAGACGGTTAGATTTAGAAAAATAGAGATTTTAGAGTTACTGTTCACCTTTTAGGATTGCAGCAGATGTGAACACCTCTGAATTGCATCTTTTGGGGTCACATCATTGCCTTAGTTTTCATGACATCGGAGCTTCTTGTCCTCAGACAAAATTGATGAGCAATGTTTAAGCAAGCATTTTTCTTCTGGGAATAACAGACTAACGGTTTTACACGCTGTTGATACTTGATACCTAACTCTAGTTAGGGGTGTATTCGGAGCGGATACTATAAAACTATATATTCATATTATTTTTTTTTATATTTCAGATACCAATACGGAGCAAATATCAAATATATCAAACAGATACAAATACAGATCTGAATCAAATCGAATATTTATTAAAATAATATAAAAAAATATTGAAAAATATTAAATTTCATAATATATATCTAATTATAATGATGAATAATATATATTAAAATATATGATATATATCTACTATTCGGACACGGATAATTGAAACGAAAAATCACATCAGTACCCTTATCCACAAGGATATCGAATATCCACATCTAAGTTTTCAAATACGGATCGAATACGAATCGGATATTATCCATACCGTTCTCACCCCTAACCCTAGTTCATGAAATTGCACATGATTTTGCGTATGCAAACCTCAATTCTGATCGTCTAATAGTACTATCACAAATAGTGTGTGCTACCAGCGTATGAGCATTGCATGGGACGCCAATTCTATAAGCATGATATCGTATATGTATGCAGAATGCGTGTCCCTACAAAAATTAAATTTGCGGAGAACATCTGAGTTTTAAAGTACGGATAGGCAGGTTTACTGTTTGATACAGAATACGACAAGAAAGTAAAAAAAAAAAATATCTAGCCAGAGATGTTAAGAGAATTTATGAGTAGAACAAGGATGCTCCTGAGTTCACCAAACTCTTTAATAAACTCAACTCTAAAATCTATCGGATTGACTTTAAATGACAAATTCAAACTATTGAAATCCTTCTACCTCACGAGAGATGCGTCTATATGCAAAAAACTTAAAATTTGAAATAAAATTTGTGTAGAGTCAAGTGTTAAAAAAACTTCCAAAAAATAAATATATTAAAATTAATTTATAAACATTTTTAATTTTGACCACTTAACTTTATACTAAATTAATTCGAAACTTTAAAATTTTTACATGTAAACATATCACTCGTAAGATAGAAGAATTTCAACGGTTTAGATTCGTCGTTCGAAGTTAATCCGATAAGTTTTAGAGTTGAGTTCACAAAACGACTTGGTGAACTTAGGAGCACCCTAGTTCTACTCATTTATGAGACCCAGTTTCAACTTTCATGTTCTCAGTAAATTTTGCATAAATGATCAGAGGAGAGCACATTCGGTGAAAGCATTTAACGGATCAACCACTATCTAAAATTTACAGATCTCATTAAATTACAATAAATACATAAGTAAAACTGAATTAGATGAACATAGCCTCTGGTATAGAAATCCAATCAATATAAATGTTCAATAATTAATGGAAATAACAGCTAGGTTGAAACATTTGGGCCTACACTGATAAATACAAAACAGGCAATGATAATTATCACAAATGAGCACAATTTACTCAATAATTAATCAAGATCACACACTAAAAGTAGATCAAAGTTACCATCAACCTACGAAAAATCACCTAATTGATTTTTAATGAGCCCCAAGTTTACCCAATTCAATTCAAACACATTGCACAGAAAGCTGCCCTGAATTTAACCCGAGAAATAAACCAATTAACTCAGTGATGAAACCCTAGGTACCTCAACTGGAAACCTGTCAATCTCATCCATCCATGGGTTTTTCTCCTTTGCCGGGTTAACAGTTTTCAAGGCCTTCCAAACTGCACTGTTGCACTTAAACCCGGATCCAAAAGCAATCTGCCAGATCCTGTCCCTCTTCCTGACTCTCCCCTTACCCTCGGTATATGCCAACTCGTACCAGAGAGAACTACTGGAGGTGTTGCCGAACCGGTACAAGGTCATTCTAGAAGGTTCCATGTGCCACTCAGACAGCTGCAAGTTCTTCTCCAGTTCATCGAGCACTGCCCTCCCTCCAGCATGGATGCAGAAGTGCTCAAAAGCGAGTTTAAAATCAGGGATGTATGGCTTGATCTTCATCTTGAACAATTTTTTACCGATCAATGTGGCCAAAAACAGTAATTGTTCAGAGATTGGTAAAACCAGCGGGCCCAAAGTTGTAATGTTTGTTTTCAATGCATCAGCGGCAACCACCATGAGGTCTTTAGAGAGAGAGACACCAATTTTAGCTTCAGCATCCTCCTCTTGGGTCACGCAACCAAAGCACTTGTCATCAGCCCCCTTGTGGGTACGTACCGTGTGTACCAGCTCGTACTTAGACCGGGAACGGTCTGATCTCTTGTTTGACAGGAGAATAGCCGCACCGCCCATTCTAAACAAGCAATTCGAGACAAGCATAGAACGATTGTTGCCAAAGTACCAGTTCAGAGTTATATTCTCCATGCTTATCACTAGTGCATAAGAATTCGGGTGTACTTGTAGGAGATCCTTAGCGAGGTCAATTGAGAGAAGCCCCGCACTACATCCCATTCCACCAAGATTATAACTAACAATATTACCACGTAACTTGTAATGATTTACAACCATGGCAGAAAGGGAAGGTGTCGGGTTAAACAGACTGCAATTAACAACCAAAATACCAATATCCTTCGGTTTTATACCTGTCTTGGCCAACAATTCATCGATGGCACCGAACATAACAGTACAGGCCTCCTTTCTTGCCTCAGCCATGCACGGGTTGGGAGGGATGTTGAGTACTGCCTCCGGGAGATATGTATCTTCCCCGAGGCCGGATCTTTCTAGAATCTTTTTCTGGAATTCGAGGTTCTCTTGTGTGAACGAACCCGTCAGAGCTGAACGGTGCATAAAGGTTTGGCGGCTACACTTCCTTTCGGGTTCAGGTTTGTAGCACGCAAAGTTAACAAGGTAAACGGGTCGGGGACGGGTGAGGAAGTACAGAGTGCAGAGAAACACCAGGAGAGAGAGGCAGATGAGGAGGTTGACCTGGAGGTGGGCCCAGAGGTTCAGGATGTCCTCAAAGGAGAGCGTGGAGAGGTGTACGGCCACTAAAGCAATTAACGGGCAAAGGAGGAGGTACATGAAATGGGTTATCAGGTAGTGGTACCCGAGTTTGACATACTTGAGACGAACGGATTGTTGGAAATCTGGCAAGCGGGACCGGAACGGAGCAGGTGATTGTGCAGATGCGGGTGCGGATTGCGCCGAGCCCGGGTTCACCCCATTGGTCTTGGCAGTAGGCTGTTTCTCCTCGGCCATTTGATGGATCTGATCAGACCTGAAGAGAGAAAATAAAATTGAATCATGATTAGCAACAAAATCAAAAGAACGAGTAAATCATGCCAAGATCCGGTCTTTAACTCTTTGTTTTATGAAATAAGATTTGCAAAAGCGGCTATAGTAATCAATTGAAGGCGAAATTGAGAAAAATTTCTTCATCAAATACAAGGTCCATTTCTTTTGGAGATAATAATCAGAGATTTGAGCAATAAAAGGAAAATGCCACAGAGAAGATTTTATACGCCCATAAGTAAGAAATCATGAAATAAAAAAAGGAGCTAAAACACGATTTCAATTGAAAATCTAGCGCATGACAAATGAACGATCTTAGAATGGTGATATAAATCAAATCAATGCAGTTCCCAGACTCGCTTTCAGCTAACAAAATCTAATCGAAGTTCAAAACCTGAGAACGAATTCCAAAAATTAATTGAAAAAAAAATAAAAAATAATACCTTGTTCCTAGTGCTCAGGTATCGCGCGAAGCTCAACGAACTGTGGGAAAAATTTGAAATGAAAAATTGAAAGAAAAGAGCCTAAAATAAGTAGCCTCCCTCTCCTCTCTTGGCGGAGACACAACGCGTCTGGAGAGAGGAGAGAGATGAAGAGAGAGAGAAGAAGATTTGTGTTAGGCTGCTAGCTAAATACAGAGAGGATGCAACGGTGTATTATATAAAACCCTCTGTTCGGAAGAATTCAAAGTAAGTCCGCTGCCCATCGGACCTACTTTGGTTCAATGGGTGAAATGACCATTCGATTGCATCAAGATTCGTGTATGTACATTAAAAGTCGTGCAATTATGTTTAAATTCCGTGCGCACAAATCTTAATGCTAATTTTACGGCTCTAGATCTAATTGAACCTAAAAGTAGGTCCGATGCCCATCGGGCCTACTCCTATCTCGTTCTTTCCAATTATTATTTAAAAAAACAAGGAAGGAATCTGGAAAGGTTGAATTGATTTGGATTTCAATCGGACGGCCCATATTGAGCGATCTATTAATCTCAGTTTTACAGGCTTTAATATCGGCTTATGCCGACTTTTGGAACGTAAAAAATATACGACTATGTACGTACCTTGTGAATTGAGCGCCACTGGATTTTTCCATGTGATAAAGTAAAATATTAGTAGAACGTGGTTTGAGAGGACGTAATCCAAATATGTGAAGCCGAGTCATGATGACATGACAAAGGCGGCCTTTGACTGAATTTATCGTTTCGTATGAATCCAAATTCCAGCACCCAAATTTTTTGCGATGTAAACAGGTCAAGCTTCAACGGTTCGTTACGCTCTTACTCGGTTTACTTTTCCAATCCCTCTTCTTCTAGAGACTAGACTTCTACCATCCTTCTTAGAAAGGTTGCAAACGGATCGGATACGGATTGGATCGGATAGTGGTAAAATCATATTCGTATCCGTTTTTATTTTTCGGATACAAATACGGATACAGATCAGATTGAATAGTGATAAAATTATATTTATATCTAATTTTATTTTTAGATACAGATACGGATGGATACGGATCAGATAGTGATAAAATCATATTTGTATCCATTTTTATTTTTCAGATACAGATACGATATAGATATTTGTTTTTTATAATAGTAAATAGCATTTTTTTATTGATAATATATATTATATAATTATTATTCGGATACGGATAATTAAAATTTAAAATCATATATGTATTTGTATCTGCACAGATATTCAAATATCAAATATTCGTGTCTAATTTTCGAATACGAACAGATAATATCCTGTTTACACCCCCCTATCCTTCTAGAACTAGAAAGGAAGTGTTTACCGCTCACAAAAAATAAAAAAATAATAATAACATTTTATTCCGGGTGAATATGAATCACTTAAAATCTTTTAATTTCTAGTTGGCGGTTACTTTTTGCATATGATCATCATCTTCAATTACACATTATACAATTGACCAGAACTCTATAACTGTCAGAAAGTTTTGATTTCAATAAAGGTTTCTACTTATTGAATGCCATTTTGTCCCCTTGCTAATTAATTTTCTTTCAGTTGCACAGTTTAAGCTTTACAATAAATAACCGAGGCTAAGGTACTGTGAATGGTGCAGATTGGTTAATATTATGGATTAATTTTTTATTTTTAAAATTCAAATAATTAATCTAAACCACTTAATATAACTTTTATATTACAAATACGTAAAATCAAATCTTACATTTTTTTTTAACTTTTTACTATATTTTTTGTGTATATAGAAAATTATTTGATATAATAAATATGAACCGTTCAAAAGTAATGATTTTTTTTTATATAAAATACAATAAAAAGTTTCTGATAAAATTAAATTTGATCTCGAGATATATTTTAATATGAAAATCATAATGATCAGTTCGAATCAACTGTCTAAACTTATTTTGACTTTTAATAAAGAAGTTGATTTAGGTATATCAGCCAAATACGGACCGGATCGGATATTCATTAAAATAATATTAAAATACCCAAGTTGATAATATTTATTTAGTTTTAATGGTGATAACAATATTTTTTATAATATATATTAAAATATATAATAAATATCTACTATTCATATACGAATAATTGAAACGTACAACCATATCAGTATCCATATCCACACAATTATTCAAATATTAAATATCTACATCTAATTTTTCGAATACAGATTAGATATTATCCATACCGTTTTCACCCCTACATCCTTATCTCCATCAAATGATTATTACTTGCCTTCTGGTTGAGATTTAGTTTCCACACAAATGAGAAATGGTGTGAAGTTTCGTTGGTGGATGGGAATTGACTGGATGCCAATGTTACCAAAAAAAAAAAAAAAAATTTGGTCAACCCTGACGGACTACCTGCGACCTAGCTCCTTTATTATATTGTTCTTGTGCTCATTGAATAAAAAAAAAAAACTTCTCAATTTCTACCCAATGAAGAAATAAACTAAAACTAATGATTTATGTTTGTAAATGTAAGAAATATTTAAAATATTATCAAATTTTATCATATGACTGAATTTTTTTTTTTATTAATTATTATGTGATCACTTGTAATTAAAAATGATTTCTTTTCAAGATGTAATTTTATTATTTTCAGACGAAATCTGAATATAATTTTATTATTACGTTTTAATATGAAAAGAGAGTATATACAACAACATGATTTTGATGATGCCGCCAATTAAATTAACAAACTAGTCTGGAATTTGCCAATTTAATCAGCAAATCCACTAATTCACCTGAAAAACAAGCTGAATTACCATACTCTGAATCTGCCAATTAAATCGACAGATGTAATATATGTAGAATTTTTTAGAGAAAGTGGCCAAATTGTTTTTTTTTTTTTAAATATGTTATAAATAAGAATTTCAGTATTAGTTGCCTTCTGGTTGAGGTTTGGTTTCCACACAAATGAGAAATGCTGTGAAGTTTCGTTGGTGGATGGAAATTGGCGGGACTAAATTGACGAATTGACTGGATGCCAAAGTCGTCAATTGAAAACTGGTCAACCCTGACAGACTACCTCTGACCTACCTCATTTATTATTGTTTGGTGCTCATTGAACACACATACACAAAAAAAAAACAATTGTTCTCAATTTCGGATGTCAATGGCATTTGTATAATAAAATACGAATATCATAAGATTTTTTTTGGTTAGCTTACGGAAATAAATAATTATTATTTTCCGTTATCTTACGTGTTTTCGTACAAAATATTTTTTTAAAAATAAAACTGTGTGTGTATAGATATAGATATAGATTTGTACGAAGATAATACATGATACGATAAAATTATGTATTTTATTAAATTTTCATAATACAAATTAGTTGTATTCATTATTATTTTTTTCTTTTTTTCTTATTTTGAAAAATATTTTATCGAAAGCAGAAATATAAATGTCAATGATATTTTTTTATCTGTTTATCCGACTCACACCGTATTCGAAAAAATGAGTAAGGGTAAAGCTTTTTTTTGTTATCATAACGGGTACAGGTATTAAAATGTGTCCATCCGATCCGTATTGTACCCATTGACACCCCTAATTTCTACCCAATGAAGAAATAAACTAAAATTAATGATTTATGTTTGTAAATGTAAGAAATATTTAAAATATATCAAACCATTGAGTATTATATTATCAAATTTTATCATACGACTGAAAATTATTAATTTTTAATAATAAATATTTACCAATTTGTGAAGTATATATATACTTCAACATTCAAAATTAGTTACTTTATTATGTGATCACTTATAATTTTATTTTCATACGAAATCCGAATATAATTCATTCTAGTGTTGTGTAAACTTAAAACACATGCAGTGATGACAGCTGAACATGCAACTTCCAGCATTAATTTATTTAAGAGGATAAGCTTCTGACATTCTATTTAAACCATTTAAGTACAATTTTGATGTTAATAGTGGTTCCCAAACAATCTTTGAACTATTATTATTTTTTATTTTTGCCCGGGTAATAAGTTACCTTTACCTTATTTGGAGTTGACAACAGGGACATGAAGAGAGTTTAAAAATCACAAGAAATAATTATGTGTCTAATCTTCACCTTCACGTTGCATAAGTTGGTGGCACGCATGATGCTTAATTAATAATTTCTCAGACAATTTATGTACGAAATATATCTGAACTTTCTTATACACATTTTTTTATTAAATCTGTCATGTTTATATTAGATGGATCTTAGTAACGACTTGGTCTTCGCTTTGACTGTGTACATATTTTCTTAGATTGGTTATAATGGGTAACAGTGCAATTTTTTTTTTTTTTTAATAAAGTGGGGTATTGGTCACCTGTTTCATATAGAAACGCACATAATAAATTCATACAAAAATAATGACTATATAGGTATTGAAAACAAAAACTAAAACGAAATCATATAGCAACATATACGTAGCCGACTTTCATAACATAAAAAATATACGACTATGTACTATCTTTTTTTGAATTTGGTTACTATTTATTAAGTATTTTACAAAATTGTTGTTTTCAAACCATTGAATTTTTGTACCCATCTTAATAAATATAATAAATAGTAAAAAAAATAAAAAAAAATGTAAATTTTAATATGAAAACACATTTTAATATATCCAACATGTTAAACGGTTTGGATCGTCTGTTTGAACTTTAAAAATGTAAGGTGTAATTCGGTGTCACAAAAAAATGATGTAAGTGGATCCCTCCTCAAACATAATATAGATATATTAGATATAACGAATTTATTTTGATATTTAAAATTTATTATAAAATTTTTTAAAATAAAATTATAATAAAAACACAAGAAAATAAAGATAAAATAACTTAAAACTGTCTCCTACAAAATACATTCTCAATTTAAACCTACTGAGATGCATTTAACAACTAGCAAACAAGCCGCAGAGTTGAAAAGGGTAGTAACGTAGATAGATTCTCTGCTTGTTAAATTCCGTCAGGATGAAACAAAATTTGTTAAATTCGGTTAGTGTGAGATGTGATCATGGGACGAATGTCACTGTGTCATTAAGCTTTTCCCACCATGTAGCAAAAAAATAAAATGTATGGTCTTAATAAAAAGGGGTAAAAAGTGCGTTAACTTTGGAGATATGTCACGGAGACCTTTGAATTTGTAATCTGTGATAAATTAGCTTTCGAATTTCGTAATTTGAGCACTCATTATAAATTTATAACAATACTATTCCACCATTCAATTGATTATTTAGTGCTCAATAAAGTATAAAATGACTAAATATCCTTTATAATTTTATCCATGTTTAAATACTCACATTAATTATAATATTTTACAATTATCAATTTTGAATTGATAGTAATTACTTATTTCATATTATTTGTTATTTTCATATATAAATAAATATAGTTTTATTACTTTTATATTTATGAAATAGATTTTTTTTGTATAAAAATAAAATAAGGCTTAAAACCAAAAATAAAATTGGAAATAGCAAAATCTCATGTATCATGTATATTTAATCGGAAACAAATTTGTTGAAATTCTTATTCATGAACAATGTTTCTGAAATCTCTGCTTTTCTGAATCCAGTCGTCGAGCTATTTCGAGATGCATGCACAAAAAACTAGTTATTTCGAGATGCGTGTATAAAAAAAGCTGGACAGTTGGATTCAGAATTTCAAAATTTTAAAAAACACTACTCACAAATGAGGAATTTCAGTAGATTTCAATTCATATTTAATCAAAGTGCCGACATTTCAATTTTAAAAAATCATGAATATCTCATGTCTCAAACCAAATAATATGAGGTCGATCGATTCTTAAAAGGTAAAAACGACATTCATCATCTCTCTCAGGGAGTGTAAGCTGTCTATATCATTAACTTTTCTCTAAGATAAGCTCAGCAAAATTTTCTTTGAATTTGTTTTTAGTAAAGATTGGAGGTAAGCTGATGGGCGAATGTGGAATTTTAATCAGAATAGAGTAAGAAATTATCAAATAGAATTTAAATTGAGTTCCAACTCATTAAATAATTAAGTACTCGATAAAAATATCAATAAGGTGGCAAGGAGACGGAGGGCTGCTTACACTTGATTTTTTTTTCCTTTTTGAGTCAGAACGGAGAGGAGAAAAATTATTTTCGTTTGCATTTTTTTTGTTCGAGTAAGAGCCAAAGCAGAGAGGAGAGAGTACGCTTTTGTTTTCGTTTTTGAGTCGGAGACTGGATCAGCGGAGAAGAATTAGAGAGAAGTAGAGAGCGATGAAAAGAGAGAATTGTATCAGAGAATTAGATTTATGTTCTAATCATAATGAACGAATTGGATCAGTGAATTGGGTCTGTTTTTAAAATCTATTTAATTTGTTAGTTGTTGGAATATGAACTTTGAATTTTGTATTAGTGAACTGTTATAAATTTTGGGCTCATACCACAGACCAGGATATAAGGCAACACTATTTTTAGAATAGAGCAAACACCCAAAACTCAGTTGCAGTAAATTAGTTTTGAATTTTCAGAATATAACAAGTGCCCTATCTTGTATTAAGTTACACCTACCACTGAATAAATCACCACACTATTTAATATCACAAGAAATTTTTCATTTAAATTCCAGTATCGTGTTTTCTTATTTGAATTTCTTTATACAAAAGCACGTACCGTAATAATCTAATTTGCGACAAATATTATTTTTTCATCTTTGTTTTTTTTCTACGTATCATAAAAACTAATTCAATAAATCTAATTTCTAATGTTGATATCATGTAGTCATTTTCTTAACACAGCTGCCACTAGGGGTGGAGATTTAAAGTGTTTTTTGTTTGTAATATTTGTAATTTATATATGTGCATAGAAGAAGCAAAACACTTTAAAGTATAATATGCTAAAAATATACTAATTTGATCCCTTCTAAACTATTAGTGTTTTATTTATATTTTCAGATTTTTTTATTGACACATTAATCGTTTTTTTTTATTTAAAATTGCCAGAAATTGAAAAAAAGAAAAGAAAAGGCTCTAGGTCCCAACTGTAATCAGAATCTAAGTCGTGGTACCAACGACAGATTGATCGGGTCCTTTACCAACTCATATTTATTCTCTACCCTCGTGGGATTATCTCACATCACATGGGTCCGGACTCCGGAGGCAGCAGTCCTTGATTCCTTATCTTCCGTGACTCCATGAGTCATTAAGTCCGGATCTTGTGCAACCAATTATAGAGAAGTTTAGGTATTTTAACGGAGGAGAGTTCTAATACCGAAATTTTTATAAATATACAAAATCTCAAATTAATTTAACAATCTATACATTTTTTTATATTAATTTTTATATTAATTTTTAAATGTTAGATATTTTTGTTAAACTTTTATTTTTCCAAAAATAGAAAAACCATAATATTTTCTGTATTTACCTAGAAGTGACTTTTGAACCGGGATCAATAATTCAGATTCAAATCATTTTTATTTTTTTTCTAATAACACACAAAGAAATATTTTAATTTTTCTTACAGCCATGAAAAATCCGATCTGAAAAATATTGATCCGGGTTATTTGTTTATGTCTTTCTAATAAATCAAATTATATAGTATTCTATCTAATTTAAAAATATATATAAAAATATTTCTAATATTTTAATAGAAAAAATAAATAAATTATAATATTTTCTAATTAAATTAAATAATTAAATGAAAAATTATATTAAATTCAATTAGGATGAAACTGCCAACTCTGTAATGATTACAAACAGTGTTTTAATCTGAGTCGTTCGTTGTTTCAAAAAGTGTGCAGAAAACATCAAAAATCGTGCTTTGCTTAAACCGCTGACAGTATGAGCGGTTATAGCTGTCTGAAACCGTTGACTGTGTCAGCGGTTCTGGCTTCTGAAACCGCTGACACTGTCAGCGGTTTGGATAGATTTGGAAATTAATATAAAATAGATTGTTAAATTAATTTAGGATTTTGTATATTTATAAAAATTTCGGGTTCTAATACCTCATATTTTTTATACCTCATCATATCTTATTTTTTATATCTTTATTTTCAAAATTCAAACTAACAATCTGAAACGCTCAACTTGATATTAATACTAAAATATGTTTTATGATGAAATTTTATAATTTTTGAAATTATTTACTATTTTTTTAGATAGGTTGAAAATCACTGTTATTAAACGGTCTAAAAATAGTGATATTGTATCTATCTTAAAAATATTAAAAAATTTAAAAAATTAACAGTTTATTTGTTTTGTGTTTTTATATGGTTTAGTTTCTCTTCTAATATGTTAAATATGTAGTTGCAGTGTAGTGATTTGAATCTCACTTTACACTTATGTTAAATTTTAATGCATAATATTTTAGTCTTACTAATATTGTAAGAGAAACGAACTTAATAAATTATTATTTTTGTTTGGTAATATTAATATTGATAAAAAAAAATCATTAATGCGAAGTGGCTATTTAGATTTTAAAATGTAAATAAGTATAAATTATATCACATTTCGATAAGGAACGCTAGAACGTCATTTGTGCTTCGTCTAAATAATTTATTTTTTTGGTGATGGCCAACCAAACACTTAATTATTTAGTTGACCGAACCTTGACTGAATTATTCGCAAATAATTTGCGATTTTTTTCCGTATTTTACGAATTATTTGTGAATTTTTCCTGAACTTTTTTTTGCTCCCATGTGGAACTGAAATCTCTGACCCAGATAATCCAAATGATTTTCTAAATTATATCTGAATTATTCTCGAATCACGAACTTTTGACTCCACCAAACTGAACCCGAATAATTTATTTGTTACTATGGTACGAGTTACATATGCAAACAATTGTGATATATATAATGTTACAAAAGAAACGGCACAACAAATTATAATTATGTTACTTTTGAGTCTATATTAGCAATGCTGGGATTTTGAAATTCTCAATTCAACCGTTTAAGATTTTTTTTGTATACGGATCTCAAAGCAGACAATTTGTCATGCATAATCTAGAAACATATAGACAATTGAATTGAGAATTTCAAAATTCTCTGAAATTTCCGAGAATTTCAGCAGATTTGTTTCCTAGCATGCAAAGCAATTGAATTGAGAATTTCAAAATTATCTGAAATTTCCGAGAATTTCAGCATATTTGTTTCCTAGCATGCAAATAGATGAACTGGCTCTTACGTCCATCCCCCCTTGTCCCACAACCAAAACAAAATAAAAAATAAAAACTGGTGTCTCACATGAGCCATGTGACATGTGAAGTTGTCTTTGTGAGCTGCCAACGCAAGTCTGGTTAATTACTATTTTTTTTTATAAAAAATAGAGATTATGTGCCTATTTGTATATTGATGACAAAGTCTTAAAAATCAGATTTTAATATAAATTCTGTTACCTCTTACAAATGCAGACTCTACAGCAAATTCTTTTTGAATTTAAATAAAACATATTCTCTGAGAAAAAAAATCTAAATTTCTACTCTTCTATACTAATTTAAGTATGACTATTAACTGTGAATTTCTTCTGCCAGTTTTATTATTGTCTTGCATTTTTCTCTAAATATTCAGGCGTATCTTTCTCTCCATGTGACGAAATTACTAGTTATGGTCTCTTTCATTAACTTTTGCACAGCGAAACCATACAAAATGCATTTATAAAATCACATGTGCAACCAATGTTTTAAAATATAATTTTTATACGGTATGCAGAAGGCTACCACATATTGCATATGCGTTATGCAGCTACATATACAGATTTTTATACGAATTTATATATGCGGATTTTAAATAAGAATTCATATATATATAGATATGTATGCATTAATATGCAGTATCATACAAGAATACAGTAATATGCGGTGATATGCGGTAATATGTATAGTTTACTCTTAAGAAATGTTAATCATGTTTGGGAGAATACACACTCAAAAAAAAGTACAGTTCAAATGTCTCGTATTTTTTTTGTCACCTGTGACATACATTTTTATCTCTATTTTCAAAGTTCAAATAATCAGTCCGAACTACTCAATATAATATTTGTATTAAAATATGATTGGAGATCAAATTTTAAATTTTTGAAAAAAAAAATTACTATTTTTCTAAATGAGGAGGATTCAAATGCCTCCACTATGCCTCCATTTTTAAAATGTTCATAACTCAAAATTTAAATCATAAATGTCAAGTTTTCTTGTTAATGGAAAATCGGTGGTTTATACCACTACTTTCAAAAAAATAATCATAAATGTCAAAATAAAACCGTTAGATATGATTTATATTATTTTCTCTATGTGCTCATAAAAAATTATCACATTTCGGTTTTGTTTATACATGAATCAATAAGTTGAAAAATCAACGTCTAGAAATTATCCACATTAGTATATTTTTACAAGCTCTTGATGATAACCTAAACAAAATTGAAATATCATAATTTTTTACAAGTGCACAGATAAAATGATGTAAATCATATCTAACGGTTTTATTATGGCTTTTAAGTTTTAAATTTGAGTTATTAATGTTTTTAAAAATGAAAACATGACGAAGACACAAAAAATAAAGACATTTGAACCCTCCTCTTTCTAAATATATACAAAATCATTATTTATGGATAAACATATTTTATATTTAATATATTCCGAGGAATGCGAAACATATACACATTTAAAAGTTTAATTACTTATGGCCATTTGATGTCTCAAAATTCCCGGGTGACTGGTGTGATGGAGATTTTTCTACCTTTGACATCTAAGCTTATGGCAAATTTATTAGCGAGTCGTTATCCTCTAGGAATTTCGTCAAATAGCACACATAGGAACCGAATCTTCTGCCCTTCTAGAAAATTTATGTTTCTAAGACTGTGTTTCATAGATGGAAAAATCTCCTTCTTTAAAGAAAAAGAAGAGAAATTCTGCACAATTTTGTTCTGCTCACGATCATCTATCTGCTTGAGAAAAAGTAATTAGAGAGAGAAAAGAAGGAACGCGGATACTGTAGCGAGAAAAATGCGGAAGAACGTCTTGTCTAAAAGTTCCAAATTTTGTACTCCTCTGATTTAGAGTGTAGATTTTACTGTAACGAGGTAACGCGTACGGCTCCTCCTTCCTTTCTCTTTTTTTGCCTTTCTCTCCATACTAGTTTTACGGAGCACAGCCTAAAGTTATTGACATGTAGATTCAAAATGAATCAAAAGCAAAATTATATCCAATATTTAAATATTAAAATTCACCCAGACTCACATATCAGTGATTTTAGAAGCATAAATTTTCCATTTACAGAGGAACATGTGATTTGACTCCTGCGTGCGTTGTTATCGAGGGTCCGGATCCCCTAAAGTAACTCAATGTTTGGGGTTTGGATCGAGACCGTCCAATTCAAATCCGTCACTCCGAATCATCTCGAGATGTGTGCACTTCAGATCCGGATGGATTATCTCGGATTTGAATCAAACGGTTCCGATTTAAAATCCAAAAGTTGAGTTACTTCACTGGATCTGAATTGTGTTATCGATGCATGATCCGGAAATAAAATAAGTGATAATGATTTCATTATTTCGTATCCATGTTAAGTAGTTGACAATTACGCAAAAGTGGGAAGCAAATTGCGGAGACCCAGCACTTGTTATTTTAGAAGGGTTTGTTTTACGTATACTTTTTTTTATTTTTTTTTTGAGTAAAGGTTGGTTGTTTTACGTATACTTGTCTCCAGTTGCAAGGGGATGCTTTAAAATTCGAAAAATTCATGGTGAAGTATTGAATTATTCAAAGAATTTAAAGCCCTCCATTATGTCCAACTTTAATATGGTTCAAATAAAACCAATTTGACCCGGATTGGATACATCCAGACCCATCGAGATCGAGGCCCATTTTTTCTTCTTCCAAATTTGATATGAAGAAGAATTGGCTAATTGGGCCCGTATTGAGTAGTTGTAAATTTGAATGTGTGAATAATTTGACCCTTGGGATTGATATGATTGAGATTTTTTGTGGACTGCTGACTGCTGACAGGAACATAAAAAGGTAAAAAAAAAATGAGGAAAATACATCAGAATTTACAATTTTTCCGCTTACATGGAATGATAGAGTCATCCTATATTAAAAAAGTAAAAAAAAAAAAAATGGATATCTGACATATATGGCGGATACAGATACAATTCGGATCAGATCGGATATTTATTAAAATAATATTAAAAAATGTTAAAGTTCATAATATTTATCTAATTATAACGGTGAATAACATAATTTTTTCATAATATATATTAAAATATATAGCATATATCTACTATTCGGATATGGATCGATAATTGAAACATAAAACTATATCAATATCCTTATTCACACGGATATTCGGATATCAGATATCCACATCTAAGTTTTTGAATATAAATCAAATACGGATCGGATATTATATATACGTTTTCACACCTAAATCATCCTATATTAAAAAAAAAAAAAAAAAAAAAACTTGTGCATGATAATTTTAAAATTAGCAATTTGGCGCTGCTACCCTTCTCTTCTACTGAGTACTGACAATATCAGAGCTTCACAGTATAATGCTCTCTATCAGTCGTGTGATATTATTGTGCGATGATCCTCCCTCTTCCATTGCTTTTTTCGCCTTCTCGGCCATATCTGCGGCCTTTCTCCTGATTTCTTTCGCCGCTTCCTCCTCCCCCATCAATTTCGAAATCGCTCTTTTTATGTCGTCTCTATTAACCAAAATGGTCGTATCGTCGTCTCCTGCTGTCAACAAGGTCGACACTGTGACACCTAATGACACTCCCAATCCCAATACATCAACTACGAGTTTTTCATTAGTGAATTGGTCCGAGAAGTGAGGCCAAGTGACCATTGGTACGCCTAGCGATATGGACTCTAACATGGAGTTCCAACCGCAATGCGTTATAAAAGCACCGATCGAGTGATGAGACAGGATAGCAAGTTGTGGGGCCCACCCTCTAAATATGAGCCCTTTCTGTTGGTCGACCCTCTTTTCAAACTCTTTTGATAACCATCTGTCTACTTCGGGCGTGATTTCTGCCTCCTTTATTACCCATATAAACGGTTTCTCTGTGGCCTCCAAGCTAAACCCTAGCTCCATTAGTTGTAAACTGCTTTTACGGGCGAGGGAACCGAAACTAATGTACAAAACTGATCTGGGCTTATGCGAGTCGAGCCAATTTAATACTATTTGTTGCCTCTCTGCTCCCAATTTGTTTCCTCTTAAGGATTTGGAATTCTCATCCTTGTTGTATAGATTGAGGGGTCCAACTGTCCACACCTTTTTCCCTGACTCTTTCTCATATAATTCAATAAACTCTCTTTCTAGGTCTTCAAAAGTATTCAGGATTATTGCATCTGCCGTTCTCTCCGCCTCAACCGTGTCATCACGGATCTTCTCAAAACCAGGAACATTAAAGAACCCAGGCCCGGTTTCTTTTGTAAACCGGAGAGTTATAGGCATGTCAGGTACTACGAACTGCTCAGAATAGTCGGTAACATTATGGAGTATCTTGTGTTTACTCGTCTTGTGATCACATAAGGCAAATAAACAGGAAGGTCCATGGAACACAATCCTAGGGACACACAATCTTCGTGCAACCTCAACCGTCCAAGGGTTGCATCCATCGGATATGATGCAACTAGGGGGAATGTGGTGGGTCCTGAGATATTGCTCTAAGGGGTCTTTGAGTAGCTCCAAAACTTCAAAAAAAGCTATGAAATAACTGCTATCAATTAGGTCAACATTTTCACACTCATCAGGAAGCCCGAGTTGAGCGCAAGGGAATTTCAACTCGACAAATTGGATTGGGAGGTTGGACTCGATCGAACGTTGCACAATGGGTTGTATACGGGCAGCATTGGTTGGGGTGGTTATGAAGCTGACGTGAACGCCTCTTTCGGCCAGGAGGCACGCCAGGTCGGTCATGGGGATTAAGTGGCCTTGTGCTACTAGAGGGATCAATACAAAATGAGCTTTTTTTGCATTAAAGCAAGTCATGGGAGAAGTATAATTAGTACTATCTATGAATACAAGGTATGTTGGTAGTGTTGGTTTATTTACTAGAGTGGAAAATGAGGTACATATATATATAGCAGCTTATTGTAGTTCCTACTCTTTAAAGTTTAAACTGACTAATTTTGGAATTTTCTTTGGAGTGAGTTAAGTTTGGACGCCAAGTTTGGAATCATTAAAAAAAAAAATGGAAAATGTTTTCAGAGGTTGCTGTGCATTCTTTAGGAAGGTGTTCAGATAAAGAGGATGTGTTCCTTATTTCTGACCATATATTGAAATGTAATGCGTCACACATGATGAACTGAAATGCTGATTGTTCAAATTTTCTTCTGCAATAATTGTTCCTTATTTTGGTAGCTAGTGTTTGGTGTACCTTATTAATTGTATATATTTTTTTTAAAAACTTAAACATCATAAGTGATGTTAATCTTTGAGGACAGTAATATCTGTTGTATTATTGCTATGACTCGTCAAACCGAATAAAACCAATACTTGCAATCACTATCAGTGCAAGGATAATTTTTATTTTATTTTATTTATGTGAATAAAAATGAAGCATCTTCGCATTCTTTAATGCTGATTCTACTAATATACGGAATCAGTACAAGTTGATTCTACTAATAGGTGTGGTACTGTCTGGAAAAAAAGAAAGACAAAACTTCAAATAATAAAATGATCAAACCTCATCTTCTTTTGTTCCATTTGTTTTTATCATTTTCCTGTGAACTTTTCTACTTTTGAAGGAATTGATTTTAAGACAAAACTGCAAAAAAAAAAACAAAAAAAACAAAAAATAGAGTTAAATATTGTTAGTGTAATAATCTAGAGGTCAATCAATACGATAATTGTATCATATATATTTTGTTCATAAATTGAATGATTAAACGGTCATTTTGTTACCTTGAGTATTATTGAATTTATAGATCATTCCTTTATTTGACTAGAGTCAATAACTGGAATTGTAAAACTTCATAATATAGATGATATATACTCTTAAAAGTCTCTAACCAAGGTAATTAGCATAAACACTAATTTACCATTACAATGTTAGTATGTGGATTAAAAGATGATCAAGTTTTACAGACCACTGACAAGAGATGTCATTTTAATCACATAGATACATGTTCCAGGAACATGGTATTTGACAGACCCCGAATGAAATATTAAATAGAATTGTGTACGTGTCATTAATATTTTCATTCAGTGTTAAGTTCTAAAGTATGAGATATTCATCTTTCCTACTAAGAGATGTATATGTGTGATTGTTATCTAACGCTGTCGATAAAACGTAGTTATAATGGTAGCTCTTCGGTATATATAGCTTAGCTGAGGTAGTGATGATTTACCAAAAATACTATTGTCCCTCGTGTCTCTATACGAGTTACAGTATCACTGGGTCCCTTGATAGAGTAAGATTATCTGCTAGCGGTATAATTACAAGAGTAATTATATTTGATAATCTGCTCAAGATCAAGAAAAGATTAAGTTTGCAAGGATGACACACACCTAACTTGAAACTGATCTGATACTGTGAGGCATAAGAATTAACACGAGTAAAAAATTTACTAGATCGTGGTATTGTACAGTACAACATCATCTATGTAATTCGATGGTCATAGTGCAGATGTCAGATGCCTCCTATGATTATAGAAGTTAAAACGGTTTTAATTCTATTGACCAACATAACACAGATTCTACTGGGTCACACCACATAGGAGCTAGTCGGAGAATCTTGCTGATTAATTATAAATTGATTATAATTAATATTAAGATGGTTATAATAAATTATACGTGATATAATTAAATTATGTGTGTCATATAAGATGACAAGCAGAAACAACAGTTAATTTATAAGCGTACTCGATGCGTTGTATAAAACCGTACCGAAACCGAACCGTGAGAAATATAATTGTTTAGAACAATTATATATATTTGATTTAAATTTTTTTTAAGGTTTTTAATTTTAATGGTTTTAATTAAAAAAAAAATCAAACCATGCTCATTTGGGCCATGATTTTTTGTTTGACCGAACAACCATATAAATAATATAATCAATGAATGGCGGCATAGATATTTGATTTTCAAATGGCGGCATAAACAAATGATTTTCAAATGGCAACCGCCATATAATACCGCCATAAAAATGGCATAATATGTAAATATCTCAAACTTCAAGGGTATTTCGGTAATCAGCCAACCTACTTGATTTTTCTATAAATAGAGGGGCAGGGGTAAAGAGAAAATTGTCAATTCACTTGTATCGTATCTGATCTGATTGATCGAATCGATAAGTCTATTTTGTCTCTTTCTCGGTTACGGTTATTTTCGAGATTCGGAAATAATATATTTGCGAAAGTTGTAGTATTTCTATTTGAATAACTGCGGGTCGTAAATATACTTATTTTGTCCTTTTCTCGGTTTCGTGTTTTTGCAGAATCCCGCGGTTTACGGTATTTCTGACAAAAGAAATAAACCGCTCTCTGGTTAGTCCTGGTGGATAACTGATAGAGGTATCAGACGTCTGATACTCCGGAGTAAGACGTTCGTCAGATTCGATCTTCTCGGTCTGCTGCATTCCAATTAGAATTTGAAAATAAGGTATAAATATGTTATATTAATCTATTTAATTTGTAAATAGATTAAAACTTTAGAAATCAATTATGGAGTATAGATCTGTAAAATGATTGAATTGGGTTTTGATGCTAAAGAAATACTGAAGGTGGACTGCCTTGGAAGATTTCCTGACATACCTCGTTTAATCATTTGCTTAAGTTAGAAGTAAAATTTTTGTTTTACGTTCTTTCCGCATCTTAAGCAAATAAATGGATTTGAACAGTCAAAACCCCAACAGATTAAATCAAAGATTTTGAACTGCCGAAACCCAACAAATATGTCCCTCAACTTGTCTTGGATTTCTTATTTACTAGCTCCTCTAAAATTTAATATATTCTATATATAGACTCCCCAACTCTTCTTCATATTTTTTGTTTCTCCTTGAGTGTAAAAAAGAAAATTAATCCTAATAAAATAATAATTAAAAAATAATAATTCCTATTTGTTTTAAAAGAAATAGATGATAATGCCATTTCGGTTGTGGAGGGATTACCTTCGTCATAGAAATCGCCTCTTGCTTGAGCTCTTTATCAATTTTTAATTCTCTCTGGGCTCTATATGCAATTTTTCATAGAGAAAAAACAAAACTAAACTTCATCAAGATCACATTGGTTTGCAATAATTTGTGCAGTCTCAGTTTTAATGACAAATGAATAGTTCGGATTCGGTTCGGCGGATTTGTGATTCGTTAATAATTCGGATATAATTTGGGAATAATTCAGTACCACAAGGAAGCAAAAAAAAAAATATTCCATTTTTTCGCATTTTATTCATGTATAATTCGTGATTCGCGTTTTATTCACGAATAAAACGTATAATACGTTTTTTTTTTGCATTTTATTTAGTAATTGATTCGGAAACATCAAAAAATTAAATTAAACACAAATTTATTGCAAATTATGTTATTATAATCTTGGCTGTTCATTTTAGATTGGAAGAATACATGGCACTGAACATGAACTCTTTGGATAAGCGACTAGCAACCTTCCAAAAAAGTAATGAGAAAAATAAAATAAAAGGGAGATCAAATGCAATTTTCATTGCAAAATTAAAGCATAGCTTACTACTGCCGCTTGTTGCCTCAATGCTTTCCAGTCTCATTTAATTATGGATCCAATAATCCCTGTTTATACAGTGGGAAAAAAAAAAGGTAATTAAAATTTTGATACGAATTTCTCTCTAGCTAGTAGTTACAGGAGCAGGTTTTATCAGAAATTTAACTTAAATGTAGTAATTACTTTCGTCTCTCGTCTCAGTATTGTAATTTAAAACGCAAATTGAATTTCAACGGCTTGATTTTGTCTCATATCATTACTTGTGTAAAATTATAAAAACATGAAACTTATTTGTAATACAAAGCAGTGTTGTAAATAATGGTATGCTGTCCTTGGACGACGGGGTGCCACCAAGCGATTAATCGGTATGCGGCCGATTAATCAGAATTATGCGGACAATTTAATATTTTTATTAAATTTATGTATATGTATCATAATTTATTAAAAATAATTTATTTAACTCATTAAACTTATCAAATAACTTAATTTAAGTTAGTTTTATTATTATAACATGACATTATGCTTATTTCTTTTTGCATGTGTAAGTAACACATTTATTTAATGAAAAATAAATTTGAGAATTAAGCTTTTTCAAATACTAATAACATATTATTTGAAAGAAAGAAAACATTCCAACATAAAATCACTAAATTTAATTTATGATAATAACATAATTTCATAAATAAGCATGTCGTACTAATTGCAAACATTACATCAGTAAGTTAAAAAAATATGATGTATAAATAATAGAAGAATTAATCAATTTCAAAGTAAGTAAGAGGAAAAACAACATATATAAAAAATATTGGATGTATATCCAAGTACCAATAAAATACAATACATGATTTATAAATCTTATTATCACACACTATTATAGAAAAAAAAAACAATGTGAAAAATAAATTTTCACTGGAATAAACGAAAAAAAAAACAAAAATAAATAGTCGATTAATCAGAAAAACAACTGATTAAATGTTCGAAACCGCAAACAGGCGTCCGTTAACAATATGCGTAACGGTGTGGCCACCGTTTCCTTTCAAACGGCCGTTAACAATGTTTTTTACAACACTGATACAAAGTATACACCATGGCATAGGCTGAGTAGTTTCCTTCTTGCATCTTTATATGGAATAGAACTAGGGTGTTCCTAAGTTCACCAAGCTCTTTTGTAAACTCAACTCTAAAATTTATAGATTAACTTTAAATGACGATTCCAATTAAACTGTTGTGATAATTGGATTCGGTTGCAAAAAAAAAAAAAAAATTGATGGCAACTTGCCACCTTACTATTAAAAAAAAAAAATTCAGAATCATTATTCAGGTCTCGGATTACAGCATCTTTTAAATATTTATTTCCAGACCGTGGGAGAATGTTTTTTTTTTTTTTTTTTTTAAACAAGTACTCCATCAATTCTGATGTCTATTTAATTTTAAAAATTTTGAATGCAACAAAACCAGACTTTGAAAATCTGTGCACGGCCTCAAAATTCAAAGTGGGTACACGACTGAAATGATTGTGATCGGACGGACTTTCATAGTTTGACTAGAAAATCGGAACCGGATGACCTGTTTATTTCTATCCTAAAGTCACTGTCGTATGGGCTGGAGTGGATTTTAACATTTAAATATTGAATATAATTTTGTTTTGAGTCCACTCTGAATCCACCTAGTAGTGAATTTAGGAGCAGAAATTTCCTGTCCACAGGAAAGCAGGAGATTTGGGACTAATTTTGAAACTTTTCATCCCCAAACAATGAGGTCTTCCTCCCAGAATCAGCAAGAAATTTAGTTGAATCTGCCTCATAAAAGAGGTACTTCAATATTCTAATTGATATTATAATTCTTCAAGAATATGTTTAATATTATGTTAATTTTTGCTACGCCATTATCTTTTATTGGAATTAATAAATAAAAATTGGATAAAAGTATTGGCATGACAATCCATTAGAATAATTAAATTCAACTACAAATCTAAGAAATTCAACAAAGCTGGGGATCTAGCATGTCAGGAGGAGCAGTTGCATAAATTGCCACAAAGCTGAGTTTCTGTAAAATTTACTTGAAATGAAATCTAAATTTGTTAGGCTGTGTATGTTGTGAAGTGTGTACTGTGATGTATTACAATTTGTTTTGTGGGCTATAGTGGGCTAACAAAGGTACTGGTACGAGGGTTTGGTCTCTGGCACTGGTACAAAATTGGTTTGCTGGTGACGAGCACTGAATGAGCCAACTAGGGCATGGTGATTTAGGTAGAATAAGGTGTTTCTTTCCTTATTTTTGGTGGTTGTTTGCAGTTGTTTCTGTTATAATAGAAATATATACTGTCAGAAGCTACTTTTAAGGAAGGAGGAGAGAACATTCAGCACAGAAATTATAATGGCTGTTTTGGCAATATGCATGGGAATAGTATCTAACAACCTTCAAATAGTACAAGTATATCTTGACTCAATGTCAAAACTCCAAAGAAAAGGTATACTGGATGATTCAGCATGTCAAACCCTAAAGAGAGAGAACTTTGACAACACGACGAGAGAATTTCTGTTCACCATTCCGGTTTGAAAATGTTATAGATCTTTATTGGTTTCTGATCAACGACGGAATGATGTTTAAATTGCACTGTATTTGATAAAAAAAATCCTATTCAAATGATAAAACATTAACTCATAATTTGCTTTTGGATTTTGATGGCAGAATATACCCTTTCCCTCAAATGAAACTGAAATAAGGTACTTCTAGTAGGAAAATAGCCCATTTGAATTTGGTGACATGACTGTTTTCGGGGAAGAAAACCTTTTTGTTTTTGCCGAAAAAGAAACACATTATTCTTCATTGTCATTGGTGTAGAATAAAACATCAACCTTATTCTATTAACAAGTCTATTTAAGGTTCATTTCATGGAAGTTTCAGCAAGAGCTAATTAACAATAATATGAAATGCACCTCCAAAAATTCTTTACTGTACTACTCCAGTGCAAAGTCATTTAACTGTATCAGCACTTCATTCCTCTGTAATCACAGAAACAGATTAATATTAAAAAAACATAGAGAATCAGAAACATACCTCTTCAAATAGACAACAAAGGTAAAACAAAAAATGAATTATACCATGACAAAAGCTGATGTTCTTGGGTCATTGTACCGAGCAAGCAAACACCCTTTCTCAGGCTTCAATCCATCTTTAAGAAGTGCTGATCGTAAATCCTTTTCTTTACCTTTTACCACCTCTTCGGTGGGTTTTCCACTGAACTTCTTAGCAGCTGTGATGCCGCCTTCCATCTTTCTTATATTAACCTCTTCTCCATTTGGAGCAGGCAAACTGATAATAAGAAAAGAAAAAAAAAACAATTCCTAAGCTAAGCAATATGGCTGGTTTGATGTAGCCCTACAAAACCTTCAAATTTACACACACACCTAAAAATAGGATAAGGCGTACACCTGAAAAAATATGAGATAGACCATAGATGCCCCTACAAGACATACGCTTCACTCAGTAATTTCTCAGTTACGATACCCAAACTGCCCATTTTTCTTTGCTGTTTTCTCAAAATAAATATTTTATAAAAGGAAAGGCATAGTTTGGTTAGTTATTGAAGTCATTGAGGGAGAAAATGGGGCAGTGTATATATTCTGTTGGTTAAATTAAACATTATCATTTTGCAAGGTTACTATATAAGTATATATGGTTTATAGACATTTCAAGGGGGGACACATTCATAACGGAGCATGCAAGATTTTCCCAAAACAGTATCTTAAAAAAGTATCGAAACTTTGATGATTGTGGCATGTGCAAAAATTTTGAACTTTATTTTCAGGTGCCGCTTAGCAACCATCTATTCTAGCACTACAAGGGACCGTGCTACAAGAGTGGTAGTTAGAAGAGTATGGTGGACAGCCGGTATTCTGTTATTAACTCATATTATTCTAATAGAAAAAAAATAGTATGGCTATGAATGTCTTCACGAACTCATCTATTTACTTTCTAAAAAAAAAAACCCATCTTACTAACTCCAATTGTCTGTATTTTTATATTGAAAAATCAAGTATTAACTAAAACAATAAAATTTATAAAAAAAACTAAAAACAATACCAATTAGAATTGTCCAAAAGTGTATGGAGAGGAATTGCTACATTTTTAACTAAAGGAGAAACTGCAACATTGTCATATAAGAATGTACCTGCTCAAATCCTTGTCAGAAGGTAAAACAATTTTTATAGAAACATCTGACAGATTGTCATCTGATGCCTGAGTGAACACTGGAGTAGTCATACGTATCTTTTCAGATGAAGAGTTATTACCAAATATGTACCTAGAATGTTAAAAAAAATGTTGATTTAAAAAAATCACCGGTGCCTCATCAATCCACAACATACCTTATATCCTATTGCAACAAAAGAAGTATCTCATAAACCCATTGACAAGGCAGCATATATTATCCGGCTCTCCATTTTCTCAAAAGATGATTATAGCACCATAAATAATTTAATATCACAGGAAGTGTGAATTAGTCTTTGATCTGGTGACAAAAGGCAATGCTCTGGTCGTATGTTCAAAACTGGGATGGATGATCCCTTGTGGATATTAGACAGATGGATGGCTGGACTCCCAATCTCTTCTCAAGAAAATATCATGGGAACTTTGAAATTTTTCAAGCAAATAGAAGTAAGGTGTGCGAATAATTTATGTATCAAATGGAAAGAACAATCACTGTGGTTTGCCAGTTTTTGTGATAAAAAGGAAAGTGGCAGTATGCAGGCTATTTCTCATCTTTTAATGGGATGAAATGTTCAGACTTTGGTTGGCCAAAGCCCTTACCAATATGATAAAATCAGGAAAATAACATGTGAAAGGTTGTATAAGCAAATTTATCTAACCCGGTAATATTGTTAAATCCCGAGGAGCCTGAAAGTTTGTCTCCTTTTGATTCAACTACCAAATAAGGGGCATATTTTCTCACCTATATGTTATACAAGTCACACGATAACAAATTATTACAAAGAAAGAATATAGGTGCAGTGAATGTTCCATATGTAAGCTTCAAAGAGAAACTCAATGTCAGTCCTTTTTATAGTGATTCTGGGTAGGTCAAAATTTTCTATTCTTTAATTCAACAAGAGGATTAATTGAAATACATATAAATAATTCATTTTGGGCTGACCTCGTAATTTGCAGTTCTCTTTAGTATCTGATACTTTGGTGTGTCCAAGTCAGGGGTCTTGTAAATTCTCAGCTATAAATAATAAAACAAAAAGGCCCAATAAGTTCCATTTGTAAAGTTCCAAGCATGTTTGTGGAAACCTTGTAGCATCAACATACCGATATATTCATATCATACTTGAGCAAGAGAAAATCAGGCTATTTATCCAGTACTGTTCCAAGCTGGTTCAGTTTCAAGATCTGGGATTACATTTGTTCGGTTAACTACAATAGAATCAACAGTACCTGCTTTAGAACATCCACCAAGCCTTCAGAAGAGAAATACTCATTGTTGTCTATCGAATCCCAAATATCCTAACAACAGTTAAAAGAACAAATTTTCAATAATGTAAAAAGAAGATTGATTCTGAAATTATTACCAGATTCATTAGATAATTTGGTTTGTGCATACTGCATAGAGATGTCCAAGATCATCCAAACCAGCAATCATGCATGACTGGTACGTGTATAAAGCAGCAGTTATCAGGACTTGACTGCTGTGTGTATCAGACCCCCCCTTGTACTGATTTTAATTAATTAAAAAGAAGTGCAAGAAGCTTAAAGTAATCCTCCTAATCATTAAGACCTGATAAATTAAAAACTAAAATTGACCTCCATTTAACCAAATTCATCCTCCCCACAAAATTCTGAATAATAAAAATAGCACAGGGAGGTTGATGCAGGGAAAAACCTTCAATAGTGCAGTTAAGCATTGATTAGTCTTTAATTAACCCAATACACCCTTAACTCAATCCCATTTATCCGTAATGTCCTTTTTCTTATTAAAAGGCCAACAAAGAAAGTAAAGAGAAAACTCTCTGAGCATCTTACTTATTTTTCCACCATTCTGATAACATGTTAACAAAAAGACTCATGTGATAACATTTGTAACCATCTTTGCTTAACATTTAGCATATGGATAAGAAGGTTTCCAGGTCTGCAGATTAATGACAATTAATTTTCACCTAAACTTAACTCATCTGAAAGGTAGATTTATGGTCCCTGTGTGTGGGTGGGTGTAGGGCGTGTGCTGGGGGAGTGGGATGGAAACATATGATGCAAAAAAGGGTGTGGAAAATCCTCGGCAAAATTCCTAGATTGTGATGGTATGTTCCATAAAAGATCACATTGCAGAATTTGCAGTTAGTTAAAAGCCTACTGCAGCAAGACAGACTTAATAAAGTAACAAAGTGACTGGAACTTCATCGACTAACGATTGACACTGAAAAATTAAAGAATGTGGTGAACCAATACCAACTAACAATCAAATTGTGATTAATCTCAATTAACCCTTTACTGTGCAATAGAGCTTGTGGCCCATTTTTGCCTAAATAAATTCAATTTAATTGTAGTTCAGCTTTATACAGGAAGGAAACGTAAAAAACAGTACAGGTATCAAAATATTCACCTAACACTTGCATTGATGACATGCTACACAATAACAATATAAAAAATACATACTAATCTGAGACTGGCATGTTAAATAAAACTAACCACGTGACTAGAAAACTTCTGAGTCTGAGGATTGATGCCCATGATAGAGATGCCGGTGAAAACTAACTCGGGCTTCCAGGGAAGTAGAACAAACTTCATTACCATTGTCCATCTTGTGGTTATCTCATGAGGCCCTGTCTAAATCAAATTCTTTTAATTGTACCTCATCTACAATTAATTGAATTATCTCAAAAACTTGAGTCAACTTCTCACAAAGGGAGCAGACAAAAGGTACAACCGGCTTTAAAATAAATGTGCCCAGAGCATAGATTTATATGCTATTGTAGTTTGTCTAAGAAAGGGCCCAGTAATTGATATTTGGTGTTGTGTGTAATTATTTCAAAGATGATAACATCATTTATTGCACAAGCTTTTTACAAAAAAAAAATTATTAACATTAGGTGTTATATGCACCGGGCATTAGTTGCACAATGAGCGTTGATTGTTATTAACAAATGGCTAGCATATTTGGTGTAGGTTGCCAAAAGCCCAACAAATCAACTTTCCCACACAAGCATTAATGCAAACACCTTAAAGGCATCAAATTACAACCTGTTTTACACTGTGGAGCTGGAAATCAGGCTCAAATAGCACCTTCAACAACTTGATATTAAACAAATACCCATCAATAGTATCATGCTTTGTTATAGGGTCACGAAACCGGACCCGCTCATCATACATGGAGCGGTCGATCCCTTGTTCATCAAACAAATGTGGTAAGTCGTCGTACAAGAACTGCACCAGTTGTTTGACATCCACCGATTCTGTCGGGCTTTGTTGTTGTACCAGGCTCTTTCGGAGCACTGGACTTTGTTTATGGTACGAGTGGGGAATGCGAAGGAGAGTTGTACCAGTTGGAGCGCACCGTACAGGTTGTCGCTGTATGCCTGCTGGTATCAGCCGAGATAGGTGGCTGGATACTGTTACAGCCATTTGATTCACCTGAAAATTAATTGATGGCATTTTCAGGTTAAACCCTTGATAAATGTATATAATATATACTCAACTCCTGCATGGCAGCACAGCTATTTTTTTTTTTTTTTTCATTTAACAGCCCATAGGCATCTTACAGATACTCAGGATACAACAATCCTTTCTAACAAGCTCTTTCCTATATCAAATTACAGAAGCATAGCAGCTTAACCAGCAAAACAGGGGAATGTATGGCAGCAGAACAGCTATTGGCCATAACTAAGTATGTAACGAAAGAAATTGTGAGAAATATGTACCGCATGACCTGCTAATTGACCCTTGGATTTCACCTAATCCTTCTTTTTCTGTAAAATTGAAAGAAACTAAAGAGGGTAATTGGGTAAAGAATAAGAATTGGTTTTGAACTTCTCTATATAATTACTGTAAGAGAAAAATGTAATGCTTTGTTAGGGATAGATGCAATTCTCTATCGTTATTTTTTTTTTTTCCTGGCCAGTGATATGCAATCGTGGCAGCGTAGTCGCCAGTTGTTCGCGGAAATGAAGAATTCAGATTAATTCAATTTTTGAGTTTTAGATCGGGACAGTTCAATTCGAATTCGTGATAATATATCTGGAGGTGGAGCGCATATTACGAGGGACATATTCGAATCCCGAAGCGATTCCGAGCGATGGATTTGAATCGGACAGTCTTGATCCAAAATCCAAAAAATAGAGTTACTTTAGGGGATCCGGACCCAGAAAGAATTCAGATCAAGTGAAGTAACTCAATTTTTTAGTTTTCGATTGGGACCGTCCGAGTCGAATCTGCGACAATCTATCTGAAAGTGGAGAGCACACATCAGATTCGAATCCCGAGATGATCCCGAGCGATGGAGGAAAAAACTTGATGTTGAAAAAAATTGATTTGAATTCCGAAATGATCCCATGACAGATTTGAATTCAGAAATAGAGCGTACACATACCGGTGTAGGAAATAACTTATGTTGAAAAAAATAATTGCTGCCATAATGAATGAGAGTAGTAACAAATAAAATTATATCGTAAGCATGGAAGTCAGAATATTTAATTTTTAATGTCTACAAAAAAATATTATCTGAATTTTTGACATTCGCCATCTTCCATACAAAAAACTAATACTTTTGACATAATAAGCATCATGTTTGTGCAAATAATTGTTGCTAACAACCCATCATTTCACTATTTCAATTATTATTTTGTCAAACAACATTTTTAACTTTTCTAAATAGAACAAGCATAGCACGTGATACGGATATAGATACGGATCAGATCATATATTTACTAAAAAATAAATATTGTTAAAAAAAATACTAAAATTCATAATGTTATCTAACAATAACAGTGAATAAGATATTTTTTTATAATATATATTAAATTATATAGTATACATGTACTATTTGGATTTGTGATTTGAATATGGATATGGATATGTCCATATCTAATTTTTCGAATACGAATCGAATATTATCCGTTACATTTTTACCCTAGCCCTTATGCACAAGATAAGTAAGAGGTACAGCCGTTAGGGGTGTAAACGGAGCGGATTCGGAGCGGATAATGCTAATACTATATCCGCATCCGTTTTTCAACAAGCGGATACGGATACGGATACGGATACGGATACGGATACAGATACGGATACGGATAGTAAACGGATATCAAAATTGAAAACCATATCCGTCTTAAACGGATACGAATATGGAATGGATAATCCATGGATACGGATTCGAATATGAATATGGAGCGGATAATTGTCGGATATTGAGTAATTCTACTAAATTTCATAATTTTAAATTACATAATTTGATTATCTAAATTGACAAAAATTTAATAGTCTTTTTAAGTTTGTACAGTGATGATTATGCATGACTAATTGGTTCAAAGAACCAATCCATTATCCTAACAGATTATATGATTTTTCTACCAAGATTCTTGGACTTAAACGAATATGTATGTTTTTTGGAAATTTCGCAAGGGTGAAATGAATTGAAAGCTGCTGAAAGATTAAATTTCGGATCCGGATATATACGGATATCCGCTCCGTTTATATCCTCACGGAATTATCCGTATCCGTATCCGCATTATTTTTCCATATAATAAAATTATCCGTATCTGTATTTGCAAGTATCTGTATCCGTTTAATCCGGACACGGATAATAAGCGGATTCGGAGCGGATTATCCACGGATAATCCGTATCGGTTTGCACCTCTAACAGCCGTGCAAGGACCGAGCATTTTTTTTTTTTCTTTTGGTGATTACATGGCCCGTTGGCTTTTAAAAAAAATGGCCCGTTGGGCGGAGCAGCTAGCGTGAGCTGTTTTGGGCTTTTGGTGGGCTTCCAATATTTATAATCCTCTTCGGCCAGCGTACGTGTTGCAGCGTGTCCTCTGTACGTGTCCCCGTCTACCGTATCTGATTCATATTCTGGTGATTGGTGAATTACTCAATTGTTTTCAGGTGATTAGTTGTAAGATTTCGTAAAAAGAAAATAACGAAACCAAACCGGAACCGGTACAGAAGTCAGCATTGCAACTCCAAGATGGAATCTCAAGTTTTCAATCTCTTTTTTCCAATTGCATATTCCCTCACTTTACTGCCAAAAGAAGGAAAGAAATAAAACACGCATGACTCATGTGTCCGCATTAAATGCTTTTTTTTTCCTGTCTCAAAAACGTACAAAACAATAAATTATACCAAAATTTTTATTTTTCCTTAGAAAATTCAAGAGTAGTTATATCTAGAGCTGCAAAAAATTCGTAGTTGGTGATTTAATTCGAGTTTGATTCGAAAAAAAATTCGTAAAGTTCAATTTGAAATTGAGTTCGTTCGAAATTAATTCAAACCAAACTCAAACTGAACCTGATTCATTCTAAATAGGTTCGCGAATTATTCTAGTTTGAATCTCAATATAATGTGAACTATTGATTTCCGCTAATGACTTAAAAGTTAAAACATAAAGCCACACAGTCATAAGTCATAATTCGTAATTATCGCTCTCAATTTTAAAACCTTAGCTGACTTTTACCTCTCGCTCTCGGCGACTACGATCATTCTTTAAAAAAATTTTAAAAAATTCAAAATTGAGTTGGTAAAATTTGATTAGAAAATTCAAGAGTAGTTATACTTATATCCGCGACCAGCTTATTTATTTTTCCTTAAAATCCCTATTGCTATTTAATAGGAAAATTGACCTCAAATTTCTGGTGGTGACCAACAAGCGCTCTACTAATTACATGTATTTATAATTTATATCGGATTAGAAAACGACATTGCCCCAGCCTGTACTTCAATTCCAGAAAGGCACAAAAGTCTACCAATTTTGAACAAACGAATGCACATTCAGTTCCCAAACAGCAAAACATTCTTGTTACAAAGAAGAAAATGTTATGAAACAACTTAAGTTTAATTCTAATTCTAAAACCCAGATAAAAAAAAATATACATATATTTAACTGATTCCTCCACAGTAGTCTTATTTATTTACTACTACTCGCCGGAGACAGGCACTGTGGCCACCCCAATTTCCTCCGCCTTGACGGTTTTTGTTATACCGCATCCGTACCGGTTCACACGCTCATCGATCCATTCCCTCATATCTGCTAAAACCTTCTTGCTGTTCTCCTCGGATTCGCCTTGTATCAGCGAGTGGTAGAAACCGTCGTACAGAATCAAGCTCTTATCTTTACTCTTCGCATTTTCGTACAACATTTTCGACCCCTCCGGTGCTGTGATTCCATCGGCTGTACCGTGCACAGCCAAGAATGGCACGGTAACGGTCGTGAAGCTGGTTTGCAAATAATCAGTAACACGCACAATTTCCCGCATTGTACCGACACGGGGAGGGCCGATGTACCGTCTTGGATTGGCAAGCATGATGCGGAGCTTCTCGGGGTCACGGATTGAATTCCTAACCATCTTCTTGTCGGGCATCGCTTGCCACGTTTCGGCAATTCCCAACAGCAAACCGAACACAAACAGTCTCACTTTAGACGGCTTCATGTCTTCCGGAATGATGAAAAGCGGGGCCGAGAGAATCACACCCGTCCACACATCGGGCGGGGACCGCAAGTACATCATCATAGTCGCAGCACCACCCATTGACTCACCGAACAAAAAGGCCGGCAAATCAGCATACACCGGGTCTTTGCGCACCGAGAGGAAGAAAGACAATGAAGCACCAGCTGCGGCCTCAAAGTCGCCAATGTAACCGTTGATACCGTCGGATCTTCCGTGGCCTAGAAGGTCGGCACAATATACTGCATACCCCCACGTGGCATATGCTATGGCCGTGGTCTGAAACAACCAACCGGTGTCAGAGCCGTAACCGTGGGTCATGAAAACAACACCTTTGATCGGGACATCTTCACCTGTTTCCCGATCAATTGGGTGGAAGGATTGCGTGAAGATGCGACCGTAAGAGGATTGGAAGAAAGATTCATGGTGTTTTATGCCTTGAGAAGCGTAGAACTCGGCCTCCGGTTGATTGCCCCAGAAAAAACGAGGTGATGAAGGTATAGGCGAGACCATTTTTCAAACAATGGAAACTTAAATTGCAATCAAGGAGTTGAGAAACAATGGCGTGTTAGAGGCTTGAGAATTAGGTGGTGAGTCTGATTGCTTGTGTAAGAGGCGAGTGAGGAAAGGATGGAGGGCTTTTTGTTTATAAAGAAATGGCAAGAAGTTCAGTGCTTCTGAAGAGAAAAAAAAGGCAGGTTTTAATATATATTTTCTTTTTTTTTGGGGAAAGCCTATTGGCGGAAAGAAAGAAAGTGGGTATGCATGATCAGAATATTGCTGAACAGTGTCAACGGGGGTAATCGGATCACGTAACTCCTGCCTAAAGTAACTGAGACATGAATCTCTGAGATAGATTTTGATATTGGATATAGTTTTGCTTAGTATTTATTTTGAATTCATGTGTCAGTAAGTTTAGTGGTAAGAATTTTTTGTCCACAGGAGATTTGATTTCGTTAATGGATTCATGAGATAGATTTTGATATTGGATATAGTTTTGCTTTGTATTTATTTTGAATTCATGTGATAGTAAGTTTAGGAGTAAGAATTTTTTTGTTCACAGTAGATTTGATTCCGTTAATAGATACGATACGGATAGAATGGATGCATTTTTATATCTATACCTACTAAAAATTGATTTTATCTATAACTTGTCCGTACTCATTAATAATTGGTCTTATTCTATCCTATCTATGTCCATTAAAATTAGCAAATAACGAAATAGTAGTGAGTGAATAACGAATAATACTAATAATCTATTCTATCAAATAAACTCAAAAATCTTAGCACCAAGTGTTTTACGAATTCTATTTTACTAAATTACAAATATTACTTCCGATTACTTACGATATTCGAAGGAGGAAGTCAAATTTTGAAGATGCTTGAAGGAGGAAGCTACATACCTACAATCACGCATTATCCAAGAGTGGTTCAAGCAGAAGGAGGAAGAGGATTGACTTAAAAAGCCAGGTTGACAACAAAGAGAAAATTAAAAAGGAAATGAGAACCAAATTGTTCTGTAAATTATTTTCATTTTCACGATTGAGGAAAAAGACAACAACGATAAAGAAGGAACAAAAATTTATTATCAGGTTCAACATGTATACAGCAATGGAAAATAAAAGAATGGAATGTATATTTATATATCTATAATTTATTTTATATAATTATCTGTTACTCAATGGATACAAAATAATTTTTATCCATACCCATACTTGTTTAACTAATGAAAAAAAAAAATCCTTATCCATACTGCCTTATCGAATACGATATGGGTAGGGTAAATGATTAAAAGATGCCATTAACACCTCTAATATTGCACCTTACCGTGTTTGTTTTAGGGAGAATTTTGTGTATACTCCACGAAAACTTTTTGAAATTAAGTAATTTTTCTTCTAAAATTCATAATATCGTATTTATTCTTTTAAATTTAAAAACTCATAAATGTATCTATTTTATTGTCTTTTCTAATAAAACTCATTAAAAATCTAGAAAGAATGCATTTTATTATTAAAAAGTTCAAAATATGTAACATGTTAGTCTTCTAATTGGTCAGTTTCTGGCTACAAATGGTTTATCTCTCTACTTTTGATCTATAAACGGTGATAAATGTTACGTTTGTGTATGCGTCACAAGGAAATGGAAAATTTGTTCTTCAAAACTAATCAATTAGAAGACTCGCATAATTTTAAACATGCTATATATTTTTTTAATTTTTTAATAACGGGTAAAACAAATACTTTATAAATTTAAAATTAGTTTTAAAAGGAAAATACAATAAAATTAATAACTTTACAAGTTTTTTAAATTTAGAAGGGTAAATATAATATTATGAATTTAGAGAGAGGAAATACGTAATTTTAAAATTTTCGAGGGTTATATGCATGAAACTCTCCTTATTTATTACAAATTGACTAAGATAATTATCATTGAAAAGGATATATAATAATTGATTAATACGGAGGCTAAGTCATATGATTTGATCAAGTCGCGCACAGAATTTGGAACTACCTTTTTTTTGGTCGTCAATGTTCCGATGTGTTAGATCTGGTGTCATATTATTACTTTTACTTCCAAAAACTTCCGACCGTTGTTAATGTATGACATGAATATTTTGCAATATTTGTATTTAACATGAATATCACTCATACTCAGAAGTGGAGCTCGACTTTGAGTATACTAAGATAACCAACTAAACATCATATATTTTAAAAAAATATTAAATCATTATCAAAATCTATATAACACGAAATAATATGATTCTTTACTACTTGATTTTATAAAAGTTGCAATAAATTATATATTTAACAAAAAACAAAACATAACATATTCATATACCAAGTAAAACTAGGGTGTTCCTAAGTTCACCAAATTTCTTTGTGAACTCAACTCTAAAATCTTTTAAATTGGTTCTAAATGACAAATTCAAACCGTTAAAATCATTCTATCTTATGAGTGATGCGTCTATATGTAAAAAATAAAAAAATTCAAATTAATTTTGTATAAAGTTAAGTAGTAAAAAAAGTTAAAAAAATTGAATGCGTTAAAATTAATTTATATGAGAACTAGCCTTTGGTCTAGTGGCTAAGGCACATGGTCTCTCTATGTGAGAGGTCATGGGTTTGAAACTCAGATGGAAAAAATAATTTGTTGTAATAACAAGGGTATTAAATAGTTAGATGGCTTGACCTCCAACCTTCACTAAAAAAAAAAAAATTTATAAACCTTCTAATTTTGACAGCTTGACTTTACACTAAATTAATTCAAAAGTTTGAAATTTTTGCATATAGACGCATCACTTGTAAGGAAGAATGATTTCAACAGTTTGGATTCATCGTTTGAAGCCAATTTGATATATTTTAGAGTTGAGTTCACAAAGAAACTTGGTTAACTTAGAAACACCATAGTTTTACTCTTCGTATACCTTCCTTATTTTTAAATTTTTCTATAGTTTGCTATTTTTTGCTTTTTAATCCATGGCCTTCCTTTTTTTTTTTCTTTGCTTCTAAATTTCTAAATTGAAAAAGTTATTAGAAAAGAAGTTTTATCAAATTTAGATGCACGGTTATTAGAAAGCAAAAAAAAATATATTTTTTTTTATTTAGAATGAATGGTTAGAGAATCTGTGGCTTCCTTATTTTAATTTTTAAATTTTCAATTGTGAAAGAAAAGGAAGTTTTTCTGCTTTTTTTCTCTCTTATTTTAAATTTATAAGTTTCGTCTTTTAAAAAAAAGACCTAGCCTAAGGATATATTTAAAAAAAAAATCTAACCGTGCATTCTAAATATTAACAACTTTTATACTTTTTGGGTAATTGTGCATTCTAAATTTCAGTAATTTTTTTTTTTTTTTGCCTTTCGGTATTTAACAACTTTCCAAGTCAGTTGCTCACGTGATATAATAAGTTGGAAAACTAAGGCACAAATGGAATATGTTCCGGTATTTTTTTCTCTAACCAAAAAATTAAATAATATAATATTAATAACCAAATTTTAAAATTTATTTTATCCATAACCAGACCGCCCAAACGTGGGGCGGTCCACTGTGCAGACCAAAACGCCCCCCCCGTGGGGGCGGTCCCGAATAATTTTTTTTTTTTTTGTATTTTGTGTATAAAATGATTATTTTCTCTCTCAGAGTCACAATAATTCACTCACTCTTCTTCCAAACTGACTTCTGCTCTCAAACAGTGCTGCGAGGCGATTTTTTAGGCGATTCTGAGGCAATTGTGATCAACAGTGCGCTCAACAGTGACCGAAGTTTTTTTAATTTTTTTTTAAATGTTAAAAATTTCATAAATAAACAAAATAACTAATATTGAACGACAAATTTCTTTTCTAATGTCAGAAAAAACTCAAAAATGTTCATTGCATTGTACTTGGGTGGAAAAATCACGAAAGGAGAGTTCGGATACCAATACTCGAAAGATGCGACTTACGGCTTCCAGGTGAATGCCAATACTTCAATTTATGAAGTAAAGGAAATAATAATGCAACAAACCGGTTGGGACCGTGTCCAATTTACCGTACAAATCAGTACCCGAATTAACAATCAACCCTCCGGTGCCAAACCTTACTATATAAAATATCCTATAAAAGAGCAGGATATATGGAAAGCTATGTACGGATTTTTTGAGTCCAATTTAATCCCGGTAATGGACCTATTTTGCAAAAAAATTTCGATTCAACCAGTTGGTGTCCCGAGAGAACCTTCTACCCAGAACAACCTGGATACTGGGGCTGGACCTTCTACCCAAAACAACCTGGATTATGATCACAACCAGGATTATGATCACAACCAGGATGTGAACTCACCCCTTCGTGAGCCTATGAGACGAGATAGGTATTTGCAAGTACCTGAGTATAGTGTTGCACCCCGGGCTGAAACTAGAAGACGGTCATGTGTTGGTCGGGTTGGATACCAATCAGTACCTGATCCATTACCTAACTACAGCCCCCCTCTGAACCTAGAAGACAGTCCACAGTCGATCGAAATGATAGAGGCATTGATTTTGATGTTATTGATGAGATACCGACAAAGGAAATTGATACTAGTGATGATTGGGATGGGGATTGGGGTTCAGGCAGATTATCAGAGGGCGACGATAAGGAGATTATGCCTCCTCCAATTGAAGACAGATTTCCGATCAGGGGACGAGGAGACAAGCACCCGGTAAGGACATTCAATGACACTACTTCTTTTGAAGAAGCAGACATTTCTTTTTTTGGGAGACGTGTTGTATACAACGAAGAGATTAGCCCGGGCCAGCTTTACACCAACATAGAAGAACTGTCGACCAAAGTTAAGCAGTTCCATTTGAAGGGTAATTGGGAGTTTACAGTGGCCAGGCGGGAGAGGAACCGGTATGTTGTAATTTGCAAGGATACAAAGTGCAAATGGAAAATGTCTGCCGCGCCTAAAGGCAAGGGAGAGGCATGGATAATTAAGAAGGTCGAAGGACCACACACTTGCAAGAGTGCGTCAAGAAGATCAGATCATAGTGCGCTGACGGCAGCACTTATTGCCGATGTAATTATGACAGACATTAAGGAGGACCCTGCGATGAGCATTAAGGAGGTCGCTCGTGTGGTGAGACGAGTCTATGAACATGTAGTCCCACATTACAATAGGTTGTGGAGGGGTCGGGAACTTGCAGTATGCAGATGCTTCGGAACCTGGAAGGGGTCGTACAATCTCCTCGCACCATTGCTGATGGCTATAACAAGTACAAATCAGGGAACCGGAGTTCGAGCAAAGTGGCATGTACCAACCGATACACCCGGTGAGGTACAATTCAAGGGCATAGCATGGGCTTTCGGTCCATGTATTGAAGCATTTCAATATGTTAGACCTGTGATCAGCATCGATGCATGCTTCATGTCCGGCCGGTATAGTGAGGCTCTGCTTATAGCATGTGCATATGATGCTGAAAACCAGCTGTTACCCATAGCTTTTGCCATTGTTCAACAGGAGGATGGTCCAAATTGGGGTTTTTTCATGTCATTTCTGAGAAGAGAGGTGATAGGGAACAGGTTCGTCTGCGTGATATCAGACCAGCACAAGGGCATCAAGCATGTATTTGATAGCCTCAACTATGGGTGGAACACGAATACGGGAGAGTCTGTGCACAGGTACTGCGTGCAACACATTTCAGAGAACCTGTGCAAAAATACCGGCGGCGGAGAATGGGTTGCTAACAGGTTCAAAATTGGCGGTAAGAGGAAAAAACCACGACGAATGGAAGAGATGTTCAGAGATTTTGCCAGAGTATGTATGCATTATTATTATTATTTTTTTACATTTGCACGACTTGTATCACTGAGGTATATTTCTATTTTTTGTAGACATTTCCAGAGGCAAATGCCTACTTAGCGAAGGCGGGCAAGAGACGTCTGCGCGATCCGATGGAGCCGTCAGCATATGAGAAGATATTTCAATCATGTGATGGAGGTTGGAGATGGGGAATTATGACCACTGATGGGTCAGAGTCGTTAAACAATGTCTTCAAACAGAGCCGTATGTTACCCGTGGTTTCACTAGTGGAGGATACATTTTACAAGTTAAATGCTTGGTTTGTTGAGAGGCATGCTAAAGCCACTGTATTAGCGAGTAGGGACCAACTGTTCTCAGATAGAGTAGAGGAGAAATTAAGAAAACACAGAGAAAAAGATTCTGTCATGCACGTTGTAGCATATGGCAGCACAGGTACGGAATATGAAGTGCAGGTTCCAAGTGAGATCATTCCACCGGTGGTGGGACAAAGTGGCATTATACAAATTCATGAACGCGCATGCAAGTACAGAGTCGTTTTAGGCGCGAACAATCAAGTAACGTGCGAGTGCCAAGGCCCCCAGTTAGTTCGCATTCCGTGTTCTCATGTTATGGCGGTTTGTCGAAAACGGAATTTCCTTGAAGACGTCTTTGTTGACAACTATTACCGTACTGATTGCCTTCTGAACACCTGGGGAGCATCATTTCACAGCTACCCCAACCAGTACCAGTGGCCATACTACCTTGGACCTACGGTGGTTCCTGATAAGAAATGGATCAGGAAGGGGAGGAGGAAACACAAGCGGCGCGTAATGGAAATGGACAGGATGCAAGGTCGGCGAGTGGGACATGAGGCTCACCGTTCAACTACGACGAGGGCGATTAGAGGTATGTAGATGATCGTACACAACTTAAAAATGATTTGAAATTAAATTTAAATATTGATACTTAATGTTCAATGAAATGCATTGCAGAGGCAATAAACGAAGCCAACGAAAGAGAGAATGCTAGAGTGGTTGCCGATGCGAGACCTTCTGGAAGCAGGCGACCCAGTCAGGGAAGCCACTCAGGGAGTAGTCAGGGCTCTACAACTGCTAGTGTCGCGCCGTCATCCACTTCCAGAACCCTAAGAAGTAGACTTGGTCTGTTCGGACGCAGGAAGAGTTAATTCAATAAATATTGTATTTATATTTGTAAGTTATTTAATTAACTTATGTTGTGAACCATTTTCCTTAGAAATTGCGGACTTGGGCATATATTGTTATGTATCCATCATCGCATTAAAATTATTTCTGAGTTTTCGAAGCACCGCTCGCTCAGTTCAGTCCGGAGAAAATTATTTCTGAGAAGTCAATTATGCATGAAAATCATTTTGCCGACGGCCTAGATTAGTCAAGTTACCCATTTATTTCATATCTATAATTTCAAACAAAATACATTCATTATTTAGATTGAAAATTCAAATCCTAAAAAAAAAAAAAAAAAAATTAACTCAGACCGCCCCACGGGGGCGGTTTGGTCTGCACACAGTGGACCGCCCCACGTTTGGGCGGTCTGGTTATGGATAAAATAAATTTTAAAATTTGGTTATTAATATTATATTATTTAATTTTTTGGTTATGGAAAAAAATGCCGGGAATATGTTACTTTGTATTATGGTTGGCTAGTACATATAAAATATCTAAAATTTCTGTGTACAGTGAACACTATTAAAAAAAAAAAAAAAAAAAAACCTTGAGAATTACTTAGCTGCCTCTGACTTGCACTACTTTCCGTCTCTGCTCATACCTAGAACCAACATAAAACATAAAAAATGACTAGTCCATTCATGCATTAGTTGGCAATTAATGGATGTTTAATTGTCTGGGAATCTTTTTTATATATTTTTCAACTTCTAATAATGGCATTGTTAGGTTGTCACATGGCCGATGCTGACTAACTGAAAAGGTTAACCTTGGATGGTGGGAATTCACATCCTCTCCATTACCTGAAAAGATAAATTGTTTACAATTATTATTGAATCCGAATCGTAATTTATAACTTGGCATGAATCTCAAAGTCTAATAATATTTTTCCTGAATTGGTTCGAATTCTAAACCGGCTTTGATTTAATCTCAAACTGTTCTTTTTAACTAGACATGAATCTCAAAGTCCAATAATACTACCCTGAGCTAATTTAAATTTCAAACCGACTGAGATTTAATCTCAAACTGTAAAGTGAGGGAGATAAGACAACTATATAGCTTTAAGATCACAATTAAATTCGTACAAATCTTGATGGAGATAAAACAACTAATCAATATCATGCTTTAAAATCTACATCTAAATTCGTACTTATAGCTTTAAAACCACAAATCAAATTCGTACAAATCTTGATGGAGATAAGACAACTATAATGAATATCATGCTCATCGTGGCACCACCAAATTCGTTGTAAAAAGATGCACAGCTCATTAAAAATATGCACCGAGAAATTCATTTTGGTTCAGTACGATTTTCAATCTGATGATGTCGGTTGTAGGCGACGATCTAATGATTGACCAGAGTCTAAAGGGGCTGCAAAACGGATAAACAAAGAAATAATTGACCAATTAATAATTTCAAAGAAAAGATATATATTATGTTGAGAAACGCGTCTGTGTTGGATGATAATTAGCAACTAAACATTCCAACCTGCCTCCTCATGTTGTATGAGTATTGAGTCATGCATTATTATCGACTTGTCTTTACAGAGCAATACGGCTAATACTGATAATACTTAATTAACAGAGATAGGAGTAGGTCCGATGGGCATCGGACCTTCTTTTCGGTTCAATTAGCTTTATTACTGTACGATTAGCATTAAGATCTGTGCACACAGAAATTGAAACAGACTTGCACGAATTTCAATTAGTTCGCACAAATCTTAATGCAATCCAATGGTCACTAGGTTCGATGGGCATCGGACCTGCTCTGAATTCTAATTAACAATATAAATGCTAATGGATCCGGAGGGGATATATAGGATTTTCATACTCATTTAAAATTAATTTTATTTATGCTTATTATATATTAAATTATTCATATTCTATTTTTATCCCGGATAACGAAACGAATAATGGCAATGATCAAATAAATTAATCCAAAAAATATAATGCGTGTGTCTCTCTCTCTATATATAAACACATTCTCAATATCACAACATATATTTATAACTTTTTATTCCATTTATAATTTTATCTTTTTCTTAAGATATAAATTATTAATTATAAACATTGATTCTATGATGAAGTCTTTTTGAGTTATTCGTCGCGCAAGTATTCATAACTCGTCTTGCAAATATTCTTACATCGTTGTATAAGTATTCGTAAATCGAGGTATGGATATGTTAGGTATAAATATTGGTAATATTTGATATAATATGTTAGGTACAAATACTTGACACATGAACTATTCACACTTGTATGACGATATATGAATACTTACAATACTTGATATTAATACTTTCAAATATCATCTAATGTCACAAGGAAAAAAATTAATAGAATATGTTAGATATATATATTTGATACATAAACAATTCACACTTGCATGACGAAATTTGAATACTTGCAATACTTAATATTAATACTTTCAAACATCATCTAATGCCACAAGGAATTGCAATACTTGTTATTAATACTTGATATTAATACTTTTTGAAATACTTGGTATCTTAGGTATGAATACTTGCGCGACAAACAGTCCGAAAGTATGTCGTTATGGATCTCTTTTGAAAGAGAAAATTACGTAAATGACGTTCGTGATTTTAGATTCGTAAATTTCCTTACAGATCGTCAGAAATATTGGCAAGATTGAAAGGAAAAAAAATCACCTCTAAAAAGTGTAAAAGATGGGTGTGTGATGTATAGTTTTTTTTTGTCGAAATAGTTGGTATCTTATGTATGAATACTTAATATATTATATATTAACACTTGCGTGCAGAGATATCCATATTAACACTTAATTAATGATTCCTCACTTAATCAGCGGTCTCCTACTTAATTAATAACTGAGGGATGAATGGAAAAAAATAAAGTGGAGATGGTTAGTCGGTGCCTAGAAAATATTAATTGTATTGAATATAGTAATAAAATTAAATGAATTAATTATTATAATTAGACTTGATAAGTTAACATTTTAGAAAGAACCATTAATTAAAAGTACAATCGATGAGAAGATGAATGCACTTTTTTTTTTTTTTTTTTTTTAAACTTGGTAGTTGCTACCAAGGCTATATTATAAGATGTGATTAGTACAACATGTCCTATCTATTCTTACAACAAGAAGAAATTAAAATATATCTCAGAATTCGAAAACAACACCTCTCATTACATCGTTATATCTTTTACCACAAAATTTTAACCAGAGCCGTGCTTCTTCAGCAGCACGATTTGCCACGATCCAATGCGGTATCTTCTTTCCTTGAAAGACAACTTCATTTCGTTGCCGCCATATCGACCATAGTACAGAGCAAAAATATGCAGCCCAAACTCTTTCATTTGTCTTTGTGTTACCTGGCAGTCCTCTATTGAATTCAAAGGAGGATCTCCAAATGGTAGTCACTGTCTCACCTATTTTTAGCAGCTTAATGAAATGGGACCAAACAGCAATTGCATTCTAACTTGGAAGAACAAATGGAGTGAATTCTCTACTGCACCCTCATCACACAAAGAGTAGTGAGAGTCACAATTCATTCCTCTTCTCTGCAGCATCTCATGTGTCGGCAAACGGTCACGTAGCAGCAAATTTGTGAACAATTTGATCTTTGAACGAACCGGCATGTGCCAGATAGAAATTAGCTTATGATCACTCCAAGTAAAATTTTCATGTAAAATTATTAAAAAAAATCAATAGCTACATCGTTACTCTGAATCGGAGAACTGCATCGTTACTAGATTAAGAAAATCACTCTATGTAGATAATATATATCTCAAATTAAAGTTTTTTTTATCCCAAATAAAATAATAACTATGTAGAGTTGTAGATAGGGGTGAAACGATATTGATAATATTCGATCCGTATTTAATATTCGATCCGTATTCGAAAACTTAAATTTGAATATCACATATATTTTAATATGCTAGTATTGTGTTATTCACCATTATAATTAGATAAATATTATGAATTTTAATATTTTAATAAATATCTGATTTGATTTGAATCTGTATATGTCTGATGTGTCTAATATCCGTTAAAATTGATAAAAAAAAAAAAAATGATAAATCCGCTCCGTTTTCACTCACAGCTGTAGAGACGTTTTAAGGTACAACTAAATGAATATTTTATGGGTTAAGGTTTTCACTGGCCATGTTATCTCGAGAGAATAAAAATTTAAATTCATGATATTCGCCTAACACATGTGACATGTCATGTTCCAAAGAGCCAAAATAGAACATATAAAAGCCTACAGTCTAGTCTCCACAGGCGGCCGAAGATACCTTAAAAATAGATTAATTAGAAGATACTTCCGCAAACAAATCTGCTGCAATTCCAAATCTTGCTTGTTGAAATCAAACTATTTATTTGTTTTGAAATTCGTATATAAAAATTAATTGTTTTAAGATTCGTGCATTTCAAAAAAAAAATGAATGGATTGATCTAGAAAAAAAGGATCCTGCGATTTCCAAAGAATCGCAACTGATTTATTTCCGATGCTTCCGGCTTTCGAAGGAAGTGGGGAACACGTATCCTCTGCATTAACTCAAAAGAAAATCTTTTGAGTTAATAAATCTCAACCGTCTAATTTAAATAGAGTCAATCGAACTGTTTGATTTTAACACAGAGATTCTTTAATACTAGTGTCTATCTAATCTGTATGGATCTTAAAGCAGATCGGATAGTCAAAATACATTAACTCAAAAGATTCTCTTTGAGTTAATGCAGATGATACCAATTAAGGAAGTGCCGAAATTTTTATAAATATACAAAATTCAATTTTTATTTAACAATCTATACAAAAGTCTGTTGAAATTTTAAATCTGTCCAAACCGGCAACAGAATTGCCGGTTTCAGAGCAACTAACCGGCAACAGAATTGCCGGTTCCAGAAAGCTCAAACCGGCAACATAGTTGCCATTCCTAGAACCGGCAACAAAGTTGCCGGTTTTGGCCTCTAAAACCGGCAACATAATTGCCGGTTTTTTTTCGGTTTTTTTTTTTTTTTTTTACAGTTTTTTTTTTATAAATTCAAATTCTAAATAATTATAAATCCAAATTCATACCAATAAATTATAAATCCAAATTCATACCAATTGCCGGTTCCGTTTCATTAAAAAAAATGAGAAATATATTTTTTTAAAACTTTAAACGGTCATAACTTTTGCTAGGAAAGTCGGATTGACGCGTATGACGTCAATTCGGAAAGGGGAGGAGGAGACGGTCGCCACCGTCACCCTGGGGTGCACCCCGGGTATCCGACAAATCAGAATCGCCAAAAAACGTCGTTTAGTGCCTCAAAAATTAAGTTTAAGATTTTTAGTGTCTCAACTGAATTTTTTTATGTTGAAAAATATTTTTCAGCAGCGAGAAATGTATCAGTAGCAAGTGCAATTGATTTAAGAAATTTTTAATTTATATTTTATTATAACAAAAATTATCGAGTTACAACCATGTCAAATAAATTTAAATTGGTATGAATTTGGATTTATAATTATTTAGAATTTGAATTTATAAAAAAAAAACTGTAAAAAAAAAAAAAAAAAACCGAAAAAAAACCGGCAATTATGTTGCCGGTTTTAGAGGCCAAAACCGGCAACTTTGTTGCCGGTTCTAGGAATGGCAACTATGTTGCCGGTTTGAGCTTTCTGGAACCGGCAATTCTGTTGCCGGTTAGTTGCTCTGAAACCGGCAATTCTGTTGCCGGTTTGGACAGATTTAAAATTTCAACAGACTTTTGTATAGATTGTTAAATAAAAATTGAATTTTGTATATTTATAAAAATTTCGGAAGGAAGTGGGTGCATCTTTTCATAAATAAATTAATTAGAGAGTACTGCGAAAACCCCCCCCCCCTCCCCCCCAGAATACTATGAAGCTTGAGTTGTAATAATAATTTTGGGTATATTTAGTTACATAATTAGAATAGTCAAATTAAAAATATTTATTATTTATTTTATTGAAATAGTCAAATTTTAAAATTCTTACAAATAATTTATTCTAATAAGACAAAAAAAAAAATTGATTCACTATTCTAACTATTTTAATCCAACTAAATACCGAATGTGTTATTTCGAATAATCTAACCAAAATATTCTTATAGAGTAGAACTAGAGTGTTCTTAAGTTCGCCAAATCTGTTTATGAACTCAACTCTAAAATCTATCGAATTGACTTCAATGATAAATCCAAACCGTTGAAAACCATCTACCTTACGAGTGATGCGTCTACATACAAAATAAATTTTCGAAATAATTTAGTATAAAATCAAGTGGTCAAAATTAGAAGGTTTATAGATTAATTTTAATGCATTCATTTTTCGAACGTTTTTTTTACCACTTTACTCTATATAAAATTAATTCAAAATTTTAAAAATTTTAAATGTAGACGCATCACTCTTAAAGTAAACTGGTTTCAATAGTTTAGATTCGTCATTTGAAGCGGGAGTGGAAGGTAGTAGTACATAAAAGTGGCTAAGTAAACTCCAATGTTTTCATTTTTTTTAAACTGGTACTTGGAAAATTTACCAAAGTTTTTTTATTTTATACATCTCAGTCCCCATGATAATACAAAAAAAGTAGAGAGTTTATATATAAAAGTAACATGGACTTCATTTGTTTTGGTTTTCGAACCTATCAAATCACGTAGTTGACTAAATAAAAATATCTCAAAGGTACAAAATAAAATAGAAAAAAAAATAATGTGATGTGCACGGATACCCAAAAAAGAAAAAGCTATTGTAATTTTAGAAGAGGGAAACAATAAGTTATAAGAATAAAAAACACAGAAAACGGTAGTGACGGGGTAAAAAACAATAAATTAGTTTCTAAAATTAGAAAAAATTAAAATAAGAAAGATAAAATTAGCACTTCTATAGTTCTATTGACGGTTAGCCATACTTAAAGTATAATGTTTTTTATTATAATATTTTTTTTAAGTATAATGATGTTTAGTCGGTAAGCCTCTCCCATACTAAGTTGAATTCCACCTTTAATTTGAAACTAACCTGATAGATTTTAGAGTTGAATTTAAAAAAAATCTTGATAAACTTAGAAACACCTTAGTTCTACTTATAATTTATAAACTGAGTGCTGTTACGTAATAGGATGCATTTGGTTTAAATCAGACAACCCACACTAAATCCACTTACTATCGTCACGCACTAATTCACAATCATCGTATCAAACATATCAGTGCAGAATTCTATAATTTCACATTATATAGTTGCCTCAAAAAATAATCAACATCTAGATTAGAGGCAAAGTTAGACTTCTAAGAAATAGATATCATTTTTGTCAGTAAAAAAATAGAGGTCAAATACAAGAGCAGTTTAGATTCGATGCTCATCGGACTCAAATTTAGATCTGATGGGCTTCATAACCGTTTGATCTGCTTTAAGATCTGTGCACATGAATAATAAAGCAACATGCATGGATCTTAAAACGAGTCGGATAGTTATAGAGCCCATCAGACCCAAACTCTCTCGTCAAATACATATCGAAAATAAATTACATATAAACACGTATATTTTGAAAATAAATCTAGATGCGATGTATTAGATCCGTTAGTTCGTTAGGATTTAAAATAAAAAATTTGTGGACACAGATTCATATGCACATGCTTTTCCGTTAGGGAGCCTAATTATTATCAGAGGATACAGATTCGTAAGACCACGACTTTTCCAACGTGAACTCGGAAGGATCAAAATTCTGCTCATTTTCTTTAAAAAAGTAGCATCCTTCTATTCTCAAATCCGGATCGTTTAAAATTTATCGTACGGTCTTGAGTAAATCTCAAATCCGGATTGTTTAAAATTCATCGTACGGTCTTGAGTAAATCTGAATCATTTTAATAGATTAAATTGATTTGAAAAAAAAAAGTAATTGAGGCCGTATGATGGATTTTGAACAATTTGAATTTTGGAATAGGAGGGTGCTCCTTTTCTTTAGAAAAGGAGCAGATTCTGATCCGAACTCGTATATGCTACCTAGGGTTGCAAACAAATCAAACCAAATCGAATATGGTCAAGTTCGAATTCAAGCTTGTGAAGTTTCGAATCAAATTGGTTCAAATCAAAATAGGGTTTCGAACTGAAGACCCAAGTTCGAATTCAATTTGGTTTAATTCGAATTGATTCAATTCGATTCGTTAAAGTTCGAAATTGAGGCAGCTGTAACAATAGCAAAGCTATCAATCTCATTATTTTGCACTTTCGCTAGCTACGAAGCAGATTCTGGACGCCAAAACAGGAAGGATCCTTTTAGTTGTTATATAATATTTCGCAATTTAGTGTTTTTCTAGGATGTTTTATGCTTATTTTATTAGCAACCTTGTCAGAAGCTTCCCTTTCTTTTTCTTTCATTTCTTAGTTTTCTGGCTATGTAACGAACAGTAATTTTTTTAATTAAAAGTAATGCCTACGCCCTACGGGCTTCTCCTCACAGAGCGGAGATTCGAACCAGCGAACCTGCTTAGGTTCGAATTAATTTCGAATTGAACTCGTTTAAATTAATTATGAATCGAATATTTTTCAAATTTTTTCGAATCAAACTCGAATCGAATTACGAACTACGAATATTTTGTGCAGTCCTAATGCTACCCATGAAGTTTTTCATAAAGAGTATTTTGAAGTTCAAAAGAAGTTTGCAATCAATTAGACCAACTTTTATTTATATCTCCGTGCTACTTGATTTCATGCGCATTTTCAGCTGTCCAAACATTTATTTAACTCAAATTCATGACATATGTTATTGGTGAATTAAAAAGAGAACTAAAAAGGAATATTTTCAGCTGTCCAAACCTTTTCAGCAGAATTTTTTGGGTCTATAGAAGAGAACTAAAAAGAATACTAACAAATTTTTATGAGTAGAATTAGGCCCTGTTCAGCAGCCTATTGGGCTGGGAAATGAGTTAGGAAAAGTAAAATTTTTGAATTGATTTTCACTGTTCACGTGGGAAAAAAAAATTCAGTCTGTGAATTTTTTTCCCACGTGAACAGTAAAATCGGGGAATGCTGCCAAATAGGACCTTATTGGTGAAAATTTTGGGATAAGGTATAGATCATCAATTTTACGATTAAAGTTTGAACAGTCGATCCGAACAGTCAAAGACAATGATGTTGTACTTAATCAGACGTCTCTGAGCACATTTTAATATAAAAATCATGTTGAGCGGTTCAGGTCGACTGTTCGGACTTTAATCGTACAATTTTTAGAGGCTTTGGACAGTATCCGGTCCAAAGCTGTTTGGACCAAATCTTATTCCGAAAATTTTACCGATTCAAATATTTTATTAGTGTGAATCAGCAGGTCTTAACTGAGACATAAACTCTTTATTTCATAGTTTAGGCGAACTTAATTATTTAGGATCTTAATAAATTGGAGTAAATATATTTTGATATGAACAATTTGTCGAATTTAAAACTAAAATTATTAGAAAAAAGGTCACATTACTTTAGTTGGTGAAGCAATGAATTTTATGGGGAAGACGGAAGGTGGAAACCGAATTGATGATTTTAGTCGGATACAATAATTTGGGGATTTAACTTGTATTATATACTAAATAAAAACTAAAAATTATTGTATATTATATCTTATTCTTTATAATATTAAAAGGTCGTTCATTAAATTCATTGCGACGTAATGATTATTTGACCATTACCACATGTCAACAAAAACAAACACTTTATTAATTTTGTTTGTTCAATAACTAGTTGATTTTTTCATTGTTACGAAATTGATACATGAGCTCATTCTATATATATATTTTTTTAAATATACTTTTATTTCTTACGAAATTGATACATGGGCTCATTCTATATATAGTTTTTAAATATACTTCTATTTCTTACGAAATTGATACGTGGGCTTGGATTCGGGTCCAATTTGAATGGCCAAAACACTGTGCACGTGGGAAACAAAATTCACTCTGAGTGAATTTTGTTTTGCCACATACACAGTGGCAGCCAAACACGCCCTGTGTTTTTATCATAGGCTTTTTGTAGGAGGGCTCAAATGATTCATTGCTTCATGTTTCAATCATATTTTAACATTTTTTATTTATTTCAAAATTCAAACAAAAGATTGAATCACTTAACATGATATCCACATTAAAATGCTTAGAGATCAAATTTTATATTTTTTAGAATTTTTTTTACTATTTTAAGATATGTACTAAATTATTGTTTTTTATTGTCCATAATTTTCTGAAAAACATTGATTTTGTATCTATCTTAAAAAATAGTAAAAAGTTTCTAAAAAAAATATAAAATCTGATCACTAAGTACATTTTAACGTGAATATCATATTGAGCAGTTCAGACCTTTTATTTGAACTTTAAAATTGAAAATAAAAATGTTGGAATATGATTAAAATATGAAACATTTGAGCCCTCTTCTTTTTGTAAATAGTATAATTTATCCAGCACGACACAGTTGCTTGTTCTCTCTTAAAAGAAACGTCTTAGCAACTTTGATGAATTATTGGATGACCCCATACCACCTACTATGATATAACGTGTCAACCAATCCACATAGCAATCTGCTATGTTGAATTAATAAAAATGCAGTCAGGATGTATAATTGGACTAACAGTTAGACAAATAATGACATTCTAAGCTTAATTAGTTTATCTACGAATAATTGTTTCTGTTGTTCGGCAACAAGACAAGAATTAAATTTTAATGGGGCAATTTCACGCATACCTCTCAAAAACTTCAAAATTACGTATTTCCCCATCTAAAGTTTAAAATTACATATTTCCCCCTCTAAACTTCAAAAACTCACAAATTTATCTATTTTATTGTCTTTTATATTAAAACTCATTCTAAATTTATAAAATACCCATTTTACCCTTTATTAAAAATATATAAATCTCATCAACTCAAATTATTTGAATATGAAGGTTCCTCTACCCTCCGATCCGTGCGCATCGCATTAAGATTTGTGTGCGTCACTTCAATATTTGTGCTAATCTAACGTACACGAATCTTAAAGCAATTTTGATTGGCACATATCTCATTAAGATTTGTGCATGTTGCTTCAATATGTGTGTGTTTTTGCATCAAGATCAGTGCTGATATTGTGTGCATAAATCTAAAAGCAGTTCGGACGGTAGAGGAACCGTTCATATTCAAATTTGATTATGATAAAATTTATATGTTTTTAATAAAGGGTAAAATGAGTATTTTATAGATTTAAAATGAGTTTTAATATAAAAGACAATCAAATGGGTAAATTTGTGAGTTTTTGAAGTTTGGAGGGGGAAATATGTAATTTCAAATTTTAGAGGGGGAAATACGTAATTTTAAAGTTTTTGAGGGGTATATGTGAAATTCCTCCAATTTTAATTTATGCTAAGAAAGTCATGTTTGGTTGTCTCAAGAAAACTTGATCCAATATATAGAGGGGTCTCAAGACTCAGACGTGAATTAAAATTTCAAACAAAAAGAAGGTAAAAAAACTTATTTTTATCCAATAGAGGGGTCTCAAGAAGACTTAGAGTATGTTTGGTTGGATTGAGAATAAGTTATTTTTGAGATTATATTATTTTGAATAGTTTATTCGGTGTTTCGTTATGTTAGAATAGCTAGAATAGTGAATCCAAATATATTAGAATAGGCTATTTCTAAAAAAATTTAAAAGTTATTTTTAATAAAACAAACAATAATTCTTTTAATAAAACAAACAATAACTATTCTTGATTTAGCTATTCTAGCTTATTCTTATTTTGCAACCAAACATACCTAATAAAGAATCGATGTTAAAAAAAATTAAGGAAGCTAGAAAAAAAAGGTTCCGAACAGATTTTTGTGTTTTTGGAAGTTGAAAAATCAAATTCAAAACCAACCCAACTAACCTAAGGAAAGGTTAATAAACCTAAACAATCAAATCAATACCTGTTGTTTTTTAATTAAGCAATATATATAGTCTCCATCTTTCTGGCTAATTTGATTTCTCTTTCATTGAACTGTGCATGATTGCTGTTGTTTTTAAGGCACGCTTTTAGAATCGCGCCCATGGCCATTTTTAGAATTTTGACATCTCTTCTTCATACTATTTCTAATTAATGTGACTATTAATCCTCTCTTGTGTTATCAGCACGCAAGAAGACATAACAGGAGAAAAGGACAGCGTAATTTTAACCTGGTTGCCGACACCTACAATTCTATATATACAAACAAACAAATATCCTATTTTAACAGGTGAAAACGGATTGGATATTATCTGACTGTATCCGGATCTGTATTCGAAAATTAAATACGGATATCCGATATCCGAATATCCGTGCGGATACAGATACAAATATGATTTTAAATTTTAATTATCCGTATCCGAATAGTAGATATATATAATATAATTTAATATATATTATAAAAAAATATATGTTTTTTACCGTTATAATTAGATAAATATTATAAATTTTGGTATTTATAATCATATTTATATATTTTTTTAACAAATATCCAATCCGATTCGTATCCGTCTAATATCCGATCCGTATCTGTATCCCAAAAAAATAAACGGATACGAATATAGTTTTACCACCGATCCGTTTTCACCCCTACTCGCACGACAATATATATCCGTGTTTCAAATTCTTATCTTTTGTGGTCTTGTCATAAATCGTCTGATTTGATGGGTACTATACTGCATACAATCACGATTTTAGACGTAATTTTGAAATGTTTTTCTTGGCACGATTTTCCAATCAATCCTAGGTATGTTTGGCTATCAAGTGGGAACAAGAATGAGTTTGGATTCAGATCTAATTTGAATGACCAAAATACCGTGCATGGAAAAAAAAAATCACTCGAATTTGTTTTTCCCACGGACACAGTGACAGCTGAACAGAGCCTAAAAGTACTACTAAATTTTGCAACATTCTCAAAGCATATTCGGCTGTTACGGAATTATATGAGATAGAATCTGATTGGTTCAAAAACTTAGTTTAATTTATTAGAACCCATACTCATAGACATGCATAAAAATAGTTATGAGAATATGCTTAATGAGTGTTTGGTTGTTCCATAAGATTAGTTGTGAGAAATCTTAATTTATTTTAAAAATATGTATATCTATAATTAGGGGTGCCAACGGATACGGATTATCAGGGGATAATCCGCTTATTATCCGTATCCGGATTAAACAGATACGGATAATTTTAGTATATGGAAAAATAATGCGGATACGGATACGGATAATTCCGTGAGGATATAAACAGAGCGGATATTCATATATATCCGGATCCGAAATTTAATCTTTCAGCAGCTTTCAATTCATTTCACTCTTACGAAATTTTCAAAAAACATACATATTCGTTTAAGTCCAATAATCTTGATAGAAAAATCATATAATCTATTAGGATAATAGATTGGTTCTCTGAACTAATAAGCAATTAGTCATGCATAATCATCACTGTACAAATTTAAAAAGACTATTAAATTTTTGTCAATTTAGGTAATTTAAAATTATGAAATTTAGTATAATTACTCAATATCCAACAATTATTCGCTCCATATTCGTATTTGAATCCGTATCCGTGGATTATTCGTTCCGTATCCGTATCCGTATCCGTTTAAGACGGATATGATTTTCAATTTTGATATCCGTTTACTATCCGTATCCGTATCCGCTTGTTGAAAAACGAATGCGGATATGGGATAATGTCCGTATCCGTATCCGTATCCACTTGTTGAAAAACGGATGCGGATATGGTATTAGCATTATCCGCTCCGTTTACACCCCTATCTATAATACAATACATACTTCTATCATTCCTCCAGTGGTGTGAACTTGTGTTATTTGAAATTGAGGATCCTTGATTTATAACCAATTAAATTAAATGAAATTCAAGTTACATCAAATTTAGTTGTAGGTTTGGTTATCTATATATCCACTTATATATTTTCTAATTTTTTTAAATTTAATTAAATTAATTTAAAAATGACTATCAAGATAATAGAATAATTTTTTATCATCTTTAAGTTCCCACAATCTACTCTTGCAAAAATAATAGAATAATTTATACAATATATTGTTGTGGGTATATTGTCATTAAGTTTGGACAGTTATGGATTGATCGGGACCTACCATCATTGCGCCGTTACAAAATAAGTAATGAAATTATGGTCGGTAATATAATCGTATAAAATACTAAATATTTAGTTTAAGAAATATTATACGCCCCTTCACCTACAAAAAATTTCAAATTATGATAAATATATTTTTTCAATAACACATTAAAATCAAGGTTATTCTTTTGCGATTCGTCGATTGCAGAGGTGCCAACGGGTACGATACAGGTCAGATGGAGGTATTTTCATACCATACCCATTATGATAATGAAAATAAAATCGTTATTCTTACTCGTCTTTTCAAATACAGTACTAGTCGAGTAAACGGATAAAAAAATATCATTGACATTTTGATCTGTACTTTTGATAAAATATTTTTCAAAACAAAAAATAATAATAATGAATACATCTAATTTGTATTATGAAAGTTTAATAAAGTATAAAACTTTATTGTATCATGTATCATCTTTATACAAATATATATCCATATATATTATTCTATTTTTAAAAAATATTTTATATGAAAACGGATAAGATAACGAAAAAAATCGTTACTCTTATCTGTACCCGATAAACTAACAAAATTTTTTTTAAATAATATCCGTATTTTCGAATAAAATACGGATCGAATAAACAAATAAAAAGATGATATTGACACCTGGCAATAACTACGTTTCCGAGTTATTGCTTACACAATAACAGGTCAATATGCACCAATTATGGAACTGATTCTGCTCCTTTTCTTGAGAAAAGAAGGACCCTCATTTTCTCAAATTGTTCAAAATTCATCGTATGGTCTTGATTACTTTTTATTTTCAAATCAATTTAATTCATTAAAATAATTCATATTTAATTGAAGCCGTACGATGAATTTTGAACGATTCGAATGGAAGAAAAGAAGAGTGCTCATTTTCTCAAGAAAAAGAGCAGATTTTGAAACCACCAATTATGGACCGAATTTCTCTCTATCAGTACAGCTAATATTCCACTTACTATTTCCTTTTTCTGGTAGAAGTACATGTAATCAAATTAACAACCCACCTGTATTTAATTGCCATTTTAACTAAGTTTCATTACAAATATATCCCTGACCATTTATTGCGCCGTGTCCTCCTCAGAAGCTGCCACGCGTCTGTCCACATTAACGACTCTACTAACGCCGTTACCGTACCTTTTCGTTCTGTCATCGATCCATTCTCTCAGATCCGTCAGAACTCTCTTGCTGTTCTCCTCTGATTCTCCTTGTAAAAGCGAATGGTAATAACCCTCGTACAGTATCAAGCTTTTATCTTTACTTGTTGCCTTTTCATACAACAGCTTCGATCCCTCTGGTGCTGTAACCCCATCTTCGGTACCATGCACTGTCAAAAACGGTACGGTTACCTTTGGGAAGCTCTCCTGGATGTACCCGCATATCCTGGCGAGCTCCCGCATTGTACCAACACGAGGCGGCTCGGTATAGCGACGCGGGTTAGAGGCGATTATGCAGAGCTTTTCGGGATCCCGTATCGCCTTCCCTACCATCTTTTTGTCGGGCATGGCTTGCCATGTGTCGGCCATGCCGAATAGCAAACCGAAGAGGAAGAGTCTAAGTTTAGATGGCTTCATTTCTTCAGGCATGACAAAGAGAGGAGCTGAGAAGATCAGGCCAGTCCATGTGTCGGGTGGAGACCTCAGATACATTACCATTGTTGCGGCACCACCCATCGACTCTCCGAATAAGAAAGCGGGTAAATCTGCATAGACCGGGTCCTTGCGAACTGAGAGGAAGAAGTGGAGAGATGCCCCGGCCACGGCCTCAAAATCACCCATGTAACACCGGAGCCCGTCAGATCTGCCGTGGCCGAGCAAATCAGCACAGTATGCGGCATAGCCCCAATTTGCGTAGGCAATGGCGATGGATTGAAATAGCCAGCCGGAATCAGACCCGTAACCGTGAGTTAGATAGACAGTACCTTTGATTGGGAGCTCTTCGCCGGTCTCACGGTTGATCGGGTGGAAAGACTGGGTGAAGAGACGTCCGTAAGGTGTTTGATGGAATGCTTGTCGGTTTTTCACGCCTTGCGAAGCATAGAACTCGGCCTCCTCTGGTTTGTTGCCCCAGTAAAAGCGTGGGACCTCCGTTCCCATGGTGGAGTCACTAAGAACTTCAAATTGAAATGGAAAATTGTGGAAAACTATTGAGAATTCGGTAGAGAAGGTAGTGCTTCACCAGTTGTGCTACACTGCTTCGCATAAACAAAAGGAAGCAAGTTATATGGAAGTTGAAGGCGATGTCAGGTGAAATTTTCGCCAGTTATGAACAACTGGTGAAGTTGTGGAACATATGTGTATTAATTTCCATTTGGTTAAAAATGGAGAGAATGTATAGCTGGTAAGCGGAATTCACCAACCATGGATTTTGGTTTCCGGTTTCACTTGAGAGAGATAGGAGTGGGTGTGTGTAGTGGGTGAGCGGGGTCTACTCAACATAAAGCATATGATTAGGGAACCTTAAGACTAATTAATAAGAAAAAGATGTTCTTGACTATAGGTGTCAATGACGAGAGTAGTTTGGGTCCGATGGACATCGGATTCAAATTTGACTCTGATAGGTTTTATAACTGTCTGATCCGCTTTAAGATTAGTGCGTACTAATAATAAAGCGAACACATACAGATATTAAAGCGATGCGTACATATTTTAAAACGGATCGGACGGTTATGGAACCCATCGAACTTAGTTTGAGTCCAATGGACATCAGACTCAAATTTGGCTCTGATGAGTTCTATAACTGTCTGATCCGTTTTAAGATCAGTGCGCATTAATATTAAAGCAAACATGTACATATATTAAAGCGATGTGCACAGATTTTAAAGCGGATTGGACGGTTATGGAACCAATCGAACTCAGTTTGAGTTTGATAGACATCGGACCCAAACTGCTCTCGTCAATGATACCCATTTACTTATTTATCTTACTCGTATTTTATTTCGATAAGATAAGATGAGTATGAATTAAATTTTCTTTTTTCATTAGCTTATTATGTATTGATATGGAGACGTAATAAACTTTCTCAAAACCCTCTCGGAAAAAAAATACCCGTTTGTCTTCTCCCCACACAAACTATCTGTCACAGAGTCTAAGTTCCTCATAGATTAAATTGCCTTTGTCTACTTGATTTTAGTTGGCTAGTCCATTTCACTTTTTCAAAAGATTGGAAATTTCTTTCAATTTTCAGGTTAGAAAATCTTTTTCGTGCAAAAAAAATTAGGTAATTTGCGAAGCATATGACTACTTCAGTACCAAATTCTTTTAATTAACAGTTAACATTTAAAGTATTTAAAGTAATTCATACTACATTTAAAACAGTCAAGCATTTAAACCTCATATCAAATTTATAATTTTTTTATTTTTTTACCGCTGGCACTTTTGACCACGACGACCTTTTAGAAGGTTCGTAGCACCTTTTGGAGTTAATATTTTAAATCATTTAAGCTGTTGTTTTTAGACAAATTTGAACCACTAGAATATAACAATTTTGTAAAATACTCAATAAATAATATAAAACTACAAAAAAAAATGTAAAATTTGATCTCCAAGCATATTTTAATAAAGAAATCATGCTGAACAGTTTGAATCGACTATTTGGACTTTAATAATATAAATTGAATTGTTGTAACTTACAAATGTTGTAAGTGAATTCCTCATCTCTCTCTTTTCGTTCAGAATGTTAGTCTCAATTTTACAAATAAAATGAATTCATTATTGAATATGTTTTTCTTAACCACTTTGATAATCGTCTATTTCTTATATGAATTGGACCGCAAAATATACATATAATTATTTGGATATTAAATTAAATGATAAATACCGCAAAAAAGAATATAATTTCATTGTTAAGAAATTATATTTTTCCCAAATAAATATCTTGAAAGAATACCATTAATTTCACAAATTGTAGATATTATTCTTTTAATTTTAGTTGATAAATATTTATGCGGTAGCATCCATTAATATAGACTGATAGTTACTTTTCTAATTATATAAAAAGTATATAATTACAAAATGATTAAATAAATAGGTTAAAGCAATGTTGGTTGGGACGAAGAATGAGAAATTTAAACTAATAACATATAAATGAATACCAAACTAATACCAACCCAACAAACTTTGGAAAATATTGAGTCCAAAATCCCTTGTATTCCCATGGGATTTGAACCAACCAAACATGACCTTAATTAAGGAACTAAACTTTGACCTGTGCTGTGCTTCCATGCCAACATATGGACCTAAGCAACACAAGACGTGAAGCTGTAAATTAACATATGCCAATAGATATGCATTTCTCCGCATTTTCAACTTAAGCAGCGATGCCAAAAAACAGAAAGGGGCATACATCATGTTGCACAGCTATTTGGAATTAAAAAAAAAAAAAAAAAAAAAAAAAACAGAACAAAAGGTTGCAAGCAGATGTCCTAACTAGATCAAAAGTGTGTTAGGTAGAACATCAACATGTTGCCCTAAAACTTCTCTGCACAAAATCAGGAGCATCATACTAAAAAAAATTGAAGTTTGGAGCTATAGTTATGGATTCACCTTTGAATAGTATACATCTTTAATTAGAAAATGATTTAGAACTGCAGAGGCCCAATAAAATTTTAAAGAGAAGTAGGCGCACCATCAAAATAAGGCATGCCTCTTTGATCGAGTCGCACATCTCCAATTAAATCCAAACCCTGCTTAACACGACCCAATTTCCTCGCATACAGAACTTGTTCTGAAACTACAGGAAGTCGGATTGCCTGGAACTCTTCCAATGCCTTCTCCAAATCCTCCAGTTCATGTCTCTCCAGGCATTTGCCAAGCACATGTGCATCTACCACTGACATGTTGGTGCTTCGCAATCCATGCGGGGTGGTGGGGTGCGCTGCATCTCCTACCAAGACTATTTTGCCAAGCCAGTGTAGACGTGGTAATGGATCGCTGTCATATATAATGTTCATGAAAGGATCAGTTGTCTCCTGCATGACGCTGGCGAGTTGGGGGACCCACACCTTGTTGGCTTCTTCGTGCATGTTGTGTAGAGCGTCTTTGCTCACTTTCATTGTGACTGAACTTCCCTGAATACATTTTTTTTTTGGCATTATTTTATTTTGTACAATGATTAGGTACCAGCTTCTAAGCATGTTCCCTTTCCAGAAATTTACTGGTAGCAAACAGTCAAATATTAAATTGCACAAGGCTGGACTATCACATCAAAATAAGTCATTACCAAAATAGTAGTCAGAGAGCTCAGCAGAATTGTCACAAGCAGATCTTTCTAATGTACTATGAAAATAAACCATTGTAAGACACTATACAATAACAGGAGAGGATTTGAAGCACTATTAGGTTTATGAAATGGCTAACACTAAAATTTGGCACCACACCAATTAGGTTTGGTTCTAGTCTGTACTGCCTGGACAGTACCCAGAAAGCTCGAACACCAAGTCTTTTTTTGTTTACTTAGGCTGCCCAGTGTTTTGATAGCACAAGTTTTTGATGTAAAATGAGGTAGAATTTAGATAACTTAGCATCCATTTAAAAGCGGTTAAGCAGTAAAAAAATATGCAATATTTGTAATCTGTATTGGAACTGTATAACATACAATAATAAGAGAGATCCATTGCCTCCAAAAGTTGTGCTCTGTCATGCCTTAATTCGGAAATAAAATATATACATATATACAGATGTGAAAATTTCCAACATATCGGGTCTTTGTTGACAGGCATCAAGTTTCAAACTGGGCTTTAGATTAGCACTGAATTTCGAATGCAATGGATTCTCCTCTAGATAAGAATAATATACAATACTCGGAGAGGTAACCCACCTTTGATTCAGGCTCTGGTTGGTTGACATACCAGATCCAATTGAGCCTTTTGTTCTTCAGCTCATATAGCACGGCATGTGTATCGTGGGCTAGATCAAAGTAGACGCAGTTGCCAAGCTCGGGATATGCTTTTCTCATACCTAGAATTAAATCTGAGTCCTCTTTATCAGAATAGTCAAGTACACCCCTCCAAGCACAGTAGCCGGCATACCTACATACACCAACAAGCATTTATAAGCTAATTCAGGTTATGACTATTTTTAGGTACAACTCATGTGTGCAAAAAGAAGGAAAGAAAAATCTAAAATATCATCTATATTCAACACCAAAAATAGACATGTGTTTTTCACAGAACATGTAATAGTTGCATATTTTAATAGGGGAATATGCATAATTTCACCTGTGAAGGTACTTGTTGTGAAACTAAGTGGTAATAGTCCACATGTTTCTAAACCCCCCACCCCCAGGTAAAAATAGGCCCAACTTATAATCCCACTATTTCCTTAAACCCCAAATTACACATAGTCCATAAGTATCCATTACTAATGCCAACTAAACCTCAACAGTCCAATAAGGCTCCAGTTAACCCAAAGTTGCCACGAGTTACCCTAGGTCATATAATTTTGCATTGAAGTAGAAACAATCCAATTGAGCTTCATTTTATGGCATTGTCCAATATGACATAGAGAAACCACTTTATAATTGATGCATTTGATATGTGTGTGAAAATTTTCCTAGACAAAGTTTTAGGCCTCAACAGTGCACACCTCAATTTCAAATTTGGAAGGAAATTCTGGCGAATGGCTGACAAACAACCATCTGCAGCCACAAGCAAATCCACCTCAAGTTCTACAATCTCTCCTGTCTCAGCAACTCTACATTTAACCCTGACAGTGGATTTATCCTTGGAGGTTTGAAAGGAGATGAACTGGTGACCCCACAATATCAGTCCAGGTGACAATCCCTTGTACAACATGGAGTGGAGATCAGCCCAATGTCCAGCTCGAAAATTGAAATTTTCATCTCTTGTTAATGTTTTGCTTGTCTTGTCCACACTGTCAGTTGCTCTATTCTGGTGAATACAAAGATCAGTACATATACATGTCATCCAAATGAAAATAAATAAATTATGATAAAAATTCAGGATAAAATGAAAAATTAAACACCATGCTTTTGGATATTACAAAGCATTGGACATTTTTTGACATAATTCTGGCCAGCCCCTTTGGTACCATTGGAAAGAAGATGGTATATACAAAGTGGTATGGTTTTGGTTCCTTTCCCCTTTCATTTCAAGTTATGTGGCAATATCTTGACAAGTATGCATAGACAGAAGAGAGAAAAGAGATTAAAATACGACCAAAGAGCTGTATGCACAAAAAGAACATACCTGATTGATCATCTTTCTGGTAAACTTAAATTCTAATTAGGTCAGCATGATAGGCCAACAAATTACAGTTTGTCATTTGGTATAACCATGTCAGTTTGATTTTAATGTTGTTAATCCCTTTTATGACATAAACACAGTAAGGATTGATTAACCAGAACAGAAAGGACATGGAAATAAGAATGAAGCTTGTACCAGATCTATGGAGAGCGGGAAGGTGGCCTGGTGAAGTTGCGGATCAGAAATCCAACGGACGAGAATCTCCCGAGACTGAGGGTCGAGGCCGAGGCCAGCGCCAGTGGGGCTGCGAGACGGAGTTAATGGAGCAGTCGACTTCTCGATCACGGCGACATCCCACCCGGCCGAGATGAGCGCGTGCGCGCAGCACAACCCGGCTATGCTTCCTCCCACCACTGCTGCCTTTCCTCTTCTCCTCTCCTTTCCTGTGGCTTCCATTTCTCAGTGTAGCCGTACAGCTGACCAAAAAATTTATTCATATCCTAAACAAAATAACGAAATTCCAAATGTGCCCACTCGAGATGAGTTTGGGCCCATCGGACTCAAACTGAGTTCGATGGTCTGTACACCTCACTTTAATATCCGTGCAGATACGCTTTATTATCCGTGCACACGAATTTTAAAGCGGACCGGACAGTTATGAAACCCATCGGATGCAAATTGAAGTCCGATGGGTATCCAACCCAAATTTAAGTCGCTCTGATTCGATTCTATTTTTGAAATAAGTAAAATGACAAATATGTTATATGAGTAGGATTAAAATGCATTATTGGTTTTGTAACCCAACTATACCAATAATTTTTATCTTTGTTCTCGAAGTTCAAACAGTCGATTCGAACCGCTCAACATGATCTCCATATTAAAATGTGCTTAGAGACCAAATTTTATATTTTTTTTAATGGTCCAAAAACAGTGATTTTGTAACTATCTAAAAAAATAGTAAAAAAATTCAAAAAAAAAATATGAAATTTGGTCTCTAAGCACATTTTAATATGGATATTATGTTGAGCGGTTCGAATCGACTGTTTGAACTTCGAGAACAAAGATAAAGATATGGGGTATGGTTGGAGCACAAAACCAATGGTGTATTTTAACCCCACTCATGTTTTACATATCTTAGATTGTTTGTATTATATCAATTTGAATTAATTTCGAAATATGAGTAATTCAGTTTTATTAGCACTTTTATCGATAACCTCATATGTTCAAATGCACCAAATTTGATACGAGCTATCTAAATTATATATAACACTTGAAATTTTACTTTTCGCTTTTCAGTTGTCATATAAAACGATTGTGAATATATATCCCCTCCGAAAAAGAAAAGGCTAGGCTCAAACAGGTACCAAGCAGTAAGCATTGTGTGCTTGTTCGACAGAACAACTTAGAACAGTGCAGCATAAGAATTTAAGTTGTGCTAAGAAATAGTTGTTCAGCACATAAAAAATTAGAACAATAGAGCTTAATTGAATAAAATATAGATTGTTACATTTTTAGGCATAAAAAAGACGCTAAAAAGGTGATTTTTTTAAGGAAAGGAAAAAGCCGACTTAATTTTCTGTTCTAAGGAATTTAAAGCTAAAAGCTAAGTCTATCTAAACTTCACTTGTTCCGCTTAAGACCTTAAGGAAGGCTAAGGGGGCTAAATCCAGCCTGCCAAACACGCACGCGTGTACTTTACTTCAAAAAAGATATCAGCTAGTAGCCTAGTACTACTACAAAAATTCTGACACTTCGGTTCTGATCGGAACCACTATTCCCCTTTCAAAACGAGAAATGGAATTGATATTTTCCGAAATTCTCTGATGGGGTCAGTGTGAGTGACAGAAGACTTCTTTTGACGCGAATTGGCAAGAAAATTTTCGTCCGACTAATTCCCGTGAAAAACGATGAGATTTGACGGGAGTTCATTTGAGAAAAAGCTGATGATCCAATTTCCAACAAGAATCATGAGTACAATATCTCTAGATTCCAATGACCTCAAAGTATGGGATATAAATCTGTTGTGATTCCAAAAGATCGCAAGGTCCTGCAATTCCAATCTCAACTTTTTATTTATTAAAATACACTAATCTCAAAAGAAGTTAATTTTTGTGCATAAATCTCAAAATATATATGAACGGTTGGAATTGGAATCACAGAGACCATGCGATCCTTTGGAATCTCAGCAGATTTATTTCCCAAAGTATGAAGAAGAAATATATATTTTCACTGGCTGTGTTTGAAATATGCTTAAAAAGTGCCACAATCAATTTGCCCAAATATATGTGATAACTTTCTACTGTAACCTTGCCCCAACCAAGACACCAAGGAAAACAAAAGTATTTCTGCTAGAGAAAACTCGTCAACCAAACTAAGCCTCCTTCCTGGTTATCCTGTTATATATAGAAAAAGAAACTCAAATTAAAGGAATACTTTCCTTCAAATAAATAGTCTGAGCTACAAAAAAAATATATTGGTAACCTGAAGCAGTAGATTCCAAGAGCATTTTTAATTTCATGGATGACTGATGTTGCAAAATACAGGTACAGACCAACTGTATTCAAAACAACAAGAACACAGTCAAATATTTCAACTTAAAACCAAGTGAAAGGCACGGATACAAGATTAGGCATATGCATTAAAATGATGTTTTTTTTTCATGGAAGTGTTAAATGAATGACGGCTTTACCTGTGTGAACACAATATAAAAGAAGAACAAGAGGCTCATCTACTAGAGGGACACTGCATACAACAGAAACACAAAAGAAACTGTGAGATTCACAATAAGAGGTTGTCATGCAATGACAATGGAAATAACTAAATCACGGTAAAAAGGCAAGAAAAAAAGAAACATACCCCTCATTCAGTTTTGCAGTGAGTGCATTGGCAATAGCAAAGGGGAGGAACACGAGAGACTGATAAAGATATAGATTTAGTAAACATGTTCAATTCTATTGCAAATCAAGCACAAATAAGAAAATTCTACAATAAGAGTTTAAAATAGAGAGTACCATGCACATTCCAGTTTTTAAACCTTTGGGCTCATCACATAGATGAGCCAGTATCATTCTCCCCTGTCAAATAATAATAACAAGAGTCATGCTTATAATATACAGGTCTCTGTACATCTTATAAATTTAATTTCACAAATATGGTATTATGCATTGAGTGAGGCTAAGGTAATATGCATACTACAGATTAACCCGTACTAAGGATCCATATTTCTATTTTCAAACTTCAAACAGTCGATCATAACCATTAAATATGACCTCCATATGAAAATGTACTTGGAGAGCAAATTTTACATTTTTAGAATTTTATTGCTATTTTTTTAGATAGGTAAAAAATCACTGCTTTTAAATGGTCCAGAATTTTCAAATCAAGTGATTTTCTACCAATCTAAAAAATAGTAAAAAAATTCTAAAAAAAATTAAAATTGTCTTCAAGTATATTTTCATATGAAGATCATGTTGAACAGTTCAGATCGACTCTTTGGACCCTAAAAATGGAGATATGAGTCCATAGCGCGAGCCGCTATGTAATATGCATATTACCATAGCCTCACTCTTATGCATTTATAAAATCAGCTCATTGATTCTAAGGGCCACTAAGATGTCTGCTAAAAACTAGGTATTCCAAATACAGCATTCAGAGTTAGGAAACCCAACTACAAATTATTAAAATCCATCTTTATTTAAGAAGAAAGAAAGGTAATGAAAGAGATGGTATCTCACGACTAGAAATCCAAAAGCAAAACCAGTTCCAACAACTAGGAGATGAGGATAGTTCTTCGTTATGTCAGAAGGGGACAAATATGCCCTGCCCATTAAGAGTTGTATTTTTTCAGCAATAAATAAACAGATGCTTCAATATTTCTACTATACAAATGGAAGGGAAAAAACAGTCATGTGATATGAGCAACAAACCAGATACCAACACCAGCCAAGAGTGCATTAAAGGGGAGGAGCTGTTAAGAAAAAAATTATATTATAAATAAGTGAAACTATATTTTTGTCAGTTTGAACAATGGTAAATAAAGGCCGAATCTTGGGTGTAACACTATTTTTTAGATATAAACTGCATCTAACAAAGTATTCATACACAAACTAACCATCGCCAATGCTGACAGCATGTTCCCTTTCTTCGCAGCGACCACCTTCTGTACATTACCAATACTGCATGAAAGAAAAGAACAACACAAACCTTGATAATTTGTTACAACACCAACACTGGGATGAAATGCATATATAACAAGGGTATTTGTAAAGAAGTGAAACCAAACAGCTAAAGGGGCATACAAATGCAACATAGCAGGAGTGTTACTCTTTCAAAAAGGAAGCTTACTTGGATGCAATAGTGGGAATTACAGCGAACAGGATCATGAAAGCTATCACAACACCAAATACTGGGATTTCTGGAACAAAAATTTATATAATGTCAAGCTGTGAAGAGCATAACAGCACAAAACTTAAATGTTGTTCTCTACAATCTTAACAAGGGATTATTGTGTCATACATGCAGAATGTAACCACAAGGCTAAAACTGACACTAGCACTTAATGGACCTTGGTGCTAAAAAAACAAATCTTATTTTGTACTTGATACAATTAACTCTGGGGTATTTATCAGCCCATATAAACTTTATATTAGCATCAAGAAAACAATAGTAATCATCTAATCAACTTGTTACTAAATTCTTTGTCATGTTATTTTGTCTCATTTATCTCACAACCCAACTATAATCAATCAAAAAGAAGAAGAGAGAAACAGACTTGTTTTGAGTCAACAATAATTAGAAGGGAAATTTTGTGGAAAAAGTAATCTAGAAGAGGTAGAACACACATTTAGAATATTTTTGTAACATTACAAATAGATGACAGAATTATGAAATAGGTGTGTTCAAAGAATTTAAATAGTAAATGATTTTTGCGTTAAAGAAACTGTTCAAAACCATCCAGAATTATAAAATATCAAACACGTGCTCATTATTTTTCTTGTTCAGTTTGAAACTTATCAATTCCTAATCACTGACTTACCAACTACAGATGGCATTCTTCTGTTCTCTGTTTGGTATCCTTTTCGCATTTTTTTTCCAAGGTTTTGTCTATTGCCAACCAAAATATATAATAGTGAAAGCATAAAAAAAGGAAACAGTTTTTTTTTTTTTGCAAATGCAACCAAATTTTTTATCAAATTGGCAAACACCAAGCACTCGCATCCCTAACTAGCACTCAACAGCTTTCTAATGCTCATATTTCTAACTAGCTTAACGTGATGACCAACGGTCATCAATGTTTCATATAATCAAGTTTATCCATAAACACTACCAAAATTTCTGTAATTAAGCATGGATTAAACTAAATTTGAGCAAAAAAAAATTTTATGGGGTTTCAAATGTAGCTGACCTTGTCATCCAATTGTATGCCAGGTCAATTTGATCAAAATTTTACTGGTACAATTTGCAATAACTGACAGAAAAACACTATAAGCACATTGTCATGTTTAGTCATTCTAAGTAGTGGAATACCTGGTACAAATGGTATCCAACTTAAAAAGGGTATTGACTTCCTGAAACCTTGGGCCCACCATTCAGCACCTAAGCAAGACAAGGTAATTATCAAGCCCATAACAGATGATAATTCAAAATAGCAAACATCATACTTTTCACATATGAGGCCAAGAAAAGACAAAACACACAGAACAAAGTTTGTCTGTGCTATCAGTTTGCTTCTGGTGAATCTAATCAAACCTAATAAGAGACTATTAACTATGTCCACTCAACCAAAAACCTCACATAAATTTAGGGAACCCAAGCTGAATAAGACAACAAAAAAGAACAATATGCATATACCAGTACTGCAAAGGTACTTAACCTGACTAAACATCTCAAGAGAAACTAATTGGTTGATAGTACCTGTGAGAAATGTAAAGAAATGGCAGACATATATCAGCATCAGGCCTTCAGTTGGTCCATTGAGTATTGGTAGGATAAGCGTGTTTGTGAAGAAACTGGATAGTAATATCAAAGTATGCATCAGTAGCAAAGAAAGTATGGAAAACATAGAAAGATCAACATGCGAATAGTCAGAGATTATAAAGTTTGAATTACACTTTTATGATGCAGATTATTGGTGAAAGATTTGGTAACCAAAACTAGTGTTGAAAGTTGAAAGTTGAAACTCAAAGAGAGAACAAAATAACAAGTTGTAAACAAGAAAACGATAATGACGAAAGCACTTACTGTTCCCATGTAGCCAGATAAAATGGAATGGCAGCAATAACCCAGAAGATAAATGTGTATCTTCCACACATGATTGAGCTCCCAAATGCCAATGCTTCAAACTAAAATTAGTAACTTCATAGTTTAGATTAAGAACTTGCAGGAAAGAAATAAATCAAAGCTCTAATTGTTGATAATCCATTTAAAAATTTGAATTAGTTAAATAAGTCACTTAACTATCCCTCCACCCCACTGCACCTCCGAATTTTTGAAAAATGAAACCAACAATCCTTTTGGTAGAAGGTTCTTGTAAGAGAAATATTCTATCACTCCTTAATTGATTTGAAGCAGGAGAGCTCATTTTGAACAAATTTTATTTATAATCTTTCATTATATACTTCATTGCAATTGGCTGTTTCTTTTAGGACATTCAAATTCAATAATATGATAACAGGCCACATTTTTTATATCGTGCAATTTTAATTAAATGTGCATTTCTAAGATATATAGTCAGCCGAAATAACAATGTCATGGTGCTTCACGGCTATTATAAACTGTATAAGTTAAATGGATATAAATACAAGTTGGTAGTTTCTTTTTGGTTGCTTTGGGGTGGGGCAGGAAACTAGTTTTACATGCAATTGAGCCTCAGAATAAAATCAGAATTCAAAAGAGGATAAGGACGTACAGCACAGGCAAGGGCATCACATCCTGGCCAGCATAAAAGTTTTGAAAGGTTAGAATCATAATCTAGATAAAGCTCACTGAAAAAATTGTGTGTGTGTGTGTGTGTTGAGGGGGAGGGTTAAAAGAGTACCATGGTCGAAAAGTTCTCCTAGGGGACTAGATGAGTTAGTGCGCCTCGCTTGCTTACCATCAACAGCGTCAAATGTCTGTCATATATTATTTTGTAAAAAAAATATATATATATAGACAAAATCAACATAAACTGAGTTTCATTGCAAGAAGGAATACAGTGGTTAGCAGGCTTCTACCAGCCCTTTAACTTCAAACTGAAGGTACACAGCACACTTCTTGACAGGAATTGCAAATCTTAAACTTAAGACCAGGCAAATATAAAGTATTCTGGCTAGTGAAATTAAGCCAAAAAATTAGAAAAAAAATGAAGAGGAAAAAAGAAGGAAAAAGAAATGGGCCTTTATCAATAGCTTCACACAACAATTGAAAGAATGGCCTTTAAAACAAACCTGGTATAAGAAGAGAAGCAAACCATGAGCAAGGTGGACCCACCTAGGCGGTGCTGTATCCAACCGCGGTGAATATATCTATGTGCATATTATTGTTACAGCATTAAATGATATTTATTTATACAACTGAAGATAATATATTGTCCAATCTACAGAAAGTTTAAACTAAGAAAGGGATAATAGCTACTTACATAACCTAAAAGTGCCGATATTAATAAAAATGTGAATCCTGTCAGGGTAATCTGGAAAAGATAATAGTAATCAATGCAGAAATTCATAACATTTTTTTACAGCTGAAAGCAAGAAGGTTCAAGGAATAAAATTGACAAGGTGCACTGTTCAAGTTCTTACCATATTTGGCCTGGAAGAATCCCAAAATGCCACCATAAAAATACAGAAAATACATATCAGTCCATAAAAATACACTATTAAAAAGCATAACACTGCCATATCAGAAACCACGGACAACATATACATAGTTCAAAATATGAAACTGTGCACATATCAGTGTTATCTATTATGGTAGTCAATTTTTAACACCATAGGATCAAGTGATGTCAAATTGTCAATATAATGGCAATTGGCATTTTACTGTTGAATTGTTCTGCTTGTGCATTACAATTTTCAAAATTGGTGTTTACTAGGATTCTGGGAATAAGGGGACTGCATCTGCAAGTCCCTTAAGCACCACAAAACAACCAGAGTAAACTCAATAAGGTAACCAAAAATCCAAACAAACCCAACAAAAAAAAAAAAAAATTCATACGGCATCCAAAGAGGGAAGAGTGTGACGCATCGGGTCCAAAAGGGATTCAAGATGTACTTCGCCACGAGCGAGTTATCGACACCACTGTACTTGTACTTGTGCAGAGTTGCCACGCCATGGTGGCCGATGTATCCCATCTATTGTCAAATTACAAAAGATCAGTAATAAGATCAGAAGATGGTAGAATTGGATTGCACCAATAAGATTATCAATTTCCATTGTAACAACAGTTCAGATGATTCCAACAATATAATACAGATTATTTTAAAAGAAGGTCCTTCTATCTGCATAATAAGCTAAGTTCACAATTCAAATTCGTTTCTTTTCTCTCTTTTTTCCCCTTTATGAGGAATCACAGTTAATCTGAACACTCATAAACGGAGAGAAGAAGGGGTGGCCAGCTTGGTCCCGGGCTCCCCCAATTCTTTTGTTTGTAAAGTACCTTACTTAAAATTAGGACCTGCTACTAAAGCAAGCAATAGACCATTGTTGCTACGGTGGTTTGGAGAAACCATGGCAACCCATAATCCGATTATTGGGCGAGGAAACCAGGCTTGTCCGCCGTACTTCCTATATAGTATTGAATTTACTAGAGCATATTTTACAAACCCTGGGATCGGAAGAGACTCACCTTCCAAGTGACGATAGGAACACAGGAAGAGAGATTTTAGGGTAGCGTGAACCGTGAATGGTGTTGCGCGAGGAAGAAAAGAAAAGGCAGCGGGATCCAATAGTGATCAATCTTTTTAAAAGGGGAACTAAAAAGGACGAAGGGAAATATGATATTCGGGAAAAATATGTCGGCTTGGATTCGATCATTAATAATTAATAAATAGACACCGAGGGAAAAAAACAAAAAGGAGAGCAAATTTGGGCCGTCTTTAAAGTTTTAATGGGCCAGTAATTACTTTCTTTATTTAATTGGGCTTTTTATTGTTTTTTTAAGATTTTTATTTTCTGTGTTTAATTGTTATTAACTGAGATAAAAGAGTGAGTCTATGGTACTTTGCATATCATGAGTTGATCTGTAATACAAACTGTTCAATATGATTCTCATATGAATATATACTTCCAGATTGAATTTTATATTTTTTTAGAATTTTTTTACTATTTTTTAAAATAGATAGAAAATCATTTGATCTAAAATTCAGGACCATCCAAAAACAGTTATTTTCTACCTATCTTAAAAAAATAAAAAATTCTACAAAATATAAAATAAGATCTGCAAGTACATATTCATATGAAAATTATTTTGAACAGCTTAGATCGAACGTTAGAATTTTAAAAATAAAAATATTAATCTGTATTACGGATTAAATCGTGATATACATAGTACCATAGAATAGGGCTGCACAAAATGTTCGTGATTCGTAATTCGATTCGAGTTTGATTCGAAAAAATTTGAAAAAAATTCGATTCGATTCGAAATCAATTCAAACCAGTTCGATTCGAACTGAAACGAACCAAATTCGAACCCAACCAGATTCATTCGAAACGGTTCGCGAATCTCTCAAAGTTCGAATGTTGCGTATCCCCACGCGTAATCCAGACCGTCAAATAGAACCCTAGCTGTTACTCTAGCAAATAGCGATAACTCTTTCTCCCCAAGTTCTCATTCCCTAACTTCTTTACGCGGCCATCAAGAGAGAAATTCAGCGGCTCCAAGTTTGTGCAGCTGTCTCTCCTCCGATTTGAGTTTGTGCAGCCGTCTCTCCTCTGATTCGAGTTTGTGCAGCCGCCTCTCCTCCGAGTTTGTTCAGCTGTCTCTCCTTTGCAGTCTGCACCCGACATACTCAGAGGCTCAACGAATACCTCAGTAACTCGGCAACTTCTTCGAATTCAAATTTACTGCCCAAAATGCTTAAATTCCAGACAAATTCCAGCAGCATTTACCGTCTCAATTCGAATTTCGAACCATTAACGAACCAAATCGAATTAGTTCGAACTGCAACGAATCAAACTCGAACCTAACACAACAGTTCGAAACCCTTTTCGATTTCGAACCAAGTCGATTCGAATCTTCATGAAGTCGAATTCGAACTTGATCAAATTCGATTTAGTTCGGTTCGTTTGCAACCCTACCATAGACTCACTCTTACATAAAATATTAGATCTTGCAGGATCTGCTAAGAATAATTTAGATGAATTTATCATGTGCTCTGTAAATAATAAAACATTAGAACAAATTTGCATATCTGATTAGATTTGATATTTTTTTAGTTTATTATGTTTTTGTTTGTAACGGTGTAACCTAATTAATATTATAATAGTATTTTTATTTATACAAATTTTATGTGAAGAGCGCGAGGTGAATTGTCGGATTCGAATCAGACGGTCCCGATCAAAGATTGAGATGGATCCGAATTTACCAGATTGGCCTCTCTCCTCTTCGAATCGATCCAGACCACTCTCTCCTCTCTGCATTAACGAAACGTGAGTTAATAGATCTGAACCGTCCGATTGAAATCCGCACTAATATTAAAGAGTTCGGATTGGCTCCGATCCTGATCAGACGGCAGAAATGTATTAAACTCAAAAGATCTCATTTGGGTTAATACAGAAGATGCGAACTCTCTCCCAGATCGGAACTCTCCCCCTTTTCTTCCTAAACTTAAATCCCTTCTCTTCACAAGTGCCTGATACCAGTACCTGTGTAGCTTTAATTTTTTGTTTTCATTGTTGATATTTAGTGCCAGCTAAATGGACTATTCTTCAAGTGAAGAAGGCCATTCAATCGACGATCTCACAGGTCTCGAAGCGGAGCAATCTAGCAATTTCGCCACTCGAATCTCCAACCCCAATGATCCAATTTCTTCTGAAATTGATGGCAAGTCACAATACCAAGAACCGTACCTGGGCATGGAGTTTGATTCTGACTCAGCTGCGCGAGCCTTCTATAATGCATATGCGCAAAAATTAGGGTTCGGCATCAGAGTTGCACGGTCCCGCACTGAGCGCAGGAAAGGAGTCGAAGTGCTAGTCATGAAACGGTTTGTTTGCCTAAAAGAAGGCCACCACAAGAAAAAAACCACTCCTGAATTGACAGCTAAGAAGAAAAGGAAGCGACTTTCGATTCGGGATGGGTGCCCTGCCTTGATGGAAGTGGTACGCCGTGGACCGGAGAAATGGGTTGTCAATAAACTTGTCTCGGAGCATACCCACCTGGTAGTGAGCCCGGATCGGGTTCGCGAGCTCCAACTGCACCGTCTCTCCAGTAAGTACATACAAAAGCAAAACCTGTTAAATGAGATGAGAAGGAAGGTTTTTGGCGAGGATGGGGACGCACGGATTCTACTAGACTATTTTAAAAGGATGCAATTGAAGGATAAGGGGTATTTCTATGCAATCCAGGCAGATTCTACAAATTGCGTCACAAATGTTGTTTGGATCGATGCAAAAGCTAGGGTTTTGTACACTTATTTTGGTGATGCTCTCACCTTTGACACAACTTACATGCAAAATGACAATATGCCTCCTCTTGCACTTTTCTCAGGTGCAAACCAGCATGGTGAAATGGTTGTCTTTGGCTATGCATTGATTTTGGATAAGTCGGAGTCTGGTTTTGGATGGATTTTTGAGACATGGTTAACTGCTATGGGTAAAAGACACCCGATATCAATAACCACTGATCAATGGAGCTCACTCGCAAGTGCAGTTGCAGCGGTTTTTCCGCAAACATACCACCGGTTTTGTAGATGGCGGATTTTCTCCAGGTGCAAGAACAAGTTGTCTGATCTGTATTTTAAGTTCCCGACATTGCATGAGGAGATAAAGAGGTGTGTAAATGAGCCAGATACTGTTGACATATTTGAAGTTTGTTGGAGATCGCTTGTGGATAAGTATGACCTGAGAGAAAATGAGTGGCTAGGTTTATTATATGGGGTTCGCAACAAGTGGGTTCCGGCCTATCTGACAACGTCTTTCTTTGCAGAGCTCTCTACCATTAAGCGACCAGAAAGCATCAATAGATTGTGCCGGGGCCACTTTGGTACCAGTAAGGTCTCTTTAATCAATTTCCTTATGAAGGTTGATGAGTTGATGGAATCTAGATGTGAAAAGGAAGCTCAGTCTGAAAGTACTGCTTTGCACCCCGAACCAGTTTTGAAAACAGACATGATAATGGAAAAGCAAGCTGCTGGTGCCTATACAAAAGAAACCTTTGAAATTTTCCAATCTGAACTGGTGGAGTCACTGCATCACTACCCAGTAAGGATCGAGGACGGGCCCTACTGCAAGTACTCTGTGGAGCGGGCGGGGGAGACAACCCATACCCATTACCGGTATACTGTGTTCTTCAGCCCAGCAGAGAAGAAGGCATGGTGCAATTGCAACAAATTCTCTCTCTCTGGAATCCTATGCAGGCATGTACTGGCAGTGTTTTTCTTAACAGGCGTCATTCTCTTGCCGGAACACTACATTACCAAAAGGTGGACCCGGATATCCAGGATGGGACCTGACCCTGAGTTGCAGGATCCAGGACAGGAGAGCTGTTATGAGAACTCTGTGAATATGCGGTACCATGACTTGGTGAGAGATGCAATGAGGTGTGTGGAGAAAGGTGCAACTTCCCCAGATTGTTACAAAATTGCAAAGGAGGTCATAAGAAAGGCTCTGAGAGAGATTGCAGGGTTTGAGGCAAGCTTTGCTAGATGCCAGCCGAGCGTCTTAGGAAAGGTATGAATGTGGTGATGCTCTTTTCTTGATGCAAGTTGTGTGTTTTGTTTGGGACAGGTGATCTAACCAGCTGAGCAAATTTCTTCTTGAGTGAATAACATGGGGTTGTGCTCGTGTTACAGAATTTGAAAATGTCAGGTCAATTATTATTGTGATATACAGTTCATTGTAGTCTTTTATGTAACTTGTGTGTTTTCCAGTTCATTGAGTCTGCATGTGTACTAGTTTGAAGTATTTTGATAAATTGCTTGAGTAAAACTTTAAGCTTCTGTCATTCCTGTTTTGTGTTTCTACAAATAAATCCTTCCGTATTGAACTATAAAATTTATTATATGTAGCATTTACCCTTTTGGAAGTTTACAAGCGGTGCATATGTTTTTTTTTTTCTATAGAGTAATTTCATGCATTACTGTTTTTAAAATTCTCTTTTGATAATGGCTTTTACCAGAATATCCGGTCCGCGCAGATGGGTACCTCACTTAGTATTGGTAAAGGGAACTCTTCATTACAAAACTTCTTTCATCTTCTTTTTGAAACTTTTGCTCAAGTATTTTGTTTTTCTTTTCTCCAGATATGTCATCCACTGCCTTCATCGAACCCCTTCCAGTGACAAACTTGTGGCACATATATTAGGGAAGGATGTGATATCAATGTCATTATCTGATACTTGATTGAATCAAGGTAATATCTTAATGACACTTATTTAACCGAGTTTCTTTTTGTGCTGTTACAGAAAGGTTAAACCTTGAGTTCTTATTGATTTTTTATTAATCAGATAAAGAGAGCTCTGAGAGGGGTGAAAGTAGAGATTACAGAGGAAATGTGAGGGGCAAGTACCGAATCTCTGGTCTGACATCCCGACCAAACCATGAACTCATGTATGTATTTCCAATTTCCAAGTTTCAATTTCCTTATTTTCCATTAATATGTTTCAACTAACTGTTCACTTCTCTCTCTCTCTCTCTACTATCTCCTTCCCTGCCCTTCTCATCTAGTTTCCCCATAGATGGCCAGATGAACATGAAATCAAGGGTAGAATACTTAAAGGAGATGTATGGCTTTACAATTAAGCATGCAGATACCATAAGAACTGAAAATAATTTTCGAAGAATGCAAACTACCTTTCCATGGAAGTATGGCTATAAATTTTTGTTGTAGTATCTTCTTTCTAAATTCTAGTATCTATTCCAGTCTACTTACTAAATAGATATGGCATCATAAATTTTTTGGATAGCCTTGTAAGATTGTGGAGGGTCGGAGATACAAACTTGCATTTAATAAAATATTCATATACAAACTAACCATTGCCAATGCGGACAGCATGTTCCCTTTCTTTGTACATTATCAATACTTCAAAAGAATAACACAAACTCTGATATTTGTTACAAATGCCATCAACACTAGAATGAAAATGCACATATAGCAACGGTATTTGTAAATAACTGAAACCAAACAGCTAAAAAGGCATAAAAACACCCGATTTTTTTATTAATCGAAAATAAAATAAAGAAATATTGCAAATAGAGAACGATTTGATAAAATTTCGATATATAGGTAAGACGGGACAATTTATTTCATTTCACAAATGCATATACTACAGTACTGAAATAACGATCTGATTTCGAGTATGCGAAAATCTAAAATCCTTCTCATTTATGGAACGGAATAAATTGTCCCATCTCACGGAACGGGACAAATTAAACCGTTCCTATATATGAAAATTTCCACTTAATCTTCCCTATCTTTGATTTTTTTTTTCGATTAATAAAAAAATCAGATAAAAAAACACCCAGCAGGAGCGTTACTCTTCGCTTCCCCTCGCATGTCAGAAAACACCTTCACCTACCTATTCACCATTGGGCCTCACTGGGCCTTCTGGATCTTCTGGGCCTGATCTTTTGCATTTTCCGATAATACCCAGATTTAATAGACAGCTTGCATTCATAGTTAAAAACAAAACAATAGATTTCTAGTGGGTCAATCTTTGCATATATATAAATATACTGCAGTGAAAATAGATCCAGCTTTTTTCAATTTACGATGTCTTATCTTTCTTTATGCACCATTCTAAATGAGGTGGTTGGATTGATTCGATGTGTGTTTCAACTTTTAGAGTACACGGCTCACATTGAAAAAAAAAAGGCAGGATCTATTTTCCCTGCAATAATTATAGCCGATACGGACCAATGGAATGTCTAGGGTCATGTCTCCCATTTTTCTTTCCACCCTATATGCAGCAGGATCCGTATCCTCTCTGTTACTACAGAGAATTTGCATCACTTTACGGTTTGAGATTAAATTTCAATCAGTTTGAGATTCGGAAAAAATAGAGGCACTATTATTGGGCTTTGAGAGTCGTGCCAAGTTAAAAGAATGGTCCGGATCCATTAAAAAAGAAATTATTCTAAAAAATTTCCTTTTGCGGTACTACACTGGATACGAATTCTATGCAGCATGGGAGCAGCTTGGGTCCGATGCTCATCGGACTCAAACTGAGTGCAATGGGTTCCATAACCATCCGATTCGCTTTAAGATCTGTGTACACAGATATTAAAGCGAGATACACGGATCTTAAAGCAGATTGGACGGTTATGGAATCATCGAACTCAGTTTGAGTCTGATGGACATCGGATCCAAGCTGCTCCCATGCATCACTTGTCTGTAGATTTTTGTGTTAGAGCAATTAATTTTCTTAGGATATCTGTATTTAACCTTTAATTAAAATTTGAATAATATGCGCAATTGAGCTCACGGTTCATTTTATGTAGTATAAATAGGGTGTGTTTAGATGGGTGAAGAATAGCTACTATTCCGGATTAGCACTATTCCGAGCTATTATCCGGTATTTGGGTGTGTTTGGATTAGCGAATAGTCACTATTCTTTGTTTGTCTTTTGTGGGATAGTCCACTATTCTACTATTCCTACAAAATGTTAGAATAACTACTATTTTAAAATTGAAGATAACTCTATTCTTACTACTATTCTTGATTCATCCAAACGCACCCATATTGTATTGTTTATTTCGTGTGGTCGTAACTGCGTGTAGAATTATCTACATAATCCGGGTTAAATATTGTTTGTTAAATTTTTATTTTTTTATTTTTGAAACAAGAGGTTTAGGTTTATGTTACCTTTTGTCAGTTCAATGTACAGTGAATATAAAATCTACCACATGACCAGGGTACTGCTGATAGCGACCTCAGGCACCCCTTTATTAAATGCAAATCATCACTTGTAGGAGTCAAGTACGACGCTTAAGATCTGTCATTATATTGAATAACATAAAATTAGATATAGAAAGGGACCACACACCCACACACCATACACACACACATATACATATACATATACATATACATAGAAGTTGGCTCCGGTGCTACATGTAACATTCAAATCAAGTGATTTTTTACTTATAAAAAAATAGTAAAAAAATTCTAAAAAATGTAAAATTTGATTTGCAAGTGCGTATTCATATGGAGATTATGTTGAACGGTTCGGATCGACCGTTAAAATCTTGAAAACTCAAATATTAAGCAGTTGCACGGAGGTCCTCTATGTTACATGTAGCATACAAGCCAAATTTCATATATATATATATATATATATATATATATATATATATATATAATAGAACTAGGGTGTTCCTAAGTTCACCAAGCCTCTTTGTGAAATCAACTCTAAAATCTATCGGATTGATTTCAAACAACAAATCTAAACCGTTGAAATTCTTCTACTTTACAAGTGATGCGTCTAAATGCGAAAGTTTTAAATTTTGAATAGAATCAACTAGTCAAAAGGCGTAAAAAAATGAACGCATTGAAATTAATTTATAAACTTTCAAATTTTGACCAATTGACTTTATACTAAATTAATTGGAACTTTAAAATTTTCACATGTAGATGCATCACTCATAAAATAAAAAGATTTCAACGTTTTCAATTCGTCGTTTGTACCCAATTCAATAAATTTTATAGTTGAGTTCACCAAATCTCTTTGATGAACTTAGAAACACCCTAATTCTAGGGACCAGCTTGGGTCTTATGCCCATCGGACTCAAACTGAGTACGATGGGTTTCATAACTATTCGATCCGCTTTAAGATCCATACACATGGATATTAAAGCAAGACACATAAATCTTGAAACGAATCGGACGGTTATGAAATCTATCGACTCAATTTGAGTCTGATGAGCATCGGACCTAAGCTGCTCCCCTAGTTATATGTATATCTGTGTGTGAGTGGTACCGCAACATTGCATTAGGTTACCTACCACCATCACCATGCAATCAAATCTCCATGTGAGTGGTACCTCAATATTTCATTAGGTTACCTACTACCATGCAATCAAATCTCCTATGGCGGTCTACTTCTGAACGATTATCTTGCAAGAGATCAAATTAACAAATGGAAGGTGGTTGAATTTAAAGACGTTATTGTGCATACAATGCATTAAATGGAAAAGGTTAGCATGCTACTTGTAGCACAGTAATATGTCGTATTATTTTAAAAATTTATTGAATAGATACTTCAAACGATAAATTTAAATCATTAAAACCGATCTACGTACCTCACGAGTAATGTATTTACGTACATATAAAATTTATAAAATTTTGTATTCAATTAGTATAAAATCAAGCAGTAAAAGAAAAATAAAAAAATGAATACATTAAAATTACGTGTAGTCTTGTTTGCATTAAATCTATGCAATAAAAATGCTTTGTGTATTCTATATTACGTGTATCTGGCCTATATGACGTGCCTAGGTCGATGGAACTCTCACGCTTTCATTTTAAATAGAAAGTTACATAAATTATTATAGTTTTAGTTTATTTATTTTTAAATCTCGAAATATTTGACAAAAAAAAACATTATTGATCTTTGTAGCCATGAAAGTAATAACTATAAGAACAATTCTTACTTCACTTCAAATTATATGTCGTGTGTCTACATAGCAAATTATTGTTCTTATTCTTTATTGTTTAGGGAGAGGGGGTGTCCGATGCCCATTGGATCAAACTCGGTTCGATGGATGGTTTATACCGTCCGATCCACTTCAAAATTTGTGCGCATCACTTTAATATCCGTGTTGTTTGCATTAATATCCGTGCGCACAGATCTTGAAGTGGATCGGACAGTATAAACTACCCATCGAACCGAGTTTGATCCGATGGACATCGGACACCCGCTCTCCCTTATTGTTTATGAGGAGTCAAAACAAAAATTATTAATTTTTTGAATACTAACATCATGATAAATTACATGAACGAATCAGAAAATAGATTGGAGAGCTGAATAAACTAATATAACGTGATTTTATTTAAGACACACAAAATAAAAATATTAATTCTTGCAAAAAATATAAAATATAAATGATTAAATTATTATTATTATTTTTTTATATATAGAAGAACTTGACCCCCATGCCATACATCCTCGAGTAAGTTTTTGTGATAACATATATTGTTCATTGCTTTTGTTATTTTTTTTTATAATCCTCGAGTAAGTTTTGAGAGCAATATCTCAATTAGTCAAACTCGATAAGGCATTGCTGTTGTTCTCTGAATTTTGAAATTTTATAGAAATTTAAAGATTAGGACCGACATTCTGGAATTTTATTCTCCCCCTTCTGAATTTAAGATTTATAATTAATGTTAAATTTAGAGTTAAAATTATAATAATTTTTTAATTATGGTTGGTAATTACGATTAGAAACTAGAGCATTGAAAATTAAAAATTAGTGCATTGTTTTTAAATTTAGTACACGATTAAATAATGGGTTTGAATCCGATTCGTTATTTTCTTACTCTTCTCTGAAAAAAATTCTGAATCCACTCCTGACTAAGAGTCGCACAAAATCTATTCGAGGACAACAAGATCTTATTGCTCCTAATCTGCAGGGAGTGATGGTCAGCGATGGATCATTGATCCCATTTCTAGTGGAACAGATTATGGAGACGGAGAGCACAGATGAAAAGAGAGGAAGAGAATATTAGTTAATGGTAGGGACGCAGGTTGTAAAAAGTCATAATATTTCGAGAGGTTTAGAGATGAAAGGTTGCATTCATGGGGCACTGCCATTATGGGCTTACAATTACTTGCTTGCTTTCAACTCTCAAGGCAACCGAGGAGACATGCAGCTACTGTACTGGCACCAGGTGGAAAGTGGAGAGAGAGAGATGCACCGTGCTTTGCAGTTCATGGCTGTCACTGTGACACTGTGGACAGGAATTGAAATTCCTGCTCTGTAGTCATCGACATGTGTGTCCGAAGTGAGTTTTAATATTTAAATATTGTATATAATTTTTTTCCGGATCCATCTCAGACTCGCATCTCAGTGATTTTAGGGGCCCTGTAGTCATCGACACATGTGTCTGAAGTGAGTTTTAATATTTAAATATTCTATATAGTTTTGCTTTGAATTCATCCTAGACTCACATGTCAGTGACTTTAAGGGCATAAGATTCAGTTCCGTTAATCAAACTCTTTTATTTATTTATCTTATCCTTATTGTATTCGATAAGACATATATATAGGGGGGGTGGGGGGCTAAGGTTAAAAAGTTTGTTTCTAGCCTTTGGAACAAACGATTCAGTTTTTCGATTTTCAAAGTCCAAACAGCTAATCCAAACTGTTAGATGTTCTATCTATATTAAAATGTGCTCGGAGACCAAATTTAACATTTTTTTAAATTTTTTTACTATTTATTAAGAGGGTTTGAAAATCATTGTTTTTCAACGATGTAAAAGTTTAATATAATCAGCGATTTTCAAGTATTTTCTCAGTTTATAAATGGTTTTAAAATCGTTGTTTTTCAATGATACAAAAGTTTAATAAAATCAGCGATTTTTAAGTATTTGTGCAGTTTATAAATAATTTTAAAATCGTTGTTTTTCAATGATGCAAAAGTTTAATAAAATACATGTGTTAGCGTCCACATCCTACGTCCAAATATAAGTATAGACCCACAATTTAGATGCCAATGTTTGTTCTATCACAATTTTATTTGCTAATGGTGACCATGATAATTATAGTGTGGGGTGTAAAAAAATAATATATGTAGTCTTTTTGTCAGAGGCCAAATTTATAATTATTTTGAATATTAAGTATTTTTAAAAAATATATAATTATTTTGAATATTTAGTAATTTTGAGAAAAAAAATTAAGTTGAAGCATAATTTTATATTTTCAGTATATCTTAACCTTTTTAGAAAAAAAAAAACATATAATGGAAGCATTTGTTGAAAAAATTGAGTTAACAAGCTTTTTTTTAAAGATGAAGTCCTCAAAAGAAATTTACCACATGAAAGTTCTAAATTATTGACAAAATATTTCACATTAAGAAATCACCAGGACAAATGTTCTACAACGTTATATTCTAAATAATATAAACAATTAAGAGTTAGGTTATGATGTATTGCAATGTATAGACACTCTTGTGCATTGAACTCTAAATCGTTAGATTTGAAATCTAAACAGTCAATCCACATTGTTTAATTTGATCCTTGTATTAAACATGCATGGAGACCAAATTTTACATTTTTTTTTTCTATTTTTTAGAATATTTGAAAATTAATGTTTTTCATAAATTTGTGAACCATACAAAACAATATTTTCCAAAAAAAATTCCAAAAATAGCTAGCAATTTCCCAAAAATGTAAAATTTGGTCTCCAAACACGTTTTAGTACAGAGATCAAGTTGACCAGTCTGGATTGTCTGTTTTGACTTCAAATTCAACAGTTTAGAGTCCTATACACAATAAAATATATACATTGCAATGCACCTTAGTCAAACTCAACAATCAAACCGTAAGTATTTATTCGTGATTTCAAGAATTTCATATCGACAAAACTAGCTTTATTTTCGAACCTTTCGAAAGAGAAATATGTTGGCGAGATCTCGAGAAGGTTGAATTTTTAAAATGGGATAATTTTATTGATTTTTTTTGCCATTGAATTTGTTTTTTTAAAAGAGTCATAAGCCCGTTTTATTTACTGAAACTTGGTTAAGTTACAAAAAATAAGAGCATCTTAAGTTTTCCTACACCCTGTCTAAGCTAGAATTAACATAGTCATTAAGCATAAAGCACAATCCACATCTAACATAGGTAGCAGTAGATAAAATGAAAAGACAGCTAGATAACTAGTAGATAAACAAATTAAGTAGGTCTTCAAAGATAGTCATCAGTGTTGATGGATTCCACCAACACCTGTTCCGGTTCCATTTCGTGCAAAGGGATCTGGGCAGTGTCTTTTGGCATCCAGTCCTGCATCCCAGTTGGCAGTTCTGCTGTAGTCTTCAGATTTTCTAACCAAAGAAATATATGATATTCAAATATCCATGTAGATAAGGATACTGGTATGGTTTTACGTTTCAGTTATCCGTATCTGAATAGTAGATAAATACCATATATAAAATTTGTAGTGTACCCATTTAAAATTTAAAATAGTCAATTTCCACATCAAAACACTATAATATCAATTATACCCATACAAATTTAACATTCTTTCTTCTATCTTTTAACTACTTAACACTTTATTTATTTATTTTCAAAATTAAATTGACCAACATGTCCTCTAATTTTAAATGGACATGTCCATTATTTTTTAATGTCATCATCATCTTTACATTCTACTCTTCTTGTTGACTATTAATATCACTTCCTCTCCAAATAAGGCAGAAAAAAGAAAAATTAGAAGAAAACTCAAATCATAGCATCTCTGTTAAAGCCTTTGGTCCCCCCAGAGAAATGGTAGTGACTTGAAAATTTTCAAACTAGAAGATCTAGGCATAAGAAATCACCACACCTTCTCAATGATTCACCCATGTTCGTAACTTTCGAGATATATTTTCTTTTATCTTATTGCAATTTCCATTTGAATATCTAAAGTTCTTAATTTAGTTCAACTGAATTTTTTTTTCCCATGTGAACAATAATTTTTAGTTCAATTTTCATGTCCATACCCATTTCCAATGGCCCGTCGAACAGGCCCTAAGGAACAAGAAAAGAGACAGTGTGGATACGGTGAGGGGGAGAGATGGAATTCATGGAGGAAGTGAAGGAGATGACATTCATAAATAATGAACATGTCCATTTAAAATTAGAGGATATATTGATCAATTTAATTTTTAATATAAATAAATAAAATGTTAAATAGTTAAAAGGAGATACAAGAAAGATTGTTAAATTTGTATGTGTATATTAGATATTGTGGTGTTTTGATGGAGAAATTGGCTATTTCAAAATTTTAGATGGGTGCACTAGGATTTTTCCCTTTTAATATATATTATGAAAAATTTATGTTATTCACCATTATAATTAGATAAATTTTATAAACTTTAATATTTTTTTATATTGTTTTAATAATTATCCAATCTGATTCGGACCCGTATCCATATCCATATTCGAAAAAAGAAAAATGAGGATGTGGTTTTACCATTATTCGCTCTATATCTACTCTGTTTTCACCCCTACTGTTAGTTCATGTCCACGTGCAAAGTCTTTTATAATTTTGGAATTCTTTTATAGATTTTTTTTTTGGAAATCTTCTTTTATAGAATTCTTTTTGGAAATCTTCCTATATAGAATTTTATTTTTGAAAATTTTCTTTTATAGAAAATTCCTCAATAAGAAATGGTCAAACAGACTAAAATTATTTCTGAGTAAATTGCAGGGTAGTTCTTATCATTTGGAACCAAATCTCTTGCTCTTTTGTGGGCAGGAAATTCCTACTCTTAAAATCACTGACACGTGGATCTGGAGTGAGCTTTGATATTTAAATATTGAATATAGTTTTATTTTTTAAAATTTTGCATCAATTATGACCAAGTTCTTAATTATTTGGGGTTGAAGTTGGAATTCGGAAAATCTTAAATTCTTACGTGGGAAATTAGAATGACATCTAAAAGAATTGTTTTTCTTTTATTTAGTTACATAACCTTTGTAACTTCAAAAATGATTAATGAAACAAGAACTAGACTCTTTTTCTTTGTGAAAAAACAGATTTAAAAAAAAATAAAGAAAAGTATATTGTTCCAATTGGTTGATACTTGTGATTTGTCAAAATAGATTAAATTAATACTTGTCAAGTACGATTATGTAGAAATTATTTTGAATCCTGAGCAGTTCACACAATAATGACGAATAAAACACATTTAATTCGTTTTTTTACCGTTTTCGAACTGAACTCCGAATAAAACACACACAAAAAATATAATACGCTTTATTCACGAATAAAACAAAAATCACAAAAATCAAGAATTATTCGCAATAAAAACGTAAAAAAATGTGATTTTTTTGGGGGTTGGATTTTTTTTTTTGCTTCCTTATTGTACTGAATTATTTCTGAATTAAATCCGATCACGAATTTTTGATTCAGCCGGATCTTTTCCGAATCATTGAGTTATCACTATAGTTCACACTTCTAGTAATTTTGAATATTAAATTTGTACATTTGCATCAAAATTCGTAGTAGCGCGTGTTTGAAATGGTGAGAGAAACGATGAGGATGCTAATAATTGTTAGTAGATCTTAATGAGAAAAATCTAAAATTAAGACCAAATCTTTCCTCTTCCCGCCTCTTTATAGTTTTATCATATATTCAATTTTACAGATTTTAATTTTCCAAGAAATCAAATACACTCCTTGCAAGTAGTTGCAACAATGAGTTCGTTTTCAATTTCATAACTATGAAATCTAGGGGTGATTAACAAGTGAGTTGAGATATGCTCATACTTGGTTTATTAACGAAATGAGCGAGTCGACTTGAGCTGAGAAGATAATATTCAGTTAACGCTGTGCTCATGCTCTGCTCATTAAATGCTTGAGCTGACTTGTGCTCATTAAGAAATCAAGCTTATTTGAATTTTGTTTTGAGTAAGAAATCAAGCTTATTTTGACAAACCTGATTTATTTAGGTAAAGATTCCGCTCTAAGATAATTAGTGTATGTCGGTGCTTTTTTCTAGTACAGAACCAAGTACTGTTGTCACGCACAGAGAACATAAATTGGCTGTTAAGTAGTGTCACAATAAAGAACTTTAATATTTTGTTTCTCGAGCCAATTTAAATTTTGATTGAAGAGATTGGATGTGGCCGGATTCATGTAACTTAGTTCTTAATGAGCGAGTTATGAGCCAGTTGGAGCATGCTCATACTCAGCTAATGAAGTTAAAGAGCGAGTTGATAATGAACGAGTTTTAACGAGTTAATAATGAGTGAGTTGTTAATAAACTTTTAACAAACGAGTTATGAGCGAGTCATAAATTATGAACAATTTACTCCTCCAAATGTAAATTCTAGGGAAAATTTCACATACCTCCTAAAATGACTCGAAATTAGATATTGCCTCTTCTAAAATTCATAACATCATATATATCCCTCCCAATTTTAAAACATACAAATCTATCCAATTTATTACATTTCCTATTAAAACTCATTTTAAATTGATAAAGTGTCTATTTTACCATTTATTGAAAAAAAAAATGATGTAGCAGATTTAAGAGAAATATTCAGTATTTGAATTGGTCGGTTGTGGAGACAAATATTTCATTTTCTTACGTTTGTCGTGCATAAGAGTGTATGTCTAAATATCACTATGTGTGCTTCACTAGTAGGAATCACTGCTTTTAGAAAAGTGACCAACTAGAAGTCTAATCATTTTTTAATACACAAACTACATAATTTTGTTTTTCAATAAAGAGTAAAATGAAAACAAACATATATAATATGAGTTTTAACATAAAAAATAATAAATTATGTAAATTCGAGAGTTTTTAAATTTAGAAGAAGTATGGTATTATGAAATTTAGAGGGAAAAAAATATATAATTTCATGATATTGTAGGAGCATATGTGAAATTCTCCCATAATTCTAAACCCACAAAATTCTTTTTAATGAGATAATTTTTGGAACAGAAACATTTAGGCGTGCATAATATATATATATTTTTTTAAGGTGGGTGAAAATCGACCAATTTTCATTAAAACTATGAGGGTGCGTTTGGGTGGGTGAATAATAGCTACTATTCTGGATTAGTACTATTTCGAGCTACTAATCTGTTGGTATAAATTTTCATTATATTCGGATAGTTATAAATTAATTAAAATAAATCAAATTGAAATAGAGTTACCCGGATCGTGCGAAGCACTGTCCTTAAGCGTATTCTGTCTCATCGTGCAAGATGGAACCGCAACCAAGATAATCCGGGGTTGTTAACTTCTTAGGCACACCATGGAAGTAACTTACGATAACTCCGCAATATCCAGCATAGATCAGAATTTGATTAATTGGAATAAAATGAAAATGGAGAATTGAAAGGTGACTTTCTGTGGGAGCTAATCAAAGAAACACATTTGATTTCTTATTTATTTTATTTTTTTGGATGCTCACAAATAAAGACAAATGGTTGTATATATAGCAATTAAAAATGAGAGAGAACCAATTAAGAATGGATCAAAGAAAGGAAAAAACGCATCTACCATTATATGCCATGAAGAGGTTTAAACGGTAGGAAACAATTAATATATAGAATAATTAATTGTTATTAGCAAAATAACTCACCATTAAAGAAATACATATTCGATTTAGTCCTCTAATTTTCAAATATCACAAACGGATATTTAAGCAAATTTATTGAAGAGAGAATTTTGAGTTTTTTTAGAACTCAAGTTCCAACAATCCCCCACAAAACTCAAAATTTAAGAATATCAAAAGGTAAACTTTATAGAAACAAATTGCTGGATATTAATATTATGCATCGATGAAGTAGTTTAGAAACTTTGAACTTCATCTAGTATCGATAGTTTTAATTTGGAGGAAACAGAGTGAACTATGTCTTGAACTCGTTCCTTTGATCCAAATTTAACCACCGCACACACAATATGGAGATTCTCGTCACAATACGCGCATTAATGGCATTACGCATGTCTTGGATTTTTTCATGAGAGTCTTGAAGGCTTACCCATGCCTCGCACCGTGGCCGTATACAGACACTCTCATATAGGTGAGTTTCCTACCAAGGATATGTGTAGAGGCATATCCTGCGGAAAATACCGCCTCGGTTCTCATTAAGAGCTAAATTGCTCATCCTACCATCTACATAGAGCACACTCACCATAGGGATGGGGTTGGAGTCAATGCTCCTAAAAGTGTGTGCTCTTTTGATCTACTTATCGGCTTGTTATTACCCATTGAATCTCTATCATGGGATCGCCTATCAGAGATTGGGTTGCCACCGCAAGAAGACCCATTAAGGCTAACACCCATCCCCCTCGATGAAATTTATATATGATATGATAAGAATATATATATTTTTTCAATAAATACTCAATCTTATGCATATATAGTGCACTCAGATAATGCAAATCAAACATACCAATTAATGTAACATTTTAGAAATCATTAATAAAATTGGTTGTTAATCTATACTACCAAATTTCATTTTCATTTATTTACCGTATAATTAAAATCCATATAATTAAAATCCAATAAGAGCCAATTCTCCCATTAAACTTTGATGATTATATATATATTTTTTTTCTTTTACTTATTTCAAATTTTTTTTTTTTTAAGATATTATAGGTGTTAAATAATATTTAGTCATTTAGTCATTTGACTAGTATATAATAACACTCAGTTATATCATATTAACATTAACATAATATTTTAGTCATTAGACTATCATAAATAACAATTATCTTAATAAATCAATGTCATCTTAATGACAATAATGGCATTCATGAGCAGCGAGATTAATATGATCTCATTATAAATTGATCATTTAAGTAAGCCAATCATAACATATCTTGAATATTGTTTAACGAATCAAAGCTTTTTAATAAGTTTATTTCCGCTTTGTATAAGTCATATAAATCGGCTTTCTTTTAACAAAATCTTTTAATGGACATGGTTGTGATTTGATATATAATTGATAGCTAGGTTAATTCCAATCACACTATTCAGATCTTAGAAAAATAACTAAAAGATTAAAATGATTATATCAATAATTTTAATCTTTCATGATTTACTATCTTTCCTATCAATAATATGATTGATTAACTGTTTATTATCTCTATTTAATATTTTTATCGGGATCATTAAAAATAAGTAAGATGAATAATGAAATGATCATTAAAGATGTAATCAATGTTTATAATAACATCCATTCTTCTCCTCGACAATTAAAGAGATAATAAAGGTGATTAATCAATTAAATACAATAACAAAGTCAGTTATAAAAGCATTTATAAGTAGCCTTTCAGTTTTGTTGACTGTAATAATTAGTTATATTATTCAATTATGATAATCAATTAAATGATTCGGTTATATATAAGACTAATTAAGTGATCATGCGGCAACTAAGGATCAACATTAATGTTATTTTATTTAATGGTAATTTCCACGGAAAACCCTAAACATTTATTTGCCAGTGACCCTCAATTTATATTTTATTACAAATAATTACCATAAATTGTATTCTTATTTTTTCAGAAAAATAATTTCTAAATACAATTACTTGATTTATGAATAACAAATTCATACTTCGTAATTTTGTTAAGAAGTTTAAGATTCTTTATATCATTATTATATTTCTTTAATTTTCAACAATATAACTTTATTATTATAATAAATTGTTGAGATCTAATTTGTTTTATTTAAAAGTAGGGATCCAAATTATACTAGAATCAATAAAATAAAATCATTTTTTTTTTTAATACCGGAACATATTTTCAATACTTCCGATTATATTACTAAGTATAATATATTCACACCCTTTTACATATATATGATCTGGTAGCTAGTATGATTTATATTGATCAATACATCTGATTAGATCTTTATAGTATATTTCTGAAATACTAAACACGAAGAAAGATATCAAAATTATTTAGCCCGATAGAACTCGAATTGTCAGATTTTTCAATTAACAATACAACAACATCTAATATATATAATTTGACCGAAACAGTCAAATCATGATTCTTGATAGATCGTCTAAATACATAATTAAATTTATATATATATATTTTTTAATTACTATATATCTATCAATAGTAAGTTCGATTTACTGTAGATTTTATAAGATCACAAGCCCTTTGATTAGCAATAAATATTGTAGGCCAAATCTACTTTAATTGAAAATTATATCTTTGTATATACACTGGATATTGGATATTGCTCTGATTATAATGACAAAATATATTCCAAAAAATCACAATCATAGTTAGAAATTAAATTAACTAATTTAATTCATAATGCATTTAATCACTATCCGAATTCAGAGTTACGCTTAAGATTGTTGGTATAAATTTTCATTATATTCGGATAGTTATAAATTAATTAAAATAAATCAAATTGAAATAGAGTTACCCGGATCGTGCGAAGCACTGTCCTTAAGCGTATTCCGTTTCATCGTGCAAGATGGAACCGCAACCAAGATAATCCGGAGTTGTTAACTTCTTAGGCACGCCATGGAAGTAACTTACGATAACTCCGCAATATCCAGCATATATCAGAATTTGATTAATTGGAATAAAATGAAAATGGAGAATTGAAAGGTGACTTTCTGTGGGAGCTAATCAAAGAAACACATTTGATTTCTTATTTATTTTATTTTTTTGGATGCTCACAAATAAAGACAAATGGTTGTATATATAGCAATTAAAAATGAGAGAGAACCAATTAAGAATGGATCAAAGAAAGGAAAAAACGCATCTACCATTATATGCCATGAAGAGGTTTAAACGGTAGGAAACAATTAATATATAGAATAATTAATTGTTATTAGCAAAATAACTCACCATTAAAGAAATACATATTCGATTTAGTCCTCTAATTTTCAAATATCACAAACGGATATTTAAGCAAATTTATTGAAGAGAGAATTTTGAGTTTTTTTAGAACTCAAGTTCCAACATAATCTACGTTTGGGTATATTTGGATTAGCGAATAACCACTATTCTTTGTTTGTCTTTTGTGGGATTGCTCACTATTCTACTAATTCTACAAAATGTTAGAATAGCTACTATTCTCAAAATTAAAATAGTTACTATCCTTGCACTATTCTTGATTCATCCAAACACACCCTAATATGACAAATTCCAAACTACTAGATAAAATAACATCTACAAAATAACATCAATACAGTTCGTAACAGTATAAACTAAAACAAAACAAGCATATAATTCAAAACACAAAATCACAGAGAACCGAATACTCAGATCATTCGAGGGCAACGGCAAGTAGGAGCTATGTATCAAGCATGGAAGACGGGAGTGTCGGATGCCCATCGGACCAAAATCTGTTCAATGGGTGGTCTTTACTGTCCAATTTATTTCAAGATCTGTGCACATTACTTTAATATCCGTGCTATTTGCTTTAATATCCAGACATATAGATCTTGAAATAGATCGGACGGTATAAACCACCCATCGAACACTATTCTAATTCGATGGGCATCGGAGAACCCCCTCTCCCATCAAGCATAGGATTCAAAATATTAGAACACAAACATTTAGGCGTGTATGATATTATATAAATAAATACAATACAATACAATATACAATATGCATTGAACATTTGAACTGTACGTCTCCTGTTGAAGAGTCAAAATAACATATATTCCTTTCAGCTTTACTTTGCCCAGATCTGCGTAGTCCCATAAAACGGAAATGGAAGCCATCGTACGAAATAAGATCCGTGAATCCGTGATCTCTCAAGCATTGATGCAGTCAGGATACTGCGAATCTCTTCCTCTCCATTTTCTTAACAGAACTAATCTATTTCCATTTCCAGAATCATCCTTTCACAATTAATGGACACATCCAGTGCCATATGAACAGTAGAACAAATTCCGAAATAAATACAGACGTTGATTGCATGGTTATCATTCACGTTATCAGCCGTCAGATCCTAATTATGACACTCTGATCGAACGGTGCGCCCAATATTTCAACGCCAACAATGATATCGGTTCTTCATTTTACGTACTACTATTTTATACATCTTTCTACTTCAGACAGGCTATTGTACAAGTAATCCAATGAATTACAGCCACATCAGCGGTAACTAATTAAGTAAAATAAACATTATGATAAAAATATTACTAGATATTGTAATCTGTCGTCTTGAAAATCCCGCTGCATCACCCCACGCCCACGCCGAATTCACGTCTCCCTCAATTCAATTCAACCTCTTTTTTTCATATCCTCTCTCTAAAACACTTTTCTTCGACGATGAAACGCTTGCTTTATTGTCACATCTCTCTCTCTCTCTAAACGGGTCCTACAGACATTCTCTGCATCAGGGTCCCACTCCTCTCAAACATACAGACACACTCTCTCTCTCTCTGCCTCCTTCAATTGTATAAAAAGAAAAAGCTATGTATAAAAAGCGAGAGCACTGAAAGCGTGGCTTCATAGATTTTACTGCACACAAGAAAAAAAAGAAATAGTAACAATTAACAAAGCGTGCTTTATAACTGATGAGTAGATGTCATCAGTTTTTCTTTGTAGCAGCGAGAGCACTTGCGACCGTTGTAGTCTGAACTGAAGTAGTGGCTTAGTTATCTCTATAGTTTCTTCTCCCTCCATCCTCTCTCTCCAAGAAGCTCTCATTTATTGTTCCTCTTCTTCTTCCTCTTCAAGCGCGATCGAGGTGAGTTCCTTCCATTTTTTTATTTCATAATTTTTTCTAACATTAATCAATCACATTCGCCTCCGCTTTTAGATTTTGGTAGCTGGTGGGTGTGTTATTGTATTTACGATTTACGTAATATTGATACACCTATGAGGAATAATGGAATATACGAGCGCTGCCTCCAGTTCTTCATTTCCTCTTCCTTTCCTGGTGCTACGCAGGAGAATAGCATGCATTAAAAGCCGTTTCCCGGTTCAATAACCGCATTAAATGCTGTTCTTTCTTTTCTTTTTCGCTTTCTCTCTCTCTTTCTCGTTCTTTTTTACTCCTTTTCTTTTCAAGTTTCTTCTCTTTCTTGCAAAGAGAGAAATTGGGCTTTTGACAAAGCTGTTCCACGAGCCCCAAGTGCTCGATAGAAATTAAATTTTGCACCTGGTGCACCACGTGGCAGAACACTTTCCGACTTCATAGTTCATCTTCATACCTTGCTGCACTCCATGCTCCATGGAACACCGAGCCCATGCCACTGTTTCACCAGCGGCCAAAGCGGGAAGCAAAAGGTTTCATTCAGTCCTCGTCCAAGCCTATTACTGTTCAGATCTATTAACCTGTCCCTCCATTATTAACAATTGGAGACGTCCGTTTCTCAGTAATATTGTCTCCATTTTCGTTTTTCATGGAGAAAATCGTGGTACTTTTTTGTTACAAGGCCTGATCTGTCGTTTCCTCAGCACTATATTTCAAACCCTGGGCAGCGATCTCATGATTGCTTCCCTTCCTTTGTTTCCTTACCTTCGTCGTTTTCTCATAATCCTATCAACCCTCCTCTCCATATCCTATCAACTATCAACTATATCCCAACCTGTCTCTCTCTCTCTCGCGAAGCTGGAACGACGGTAAGCTTACCTCTCTATATCTCTTTTAGGATTGATTGATTGATTGTAACGTACGCGCCGCGATGCGCAGTGCGTACGGTTATGTGGGGGGTCTCCTATGATTCGGCATAGCCGTATAGGCAAGTCTAGCCATGGCGCTTAAATATTTGTGCTTTCTCTCTGTCAGACCAATTCGATACGGTCTAATTGCTATCTTTTTGTTGATTTTGAATTTTAGTTGTCTTGTACTATGTGTGTCCGTTTCGCTCGACAGAGGAGGATTCACGAATCTTGACGTCTTTTCACTGTCGCCACCCGTCACTTCATCAGTCTATTTTTTATTTTTATTTTGTAGTAATTTTGTTGGTGGCAGTCTACTGGCAGATTTGCCTCGGCAGCAAAATTTAACGAGTATCTAACTCTTTACAATTTTTTTTTTTTATCATTTATGGGTCATAAATCATTACGTTAGAAAGTTAGAAAGAAAGGCTTGGGACCTTTTTTTGGTAGAAATGCGTATTTGTTTTCAGCTTAATTTGATGACGAAAAAAAATTAATATTAACTAACCAACTCTCTTTTGGGCTTTTTTATGGGCTTACAAAGGGTTCTGACGTTCTGTTGCATAGATGGAGAATTCGTTATAACTGATAACTTCGGTTAATAAGCTTGTTGGTGTAAAGGGAATGATGCAACTTTTGCGACCTTTTAATTTAAAGTTTTTAATTTTAACTGGTAATTGAGTTTAGAAATTTTTATCTTCAAAGTTCAGATAGCGTTAAACAAAATATGACATTCATTACATATAACGAAATATTAACTTATTTTTTAATCTATCTAAAAAAAATAGTTAAAAAGGTTCCTATAAATGTAAAATTTACTCTCCAAGTACATTTCATATGAGGACTATATTTAGGGCCTGTTCGGCCGTAGAGTGGGAACGGAATTGAAAATTATTGAACTAACGAAACACTGTGCGTGTGGACTTTTTCACACGAACTCTGAATGAATTTTTTTTTTCTCACGCGCACAGTAACGGCCGAACAGACCTTAACGATTTGGAATGACTATTTGAATTTTAATAATAAAAATATGAATTCATAGTATGTGTGGATCCGCAATATGCATATTATAACAGCACTTAAAATATATATATATATATATATATATACTTGTAAACTCTACTATTAGTATATATGATATTTATCCGTGGAAAGCACTAAACCTAAGTATGTGTGGTTCCGCAATATGCATATTATAATAGCACTAAATATATATATATATACACTTGTAAACTCTACTATTAGTATATATGATATTTATCCGTGGAAAGCACTAAACCTAAGTAGGTGGTTAAGTGTGAATAGTGGCCATTATGCGCACCTGGTTATATATGTTTCAGTGCGTCATTAACACATAGTTATATATACATCAACGAACAAGTTGCTATGTCGTATAAAAATAATGATATATTGATTGACATGTACAGATGTCAAGGATGGGTCATCCCAGTACGCTTTATGTTTCTTTTCATATTATTTCTTTACTATTTGCTGAGAAATTGAGAATTTGGTGGGTGTCACGTGACAGGTAGAGTAAGTCCGTGCGGGGAGTGCTGTGGGACCCAGAGACAGTGTATGGGTGTGCATGCACGATTACTGCACTTGCGTGTTAAGCTGTGAACAAAAGGTGGTGAGGTGAGCTGAGCTGAGCTTGGGGCTTCAGAGTGGACCATCAACAAAGCAACTGAAGGCATCTACCTCTAAAGTCTAAAGAACTGGTATGCACCATGCATTTTTTTATAATGTTTTTTTACCATTTCTACCTTTTTTTTTCCTTATAGTTTACCATTAAAGTGGCATGCATGCGTAGTTTGTCTCTTCTTCTTTCAATCTTTTACTTACTTTTTCCTCAAGTTGACTTTTCCTTTCCATTTTACCATTTTTTTCTTTTGTGAATTATTTCAAAATTTACAGTTCTATCCGCTATCCAACATTGTCAGAACTAAGCTATTGTTCCTTTGAAGCAACATCTAAACCTTAGTTGTGTGATTGTGTCACTTTGACTCAAAATCCAACAGTTTCTCTGTGACTCTGTGGGCAGTGTTCTATCTGTTAGCTTGTTTGTTCATTCTGATAAAATATTAAGGTACCCATGCATGCAAGCAGTAGTTCTGAATCAGGCTGAATACCTATATGTGCATCATAGTTCTGACTTTTGAGTCAGTTGATGACATGTGCTGGCAGGTTTCATACTCCTGCTTAGAGGCTTAAGTTTATACATTGCACATTACAACTTATGTGATAAAATTAGTATATAGATAAAAAATCTCGTATGCTTTGCGGAGATGTAGAATCTGAGTTTCAAAATTTTCATCTGTCAAGGTTACACGTATGCTTCTTTTATAACTAGTGGCTTTTTTTATCAAAGATCTAAATGTGAAGAATAAAATTAAAAACTATGAAAGCTTAACAAACTAAACAGGGTAACCACAAATTCTTCATCGTGGCTGAGCTATTCAGCAAAATTATGAAGATAGGTGACACATATCTTTTGTTCAGGCAACTGATTTTCTACTAGTCTAGTTTAGGTCTTCTCTTAGTATGTTAGAAACATTCATGAATATAAGTTGTTGAAGTTGCATTATTTCATGGCCCATGTGAGCTCTTGTCTGAGAAAAACATAACGTGTAAAATGGCATTCTGAGGGAAATTAAGTTATCTCTTTTCAAGTCTCTAAACACCTGCCTCATAGTTATATTGATAACAATTATATTTGGCAACAAACTAATTATTTCACAAATTGTGACAAAAGTCGGGAACTGACACTGCACTTGTCAAAATGAAAATAAAAATAATAAAAAGTATTTATATGGCTTACTTTACTTATATACAGTATATCAAATTTGCTCATAATTAAATAACCAACTGGTCACCCATCCATATATCCCCTCTCATATATAAAATATATATTAATATTACTATTTAAATGTAAAACCCGTATGTATTAGTCCCTTGCCAGGGTTGAAGTATAATTTATGTAGAACCCTGCAACTTTAAAATAGAATCATTGTCTTGTGAAGTATAATTCGTAAACCACGAAGAAACTGAGTTCAAGGTTGAAGCTCACAGTACTTGAATAATTGCTTGAGGTGTTACCAAGGACATCAAGATCTGATGTTGATAGAATTTTTTTTAAGAGTATACATAAATTATTTATCAGAAGTTAAACTAATGGTGTAGTTAATCTTCTCTGTTGATGTTAAGAGTAGAGAGTAAGAGTATGAAAATTTATTCCGTCTATGGTAAGGGTATGAAGGACAAATTCCAAACATTTCCTTTTTGAACATCTAAAGTCATGCAATCAAACCATATCTTCTTTTCAGTCAAGGCTTTAAACAACAAGCTTTGGCTGGTGAATCTTACGGGATTTAAAAATGAAGCAATAAATTGAAGCTCAAGTTTAGGTATTAATAGGAACCACTTCAAGCAAGAGTTTGACCTAAATTTAATAAAATAATGATAGATCAGAATTCATTCAAAATGAATTCATTACTTAGGAATGATATATTCATTTGAGGATTCAAAATGAAATCACTACTTAGCAAGCTAGGCTGACAAATATGATGTTCATTTAAAAGCAAGGCTTGAAGCTTGGCTAAGTTCAATGAACATCTCCATTCCCTAGTTTTAAATGTTGATCGAAACAGTTTCAAACAAGATTCAATTCAATCAAAGAAAGATAAAATGAATATGATTTGAATTTAATTTTTCCTTTTCTGAAACCATTAACTAGGAGGGATGATTTATTAGCAAAGATTTACTAAATGAATAGAGTTTAGGGTGGTGCGTTCTCCCAATCTTTGTTTGCTATTTTACCAAATAAATAGAGTTTAGTTTCCATTTCAGAGTGGGTTATAATTTAACCTATATCAACAATAACAGCGAAATCTATGAAGTTTTCTGAGCAGTTTGTAAAAACTCCTGCCTTAATCTGATGTATACGATTGTGCTTAGTGCTTAAAATTGAGCTATCTGAATTAATTTGATAGAGCAAACAGCTTTATTATATCAAAGGGGTTTGAATATTCATCTTATGCTGTCAGTATTGAGGCACACCTCTATATGAGTTCTGACAAGCGTTACTTACTTTTTAATTTTCCTTAAATTATTTTATTGATTCTGCGAGCAACATGTCTTAATTTTTCTAGTTGAATTGGTCTTTAGCACTAAGCACTGATTAGTATTGACATATTCAGTTATTTGTAAGGAAACTAGTTGTTGTGATAACAAATATCATTGCTTACATCATTATTGATTTCAGGTAGAAATCCCTGGGAAAGTAGCTAAGAAGTTTTCACAGGGGCAATATATTTTGGACAGACATGTCAAAAATCTATGAAAAAAATCATAGATAAATATATAGAAATGTATACTCTAATAATTAGGTTGGGTGGATTTTATTAACCTAATCGATTTGGTATAGGAAAGGCATACTCAGTAAAGTTAGTACCTTGTGATTTCAACCCTTCCCAAATAAATTTAAATTTAAATTTTCATTAATAATGTATTGTGCAAATTGTGTATCACTAGAAAGTATTGGTTCTTTTGTAAGAGCTTTATTGCCTTGTTTTTGTAGTACCTAATAAAATCGAATGAAGTACTTGAACAAGAGCGTAAAAGAAATATGGGACGCGTAATTTAGCTAGATCTGTATGTGCTGCTTTTCTCACCTTAAAACATGATTCCGGCTTTGATCCAATCCGTTGGATCCAAAATGAACGGTCCAGATGCACACACCCTATTGTGATAAAGTGGTGCAGATCCAATCCATTCAGTATAGATCAGGACTGGATTATAATAACAAGATCATGCTTTTAAGGTGAAAACACAGCAGCTACTAATCTTGAGTGATCTACAAAAAACTTTTGTTTCTTGGTGGTACTCCCTCTCTAAATCCTCATGCTTTCATATACTGGACAACCTACATTTTTAATGTAAAAATATTTATGGTACAATACTTCACATTATTCAGTTCTTCAATTCATATCATGTGTTCATTTATATTGGATACGGTATACCTAGAGAAATACTCGTCAAATACACTCGCTGATGCCCCAGTCTAATAACAAAAAGGTACACTAAAAAAATACAATAGTACATGTGATGATTCTGTTTGTTTAATGTTATTGGTCATGTTTGGTTATGGACACGTTTAAGGAGTCAAACGAGGAGTAAAATAGGAGTAAGAGATGAACTAATCTGGAGTAAGTTACTTGTGGCTTTTCAGATGGATTAACTTACTCCACACTTACTCCACTTGCAAAGTTCGCTATCATAGATCTGAATTCATTTTCTAATATCTTATTCCTTTGTATCAAATAATTTAATTCATGATATAAACTACCAAACAAGATGTAAAATATAATGAGTAAGATAAAGTAATTTAATTCTCATTAACTTTACACCACAACCAAACATAACCATATATAAGCCTTTTGTTTTAACCAAGCATTTTTATTTTACATTTCCGTTAACCACCAATTTAGTCGTTGCAATTATACTTGAACATATGATATGATTATAACTATTTGGTGAATAAACCTTTTTTTAACCATTATTTACGTTTTCTTACTTGGATAAATTTGGTTTCAAACTAGAATATATTTTTTCTATGGAGCAAGCTCTTTATTGTATTTTTAAAATTTTTTAATAAACCCTTTAGGTATTTATTTATTTATTCCTTTTTAGGATTACCTATCAATTGTCCTTATCCATTAAAACCCACCAGAAGCTGTATATTTTAGAACATTTCTTTACTTTATTTATGCATATACATAACATAAATGATAAATCAGGCCAGGCTATTATTTACAGCAGTACAGTACAGACCAATTTAAGCACTACAGAAGAATTAAAAGAACTAAATGGGTTCTCTCTCATAAATCCAATTAGAGACCATGCATGCACTAGAGGTGATAGCAGTATAGACTATAGTATAGCACTGCTCTGGTCACACCATGCTCAAGTGCAGAGCACTATAGCGGCGCAGACTGTGACACACAGAGCCATCAGCTAAAAAGAAAATAAAGAAAGACAGACAGAGCGCACAGAGGCAGAGCCAACTCGGCTCCATATTACTATCCCCCCATTATGCCTTTTACTGTATCTCTGTGTTCTACAGCGTTTCCATTTAAACCTTGCTCCCTGTTCCTTTTATTTACCCACCCTCTTATCTTTTCTCCATTTTCCAACTAATGGAGATCTTTTATGTCTATCTCATTCTCTCCGTTTTCGTTTTAAATGGAGATGATTGGCGCACGCTTACCTCGTGTCTCGCTCACAGACGGCGTCTCAGCTGGGGCATTAAGCTTCATCACTTTCTCCGTTATCAAAAAATAATTAAAACTAATGAATTTTTTTTTTATTTTCTCTTCGTTTTTTTAATGCTAGCCCACTCTGAAAATATATCAGATACCAATATTTTTCTTTTATTTTTCCTATAATTACGGTGCCTGAATTCTTTACCGATTTTTTTTTATTAACTGAAATTAAATAAAAGAATATCGTTAAATAGAAAAAGTTTGCGGAAAATTCGAAAAATGAGTAGAACGGGTTGGTTTATCCCGTCTCACGGGACGGGTCATTTTAACCCGTCTGGTAAAAAAAAGAAAGTCCAGGACGAGTTAAACCATTCTGTCTGACGACAAAAAAAAAAAAAAAAAAAAGTAACCATAGTCCATACACAGAGTAACTATGAATATATCCGATTTTCTTTTGTTTTTTTTTTTGAGTGCCGAATGGGATGGTTTAACTATCCTGAATTTTTTTTTACTGGACAGGATGGTTGAACTTGTCACTGTATTTTTTTTTTTGCTGCTTAGTTTGTTTGGATGGTTAAATTAGCAGATTAATTGAGACAGGTTAAACCGACCTGTTCTACTCATTTTTTTTAATTTTCCGCATACCTTTCATCTTTAATGATAATTTTTTTATTTAATTTGGATTAATAAAAAAATGGGAATTCTTTATATTAAAAAACATACGCGCGTGCACAGTACATTGTACAAAAAGTAAGGAAAAAGGAAAAGCAGAAGCGTATGCCTTAATTACAAAAAGCAAAATTTTTAATTGAGAACAGTGAAACCTTGTGTGGGAGGAATAAACAAACAGTGAAACTTGCTAATCCCTTATTCCATTCCTTGCCACTATTTTCAATAAATAAATAAACATAAACATGGTTGATGGTCCCTTCAGTTCACCCTACCACTATTTGGATCCTCTTCAATGTTACACCTATATTTGGAAGCTGATAGGCACATCCTGAACCCTTTGTTTTTCATCACACGGTGAAGGTTCATTTTTTGAACTGGAGAGGATCATATTCATAACCCAGATACTTAGGTAGAAACATAATAAAACCAATAAAGAACTGAATGCTCCTCTTTGTCCCTTGGCTTTTTGGGAAAGCGGGTCCTTGTCTTCTTTCCCTCCCTCTTCCTTCCCCCACATCAACAGTACTACTATACTACTATCACATAGTAATTTAATAATATTAATACTTACTTAAGAGAAAGAGAGAGAGAGGTGGTTTCATTTTGATTTGGATTTTGAACACCTTTACCCATGCTGCTTCTATTTCCAGATCTTGGTTTTATACTATTTATCTCTTAGTGGCCTCTTGTCCGGATCCCACTAAACTTAGCTCTATCCCAATGCTTCATTATTCCCCACCTCTCCAAAGTGGGGTGGAGCCTTCTTTTGTTTCCTTTCCTGTTTTTTTAAGCTTTGATCTTTTCTTTCCAGTCAGCATTTTCTTTATTTTTCCTATAAACACCTTAGAGATTCTTTAATTCTCCCTGTGGGGCTCTGCTAATACTAGTGTTGATGTTTTTACCTACAATTTTGAGTTTTTTAAGGGTTATATGTGAAAAAGGTCATCATTCCTATTGTCCTCGTATTAGATAAATAATATCAGGGGGAATGTCAAGTACTTGGTGCTGGTGTTTAGCCGTTATATGATTATATCTCTTCTCCGACAACTTACTGGTTTTGTTGAAACTTAAGCTATCACTAAAACCCTAAAACCCTAAGCCATCTCTCTCTCTTTAAGAGGCAAGGGGTCAACTACATGCACTGGTACATGTACGAGTACTGATGTGCAAATTAATGCGGAAGCATTACATCTCTGTTCCTTTAATTTATTCCCCTCTGCTTTCTCCCTCTTTTTTATTACTCTGTTATCACTGTCACATCTTCTTATACCCCCTCTGCATTTACCTTTCTTCTACTGTGCGATCCCAAGGCAAATGCATCACTGGACACCTCCATTCCTGTCTTCATCCTTGACAGAGAAACTAATACTAACCCATCTCATTGTTGTATAGACATGCCGCACCGACAAATGGCGAAAGACCCATCTAAAGGGGAGAGACAGGTTATCTCAAAGAAGCCGTTACAGAGTAGTGTAAACCAACAAAAACTCGAAACTACAACCTTGCCCCTTAAAGAGGCTAAGAAATGCACAAACAGGAGGAGAGGGCGGGGAGGCAAAGGGAAGTTGCCCAAGCCAGAAGTTGAGACTACTCTGGCTGTGGGCCCCCCAGTCTCGAGTAAAGGTATTGCTTTTCAGAGACGGCCTGGATTCGGTACTGTTGGTACCAGGTGCATTGTCAAGGCCAACCATTTTCTTGCACAACTGCCTGACAAAGATTTGAACCAGTATGATGTAAGCTTTTAAATTTCTTGATTCCTATTTTTTAATTTTAATTTGGCCACCCAGAAATTCTCAACAATTCCTTGTAAGAACCACATTACATACAGATATTGTTAATAAGAGTGGGTGCAATGAGCACTGATGAGTGCTAAGGAAATTATATTATCCACACAAAATTTTGAACAATAATCTGTTGAATATGTTGTGTTTAGGTGACAATAATGCCAGAAGTGAACTCGAGGAGCATGAATAGGGTTATAATGGGTGAATTGGTGAGGCTTTATCGGGAATCAGATTTGGGCATGAGGTTGCCAGCCTATGATGGCAGGAAGAATCTTTACACAGCAGGCCTTTTGCCGTTTGAGTCAAAGGTTTTCACAGTAAAGATTTCTGAGGAGGATGATGGTACCGGTATAGTCAGGTATGCCATGTTGCTTATTTCAAATGATCATTGTTACTGCAATTAACCAATCACCTTTATGTAATAAGGCTGTTCGTTTATAAGTTCACCAGTTATGAATAAAAAAATGCCTCATCTCTAAGCTTAATTAGTCTCGTATACCGTTATTGCAATAGTGACTTTACTGCATTACCTTTGAGCCTACATAATAAGTGAAATTAATTTTCTCAATTTAGGTTTATCAATGAAAACAAAATAGTCTTATTGTTCATTATACAACGGCAAGCTGACATGGTTGTGCTCGTGTTACATAATTTAGAAATTTCAGGTCAATTATTATTGTGAGATAGAGTTCATTGTGGTCTTTTATGTACTTGTGTGCTTTCCAGTTCAATGAGTTTGCATGTGTACTAGTTTTAAGTCTTTTTTTATAAATTGCTCGAGTAGAACTTTAAGCTTCTGTCATTTGGTTTCTACAAATAAATCCTTCTGTATTGAACTATAAAAATTCATTATATGTAGCATTTGCCCTTTTGTTAGTATTTGAATAACAAGCACTGTCTGAAGTTTACAAGTGGTGCCTATGATATATTTTAAAGAGGAATTTCATGCATTACTGTTTTTAAAATTCTCTTTTGAGAGAATCATTGGTGAAAATAATGTTGCATGGCTTTACCCTCAACCAGCTAGAATATCTGGCCTAGATATTAACCATTTTTAGGGAACTAAAATTTGAATTAAAAAAGGATCTTCTGGTTACATACTTGAGCCTGTCAGTGACTTGTTAGTATCTGATTTTTGAAGGGAGAGAGAATTTCGAGTGACAATAAAGTTTGCAGCACATGCCGACCTACACCACCTTCGTCAGTTTTTGGCTGGCCGGCAACCTGATGCACCTCGAGAAACCCTTCAAGTTCTTGACGTAGTCCTTCGTGAGCTATCCAGTCAAAGGTGAAGTCTATTTTAACATTTCCAATTATGCAATATTTTTGTTTTGTTGGGTCCCATTTTTTAGATCTTTTATCTATTCATTTAGTATCCATTTAAAAGGATGAATGACCAGATTTGAGTAGCATTTCAGTTCTGTCATACAAAAATTGTTTCCAATAATTTGTTATGTGATGTAATTGGTGGTTTATAATTTGTTCTATGAATAGATATGTGTCAATAGGGAGGTCATTCTATTCTCCTGGTATAAAAAAACCACAAAGGCTTGGCGAGGGGTTGCAATCATGGTGTGGCTTTTACCAGAGTATCCGACCCACGCAGATGGGTCTCTCACTTAATATCGGTAAAGAAAACTCTTCATTATGAAACGTATTCATCTTCTTTTGAAACTTTTGCTTAAGTTTTTTGGTTTACTTTTCTCCAGACATGTCATCCACTGCCTTCATTGAACCCCTCCCAGTGATTGAATTTGTGGCACAGATATTAGGGAAGGATGTGATCTCAAGGCCATTATCTGATGCTGATCGAATCAAGGTAATATCTAAAGAGTGAGGTCTGTTACTATGCATAGCACACTTTGGTCCATACTATGGATACATATCTCCATTTCTAAAGTTCAAACGGTCGATCCGTTCTGCTGAACATGATCTCCATATGAAAATATTCTTGGATGCCAAATTTTACATTTTTTAGAATTTGTTTACTTTTTTTAAAATAGGTACAAAATCACCTGATTTAAAGATTTCAGACCATTAAAAATTAGTGAATTTCTACCTATCTTAAAAAAATAAAAAATTCTAAATATGTAAAATTTGGTCTCCAAGCACATTTTCATATGGAGACCGTTCATTTGGATCAACTATTTAGACTTTGCAAATGAAGACACCGATCTGTAGTATAGACCAAAGTGTGCTATGCATATTGTAGCCTCACTCATATCTAAATGACACTTAACCAAGTTTTTTTTCGTGTTCTTACATAAAGGTTAAAGCTTGATCTTATTGATTTTTATCAATCAGATAAAGAGAGCTCTGAGAGGAGTGAAAGTAGAGGTTACTCACAGAGGAAATGTGAGGCGCAAATACCGAATCTCTGGTCTGACATCCCGACCAACCCATGAACTCATGTATGTATTTCCAACTTCCTAGTTTCAATTTCTTTATTTCCCGTTGATATATTTCAACTAATTGTTCCATTTTCTCTCTCTCTACTATCTCTCTCCCTGTCCCTCTATCTCATGTAGTTTCCCCATAGATGACCAGATGAACATGAAATCAGTGGTAGAATACTTCAAGGAGATGTATGGCTTTACAATTAAGCAGGGGCACCTTCCTTGTCTTCAAGTGGGGAATCAGAAGAAAGCAAATTACCTTCCCATGGAAGTAAGGCTATTTTTGTTGGAGTGTCTTCTTTCTAAATTCTAGTATTTATTCCAGTTTTACTAAATAGATGTGGTATCATAAATTTTTTGATAGGCTTGTAAGATTGTGGAGGGTCAGAGATACTCAAAGAGATTAAATGAAAGACAGATTACTTCTTTGCTGAAGGTTACGTGTCAAAGGCCGAGGGAGCAGGAGATGGATATTTTGGAGGTCAATATATTCTTTGAAAAATCCCAAATTGTTTTTCTTCACATTTTCTAGAAGCACTGATATTAAGAACTGTGAATGCCTTGGAACATGCAAAAATGGCTCCTACTTCGCTTTGTCTGTATGAAGGATATACTTGGTGCATGTAACTGAAGCTAGAGAATCTTAAAAACTTAATTGACACTTAAACAAGCTATATCATGTCACCTGCAGTGCTTTGAACGGTCTTTGCCATCATTTTTTTGAAATTAATATCAGTAGAAAGAAACTACAGAAGACTTCCTCTTACCAAATTTGAAAAGTCGAAGTCTTGAATGGTTATAAAAAAATAACAACCAAAGTTGACAAATCTAACGCCAGCCCCTTGCATGCTTTTTAGCAGACAGTTCATCAAAATGGGTATGAGCAAGATCCCTATGCAAAGGAGTTTGGAATCAATATCAGTGACAAGCTTACTTCTGTTGAAGCCCGGGTTCTTCCTGCACCTTGGGTACTCATATCAAGCCCTTGGGTACTCTAAAATTTTGTATCCCTGCTAATATTGATATTTTCTTACACCCTTTTTGTTCTATAAAACAAACAGCTGAAGTACAGTGAAAACGGGAAAGAGAAAGAGTGCTTACCTCAAGTCGGACAATGGAACATGATTAACAAGGCATGTACATTTCAATCACATTATGTATATTTAGAGGATTGAATATATCATTTTTATAATTCTATGATCCCCCCCCGGCAAAGTGTTAAAATATCATGCATCCTCCTCAAAGTGGGAAACATTTTGTGTAGTCCTCTGTGACATGGGTAACTATCAGAAATACTGTTAAATTAGACTGAAAAGGTACTTTTCAGCACTCATGGGAGTAAATCAGGAACAAGAGGATCGTATAGACAATATTTCCATGTTTCTGGGCATACATGATTTTTCCAATATTTGCTGGGGTGTTGCAGGGTATATTAGCACTTGACAGGGTATGAATAAAACTTGATCGTCTTCCTCTTTTGATCTGTTGTCTTACTAATTTTTTTTTTGAATGTAGAAAGTAATTAATGGGTCTACTGTAAATCATTGGGCATGTATTAATTTTTCAAGGAGTGTTCAAGAAAGCACAGCTCGAAGTTTCTGTCATGAGTTAGCTCAAATGTGCCATATTTCTGGGATGGTATGCTGAGGTCTTCTTGTTTGTTGTTCTTGTTATCTGAAGATATTTTATATCAATATTTAAAGTACAGAAATTTAGAGTACTAAGCCGTTGCCTGAAGAAAACATTGTGCATCACACTCACAGAAAACATTTTCTATCAATGGGCCCCCTTTTGTTTTCTGTTTTACAAACATTTTATTTACTGTACCACACTATCACGTCTGGATAAAATAGTTATTACTTGGTAGTTTGAATTTAAATGGCGTCTTAATTTTCAAAACAAAATTATTTGGTACTCCGAAGTACCGTCTTTTTGGTTGATTGTAGTTTGGAACATTCAAAAACTGCAAATCCTATAAAATAATATCAAGAATATAAATTGCATTTTAAATTGACTTTTGTGCCATTAACTTGAGATGTTTATCAGAAATTATTGTAGTTTGCTATTAAAAGAAAAGGTTGTCTCATTTCTCTTGCTTTCTTTGGGAAGGCTATGACAGCTAATATTTTATATTTGGTAATTGGCTTGACCAAATGTGCTTCATTGTGAAGGTTATAGAAGCTTATTGTGGTTTCTTCTTGTTTTTCTTAATAAAGGAGTTTAATAGTGAGCCAGTTATACCGGTATACTCTGCTAGACCTGAGCAAGTAGGAAAGGCTCTTAAGCATGTGTGCACTGCAGCTTTAAAGCTAAAAGGGAAAGAGCTAGAACTTCTTTTGGCCATTCTTCCTGACAACAATGGATCTCTCTATGGTATGTTTTCTTTTACATGTACCTTGGATCACATGCAAGTGCAGATTAGTCGCATTTCAGTATCATACTTGTTCTGCTAAGAGAAACCCTTGTCTCTGTACCATCGGGTGTTGCTGCAGTTGAGCAGTAAGGCAGTAGATGTCTTTCTTGGATCTAATTTCTCTTGATTAACAATAAAAGCCTTCAAGCTTCAGATAACCATAAATATTGCATGGGAGGCTCAACTGAATTTAATTTGAATTGTGTGCAAAGTCTAAAATGTCAAAGTAAACTCAACGACAAAAAAATCTCCAAAGCAGAGAAATATAGGTTTGTTGTAAAACTGGCTGGTACGACGAGCTGCTGTTCTGGCTCACACTGTTTCATGTCACTTTGATGTTGTTTTTTCACAGAGAAATTCCTGTTGCTATTTGAGAGTTGGTACTTAATTTGTGTAAAAGCATACTGAATGTAAATCATTCTTCCAACATTGCCAGGTGATATAAAGCGTATATGCGAGACAGATTTGGGGCTGATATCCCAATGCTGCCTAACAAAACATGTGTTTAAGATCAGCAAGCAATACTTGGCCAATGTCTCCCTAAAAATCAATGTCAAGGTACTTGATCCCCTTCATCTTTTCCTCTGGGCTATTCTCAAAATCCAAATTAACTTGAGCATACATAGTTAAAACACTCATTTTTTAGTACTCATTTGATGTGTAGATCCATAGTTTTGATGCCTTTTCTATTTTCAGATGGGGGGGAGAAACACGGTGCTATTGGATGCTTTAAGTTGGAGGATACCATTGGTCAGTGACATTCCAACAATTATTTTTGGTGCTGATGTCACACATCCTGAAACTGGAGAGGATTCTCAACCATCCATTGCTGCTGTATGTCACATTTCCCTTTTCTTCCCTTTCTAAAATAGATACCTAGGTTGGTTCAAAATTTGTCATGTAAAAACTAGTATGGTGATAACTATCACACAGAGAATTTCGCCTATCTCCTCCAGTATAGGGATCGTCTTTTTTTGCTTTAAAATTTGTGCAGGGTTCACTCTTCAAATATGCAGGGGTTCATCCTTTTCGAGCGAAAATAGGGTGAACCCTGTACCGATCGATTTTCCTCTGGCGATCAAACTATTGATGTGTATAATAACTTTGTAATTCATCTTTAAATGATTATATGCGGCAGAAGTGTTAAAGCATCTCATTCTTCTGGAAATGAAACTTCGGAGAAAACAAAGGGGCTTTCAGCAAATTAATTTACTACTTCGGTTATTGTAACTAAACCTCATCAAATTCTAACTTAAAGAGAAGGCCTTGTCTAATTCTAGGGAAATGGTAACTATCCCTTGATCTGAGCCTCAAATCACGTCAAACCAAATCCTGCCTTGACTAGCCTAAAATGTGAAATTGAGGGTCAATTTGCAACTTGAAAAACTCGTTCTTCTGCATAGAGTCCTCTTTTGTCACTTTAAAATGGGCCCACTAATGCAAAGGTAAAAGCCATAGCATATCCTTTGGTGTGGTCTAACTTTGGATGGGAAAAATAAGCATATCAGGGCATAATATGTAGCTGTGAGCTTAAAGTCACCAAGGAAGTCAGTGAGCTTAGCCTCAGAAACGATCTGATCAGCTTCAAACAACAAATTTGAGCTGTTAATCTTGAGCCAAGCGTCCACATTCCAAAATTTTCATTTGCTGGTTTATTTTGTGCAAGATTAAGGCATCAAAAGATGAATTATTTTGGTACATTCAATTTTTAACAATTTCTGATATCTTGGTCTTACACAATATGAACTAACAACTAACCAAAATTGGAGCATAAACACTTGGCTTATCAAGTTGAAGTTGATTAAAGTCAATGGTTCAAATTTGTCATTTGAAGCCAAGCAGGCAATTTTTGAGGTTTATACTAAAAAATGAGAACATAAACACTTTACTTGAAGAAATGATATTTTTTTTTTGCATATTGAAACCATTTTAGTCTTTGGGCTTTCCCAAAATATTCCTGTAAATATTGACTATCCAGTGCTAACATGAGAAACATTACGATCTTGCTTGCAATTGTGACAATTAATTATTAAAATATGCAAATAACCTTCTTTGTCTTTCTGTTCGGAAGGTTGTGGCATCACAAGACTGGCCAGAGGTGACAAAGTATGCAGGGTTGGTTTGTGCTCAGGCACACCGGCAAGAGCTCATTCAAGATTTGTACAAGACATGGCATGACCCACAAAGGGGAACTGTTACTGGAGGAATGATCAGGTTCTGCTTAACTAAATTCTTTGTAATCATCCTCTTTTGGTCAATCTTGTTGCTGTTTATGTTTGGTATCAACCATCTTGGCATCATGTTTTATTATAAATCATGTCAAATATAGATATAAAGAAACATTATAAATTCCTCAGTAGCAGAAGCAGAAGCAGATTATTGCCAGTTTGTACCAATTATTCTGTACCGTACCTGATGTTGAGTGGATTAGCGGATACTTGCAAATGTGTTGTATTGTTAAATATGGTCCAATTTAAATTTATACTAAATCAATGGTTGTTTTTTCTTTTCTTTAGGGAGCTCTTGATCTCCTTTCGGAAGGCAACTGGGCAGAAACCGCTAAGGATAATCTTTTACCGGTACTGCATTTCTATAAATTTTGTATTCTCTTACCTAATTAGCTTTGCACGAGTTTTTTTATTTATTTTTTTACTTTTTGCGAAAGGCTTTGCACAGGTTTGATTAATCTCTTTCTTAACTTCAAATTTCCAGAGATGGAGTAAGTGAAGGGCAGTTCTATCAAGTCTTACTCTATGAACTTGATGCGATACGCAAGGTAAGTTAGTTTAAGAATTAACTTTTGTGTGTCGTGTCTTGGGTATCAGCAGGGCATTAACTTGTGCTTGTGTTTAATAGGCATGTGCCTCTCTGGAGCCAAACTACCAGCCACCGGTAACATTTGTGGTGGTGCAAAAACGACACCACACGCGCCTTTTTGCAAACAACCACAAAGACCGAAGCTCCACTGACAAGAGTGGCAACATCCTTCCTGGTAATTTTCAGTACTCACTATTTAACCTCATTATGATATGGTGGATACAGGGGCGGAGCTACATACAATGAATGGGGGTCAATTGACCCCTATTCATTTGTAATTTTTTTTATTTATACTCTATTTTAATATAATTTAAACTAAAATATTATGAATAAGGTGAAATTGACCCTCATTTGTAGTAGAAATTTTTTATATACTTGACTCCCATTCATATTTGACCCCCATAGTTTGAAAGTCTGGCTCTGCCCCTGGGTGGATAGTTAGTTTGGGTTAAAGCCCATTTCCTGATCAGATAATAACAAATCTGTTTTACTTCGTGCACTGCTTTGGCGGCAGGGCTGTGGTATGTACTGTTCGGATACCCAAATTTGTTATGAGATTGAACTGTTCTTAGCAGTCACAATAAACACCTAATATTGACTGAAACATTACAGAGTACATTTTTAAAATTGCGTATGCTGTAGGAAAAGTGGTATACTGAAAAAGTGTACTTGTACATATTAATATAAAGACACAATATGAGTTGCTTTTGGTTTTTGTTAGGTACTGTGGTTGATTCGAAGATTTGTCACCCAACTGAGTTTGACTTCTACCTTTGTAGCCATGCTGGAATTCAGGTACATGTTTATCTCTTGTAACTTAAAATGTTGACAATCTAGTTTTTAAGTTGTAAATTAACATGTAAGCTTCTTTTGTAGGGTACTAGTCGACCGGCTCATTATCATGTCTTGTGGGATGAGAATAATTTCAGTGCAGATGAGATGCAAACACTGACCAATAATCTTTGCTATACGTAATTATTATCACCATTGCATTTGTATATCTTTCATTTTCTAATTTTTTTTATGGGTTTTTCTTGAGTTACAACAAATTCTGTGTTGCTGCAGGTATGCCCGTTGCACTCGTTCAGTCTCTGTTGGTAAGTTTCTTAAAGCATTGCCATTTATTTTGCATAGTAGATAAAATATCGCTCGGCATTTGTACCAGGCACAAAACCTTTTTATATTTAAATCCGGTCAACATACTTTAAAGGTTATTCGTGTTGGAAGTTTTAATATGACCTTGTCTATTGCACATTAAGTTATAGTGGTATACAAAAACCATTAATTAATAATTGAAGGTTCAATACATCCGAAAGTTGATGAATTATTTGTGGGTTTCAATGTCTTTTGAAGTAAATCATGGATTTATAAAAACTATTTTCATTTAATGATGTTTTGCACAGTCATATGTATCATTGCCCCCTGCATTGTACTGTGTTCGATATATTGCTGAATGAATTCTTTTTTTTTATTAATGTGCAGTGCCGCCAGCATACTATGCGCATCTGGCTGCATTTCGGGCCCGCTTTTACATGGAACCTGACGCAAATGAAAACAACCCATCTAAGAACTCTCGGGGAAATGGGTGCTCTGTCAAGCCTCTACCAGCCTTGAAAGATAAAGTTAAGAAGGTTATGTTCTATTGTTAAAGGGAGATTGCATCAGTTGATAGATGTTCTTGTATTTATAGGTAGATAGTAGTTGCTTAGAGAACCTGTTAGGCTTAAGTAGTTTAGTAGGATGTGACTTTATTCTAATGTCAAATGCCTGATATAATTATGTGCTCAGTACTTTTTGTCCTTTTCTCTCTTTGCAAATTTATGACCCAACCTGAAAAATGTTCTGGTAACTGGAACCTTACCCTTAACCTAAACCAAGTTCAGACATGATCTAGCACTGCCTATTTTAAAATATGAACTGCAACCCGGTTCGATCTGTGTAGTGAATAGAAAATGGCGATATATGTCGGATTTCTTTATGGAATGACATGGTATGTAAAGAACATGTGTCTATGATGGATCTCATGTATGAAATGATGAAGCATGTCAAGTGATACGGTACGGAACGATACATGACACATCATGGAACGTCACATGACATGTCACGAAATGACAAGTGATCACGTATATATACTTGGTACATAGCACATCATGGAACAGCTTGAATATGACAATAAATTTTTCAACATTTATTCTCTTAAAAAAATTCATTTTTTTTTTCACAATTTTAAGAACTTTGTTTTTCTTCAATCAAAAATTTAAATCCTAATTTTAACAAAAAAATTAACATAGAAAAGTTTGCCAACATTTTTTTTTTCTTTCTACATTTTTTCCACAATTTTATAACATTTTTTCTAATTTTTCATGAACAATTAAAAATCCGGTAATAAAAAATAAGCATGATTATAGGATCGGCACATCACGACATTATTTTTGGCAGCGGCCACATTACGACATTATTACAGCATGATAAAAAACCAAAGGAATTCTAATTTGATCTCTAATAAAAGTTGCATACACTTTTCGTATGAACTTGCTCTTGTACAGTTGTACGTATTCGGAACTAAAATGACATCTGAGTACGACCCAATTTGTGACCTAAACGCCAAGTCTTGAAAATTGGTGAGAATTGACAACTATGTCTATGGGAACTAAATGGCGAGGCTTGAAAATTATTGGTAAATTGGTAAGAATTGACGACTAGAGACTAGAGGGATGGTTGAATATTTTTCCATGTCCCAACACGAGGTGTAAATAATTCCGTTTCATGGAACAGAAAATGTTTTTTTTTTTTTCTTCTAATCTTTAGTATCTCGTCGCCTAAGACTCCTCCAGAAAGGGATATGCGGAGGGAGGAAAAGAGAAAAGTATTGTAAGAAGGAGAAATTTCGTCAGACTGTGTCTGACCGCTCCAGATGAGACGAATTGAAAGTAAAATGAAGAGAGAGAGGAGGGGAAAGAGACTGTGCTGAGAAGAACCTTCTGTGGAGTTTTCGACAAACACAAAGTAGAGAAAAGGTGAAATGGTTGCGTTCTCTTTCCTTCTTCTTATATTAATGAAAGTTTCTACTCCATTTTGTGAAGCACATCCTAAGACTCGCCTGTTCACATTTAATTTTTAATGTCTCTGATGTGGTATGAGCACTACAAGTAATAATTCTCAAATTGCGCTCAATACGGTTGCAAGTATACAACCTTATCAAGTAGTACTTAGGGATTGTCTCCACAGGAACAAGTTGGAATATCAATTTTAACCTTGCAATTTAATTCAGTAAAATGGAGTAAAAGGTTTTTTGTTTGTTCAAAGGTTGGGTTGATTACGATAAAACTGAATTATACTAAAGTCTTCGAGCAAATTCTAGGATTTTTATAACAAGAATGAGAAAGTAGGATTCTTTAGGGATCCTATCCACTAGTGTTATGATCAATTGATTTGTTAAATTTGTTCTTATATTTAGGAAGACACAGTTGGATGTTGTAGGTAGAAAGTGATATCTCTATATTAATACCATCTTCAAATTAGAGTAAACGTCACCTCTCGGTACTTGGCTACGCTAAACTAAAGTCATTAAGTTCTTGGCTGTCCTAATTGATTTAGAAATTATCTTTCACCTCTCGGTACTTGGCATAATTTTCTAAGCAATTAGGTAAAACCCATATAAGACAAGTGTCACCTCTCGGCACTTAGCCTATCAAATACCCAATTCTTTATGGTTTGGACTTAATATTCAATTTCTCAATTAAAAATATCAAATCCTAAGATTTCATGCAATTTCGATTAATTCATCACAATCAAATAGAATAAATGATTGGTCATAACAAAGAACATAAAAATACGAGATAAAATCAACTAAATCATAACAAAAGTTTCAAGTACATCCCTAATTAACCCTAGAAATACCTTTAGCCGTTCATGGCTAAGGCACAAATCAAATAAAAGAGTCAAAGAGTTCCAAATGATAGAAAGCAATAAAATCCGATCAATGAAAATGATGTTCTCTTCTTCCTTCTTCTCTCCTCTCTCTCTTCTTAAAAACCTAGAAAATTCTGTCTTAAAAACGTCCCCGTTCTATTCTACAGGTCTCTATATATATAGCCCATCAAAAACAAGTCTAAATCCCTGAAAATAACCAACTCGCGCTCTGTAACTGCCTTATTACGGGCTGCAAGAAGTTTGGTTGCGGGCCGCAATAAGTGCAGCTACAAATTGGTCAGCAGGAAAATATTGTCATTGCGGACCGCAAGAAGTTTGGTTGCGGGCCGCAATGGGAGGAGTTAGAGAGTTGTCCGAATGCTGGAATTTTTGGTCTGGTTGCGGGCCACAAGAGGTGAAGGAGTCAGAAAAATATGGTCATTGCGGGGCCGCAATGAATTTGGTTGCGGGCCGCAATGAAGGTGAGAATGCTCCAAATTTTGTGCTGACTTGCTACGAATCACCTGTTTTGCTCCGTTAATCTCCAAATGCTTGATTACTTGCAAAATAAACGTAACTAGGGTAGTAACTTGAACTTTTGGATATTTCTAACCTAATTAAACCTAATTTCAACAGAACTTGGCTTAAATTACATATCAAACCGTCGGTTTCAATAGATACCATTTCGGCTTATCAGTCTTCGACTACCTGCATGGATCTTCATCTGTCCAAATGGGATAATAACGTGGACTCGTATACATTTATTTTTTTTATATAAAATTTATAGTTGATCAGATCTGAGGTGGATTCATAATTTTTTTTTAAGAGTAAAAAAAAATAGTGAATAAAATTTAAATAGCTAATCGAATTTAAACCTATTAGTTAATCAGACACAAGATAAAACATAATAATCTTACTTTTGCAGTATTTCGGTATAACAGAGAGCCTGCAATTTCAAATTCAATAATTCATCTGTTTTGAAATTCGTAAATAAAAACCATCAGTTTTTCAGATTCGCACATAAAAAGCAATGAATGGATAGATTTAGAATTACAGGCTTCCTGTTATTTCTTAGAATCACAACAGATTTATTTCCTATATTCCCTCAGGTATCTGACTGAGTACAGTACTCTCAGCCCAATCAAGAATAATACGGTACCTATTTAAATATAGGAGGGCAAGTTTTGAAAATTGTGTCAGATTGAAATTAATGACTCAAATATTATATATTGTACATGGTATTCCTCAGAATTCAGTCTGTATTCCTCCATGTACCTGGGTGCAATTTAAATAAACGGATGGCTCAGATTAATCTAATCGGAAACAGCGTCTTTAGAAATTATAGGGAATTTATTTATAGATTCGTGCCAACTAAAAAGAACAGTACAGATTTACTTATTGCCCCTCAGTTAGGGCTGCTAATGAGTTGGGCCGGCTCGCGAATCTATAAGTTGAGCGGCTCAATATTTCATAATGAATCGGACTCGAAACTATAAAAAGTCCCAACTCGACTCGGCTTACTTTTGAAGAAAAAAACTCGGCTCGGCTCGGCTCATGTAAACACTTGACTCGACTCGGCTCGGCTCGCGAGCCGAGTTTTTTTTTCATTTTTAAGAGACTACAATATACAAAAAAAATAGAGTAATAAACTAACTATATCATGTAAATAACATTCATATTAAATATAAAATACAATAGACATTTTTTTACACTAATTTCAAATTTCCAATTTTTTTCAAATTTCAAGTTTTTGTCAAAAATCCCAACCTCTCCTCTCAGTTTGGTCCATCCGATGCACTTTAAAAATCGTACAGACAAGATCCAATTTTTTTTTTCAAATTTCAAATTTGAAAAAAATTGAAAATTAAAATTCGAAATTTTTATTACATGAACCGGCCCACGAGCCGAGCCGAATCGTATTGTATTGTTATAACAAATTCTAAGATAATAAAATACAAACATACATGATTTATATATATGAATCCAATAATTAAGATATATCATTTTTCAAATACATATGTAATTCAATAAAATATTGGACAATTTTTTTTTATATTGTAATATCTTTAAACATGAAAAAGCTCGTTTCGGCTCGCGAGCCGAGTCGAGTGTTTACATGAGCCGAACCGAGCCGAGCTTTTTCTTTCAAAAGCGAGCCGAGTTAGAGCCGAATCATTTTGCTTTTCTCATTGAGCCGAGCCAAGTTTGAGCCGAACCTTAATCATTAGCAGCCCTACCCTCAGTACACGAGGGATCCCAATTCCATAATCTATCCTTGTTGCAATTCATTTTCTTTCTTTTGCAGTATTCATTGTCTTTCTGTGGACAAAGAATTTCTTGCTCTAAAATTACTGATGCGTAAATCTGAAGTGAATTTAATATTTAAATATTAAATATAATTTTGCTTCAGACTTATGTGTTAGTAATTTTAGTGACAAGAATTTTCTGTCTACCAGAGGCAGGAGATTCGGTTCTATAATTTGGTGGCGTAATTTGTCTGGTCAAGTGTACTCACTATCGATAAAACCATTGTCAAATATATATTAATTAATCAAACGTGTGGGTTTTGCTTTAGCTTGCATTCCAGATTTCCAGATAAAACCAAAATACTATTTGTAAAAATTCTGCTATTGCAATTATATATATTTTCCAAGAGGATAAGATTGAATTGTTTTCTCAAGAAAATATTTCGATAAATTTTCGTTTTAAAGTTAAGAGTTTGCCCTCAAAATACACGTCTCATGCATCTTTCTAAACAAAATGAATCCAATATTAATTATAATTTATTGTTGCGTCAATAGATTTTGATTTATTTAGATGTAACTCTCATGCAACTAGTTGTTTACTTTGACTCTTAAACATCAAAATCATGTGATACTTTTTTAAAACGGAGAGAAAAAGAGTTGCTACTTGCGGGTGGTGTCTACTATTTACCTCATTCAAAGAAAAGTGCTTTTGCCAATACATTCTCTTGATGCCCGTGTGGTTTTAGTTTTTTTTTTTCTTTTTTTTATTAATTATCTATAGAAGTAAAGTGGGTAAATTAAATTCCATCGATTTTATTAGGAAATTACAGTAAAGCATGCTGGATTGCGAAAATTTTCATTTGTATGCATTTTTTTTTTATTCTTATGAGCTAAAAATAAACTAAACAACATAACAAATTCCATCTTTCAGTTAGATATTTGTAGGTATTATTTTTTCTTCTTCTAAGATTGATAAAAAAAAAATCGCTTGCTTCATCCTATAGGTGAGTGCAAGAAAATGTTCTTTTCATAAAATTGTGTACATCTTTATATATGCACATGCTATGATCAAAATGAAATAATTTGCAAGAGGTAGGCTGCTAATAACAATTGAGTATCTACATCACTAAATTGTAATTGCTATAAGTGACTTTTGAATCGGAATTAATAACTCAAAATTCAAAACATTTTTATTTATTTTTCCAATAACAAGAACTAGGGTGCTCCTAGGAGTACAAAGTTTGTACTCTTAACTCTAAAACCTATCGGATTAACTTCGAACGACAAATCCAAACCGTTAAAATCCTTCTACCTCACGAGTCATGCGTCTACATATGAAAATTTTAAAGTTTCGAATTAATTTAATATAAAGTCAAGCGATCAAAAGTTTTCCAAAAAATGAATGCATTAAAATTAATTTAGAAACATTCTAATTTTGACCACTTGACTTTATACTAAATTAATTTGAAACTTCAAAATTTTCTCATGTAGATGCATCACTCGCAAGGTAGAAAAATTTTAACGGTTTGGATTCGTGATTCGAAGTTAATCTGATAAGTTTTAAAGTTAAGAGTACAAAGTAGTTTAGTACTCCTAGGAGCACCCTAGTTCTACTCCTATATATATATCTACATCTGCTTAAATCTTTTTCCATATCACTACATTTATATGCAAATATTTTAATTCAATTTTTTTAATATGAATCCAAACATATAATAGAGTATCTAATCTGTTTTCACCCTTAACTCTTAATAGTATAATTAATATCTTTATACTATTAAAGACAGTTCATCTCAATCAAAATTAAACAAAGTTAATATCAGAGCAGGAAGCAAACTAACCCAATTCTTCAGCAAACAGTTGAGCAGCTAATCAGCATAAACAATCACCCAAAATAATAGCAAAATTAAGATCTTACGATAGAATAATATGATAAAAACAGTAAAACCATAATCAGTTCTAAAATTCAAACTTCAAATATAGGCACTAATAAACCAACAAAATTCTTCAACTAGCCATCCATCCCCATGTACTAAAGATGGATACAGGAAAACAGTTTAAAAAAGGCCAATATTTATTCTTCTATTATTCCTATCTGATGATCGGGACTCCTCCGAAACGGCCTAAAAATGAATGATCAAATTATTTAACAACCCCCTTACTTTACTGAGTGCTGTAGCTCGAGGACTCTGGCATGCTCTCGGATTCAGGTGGTGGAACGTCTGGTTTCAAACCTGATCCATTTGTAGAAACCTCAGGAGGGAGAGAACCATTCTTGCTCTCAACTGGAGTGACATTTACATCAATTACTGATTCTTCCTCCGCTTTTTCCTTGAGCAGCATCTCCTTCTCCAATTCTTGCTTTGCCAATGGAGAGAACTGAGAATCGAGGGACCTCACAGCGCCAATCCATGCCAGCACAATGACAAGGAGAATGCCACCGAGGTAAGGTGTGGATTGGGCAAGCGATCCAAATGTCAGAATCATAAATTGCTGGATCAATGCGCCTCCTGATTTGCCGAGAGGGTTGCACACCACATCTATTGCTGCCTTGCCTTTTACCTACATAAGTTCATTACATCGTGTACTTCAATACATGCACCAAATAAATCAGTGTGCATTCTGACTACATGCATGCAAGACTACAAGTTCATATTTTCATGCACACATACAAACATGTACTGACCTTCATATCCTCATCAAGAGGAATATAAGCCATCTCCTTGCACGGGTCGAACAAGCTGTACTTGGCGCTCTTGCTAAAGATGTTCTGCAATGCACCTACATAGACAGCCGCAAGTAGGGGCGTAATGCCCACACTTGCAAGGAAGGGAGCAATCGGCCCTCCAAAGAGAATCAAAGAGAAGAAGCCGACACCAGTGATGAGGAGCACAGTTGGGGTGATCATGGCTGCAACACCCCACCCGAACTTCCTCAGTATGACACGGCCAAGCAACATCATGGTGAAGGTGGCAATGCCGGTTGCTGTCGAGAAATCACCCATGAATGATGAATACTCGTTCGGGCTTGGGAACTGTTGAATCGACAAGAATTGCAAGGTGTTAGAGCTAAGAATAAATTGGGATATAATACAGGTTTAAGAACTGTGACTTGTAGTGGATTATGATCCTGTACAATCAGGTCTGGTGCAAGTGTCAGTGTGAAACCAGTACCAACTGGAAACTTGGCAGCCTTCCCACCTCTTGGTTTTCTTTTTTAATTGGATTTAACTTAATTAAATTGGTGTTAAATTGTAACATTTGTGATAAGCAAACTCCTTTTCATCTCACAATACAGAAATTCAGGTTTTAGACCGGGGTTTGCTGGCATGTTTGGGCTGAAAATTCAGCATACCAAAAGAAGTTGGGATCATTGGTAACTCCTGACAAAAAGAAAAATATATAATCCAATGCTGAAAATTCAATCTTCAGAAATGAGTAGCAACCTGAGCTTTGAGCTTAGATTTCCATGTGACCTCAACTAGGTTGATACTGATACCATAAGCGACCACCAAGGTAGCAAGATCTCTGATATAGCGTGATGATATCAAGACTTTCAAGCTCTCTCCCATTCCTAGCTTTGGCTTTTCCTGCATACATAATTGAATATTATTGTCAAGAGTATGCAACTTGCTGTCTTCTGATACTTGGTTAATTGGAAGATGCTAAATTGTGAAGCAACAAAAAGCAACCTTATATCTGTTCTCTGTTTTATTTAATGCAATTTAGTTGCATATTGGAGAAAAATTAATCAGTTCACTTCAGGAAATATACCAATCAATTCATTGAACTGGTTTTAATTTAATACAGTACGAGTAAATGAACCATTATTTTATATAAGACCATGACCTCCTCAGAACATTTGATGGAGCATTTGTCAATTAAACTGTTACAAGTATTTTTCCTGTCTCCATTCATCAAACCGGGAAATACAACCTGACACCTCCTAAAGCAAGGAAACAGGAAGGCATACCAATGAAAATACAAAATATGGTAGTAATTAATTCACAAAACATACCTTCTTCTTCTTTTTCTCAACCTTGGGCAGAGACGGGTCATTTAGGACAAACTTATTGACACCCCAGTAGATGCCAGCAATGACACAACCCAAGGCCACCACAATGCTCATCATTCCCTTGAGAGAAACGGCCCACCCATCAACCCCAGGTCCCAGGTTTTTCCTTAAGTTTGAAAAGTACTTCACTGTTCGGCCCGAAAATATCAATGCCACATTGGCGCCCAGCCCAAACAAGGGGTAGAATTCCTTCGCCTCATCCACTGTTGTAATCTGTTAAAAAATTAGCTCGATTAGTTCTTACTGGATCAGTTTCACTGCCTTGTATATCTTTTTCAATTCTATTGTAAGTATTCTGAATTTCAGTATAGATTTGACTTCTTAATTAGTTGAATCAGTCACAATTATTGTCTTGTTTATTATGCAACAACTGCTACTATAATTTTTATTTATTATTAAAGCTTAAAAATACTGGTATGTATTATAAAAAGAAATATTACTATATTGACTTGTATTATGGTGCTTACAAGCTTTTTAGGGTGTTGTTTGAACTCTGAACATGTCTTGTAATCAAAATTTCAATTATTCCCTGATCCTACACTGATCGCTGCAGGAATATTCTGTTGTCTTGTTAAAACTAGTGGCAGGTTAAAACTAGAGGCTCCATATTACTTAAATAAACAAATAGTCAGATAGTTGATTCCCTAATATCTGTACAGAAAAATAATTAATTGATCTCAAAAATCAAAACAAATTTTATATATATAGACAAAGAAAAAGGGAAAAAAAAGAGATTTCAATCAAGTAGCACACCCATCAAAACAAAATTGAACAAATGTGTATTGGAAATTTAACATCGAGCTTGAATTGGAGATTATTATCTCAGCCTCAGTAAAATACATACGGAGATTAACAACTAGTGTTAAGTGAAGGTTAAACACTAGAATCTTTTCTAAGTAATAGAGGTGCATCTCCTAACCACCGCAACATATCCTATTAGATTAAAGATCCCATCAAGCTAAAATTTAAGCTATTTGAACCCCGTTTGGCTTGAGAAATCAACCAGTACATAGTATAGTATGATTAACAAATCCACAGCACTAGAAATAACACAAAACATATTCACCAACAGTCAAATAACACAAAATATATTCACCAACAGTCCAAATATTTTACCTGATTAGCAAAGCCCCAGAAAAGCACTGAAATTACGACACTACCCCACAGTTCAGCCATGACATAGAAGAGGCAAAAGCTCCAAATCCTCAGTATGGCAATAGGTCCGAGAAATCTTGGCCCCAGAGTTGCTAGGAGTCGATCCGCCAGAGCCGTTGGATGAATTGCATCTCGCATAGGGTACATTAAAAATCCAAATGCACCGAAAAACGCAATAAATGGGAAAATAACAGTGTAAAACAGAGACTCCTTTGAAAGGGTATCTGAGAGCTTGCTGTATAGGAGCATAAAGCCCACGGCCATGGGCAAATTAACCCAAGTTTTCAAAAATGGAATAATTTCAGCACTGCTCCCTTTTGCTGTCACGACTAACACATCTTTGGTATCTCTCAGAATTGTGTAATTGAAGAGAATACAAAAGAACATGAGACCCAAAGGCACAATTTTTTTCAAGGTCTGAATCTCCACACCGAGAAATTTGGGTTTTTCTGAGGGAACTGCAGCTGGAGCTGCTCCAGCATGGCAAAGGTGGAGTCTTTTTTCTGTTTCGGGTTTGTCGCTATGGGAGAAGAGCAAGCGTTGGCTATTTAATGGCGTTTTGAGCGGAGCAAAGGGAGAAAGCTTATCTCTGGAGAACAAGGCTTGTTGGGTTCGGAGACTTATTGGGTTTTGGGGTTTTAGGGCAGCCGCGGTGTGGAGGCGCGTTCGCACTCTAAACATTTGTGGATTGGAAGGAAGAGATAGGAGGCCATGACTACGGATTGTTCCTTCCATGGATTAGGGTGTAGAAACCGAAATATCTCAAGAGGAGAAGAGGGGGGGTTGGAAAGGGGAGCAAGGGATAAGAGAGTGAGGCGAAGTCCCAAAAAGAGAAGATGGGCAGAGAGAGAACTTGGGTATTTATATTTGGTTTGAAGGATTAATTTTAGAGAATGAAAAAATTAGTGAAAAAAACAAGGCGAGGAGGGATGAATTCGCATCCTCTGAGATATCTCAAACTTTGCGTGACTTTTTGGAATATCTCAATCGTTCAAATACATTATGCACAAATCTCAAAGCTCAAATAATACTGGCCCCCTACGGTTCCCCGAATAGGAACAGGACACGTCAGTCATGCAAAAATTGAGATATCTCAGAGCATACGCACCCAAGAGGGATTTGGTACCAATACTATTAGAAATAGATTTGCTGTGATTCCAAAAGGATTGCAGGAACCTACGATTCTAATCTCAACCGTTAATTTATTGTAATGCACGAATCTCAGAAGAAGCTACTTTTCGTTCACGAATCTCAAACTATATAAACAGTTGGGATTTGAATCGCAGGGTCCTGCATCCTTTGGAATCGCAGCAGTTTATATCCTCTACTATTTGGACTGTTCAAAGGCTCAAAGCTGAGATATTATTTATGGTTAAACAATGAAAATTACTTTTGCTTTGGAGAGGAGGCTGAGCGATGGAGAATTAGAGAGAGAGAGTCGGAGCCAGCGGCGATCCTATTTTTAAGAGAAAATTGGTCTTCTCACGTTTCCTAGTATAGCGCTATGATCTCATGTGACGCAAACTGTGTGGCGGGTGGAATAGTCTGTTAATTAACAAGTCAATTCTCAATACATATGTTAGGTGCAACTTAATTGTGAAGTATATGCTAATTCACCAGACGTTCTTCAAACCAACAAATTAATCTGTGAGCGAAAAGGAAAAAAAGGAGGTTGATTGCTTGGTTATAGTTTTGGCTCTGAACACATTGTTTTCGTCTAAAGTGACCCACTGCAGCAATCATTAGATGCACAGGGTGAGGTTGTTAGATAGGAGTAGGTTAGATGGTCATCTGATATAGTTTAAGTCCAATTAGTTCTAATACAATTAGCATTAAGATCTCTGTGTATGGAAATTGAAACAGATTTGTACAAATTTTAATGTATTTCGCATGAATCTTAATATATATCGGATGGTTATTACATCTGTCAAACCAAGATAGGTCCAATGGGCATCGCACCTACTCTGAATTCTATGACATTACGCTATTAATATATAAACACAACTAGTGTTGTATAAAACAGCTGTTAGTTCGACTAATCGGTCGATTTGTCGTTGGCAGTGATTAAATCGTTACAAATAATTTATTTTCCGTTTATACAGTCAATCAGTTCGTCATTTTTATTTTATTTTTTCTGCATTTATTTGTTATATGTATTATAATTTGTCTTATTTTATCTGAGTTTTTTTAAAATAGTAATTTCATAAAATTTTATTATTTAACAACAAAACTAAGTTAAAATAAGTTTATTTAATAAGGTTGCTAAGCTAAATTAATCATTTTTAATAATTACAAGTATATGGACATAACTTAATGAAAACATCAAATTATCTGCAAAATTCCGATTAATCGACCACATACTGATTAATCGCTTAACAGTACTCCGTCCGTCCGACAAGTGCATACTGTTATTTACAACACTAAACACAACACATATCGATTCATATTATGAATTTATCTTCATTTTCAAAATTCAAATAGTTAGTTTGAACTGTTCAATATAATCTCTTGTATAAAAATGTATTTGGAGACCAAATTTTACAATTTTTAAAACCTTTTACTTTCTTTTAGATAAGTAGGAAATTACTTGATTTAAAGATTTTGATTCATCCTAAAATAGTAATTTTCTATCCATCCAAAAAAAATATATATAATTTGATTTTCAAATATATTTTTATATCAAAATTATGTAAAGAGGTTTGAACTAACAACTTAAATATTAAAATGAAAATATAAACACATATTAAGGACTTGTGTAGCCTCACTCTGTGTATTGGTAAAAAGAAGTAATCTATGCCGTGTATATTTCCACAGAAAATGTCATCTCCAAAGATTTAGATGTAGAAATAGCATGCGATGAAGTTTGAGAGCCCGTGAATATTATAAAAAGAGCAAAGAGGTTTTTGAGAGCCCATGAATATTATAAAAAGAGCAAAGAGGTTTTTAAAATAGAGTAGGGTTCAAATGCCTTTATTTTTTGTATCTCCATTATGCCTCTATTTTTAAAAACATTAATAACTCAAAATTTAAAACTTAAAAGTCAAAATAAAACCGTTGAATATGATTTACATAATTTTATCTTTGCACGTGTAAAAAAATTATGACATTTCAATTTTGTTTTGGTTATTATCAAGAGCTTATAAATACATACTAATGTGAATAATTTCTAGACGTTGATTTTTTAACTTATTGATTCATGTATAAACAAAACCAAAACGTGATAATTTTTTATGAGCACATAGAGAAAATAACATAGATCACATCTAACAGCTTTATTTTGACGTTTATAATTTAAATTTTGAGTTATTAACATTTTAAAAATAGAGACATGATGGAGACACAAAAAATAGAGACATTTGAACCCTCTTCTTTAAAATATTATATGCCTTTCCATGACATACAGCTTCTCTACCTCTGTCATAACTTTAAAAAAGAAATCAAATTCAGAAATAATTTGACGAGGTACAAATATATATAATTTGAAAATAATTTGTTTCCTTGTAATACATGTAAATATATTAAAAATTTGAAGTATAAATAAATTTTTGCAAGTAATTAATTTGGACTCAGTTCGGAAAATTCAGAAAATAATTTGAAAAACCATTAAGTTCTATATTTATTTGAAAAACTATTGAAAGCAAATAATAATCCGTAGATAAGAAGCTCATGATAGTTAATATTCACGAAATTTACTAATATGTTGTGATTTTTTTTCTCCACCCTTTGAACAATCTTCAAACCCCAAAATTTTTATTTATACCATTTTAAAAAAAACAAATCACCAATGAAATTTGAGAATTAAAAAAATACCCAGGGCTGCTAATTTAATCTGCGGACTCATTAATAGAGGTTTGCAGATTGAATTGGCGGATCTCCAAAAGCCCATTAATTCCACTACTATATACTAAAATTGGAGTTTTAGGGGTCCTCCAGTTCAATCTGCGGACTCCATTAATGAGTTCACATATTAAATTAGCGATCCTGGTATTTTTGAAATTCTTCATATTTTGTAGTTTTTTAGTTTATTTTTTTTTTAGATTATGATATAAATAAAATTTTCTGTCTTTAAACCAGCATTTTTTTTCACACTTGTTACTATGCATTTTTTTTTATGCATATAATCTAGATGATTGTTCTAGTGCTCGTACTTTGTTCCTTGAGACCACGGTACACTTGGTAAATTAAATAAGAAAAACGACAAAGGCGTACAATTATTGAATAGATACATATAGCCTTCAGAGCATGCAACGTGGTCGATCAGCTTCGTTGCAAAATTGGACACTTGCAATTTTATTTATTTATAGAAATTCAGTAAATATTATTTTGAAAACAAATTGATGACTTCTTCTTTTTTATATTATAGAAGAAACCGAATATTCAGAAGTCTAGGACAATGCTGTATAATTTATATGATGTGTTTATATACTCTGACATAATTTAGAACCGAATCACTTGTTCTCTGTGAGTAGAAAATTTCTGCTTCTAAAATCACTGACATATGAATCCGGAATGAATTTTGATATTTAAATATTGGATATAATTTTGCTCTGGTCCACCTCAGATACACATGTCAGTGACTTTAGGGGCTGGAATTTCCTGCCCGCGGGGGAGCAGGAGATTCGGTTCCATAATTTGGACCTCTAGCTCGCCGTTGCGATACTCGCTAATTAAAACAATGATGGATTCCATCACTTATATGCAAGTCATCCGCTTATGTGAAAAAATTATCAACGTTTATAGTCACGAGCGGAGTCTAACTATCGAACTATATGAGTCAAACACATATGAAGGGTCAATTATGTAAAGTTTTTCTGTGGAGAATAAAAATCAATGTTACAGTAATATAACATTTTATTCTAAATTATATAAAAAAATATATATAAGTACAAATTAAAATTTTTTAAAAATGAGAGTTAATTGATCCAATTCTTATCGCTTAAATCCGCCTCAGCATCAAGAAAAACAGCAAGAAAAGTATATATTTTTTTTAAACTAGTTCAGATTTTAATTAGAAGGAATGCAAGAGAGGGAGATGGAAATTCTTAGAAAACTTGAATTTTGTGAACAGTAAGAACGTTGTAAAACCGAACTAAAATTCGTTAAGTATTTTAATAGCTAAATTGTGAGTACTCAGTATTAATGCATAACTCTGACAGTATCTGCCATGATCTTTCAAAAAAAAAAAAAACATAGATGGCCAAATTGTGAGGATTTTTTTTTATATAAATTGAGTATAATTTCAAATTTTCACATAAATTTCTCTTAAAATTTTATCGCTCCCAATTTTTTGCCCCCCCTCTTAAATTCATAATATCATATTCACCCTTCTAAACTTCAAAAGCTCACAATTACCCATTTTAAGATTTTTTCTATTAAAATATATTTTTAATTTATGAAATATATATTTTACTCTTTATTAAAATGGATCATCTAACTTCGGGATTTTAGAAGTTTCTTGTGAAAATGACCGATCGAAGCTGACTATGTCGATTCCAACTGTTCATTTTCTTGTAATAATTTTGTGTTATATCTGAAATTCTTTCTAATTGTAATTTTTGACTGTTGATTGTTCAGAGGATTTGACTGGAGCATGCTTTCAGATATTGCAAGTAGAACGCCATTCTGAGTTTTAAAAACGTGTGTTTGATGAATCACAAGATTTCCAAATGGAAATAATCTATGAAGAAAAATGAAAAAAAAAATGTAACACATCGGCTCGTCCATTCTTAGTATTAGACTCACTTGTCAATTTCTTTTGTTGTTGTTGTTGTTGTTTGTGAGAGCCTCTACTCCATGTCTCCTTCCATCTATTCGAGTGCCCAACATTTTTCCAAATGGATATCTTTCCTAATATGTAATCTTTTGTAAAGGAAAAAAAAATAGTCTATTAAAAAGATGAATTATCTATGGAAAGATATTTTGAACATATGTTGTGGGCCAGCCGTGCACAAGGTAAAGGTCTAAAGGACAGCTCAAGTCTCACATTTTTGTACAGAAAACATTTCTTGATTTGAGCAATTTTGTTATTGCTCTTCTTATTTATCTTGCTTACATTGTTAGTTTTGCTCTTCTATTTTTAGATGCTCTCACTGCTTGCATTACATTTACTTTATTAGATAACATGTTCATACTTTTTGTTTACATTACATAATGTGAATTGTGTACTCAAATCTAATTATCTATATGTCGTCTACAGTTGTCTTATATCATGACTCATAATATCAGCATACCAGTTTAAAACATAATTTTACATTAAATAATTTTTAGGTATGATTTATTTTTGACATCGCATAGGCCTTGGTTTCTATAATTTCATTGACAACCCGGTTATTCTTTTTATAATTTCAAACCCATGGGCCTTGGTTTGGGACATTTGGGTCCGTATGTAATTTGGCCCAACATCAATATATGGAGGTTGTCAATAAATGCTAGCATTAATTTCATAGAGAGGATTTGACTGAAAATTTTGCATTAAAAGACAATTATCAGCTCACAAGAAAATTAAACGCTCTGATACTATATATCACAATTGAGAATCAAAGTGATTCACTTTATTCAACCAACCGTTCCAACATACAAACTGAGGTCTTTATTTAGATAGAACCTCGCCTAATCATCCAAGAAGTTAATTACAACAAAACCACACACTGTGCATTTTTGCATTGCATATTTAATTTAAGAGACACTAGTCCAGTCGAAAGCCTCAACTTCCAAACATGATCTGTATTTAATTTCTATAACATTGCTATTCTTTTGTGTAACCATGCAACATTCTCGTTTACCTTCACCCTGCACATTCGTTGGTAAACAAGAAATTAATAAAATTGAATGAAGTAAATAATACAATATGTTCTATATATCCTTTGACTCCATGCCATAGTTTCTATTCAAAAAATATTACAAGCTCGCATGCTGCCTTCCTATATATATATATATATATACGTGTGGCCTTATAACCTTTATTACTTCCTCAGTCAAAGGATATAATTAATTATACATCATTTGCAAGTTCGCATGTTGCCCATAACTTATTGCTAATTAAACTTTAGGTAAGAAGCTCTATCACATTATCAGGTGTTACATATATAGGGCCATAATAGTATATATGTTTTATACTGCTATTGCACACAACCCTACTTGTTTATTACTTAAAACAGGACCTAATAAAACCTACTGAACTGATGTTTTGTTATAAATTATATCAGGACCAATGCTTGATTAATTACCCAGTTAAATGGTTGGAGGGGAGAGAAAACAACAATCTGAGAAATTGAGTCGACCGAGTTATTAGCACAAGCAGGTAGACCCCTTACTGCTTTTCTGACATAATTCATAATAATATGATCAGATCCATCAGTCTGTTGAACATTTTCAAAGAAGAAGATGTGCAGTGCCAGACAGGGGTCATCTGACACCGGCCGGACGTTAAACATGAAAGGGGGATTTCCAAAATTGTTCCATGGTTGAAATGTCTGAATCGGGATGTGAAGAAACCCAGGCGCGTGCAACCTCTCATAGACGTGGACGGAGTATCCCCAGGAGAGCGAAAAGGAAAGGCCGTGACTGTGATCGTAGCAGACTGTTTGTTGAAGGGTGCGTGAATGATCAGCCTGTTTGGCTTCCATCAGGCGGCGCAGAGCGTCTTCTCGAGTCATATTGGGAAAAATAGGATCGAGTAAGTTGAGGTGATGGAATGATAGAACCGGGGCGAGAGGATGAGCTGATAAAAAACCTGAAATATCTCCATGTAGGTCCAACTGATGGAAACCGGGTAGTTTAGTAAGAGAAACACCTAGCTCCGAGATGCACGATTACACCATATGGTCACTTCCATAGAGAGATGGATACCTCATGATGCACCCGTCGAGTATTTTTGACAAGTCTCTGACAAGTGGGTAGCTCATTGCATAACCTGCCCCTCCAAATGCCATCCCGAATGAGTGCCATGTGTTTTGCATCACACACTCCGACTGCCCCCCTATGTAGTAATACTTCCGGTGGTCGTATCTGTAAATTATACATGCACATGTACGGATGTACCCCGTGTTAACTAGTCTAGGAATAACTAATTTGACAAAAATGGTTTTAAGAATAACTGCTTTACCTTTGGAGCACCTCAACCAAGTTTTCAATAAAGAGGAGCGTGTCATCATCGACCATCACAATCCATCTTACGTTTGTAAAGTTCATATTAAATGTCTCTGATATCATCTGCCAGAATGTATCATGAAAGAATCCTAACTCTTTATGTATATATTCATTACAAAATTTTGAATTATGTAAGTTCTAAACAGAGAAAAGTAATACAACATATATATATAATTATATATACCTTAGTCATGCGGATAGCAGACGGATCGCCATGATGATCATAGTCTTTAAATATAGAAACATCTCCAGCAACTTGAAAAGGAGGGGAGGTGTCAGGCCATGACTCATAATTAGTTGGTGTTTTATCTAGCCATAGCATGCCACGTGTCTGGTTCGGATGCCACCATAGATGAGTGTAAGGATTTCTGGTTTTCCATGTCTCCACCGAACTTGATATTCCGAAAACAAGGTGGCTTATGTCAGTTGCAGCTTTGATGCTATTCGATTCGGAATAATTTTCAGAATGATTATAGTTAATGAGGTGATTCAAAATGTCACTAGTGGGTTGGGTGAAACAAAGGATGAAGCACATGTAAATAACAAGAGCAATGGAAACCATTACTTTGATTATGCTTTTATCATAGACACTGATCAAATCTGTGATAAAATTGTGAGAGGAGTTTAGTTTCTTCAGAGGTGCTTTTGCCATCCTTGAAAAATATATTTCGTGACATGTGGTTTCTCTTAAGACCTATATATATATATATATACTGGTAAACTGCAGTCCCTTGTGCAATTTTTACCATTGCTGACAACTTTTACTGCGCTAGGTACATACTGATTACTGCATTTACAATTACCAGGAGGACCTGTTGGGTGAAATTCATGAGACGCCTTTCATTAATTTAACACTTTCTGGTTGCTCTTCAGGTAATTAAATAAGCATGTTTTTTTACTGTGTAAATAAACGTAATTGGTTAACCAGCTAGAAGATGTAAGTAAGAAAAATGAAAATATATGTGATCTATTGCAATGTAGCTTTTTCAATACAAGTTTGGTACCAAATATTGAAGTTGTCAGGAAGTTAAATATTTGTCTACTCCTTCAACTTTACTAAAAAAAATATTAGGCTACTGTAGAGAAGGAAATACGTGACACGTCGTGACGTGACGTGACAAGCACGACGTGATTTGGTCACGTGACGTGATCAACATTTTTGTTTCATGTGACGGGACCAAAATAATGGCGGATGGACACGTCACGCAAATCGTCGCATCACGTGTAGTCATGCCGTAATATGTGACGTGACGTAAATTAGTCACGTCATTTTTTTTATATTTTATTTTAAATTGTTGAAAATTTAGAAAAAAAAAATATAAAAAATATGAAAAAGTCTAAAATAAGTAAATAATGTTGCAAAGTTATTTCTTTTAAAGAAAAGACTATTTAGCATCTGACATTACTTTAAAAATTCAAATTGTAAACATTTATTTGACTAAACTAGAGAAAATAAAAAATAATACTACATAAGTACCAGTATCACTAAACCTACACTAAAAAGAAAATCTGAATACTCAATATATACCAAAAAAGTTGGATAATCTATGTTTTATTTTTTACATTTCAAAAGGAAAATTCAATTCACTCTCGAAATTTTTATTTTTTACATTTAAAAAAAAAGTTAAATCAAATAACCACAATTTTATCATAATTTTATTTTTGACACGGTCACAATGTTAGATTACGGACAAACAATTCGTGTCCTTAATCTTAAGTGACGGGCACATAACTTTTCAGCAGTGTCCTATCTCTATGCAAAAAAAAAAAAAAGTTGTGTGTGCCATTTAAAATTACGAACACAAATTGGGTGTCCACAATCTCATTTTGGCCGTGTCAAAAATAAAATTTATCAGAATTCGTAGTTATTTGGGATTTTTTTTAATGGTAAAAATAAAATAAAAAATCGGTTAAACACTGCTCCAGGACATACATTCATTATGCAATGTCATTAATTACCACATGCTAGAAATTAAGATAAAGCGTACATATCTATTATTATTATGTGAATGTAATGCAATATTGTGTACGTAGCAAACAGCTGTCATGCCTACATTCATTTTGCAATATGTACATTGATGTCAATGGACCATGGAAACAAAACCCAGATATGCATGCAACATTGAGCATTGCATTAACAGCTGTTTTACATATACATGTGAAATTAGTTTTACTGGATTTGAAAATTTACCAATGCTAATGGTCCCGATTTTTTTATTAATAACCCCCAACATTTTTAAATAAAAATAACCTTAAAATAAAAAAAAATAAAAAATAACCAAACTGCCCCTGGGGCGGTCTTGGTCTGCTACAGTATTTTTTTATTTTTATTATTCAAATTCAAATTTTCTTTTTTAGAGGACCGGCCCCGAAAAAGAGGCTTAATTGATCAAAATTGAAATCATCAAATATGTCACAAGCCGAAAAAAAAGGAGGTCGAATCGATCAAAATTAGAATCATCATCTGGAGAAGAGAGTGGGTCTGATGCCCATTGGATTTACTTTTAGGTTCAACGAGTTTCATAACTGTCTGATCCATTTTAAGATCTATGCGCACGAAAAATGAAGCAAACACGCTTGAAATTTAAAACATTGCACTTGAATCTTAAAGTAGATTGAACGGTGATTGAACCCATCGAACCGAAATTTAAAACATTGCACTTGAATCTTAAAGTAGATTGAACGGTGATTGAACCCATCGAACCGAAGTAGGTCCGATGCCCATCGGACCTATTCTCAAATCCATCAGAAGTATTAGACAAATGTTTCGCAATATAAGAAAATTCCTTTTTATAATTCTATTGCAATACAATTACATAAAAATTAAATTTCCTACAATTTTCTATTCACATAGAAATAATCCATTCGGAGAAGTAAGAAACCAAAAAAAATACAAACAGAAAAGGATCAGAAATTAAATATGGAAATGTCATCGGTTCTAGCTTTCTGAAACCGATGACTGTGTCATCAGTTCTAGCTTCTGAAACCGCTGACAATGTCATCGGTTTCAATAGATTTTGAATTTCATGAAAAAATTGTATAGATTGTTAAATTTATTATTTATTTTGTATATTAATAAAATTTCGGCTCAGGAACTGTAATGTTTCTACTAACTGTACCGAAAGCTGGAATATAACAAGTTGTTTGCTCTTCCAGAAAAAAAAAAAGAGGCTTAATTGATCAAAATTGAAATCATCAAATATGACACAAGCCCCCCCAAAAAAAGGTGTAATCGTTCAAAATTGGAATCATCAGAAGTACTAGACAAACGTTTCGCAATATAAGCAAATTCCTTTTTATAATTCTATTGTAATAAAATTACATAAAAAAAATTAAATTTCCTACAATTTTCTATTCACATAGAAATAATCCATTCGGAGAATTAAGAAACAAAAAAATACAGGCAGAAAAGGATCAGAAATTAAAGAAACTTGTAAGAACACATCTGCTCTAAAGAGCCCACATATATATTATCATGTAAGCCTTTTGAAGGACTGACTATATTTAGCCCAAGTATAAAATTAAATGTTTAAGGCCGTTGAATTGAGCCCAAATTAATTTATCGCCTATCTTTATGTCGAATATTGCGTCTCTGGGCTTTTTAAACTGGGTGCCTATAAACCTACTTTTAATTAAGAAAGAAAAACAAACATGATTATGATTTGAGTAAACTTTTCTTGATTTTTATTAGTGAATAGCTGAAATTGAAAGAGTTTCTTCAGTGTCATCATCCTCCCTCTAATAAATCTGATAATGTTGTGATAGAAAACTAAGTTTGATAACAAAAAAGGTCTAAATGTTGACAAATTTCTTTTTATTTGAAATCATTTTTGGCCAGTTTTCATGGATCATAAAAACTAATAAGAATCAGTATTCGACAAGTTCATTATATAACAAATTTATTGAGTTACTTAGATTAAAACTTGAGCTTTATTTGATAAATTTTTGAGACTGTAGCACAGATGGCCTTATGCTATCCATAGCATCCAAGCCTTACTCGCGCGCGTGTCTGTGTGGTGGGGGGGGATTATATATTTTTGACATTTAGAGTTATTATATAACTGATTAAGATCATCTCCGGAGTATGCGTATCTAATTTTGCCATTGTACATTTATACTTGTCTCGGAAATAAAAGTCTGGAAGGTGGCCTCTTCTTTAATAAAAATAGTTGTTGGGATAGTTGTAAGACATCATTTAATAGAATATATAATGAAAATAATATGTCAGAGTAATTAAGCTATTTAAAAAGAATCCATCACCCACCATCAGTATATCAGACTAATTAATGGTTTGATTGGCTCGTATATATGTGCCCCAATAGTTATATAAAGGGCAAAATAGAACGACCAGTCTCTTTTCTTCTCTGTCCAACATTTCCCAAATATTGTTAAAAAAAAAAAAAAAAAAAAAAAGCGGTTCCCGTTCCCCTCCACACATACACACACGCAGTGGCATAGTCAGAATTTGAATCAGAAGTGGACAAAAATTTCGAATTACAGTGGACAAAATTAACTTATATACTTAAATCATTTTAATCAATCTCACCAAATTCTAAATTAGAGTTAATAAAAAAAACTAGAAAAATATTAACATTTAACAATTTTAGTCAATTATCAGTCGCAATTTGAAATTTAATTCATTCGATTGGATTGCAGTATTGAATTATCAAATGACAGAAGTAGACAATTTAATTTTCAGAAATAAACATGCCAACATATTTATACTACTTCATATCTAATTTTATTCAAAGACCTATTACCTATTACATGTACACACTAACCAAACATATATAAATATAATTCATTTGCCACGGATTCGTATTAGGCAGATATTACCAATATATGGTCCGCTACTCTAGCTATATCAATTCTACTGATGCAAATGCCGCGGTACCGGTACTCATTTTTATTAAGGATAAATAGGGGGTCATATGCCCCTAACCCGAAATTTTTAATTGTACCATATTAAAAAATATATATATTAAAAAATTATTTTTTCTGAGAATTTCGAAATCTATTATGTCTGTCAAACAAAACGGTGGATAAAAATGAATAGGTCCGCCATTTAATTTGGTGGACACCAGATTGAGTTCACCATCTTAAATGACAGACATTCTTATTTTTCTTTTAATATAAAAATATATATTTTAATATAAAAACAATCATGACATTTGTCTTTATTCATCTCCTCCTATGATATTCAAGAGGTCAAAGTTCTTTTTTTTTATTAGTTGTCAAAAAAAAACAAAAAATATAAAATAGAAAACAAAGATTGTCTGCAGTTTTAATTGGCGAATCTAGTCTGGGGTCTGCCAAATTAAATAACGGATCTATTCATTTTATACCGTCATTTATTTGGCGGACATGACAAATTTTGAAATTCACAAAAAGAATGGTTGTTGAATTTTTTTTTTTTTTAAATATGGTACAATTAAAAATTTAGGGCCCCTAACTTCTATTACCATTAAAACAAAAAGTTATTATACAGAGTTAAAACAGTATAAAAATGCTCAAAAACAGCATAAAGAAACAGATATACAGGGGCAGATGCAAGTGACACCTCTATAGTTTTATTTATTATTTTTAATTATGTATACTAATATGCTATAATCTAATTGAATTTATTATCTATTTTTTTATATAGTTCAGAAAATATTAAAAGTGTATTTGTAACTTAGTAGTTAGAATTCTCTTTTATGGTTGGATTCAAATTTCAGCTGCCATACATTCTCTATTTTATATTTCAACCCTTTAATTTAAATTTTCTAGTTCTACACTGCTGGAAAAATGAAGTACAAACAACACTAATAGCACGTTTAGCGGCAGGGTGCAAACAGATCGTATCACGAATCGGATATCGGATATCCATAAATATATACATAATTTTTTTCATAATATATATTAAAACGATATGGTATATATTAGTTATTCGGATACGGGTAATTAAAATTCAAAATCATATCCATATCCGCACAGATATTTAGATATCAGATATTCGTTTGTAATTTTCAGATACAGATTCGGATACGGTCGGATATTATCTGATCGTTTGCACCCTTATTTGGCGGTGAATAAGGCAAAAACAAAATTAGAAAAATGCAGAGGTTCTGTCACAATCAATTGGTCACATCTGAGTGAGGGTTTGCTTGATCAATCAATGCTGTCTATAGTGAAGTAGACAATTAATTCCGTTACATCTTTTTAATGCGCGATTGCATCTTACTCTTCAAACAATGTAGTATAGCTGTATAGAAAATGAGACATCCTGTCCTCAGCCTCTGTATATGGTTCTTGCAAAGAAAACGGATTTAAGACCCTTTAGGACCATTTGCCTCCATGCATGCAGGGGCGGACCCACACAATTGGTGTGGGGGGGGGGGAGCTCCTCTCTGGATTTTGAAATTCAATGAAAAAATACGAGTTCGGTCTCACTTTGCCTCTCTCTGAAAATTATTTTGTCCCCCTTTAAAACTGAAAAGCTAGCTAGGCCAGTCCAAAAGCAAGATTAATGAGAAATTTTGTAGAAATTTATGAGTCTGGATTAACTTTGTTATTTTTTATTATGTAAGAGTATATAATTTTTATTGTTTCTTATTATGTTGATTGTTTTTATCTAGTATCCGATTAGTTAATGGGTTTGAATCCAATAAGCTATTTAAATTTGATTTCTGCTCTACCCTGTCAAAAATTCTTCGTCAGTCCCTGCCTCCATGTAACCTTTCTTCATTTCTGTAATTACCACAAATATATGGGGTTCGGATCCCCTAATGTAACTCAATTTTTGGGTTTTGGATCTAGATCGCCTGATTAGAATCTGACGTTCCATCTCGCACGATCCATCTCAGAATGTGTGCTCCATCTCAAATTTGACGCTTCATCTCACGCGCTCATCTCGAATCAGACGGTCTGAATTTAAAACTCAAAAATTAGGTTACATTATTGGATCTGGATTCAAATATATGTGCAAGTTCCTTGTACAGTGGTTCGATCGGACGGATGCCTATCTCCACTGTCATGATAACCATTGTCCATTTGATTTGTAGTGCCAAGTTGAAGACGGCTAAATCTATGATTTTTTTTTGAGTAAAGGTTGGAGATGAATTAACTAACTATTTAATACCTCAGTTATTATAACAAAGAATTTCTCACATGTAGATTTCGGACCCATGACCTCTCACATAGAGACCATAATTATTTTTTGAAAATTAAAAAAAAAATCTAATGATTGTTTTTTGTTTTGTTTTTTTTTTTAAAATAGACGGAATCACGACATTCATCAATGGTGTGGTTCCACCAAGAAATGAAGCAGTTTCGGATGGTCAAGAATAGTTTTCAAGCAGGACTTGAGAGTCTTTGGTTCAATGGATTCAACCATCGTTCAATCTGTTTTAAGATTCGTGTGCAATACTTTAAATTTCGTGTGAATTTGCTTTAATTTTCGTGCGCACAGATCTTTAGATAGATCAGATGACCGTAAAACTCGTTAAACCTAAAAGTAGGTCTGATGGGCATCGGACCCACTCCGTTCTCTTCAAGCAGACTGTGCCGAGGATGGGGTTTAAAGGTCTGAAAAATACTGATTGATGCGGTTTCAGAAAACTCCTTCAGAACCGTACATTGGTGCAATTCCATTTACTTTTCAAAGGAAAAAAAATAATTCATTTTTTCTGAATAATTAAATATTATTTCTAAAAATAAAGATCCTAAATCTATACTCATTTTTACTCCCTGTTAAATATTTTATGGTTATTTTTTTTGAAGGCTTATATTGAGTAAAGCTAGTGTGCACTATGTTCATCGAGAAAGCTTGATGAGCGTAACTATAAAAATAAAGATTATATAATCTAGGTGATTCATACCAAGATTATATAAATTGACTATGCTCATCGAGAAGGCTTAATGAGTGTAACTATAAAATCTATCAGACTGGTTTCAAACGACGAATCCAAATTGTTGAAACCGATTTACTTTATTAGTGATGCATGTACATGTAAAATTTTTAAATTCATTTAGTACAAAATCAAACTGTAAAAAAATTGAAGGTTTATGAGTTATTTTGATGCATTCAATTTTTATCATTTTTTTAATGATGGACTAATTTTTGCATTGCATCTACATAGAGTATATCCGTTTCAACGGTTTAGATTCATCATTTGAAATCAATCTAATAATTGAAAGTTATGCTCACCAAATCTTCTTGCTGAATGTAGTGCACGTATGCTAGCTTTACTCCCTTATATTTTATGGTTATTTTCATTGAATAAAAATGATTAATTAATGCACAGCCACCTTTGTAAGGTATTGGTTGGTAATTAGTTCTGAGAATTGAAAAACAGATGGTCCGTATCTTGATATAATTTCAATCTCTGATTCTATCCGACCAAATCCTATCAAAAAAGCTACCAAATCCCTCCCTGAAATCAATAAATCTCAGAAACCCACATGCATGATTTGTTAAGTGTTATGGTATGAATCAGACACAAATGCAGAAAGTAAGCATGATATGGTGCCCCGTTTGTCCCGGAACTGAATCTCCAGCCTCTCTGTTATGGGCAGCAAATTCATATTACTAAAGTTGCTAATACGTGAATTCGGTCTGAGTTTTCAGACAAAATTATATTTAATATTTAAATACTAAAATTTATTCTGAATTCACGTGTGTCAGTAACTTTAAAGACAATAATTTTCTGTCCACAATACACCATTCAGAAGCAATAATTGCCTTCAATATCATCCAAGATGAAAGTTCCTATAGTTTCCAAATGCAAGAAAATTAAAATTATTTTTCTTCAGAACACCAATACCAAACATTATATAAATTGACTAGCTGTAAAATTATTTCTCTTCAGAACATCCATACCAAGATTATATAAATTGACAGTTGTAAAATACATGAAATTCCCCCTAAATACAAAATGAGAAGGGATCCACTTACACCTTTTTTTAGTGACACCGGATTACACCTTACATTTTTAAAGTTCAAACAGTCAATTTAAACTGTTTAACATGATGGATGTATTAAAATGTGCTTGCAAATCAAATTTTACATTTTTTTTGAATGATTTTACTCTTTATTAAGATGGATACAAAAATTCAATGTTATGAAAACAACGATTTTGTAAAATAAATAAATAGTAAAAAATTAAAAAAATATAAAATTTAATCTGCAAACAAATTTTAATATATCTATCATGTTGAACGGTTTAAATTTTGAAAACTTTAAAAATATAAAAAATATAATCCGATATCACAAAAAAAAAATGTAATTATCAGATTCCTCGTACAAAATACTAGTTTATATAATAACTTGTCTAGAATGCAATAAATGATACAACAGTATGATAAAGTGAATATTAATTGCTAGATCACATTGTACTAACATGCACAAGTACACAACATTTAAACACAAAGAATAACTCCTGATTAATTATCTGCGGACTAAACTATTTTACACATGAAAACACCAACAAATTAACACAAAATAAAAGTGCTGGTTATCTGCAAACCCTTTCACCTTCTCTAGTTCTTATTTTTTATTTATTTTTTCCATATGCTACTCACTTTAGAGCATGACTTCTCTCCCATGAATCCAGCTAAACTGCACGGTTTTCGTCTCCTTGGCACGGCTCTGAGCCCTCTCTTCAAGCCTCCGAATCCTCGGAGCAAGGGTACACACATAATCCTGAGCCCTTCTGCCTTCACCGGAGAGGCCCACAAGGTCCCCGACCTCCCATTGCGCCACTAGGAATTCAAGAATATCGGCATAGTCCTTGGCAGTGTAGACTTGGAGGCGCTGTGCTACCATTGAGAAATGCTTGAAGAGGTCGTGGTCACGGCCGTCGTGCATCATGTGTGCCGGCATCACGATTTTCTTTTGCATCATGTTAGCCAGACCTAGAATTGTGCTGTCAGGGTCAATCTCAAAGAGCTTCTTCACTATCTTTGTGTAGGCTATCTCATGACGCTTCTCGTCTGATGCAATTGTCCCACATATCTAAAACAAAAGTTTGATTGATTGTATTTCAATATGAGCTGCTCACATATATAAAATTATATAAGAACCAGCACAATTGTATGTAAGGCTATCCATTCTACTTGTACTGGTACCTAACTGGATACTGTCACAGTATTAGTGTAGAAAACAATCATCAGATGCTAAAAGGATATATATCTTTACAAATTTCAAATAGTACCTGAGCTAGCTTAAGATCACCATATTCCTTGGCGTGGCGAGCAGTGTTGCTATGGGAAATGAATGTGGCTCTTTCTTGGAATGAGGTATATATAAAACCCAGGTATGGATTGTGCTCTACCCTAAATGCCTGTGAAACAAAACAATGTTGAGTATGTATGCATGGCTGCGGCAAAAATTACTTCCATATAAAATTTTGATGGTTCATTTAAAGTATATATATATATGCCAGTTGCAGCAAAATTCTGATGGTTCATTTGATCTTAATTTTCTCACAATGGTGTTCATAAAGGACAGCAAATTGGTATGGAGATAATACAAAACAATGTAATTCTGTACCATTCCGGCACCAATCAGATATTGGATTGTCTTCTCAATCATCTTCATGTCCACACGACCCGTTAGATACAGGTACTTATTCAACAAATCACCATGCCTGTTCTCCTCAGCAGACCAGCCACGGGACCAGATTGCCCAGCTCATCGGGCTCACACCAGTATCATCCCTAACTGCATCCATGGTGTTCAGGAGTTTCTGGTAAGTTGGCAGTGCTTCCTCAGTTATCATGTTTCCAACCAGACATACAAAATAATCATCTGGAATTTCCTTTGCCTGAATCTGAACCTCCCGCACTTCGTCATAGAATTTGTCAGTGGAAGGTTCTGGAAGGAAGTCTTGTGGCTGCCAGCATTTTTCTACTGGTTTGAGAAGTGGCAAGATGTTTTCTCTGGCCCACGGCTCGAGGTTATTGAAGATCTCGATCTTCTCCGGAGGCATGGAGTAGGAAACTTGCATGTGTACTTTCTGTGGCGAGCTCAACGGCTTTTCCCCAGTTTGAACCCTTGAAAAGAAAGAAGTTATTTTATATGAACCAGTTGACTGAAATTTCTTAAGCCTCTCTTTTATTCTGTTATGTTATTTTTCTTAGCTTTTTAGTGTTCAATTGCTGTAACAAGGGTTGACATAGTACAATTGGATCAACTTCAGTACCAAATTTTATATAGTTAGCCTCAAACAAGTGAGGAAATAGATCTTTTTATTCTCAAATAAGAAGTTCCTAATATTTGAGGTATGCAATGCACAGATAATAAACTTCCCCAAAAATTGAACTGGTAAAATATCAGACAGATAAACAACTCCAATTTAGACACTAACAGGTGCTACTTATTAGATGCTGTAAGATTCTAAACAAAGTATAGCTTGCCAGATAAACTAAGGGGCAATAAATATAACACACTATCTCAGTTAATGCTACTAGCTAAGTGAATAATGGCAAGCAGCTAGAACTGTAACATAGAAAGAAAAAAGGAAAGGGAGCTCACTTTGTAACTATATCTACCATGGAAACCTTGAGAGGACTGAATCTCCTTTTCTTGTAGCTTATGAGTGGTGGAGAGGAAAAGGAAATGAACAGCATTTTTGAAGCCACTTGAAACGCCATTGTTGGTGCTTCCCTTATACAGAGAGAGAGATATGTAGAAAGAGGCAGGAGCCATATGTGGATTTAAATAAAGGCATGACCGCAGTATGGACTATGGAGGCATTAGGCAAGCCCATCTAAATTCTAAAGGGAGTAATTACTGATTTGCCCTTGAATTTATCTCTTCTTTTTTAATACTTATTTTTCTTTTTAGCTTTGTTATTTTTAGAGCAGTTCAAGAATGAGAGAAGAAACAGAAAAACATTTTTTCTTATTTGGTTTTCAACATCCAGCTTAAAAAACAAGAACATGAAGAAAATATCTTAAATCATATGCTTCGTAGACAGGTAGTGGCCATGATTTATTCTTTTGCCTTTCATCCCTTAAATATACTCATTGGAGATGCACTCATTGGGGACACATAACACCCCAACTGACTTCTTGCTTTTTTTTGCCTTTTCTTTGTCGTTGCATTTATTTTCATTTATACTTCTTTACCGACGAATTTCTTTCTACTGTAAGCATATAGTTCCATGCACGGCTTGTTAGTCCTAGATATAGTTCCATGCACGGCTTGTTAGTTCAATGATTCCATTATTTCATAATACTTACTTTTAGATGAATAACAACTATCCCGGTTTTCAAATATTTGACAAGACTATATCTAGTTTTTGAAACCTTGTTTTCAGAATTTTGATTAAACTTGTGCGTTCAGATAACTGAAAAAAAAAAACCGAAACGAATGCATTCCGATTATCGGATCTATTTCTTCGTCATGTTCTTAGAAAAGAAATTCAAACATGCTTACCGAATGCATGAGTTTAGCTCAATGTTGTAAACAATGTCAGTTTGTTGGCAGTGATCAAACTGTCATGGATTTTTCCGACTAATCAGTCAATTATTTTCAATTATGGCCGATTATTCCTAATTATTTCCGATTATTTATTTGACTATACCTTGTCAGTCCGACTACTGCATACCGTTATTTACAACATTCGTTTAGCTCTAAGGCATAGTCTTGTCGAACTTAAAAAAAAACCGAGATAGTTGAGTTATTCATTTAAAACTTTTAGTATTTAATTCTACAGTGTTAGAGTGTGAGGATTTATTGTAGTGGTAGTGAAATTCACTTCCAATCTTGACAAGTAAATAAACAAATAATTCAACAATTGAGATGTGACATACAGAATTAATACATATATGATATTGTGAGAACTGATGAAATGTGGTGAATGTATATATATATAATATTAACCAAATGACTTGAATAGTTGAACAGTTGAACTGTTTGTATTTAATGACCTTTTATAAAATATATAATAATAGTCAAGTTACATTAATAATTTTTTGAGTAAAGGTTGGAGGTCAAAGTTACATTAATAATGATTGCCTGAACCGAAGATTTACTTTATTTATTCACCCTGTTAAGTAAATATGAAATGTTATCGGTGAAAGAAATTTCACTTTTTCAAAAGAGAAACTTTCCAGGATATATTTCAAAAACAAAGGTACAAGTTCATGGAATTTTCATAGGCATGCCTCTGAAAACTAATACAAGACATAGACAAAGATGTTAATAACACCTTCTATTTGTTTATCCGATCTATACCGTATTTGATAAGACGAATATGAGTAATTTTTTTTTATCAGTTTATCGGGTATGGGTAAGAAAAAAGTTTTTCCTGATATTGATGACATTATTGGTAAATTAAGTTGACTTTTGGGAGCTTTTTTTATTCTTTAAAATTAAATTATTTCTTTTTTGATATATGTTCTGAAACTTCTGATCAATGAAATTCAATTTTAAATCAAAATTTTTTTTGTCTCTTTTCTACTTAATTGAATTCTATTTCGATTAGTTTTTATTCTGATCAAACTCTTAAAGTTCTTTTTTGTTAGCTTAGCAGATATGGATAAAAGTGATGTCAATTTTCATTAACTTAACAAACACAAATATAAAATTGCTTCTTACCCAATCCGTATTATATCCTTCAATTTTTCTCACTAAGAGGACCAGCTTTCAATACTTAAATTTGAAAAAAAAAAAAAAACAACAATAAATCATATGCGTGAGAATTCTATTTTTATTATGAATTAAGAGGACCAGATTTGTTATATTTACCATTAAAAAAACAATAAATCATGGTTCCGTGAGAATTATATTTTTATTATGAACACAACGACATATTGCGTATACCGAAAGAAACTAATGCAGTGTGAAAATTTAGGAACCAATATATTTCTCAACTTTTTGATGAACACAACAACTGTTTGTGTCTTTGGTAAATATATGGAATTCTCATAAAATAATGATTTGTTGGTTTATTTTTATTTTTCAATGGTAAATATAAAAATTTCGGACTGTCAGATATAAGAAAATCATGTACTAAATTATTGGAATTAGTTGATGAATGTTGAACATAAGAAATAACACTTATTTTTTTTCTTTTTCGAAATAAGCAAATCTACAATTTTCTTACTACCGAATCTGCAAATTTGAAAAAAATAAAAAGGTCATATGCACATAATATTCGTAATCTTGAAAATAACAAAATGAAATAATTTTCTCTATTTTGTGGTTGCATATACGGGTATCGTATCAGATACAATACAGATACGGCGATATAGTAATTTTTGAAAATTCCGGATACAATACGCATAGCCTGTCATTTTTTTTCATAACCAAAAAAAAAATATATTAATAACCAGACCTCCAAAAAAATTTCAACCATGCCCAAACTGCCCCCCAGGGGGCGGTTTACTTATTTTTTTTGTTTTTGTTTTTAATACGATGATGGATATTAATTATAATTATGTTTATAATTTATGTATTTTGTAATATTATGTTTTTAATATTATAATTATGTTCATAGCGTAACTGAACAAATAAGTCTGGAATATAAGATAGAAATATAAATACAACATATGCTGAATTAACTCTTCCTGCGGCTGAACAAACTAAGTCTATGTTTCTGGAAGTGGATGACGACGCGACATCTGCAGTTGTAGAGCCCTGACTACTCCCTGAGTGGCTTCCCTAACTAGGTCACCTGCTTCCAGAAGGTCCGGCATTGGCAACCACCCTAGCATTCTCTCTTTCGTTTTCTTCGATTATTGCCTCTGCAATGCATTTCATTAAACATTCAGTATCAATATTTAAATTTAATTTCAAATCAATTTTAAGTTGTGTACGATCATCTACATACCTGTCCTCTGCCTGTCAGTAGTAGAACGGTGAGCCTCATGTCCCACTTGACGACCTTGCATCCTGTCCATATGTATTGTTCGCCGCTTGTGTTTCCTCCTCCCATTCCTGATCCATTTCTTATCGGGAACCACCGTAGGCCCAAGGTAGTATGGCCACTGGTACTGGTTGGGGTAGCTGTGAAATGATGGTGCCCAGGTGTGCAGAAGGAAATCGACACGGTAATAGTTATCAACAAATACGTCCTCAGAAAAGTTTCGTTCTCGGCAAACCACCATAACATGAGAACACGGTATGCAAACACGGCAATAAGTAATGGTGCGAGGAGATTGTACGACCCCTTCCAGGTTCAGAAGCATCTGCAGACTGCAAGTTCCCGACCCCTCCACAACCTATTGTAATGTGGGGTTATATATGGGTAGATCCGTCTCACCGCACGAGCAACCTCCTTAATGCCCACCGAAGGCTCTTTCTTAATGTTTTCCATAATTACATCGGCAATAACTAATGCCCTCAGCGCAGTATGGTCTTTCCTTGTTGACGCAGTCTTGCAAGTGTGTGGTCCCTTGACATCCTTAATTATCCATGCCTCCCCCTTGCCTTTAGGCGCGGCAGACAATTTCCATTTGTACTTTGTATCCTTGCAAATTGCAACATACCGGGTCCTCTCTCGCTTGGCCACTGTAAACTCCCAGTTACCATTTAAATAGAACTGCTTAACTTTCCTCGACAGTTCTTCTATGTTGGTGTAAAGCTGGCCCGGGATAATCTCTTCGTTATATACAATGCATATCCCCAAAAAAGAAATGTCTACTTCTTCAAAGGAAGTAGTGTCATTGAATGTCATTATCTGGTGTTTGTCTCCTCGTCCACTGATTAGAAATATGTCTTCAATTGGAGGAGGCATAATATTCTCATCATCGCCCTCTGATAATCTGTCTGAATCCCAATCTCCATCCCAATCATCACCAGTTTCAATTTCCTTTGTCGGTATCTCATCTATACCGTCAATATTAATGTATACATCATTTCGATCGACTGTGGACTGTCTTCTAGGTTCAGGGAGGTTGTAGCTAGGTAATAGATCAGGTATTGATTGATATCCAACCCGACCAACACATGACCGTCTTCTAGTTTCAGCCCGGAGTGCAGCACGGCGCTCAGGTACTTGCAAATACCTATCTCGTCTCACAGGTTCACGAGGGGGTGAGGTCACATCCTGGTTGTGATCATACCCATAATCAGTGGTATAATTGTCATATCCTGGGTTTTCATTCTCGACAGAAGGTCCAGCCCTAGTGTCCAAGTTCTGCTCTGCATAAGGTCCAGCCCCAGTGTCCAAGTTGTTCTGGGTAGAAGGTCCAGCCCCGGTACCAACTGGTTCAATCGAAACTTTTTTGCAAAATATGTCCATTATCGGGATTGAAGTGGACTCAAAAAAACCATACACAGCTGCCCATATATCCTGGTCTGCTATAGGATATTTTACATAATAAGGTTTGCCACCTGTCGGTTGGTCGTTAATTCGGGCACTGATTTCTACAGTAAATCGGGCACGGTCCCAACTAGTTTTTTGTAAGATTGCTTCATTTATTTCATAAATTGAAGTATTGGCATTCACTTGGAAGCCGTAACTCGCATCTTTCGAATATTGGCATCCGAACTCCCCTTTCGTGATTTTTCCACCCCAGTACAGTGCAATTAACATTTTTGGTTTATTTCTGAAACAACATATAAAATCCGTTGTTCAATATAAGTTTTTTGTTTATTTCTGAAATTTCTAACATTTAAGAAAAATTAAATTAAAAAAAAATTATACCTCGGTCACTGTTGATCAAAATCACCTCAAAATCGCCTCGGAGCACTATTTGAGAGCAGAATGGATTAAACGAATTGTATTGGGCGAATTATGGGAGACAGGAGAGAGAAAACTGCTTAATATAGAAAAATTGGGTAAACCGCCCCCTGTGGGGGGGCGGGTTGGGCCGGGGGTAAACCGCCCCCTGAGGGGGCGATTTGGGCATGGTTGAAATTTTTTTGGGATCTAGTTATTAATATTATTTTTTTTTTTGGTTATGAAAAAAATGATGGCGCCTATTATATATTATTTTTTATTATTTTAATTATATTATATAAATTAAATATTAATTTTTTTTGGATAAAGTATATTGTATACATTAAGTAAAATACGCTACTACATTCGAACAACAAAATTAAGCTATTGCAGTGATAAAGGTGGCAGTTGTAGTAGCCACAGATCTCTTGTTCGACTCTCGCTTATGGCATAATTTTTGCTCAAATTCATTTGCAGCCGTATCGGCTTCGTATCCGAGCGATACGGGGCTTATTATGAAATATCTGAGTAACATAGAGTGATATTTTGAGTTTTTTTTTTCCTTTTCTAAGAATTCTATTTTGAGATCTAAGAATTAGCAATTTATTATATTCAAAGGGGCAAATCAACGAAGCAGTTGATCTCTTTTCAATGTTTTTTTACTATTTAATTCTATAGAAAATTAATTTCAAAATTTTTAATTTTCGCATATAGATGTATTATTGATAAGGTAGATGAATTTCAATGATTTAGATTTGTCGTTGAAATCAATCTGACAGATTTTAGAGTTGTGTTCACGCTTGGTGAACTTCAAAACACTCTAGTTCTAATTAAAAAAAATGATACTGTGTATATAAACTTACTGAGGTGGTTAATTGGTGAGCTTAATCTATAATATATTCATTAAATTCATTGAAAAAAAATCTAAATTATTGAAATTAATATATTTCATGAGTGATAAATTTACATTTTTAATTATAAAATTTTGAGTTCATTTAATACGTAGATATATGACGATAAAAATATGAAGATTTTACAAGTTAATTTAATGCATGCATTTATCATATTTTGACCGGATGCTTTACACTATATAAAATTGAATGTTAACAAATTTAACATATAAATACAACTCTCATCAAGTATATTGATTTTAACGGTTGGAATTCAATAATACCAATTTACCAACGGCTCGTTTTTCTAATCTTCCGAGTGAAAACAAAAAAAAAAAATCATGTAAAACTCAATATTATATATTAATTAATAAATTAAAATTTTAATTCAAACGGTAAAAAAATAGCCGGTTTAGACATTTTTAAAAATAATTAGAAAATCTGGATATATTTGTTATTTTTTATTTAATGTTGAATATTAAAGAAGAGACATTTTAAAAAAAAAATTCGGCAATGATTTCATGTGATTTCATTTTCTGTTGGCTAGGAGTTGTAATCACATTTAATTTTCTGTACATTACTACTAAGTCTTTTTTTTTCAAAAAATAAATAAAATACTAGTAGGGAGTCTTTTATCAACCCTGTATATTATTATTTATTTCTGATTATGCGAATTTCTTCTGAGGTCTTCCGTGTTGGGATCTGAATCTACTGAAATCTGATACGAATGAACGGTGTTTCTAAAATCCTTGCAATCTGGATCCAGCCGTCAAAATATCTTGAGATACATGCAAGAAAAAACTAGTTGTTTCGAAATGCGTTCTTAGAAAAAATTCGATGACTAGATTCGGATTGCAGAAATTTCAGAGTTACTATTCATTGGTTTCAGAATTGCAGCAGATTTATTTTCTCCGTGATGTGAAATTAGCTGTCAAAGGTGTCGTGGGTTAAATCGGGTATAGAGAGCATAGTGATAAAAACTTATAGTTCAGGTTTGGTTGGCGGAGTTTAAAATTCGTGATTCAGATATAATTCGGATATAATTCAAGAATAATTTGGTATAACAAGCATAGTGACAAACGTGTAGTTCGGGTTCGGTTCGGCAAAGTTAAAAATTCATGATTTGGGCATAATTTGGATATAATTCGAAAATAATTCAGTATAACAAGAAAGCAAAAAAAAAAAGAAAATAAACCCAAAAATAAAAATAAAATTTTGTGTTTCTCTCATGAATAATTGGTGATTCGCGTTTTATTTGCGAATAAAACGTACGTATTATATGTTTTTTTTGGCGTTTTAAACAGAGTTCGGTTCAGAAATATAAAAGAAAACGAATAAAACACAAATTATACATGTATATTGTCACTGTGATAGAGAGCATAGTAACACGGTCTGCGAATTATTCGCGAATAATTTATTTTTTTTGTGATGTCAAATTGAACGCCGAATTATTCAGTTGATCGAATTATTCCCGAATAATTCACAAATAATTCGCGAATTTTACGAATTTTTCCCATAATTTTTTTTTGTTATTTTATTTTTTTGCTCCCTTACCAGTCTAAGATCTTTGATCCAAATAATACCGAATCATTTCTGAATTATACCTGAATTATTCATTTTGATCAATTGAAATTCGAAAGAGATTAGAGAAAATACAATATAAAACGTAATCACCATGTCATCTATCTAACTAAAAAGAAGTATCACTACCATTCCTTATAATCCTATTAATTTGCATATTAAAAATTTCTGTAACATCCAAAATAGAAGTCCAAAAAAAAGAAAATCTAGTAGAAGCTAATCTCGAAGAGTCATATTTAGTAATTAAGATGGATTTCCACTTACAAGTTACAGTTGGATTCTTAAATCGAAACCACCATTTAGCCAATAATATAATATTCATATAATTAAGATCAAGTATACCTAATTCCTCTTGATTTTTAGGTAAACAAATAGTAAACCATGAAATAAGATGGTATTTCCTTCTCCCGGTGGTATCATTAGTCCAAAGAAATCTTTTTCGGATGATATCAATCTTTTTCCTAATAGTGACAGGTAATCTATATATAGAAAGCCAATACAAAGGCATAGATGATAGAACTGAGTTTAATAAGGTGACAATAATAAGGTGGCTATACCGCCCAATGACAATAAATAACATTTTAAAGTTTGTAATCTTAATTAATTTAAAAAAAAATTACTAGCTACGCTAATATTATACATATTATCTTTGTTTTATTTGTTAATTTTGTTTTAAACCACATTTAAAAAAAAAATATATTATTTTACTGATGTTTACATTTCTAATTTTTTTTAAATATATCCACACAAAAAATTGCATCATCTAATATTGATTATAAATTTGAAAATATAAACTGAAACAGTTCTCAATCATTGAATGTACATTTTTGTTGGTCCTGTTTTGAAAGTAAAAAATGTTACAAATTTACTTGAACTACTTATAATTAAAATTCTAGAGTGAGCCTAATATGAATTTAATTTTATTAAAAAAAATCTAGAACTTAACTAATATCTATGTTTGTACTTTGTAGTGCTTTCCATCCTTTGTACTATAGACCTACTTAAATGAAATAAATCTAATATTTATGTAGCATTAGCGTCATTTTTAAATGAATTTGTCATTCAAAAAAATCAGAAAAAATGAGATGGGGAAAAGAGCAGAGATAAATCTTAAAAGAGAATAAGATTGCAAAAGGTAAATGTGTATATTCATTCGGTTACATATTAATGTTTTACAAAGTAAACAAAATAATGTATTAATTGAATGCATGATCATATCTAATAAAAAAAAGCATGTCACATCATGCATGAGTTCTATTTATAAAAATTCCCCACAAGCAGTGCCGAGTTTAATAGATACAGAGTAGGACACCTGGCTTAAAATATATTAGTAAAATAATTTTTCTTACCATTCTAATCAACTTATTTAACAAATACCACCACGCGTCCTCAGTCTGCGCATCAAATTGGACTGGTGCGCACCTCCAGGATGCGTACCACTTGGTGAGCTCCGTCAGTGGGCTGGTGCGCGGACTGAGAGCGAGTGAGTGGTATTTGTTTAATTAAAATTTAATAGGGTGCTAACTAAAAAAAACGGAAAAATTTTTATATATATTATGGTGATTAAGAAAAAATCATCTAAAATAAATTTGTAGTCAGTATTTTATATAAGAAAATGCAGTGTATAAAATTAAACACTTTAATTTTTTTTTTATGACGTCCACTCTAATATTTTTTTTATTGGATGTACTGCGGACTACGGTGTTAAATTTATAGTCTTGAAATTAAATGATAAAGTGTAAAATAAATTGGGAGAGAACCACGCTAGAACAATTAGTTTTAGATATTATTTTTCGTATGAGAGATGTAACTTTGAAATTCATTTCTATTCGAGGTTTATATTAAAAAAAATGGAACTTGGCACTTTTTTTACTCAAAAATATAAAGAAAAGTCCACTCCAATATTAATCAAGCAGTTTGACAATTAACCTATATATGATCAAAATATTATCACATTTTGGACTCCATAATTAGTGAAGAAAATTTGATTCAAAGACATACAGGTCAAAAATGTAGTTCTAATTAATATAATTATTAATTAGAAGCTCGATTCCTATTTTATCAATAGGAAAAAAAAAATCGGTCAAAAACATAACTAAATCAATGAAAAGAACCAGTGTACGATATATACCATATAATCTAAAGGGTGGTACCAATTATCCTCGAACCTAGGGGTGCAAACGGGTCGGGTAATATTTGGATACGTATCTGAAAATTAGATATGAAATCTGTGCGATTACTGGTACTAATATGGTTTTGAATATTAATTATCTATATTCAAATAGTAGATATATACCATATAATTTAATATATATTTATGTAGATATCTATGAATATCTGATCTGCATCCTCATCCGTATGTATCCGTGTAATATTCGATCCGTATCCGTATCCGAAAAATAAAACAGAGAAGGATATAGTTTTACCACCATTCGATCTGATCCGTTTGCACCCCTACTCGGACCCTTGATATGTGTCCGTATTTATATCTCCATTCTTATATAATGCACGTAGTTGTCCTGATCCGCCAACGGCTAAGATTGAAAGATTAATTTTCAGATTTAATATCAGCCCTCCAATCACATAATCTGTCTTCTTTTGATTAAATACATCTATTTTATGTATAGGAGTCTAAATTTAGTTAAAAATATACTCGCCACACATACTGCTATATAGTTTGCCACAATTAAGAATGAATCTCTAGCGATATGTTTCCTTATTCCTTCTTAAATCTATTTTTGATTCATGTAATTAAATTATTTCCTTATTTCTTCATTTTCTCTTATTCATGCATTTATAGCATATCTTATGAAATAAATAGATTCATTGAACCTGCAAGTTCTAAAAATATTGTACAGAGAATGAAAATTTTCAAGAAAAAATATATATGATTTTATGAAACATGCATATAGTAGAGTGTTCATAAATATGAGAGGATATAGAAAATATTGTATCTTTTATTATTAGTTAAGATGATATAGGAAATATTGACCTTCTAGCCTAGAAAAAAATTTAGCTTAATTAATTATTTTTTTAGCAGATTAACTAAATTCGTTTATTATTTTAAATGAAGATTATCAACTTTTTGTCAAATTATTGTCCTCTTTAGTTATTATATGATTGGGGTAATATTCCAACAACATAATTCATTGGCAGATTTTTTTTTTTAAAGGCAGAGGCTGTCATTCTTTGGTTGGTTAAAAATAAAAAAATACTCTATGCTCGCTGTTTTAATGTGTGCATTTTCATAAATATTGTTCATTTTTTATTTTTTAATTAATATACTTTTCATATTTGTTGTTCATTTTCAAAAATGTTATAATATATTGAAGATGATCACACTGACAATAATACTTCAAGAACTTTTTTCATGTTATATTTGATCTATTTTTTCTATTTGTTATTTCTTTTATTGTTATTTATTATTTGAATTTATATTTTTTTGTGTGCCTTTTATTTTCATTTAATTTTTTTTCTTAATTTTGTGTAAATATCAAACAAAAAGATATCTTCATATTATATTCAATTTTATAATATGTTTCCGTTGCAACGCACGGGCACAATACTAGTGTGTATATATATATATATATATATATATATAGAGGTTGGCTAATATCAAATCAGTTGTTCCTGAGGTCCCGTGCAACCAAATCATTTTTCAATTTTCGAAGTTCAAAACGTTGATCCAAACCATTAGATGTGTTCTCTATATTAAAATGTGCTTGGAGACCAAATTTTACATTTTTTGGAATTTTTTTACTAATTATTAAGCCACTTTGAAAATCGCTGATCCAACGGTGGCTTCTGTTTTTACTATTTGGTTAAGCCACCGTTGGATCAGTGATTTTCAAAGTGGCTTAATAAATAGTTAAAAAATTCAAAAAAAATGTAAAATTTAGTCTCCAAGTATATTTTAATATAGAGATCTCATCTAACGGTTTAGATCGACCGTTTGGATTTTGAAAATCAGAAAATGACTTGGTTGCACAGGAGCTCAGGAACAATCGATTGTATATTAGCCAACCTCTATATATATGTATAGAGGTTGGCTAATATCAAATCAGTTGTTCCTGAGATCCCGTACAACTAAGTCGTTTTTCAATTTTCGAAGTCCAAATCGTCGATCCAAACCGTTAGATGTGTTCTCTATATTAAAATGTACTTGGAGATCAAATTTTACATTTTTTGAATTTTTTTTACTATTTATTAAGCCACTTTGAAAATCGCTGATCCAACGGTGACTTCTAATTTTACTGTTTTGTTAAGCCACCGTTGGATTAGCGTTTTTCAAAGTGGCTTAATAAATAGTAAAAAAATTCCAAAAAATATAAAATTTGGTCTCCAAGTACATTTTAATATAAAGAACACATCTAACTGCTTGGATCGACGATTTGGACTTCGAAATTTAAAAAACGACTTGGTTGCACAGAACCTCAGGAACAACTGATTTGATATTAGCCAACCTCTATATATATATATATGATTTTTATCCGTATCAAAAAAACTAAAAATATAATAAAATACAGATATAATTTTACAACTATTCAATCCGTATTTGATCAATTTCCATCCTTGTTAGCGTCAAATCAATCCAGCGCATGAGTAATTAAAGCCGTTAAATTAGAACCTATTTGGGATCGGAGAATAATGAAGGAGGCTTGGATTATTATCTCTCTGTAAAGGGAACTAAAAAATCATGTTTCTCTGTGCTTAATTAAAGAAGTTGAGAGTATGTACAGACAAAAGGAATGTTATGGGAACAATATCATTATATTTCATCCCCACAAATTTCTAATCCATGCTTCCTTGAGCCGCTCAATTAATTCTTGGCACAGAAAGTATATATATGTTGAATTTCTAATCCATGCTTCCTTGAGCCGCTCAATCAATTGATTGTTATATTAACATTTATTGCAGATATTAATATGAGGAAAGTTTTAAATGCCTTTATTTTTTGAGTTTCCATCGTGTCTTCATTTCTAAAAACTAAAATAACTAAAAATTTGAAACTTAAAATTCAAAATAAAAGATCTATATCATTTTATCTATGCACATGTAAAAAATTATGACATTTCAACTTTGTTTTGGTTATTATCAAGAGTTTATAAAACGTACTAATGTGGATAATTTCTAGATATTGATTTTTCAACTTATTGAATCACATAAAAATAAAATTGAAATGTGATAATTTTTTATGAGCACATAAAAAAAATAACATAGATTACATCTAACGGTTTTATTTTAACGTTTATGATTTAAATTTTGATTTATTGTAGTTTTTAAAAATGAAGGCATGATAGAATCACAAAAAATGGAGGCATTTGAACTCTCCTCTATTAATATATACCTAACTGATTAATTAAATCGATCTGAAATTAAGTACAGCCGGGTCCATGTACAGTTTATTTTTATAGATTAGTGTTAGGAATAAGGTACATTAATTCATGAAATTGACACTTAATAAAGTATCCAATCACAGACCGTCCAATGGAATTCTTATGATTTTTATTTTCAATGCAATAAAAGCTACTATAATAATTGTTACCATTACCGGTGTAAACAGGTCGATTGATTTGATTAAGAGTACATTGTCATTATTCTCCGTGTGAGAAAATCCGTCTACATATAAAAACTTTGTAATATTGTATTGTATACAAATGAGAATTATATGAATAAAGATATTATTATTTTTTACATTCTCTCTTCTTATTTATGTTTGTTTATCTTATTTTATAACAAAATTAATATACTAATGATAAATTTACATTTTTAATTATAAAATTTTGAGTTCATTTAATACGTACAAAGTTATATGACGATAAAAATATGAAGATTTTACAAGTTGATTTAATGCATGCATTTATCATATTTTGACCAGAGGCTTTACACTATATAAAATTGAATGTTAACAAATTTAACATTTAAATACAAACTCTCATCAAGTATATTGATTTTAACATTTCGAATTTAATTAATACAAAAAAACCAAGTTTTTCTAATCTTCATATTGAAAACAAAAATTATCATGTAAAACTCAATATTATATATTAATTAATAAATTAAAATTTTAATTCAACCAATCAAATAATAGCTGTTTGGATATTTTTTAAAATATTCAGAAAATCTGGATATATTTGTTATTTTTTATTTAATGTTGGATATTAAAAAATAGACATTTAAAAAAATATATTTTCGGCAATGATTTCATGTGATTTCATTTTATGTTGGCTAGGAGTTGTAATCACATTTAATTTTATGTACATTACTACTAAGTCTTTTTTTTTTTCAAAAATAAAATACTATAGTAGGGAGTCTTTTATCAACCCTGTATATTATTATTTATTTCTAATTATGCGAATTTCTTCTGAGGTCATCCGTGTTGGGATCCGAATCGGCTGAAATCCGAGATGAATGAACAATATTTCTAAAATCCCTACAATATGGATCCAGCCGTCAAAATGTCTCGAGATGCGTGCAAGAAAAAACCAGCTGTTTCGAAATGCGTTCTCGGAAAAAATTGGACAACTAGATTCAGATTACAGAAATTTCAGGGTTACTGTTCATTGGTTTCAGAATTGCAGCAGATTTTTTTCTTCGTGTTGTGAAATTAGCTATCAAAGGTGTTGTGGGTTAAATTAGGTATAGAGAGCATAGTAACAAACGTATAGTTCGGAATTGGTTAGGCAGAGTCAAAAATTCGTGATTCGGATATAATTCGAGAATAATTCGGTATAACAAGCATAATGACAAACGTATAGTTTGGGTTCGGTTCAGCGGAATTAAAAATTCGTAATTTGAGCATAATTTCGATATAATTTGAAAATAATTCGGTATAACAAGAAAGCAAAAAGAAAAAAGAAAACAAACCCAAAAATAAAAATAAAATTTTGCGTTTTTCTCACGAATAATTCGTGATTCCCGTTTTATTTGCGAATAAAACATATTATACAGTTTTATTTGCATTTTAAATAGAGTTCGGTTCAGAAATATAAAAATAATAATAAAACACAAATTATTCATAAATTATACACATATATTGTCACTTTGATAGAGAGTATAGTAACAAGATTCATGAATTATTCGCGAATAATTTTTTTTGTGTGATGCCGAACTGAACGTTGAATTATTCGGTTGACCGAACTTAACCGAATTATTCCTAAATAATTCACGATTTTTTCCAGAATTTTGTTTTTGGTTATTTTATTTTTTTTACTCCCTTACAAGACTGAGATCTTTAATCCGAATAATACTGAATCACTTTTGAATTATACCCAAATTATTTCCGAATTACAATTTTTTTTTTTTAGCTTGCCGAATAATTCATTTACCATGATACAGAGTAACTGGGTCCAATGTGATTTGACTTTCACATGACTACAGAATTCAAAGAGGGAACAGTAAGGATAAGGTGGCGGGTCCTACGTTTCGTCTGTGTATCAGTATGGCTGGAAGCAATTAATTTTAAAGCAAATTTTATCATATCAATAGTTTTGTTAACTTTTTCATTGACTTTTAAGAAAAAAAATTATCATATCGATTTTCCATTTTAACACTCATACTTACAAAATAATAAGTAATTTTATAATTATATAATTTCAGTATATCCTTCAAAAATTATAAAATATTATGTTTTTCCTTCTAAAATCTACAATAACATATTATAATAACTTACATATTTACTTAATTCATCATCTTTTCATTCTCAATCCATCATATTTTTAAATTCACAATTTTCATTTTTTATACTTACAAGAATAAAATATAAATTGAACCACTTACACATTGTACAAATCAAACATGTCAGATCATAATTATTATAAAAATTAAAGTGTCATGTGACAAAAATCGAACAAGCATATATAACTATTATTTGAAATAATAGCCTTACACCATTTTTTTTGTGACAGCAGATTATATCTTACATTTTTAAAAAAATTAAAGTTCAAATAGTCAATCTAAACTATTCAACATGATGGATGGATGTATTAAAATGTGATTGCAGATCAAATTTTACATTTTTTTTGAATTTTTTACTATTTATTACAAAATTGTTATTTTCAGACCATTGAATTTTTGTATCCATCTTAATAAATAGTAAAAAAAATAAAAATAAAATGTTAAATTTGATCTGCAAACACATTTTAATATATCTATCATGGTGAACGGTTTGGATCGACTATTTGGACTTTAAAAATGTAGAGTGTAATTCGGTATTACAAAAAAAGAGTGCAAGTGGATCCATCATCTTATAACAAAAGTTACTATTTGAAATTGCATGACATTATACGATTTTGACTTCTTACTTCGATATATTTTTTAATATCGCGCGTATATTCGAATTTTGTCGAATGATGGAGACATGGAGGAGGATGCTATGATAATGGTTTGAGGAAAACTTGAAAAAAAAAAAAAAAAACAAGAATATTATCATAATTTGAGGAACTTATTCGATTGTGAGTGATTTCAACCTGAGATTTATACAAATTTTGAAGGCCCTTCCTCCAATGTCATCTTCAACAAGTCCACGAGTAATTTCAAGAGAAGTGGATGCATGCAAGGAATGAAAGCAAAAGCTATCAAGAGAAGAGGCGGATTTGAAAAGATTCAATGAAATGAAGTCAATTAATTCTCATTTAATTTTAAATTTTTTGTATTTATGTTTAAATTTCTATATAATTTAGCGTAAATTATCATGGTATGGTAAATTTGACCTTCATTTTTCACATAAAATTTGTATATAATTGATTCTCATAATTCGAAATTTTTTATATGAATGATCCATATTTATTTGACTCCTATTGTTCAAAAGTTTGGTTCCGCTTCTGATCAAGAAAATATGAGTTTCAGATACAGATAATGAGACGGGATCAAAGAAAATTTTAGCATATTATTCGAGAATGAGAATCAGGAAAGAAGAGGAAGAGTAAATTGTTCTATAAATTAATGATATGTTTAAATATAGTTTTTGAAATTGTAAATAAAATATTTAATATATATTAACATTAAATTAAATAAATATGTAGATCATTTTAATTAATTTGCAATGATAAATATATTATTATAAAATTTTAAAAATACGTAATTATGAAATTTTTGTAAGATTATTATTTAATTAGTAAATAGTTAAACCTACACGTGCCACCTTTATGTGAAAATGATTTACCGGTTGTACTTGCATCAAAATTTGAGAGCGATATATTGAGGAACAGAATAATTTGAGCTGAGGAATCTGAATCTCTGAATTATTTATCAGAAAACTCTCCACTGAATTTGTGATTTGTCAGTAACCTTGTAATTTGTTTAATTAAATTCTATTAAAAAAAAGTCTGCTGAATCTGATTGTTCTCATTCAATTCCAGAAGGAAGAGAAGAGAAGAGAAGAAGCGCACAGTAATAACAGACCCGGCGTCACGAAGCGGAAGAAAACCGTACACCGCACCCCCACGAAAACAGCAAAAAAAAAAAAAAAAAAAAAAAGAAAAAAAAAAAAAGTAAAAAGAAACAAGAATGGCGAGCGAGGGGGAGGAGGAGAGCTCGCAATCGGAGAGCGGGAGCCAGGATTACCTGTTCAAGATCGTGATGATCGGAGACTCGTCGGTGGGGAAGTCGAACCTGCTGGCGCGGTTCGCTCGCAACGAGTTCTACCCCAACTCTAAGTCGACCATCGGCGTTGAGTTCCAGACTCAGAAGCTCCTCATCGATGGTAAGGAGGTTAAGGCCCAGATCTGGGACACCGCCGGTCAGGAACGCTTCCGAGCTGTTACCTCCGCCTATTATCGAGGCGCTGTCGGTGCTCTCCTCGTTTACGACATCAGCCGCCGCACCACCTTCGACAGCGTCGGCCGCTGGCTCAATGAGCTCCACAGTACCCTTCGTTTCCCTCCCTCTTTCCCCTCTTTTTGATTGTTTTAGTTCGTTTTATCAATTTTGCGGGGGAGGGATTTGGATCTGATTAGATGAGAGTCACAATTGGCAAACCTATTGGTACATTGCTGAACCTGATTATGCCTGGAGGTCTGAAGGGTTGAACTGAAATATTGGTAGATTGTATTGCTCAATGCTGCTTGATGATAAAAACCAAACTGCATTTGGATTAGGGCATTTTAGATAAATGAATCAGAAATATATATGTAATAATTAATCACAGGGGGTGTAAACTAGCCTTTTGGTTTTTACCTTTTGTAAATAGGGAGGGATTGATTTGGTTAAAGATTACTGTTCGAGGCTTTCTGTCTTGGTGCAAATGACTTTTAACAAAGCCACAAAAGAAGGATACCAGATCTGAGGATTTCCTAGTTCAATTTAACCAACAACCCACAAAATGATCCCGGAAATTACAATAAAATCTTTGAGTCTTATATGCATTGAAACTCCACATTCTCACCCTACTCATTTGTTTGCTGATATACTGTACCACAAATGCAATTCTGGGACAAGGTTATGAAAATGTATCATGTACCGGTTGGTTTGTTCCTGTAATACTGTTGGTTAGCTCTTTTTGGAAACTGTATTGTACTTTTTCACTTCTCCTTACATGTTAAACACGGTAAGTATGCATGTCACACGTATAAAGTGTCTTCAGAAACGATGATTGTAAAACAGAGTTAACCCAAAACAATCACAATTTCACATTCTGACATTGGTTTTTGATGCAACAGCGCATTCTGACATGAATGTGGTGACTATCCTGGTGGGCAACAAGAGCGACCTGAAAGACATCAGAGAAGTACCCACCTCCGAGGGAAAGGCTCTTGCCGAGGCGCAAGGCCTCTTCTTCATGGAGACGTCCGCACTCGACTCATCTAATGTGACCGAAGCCTTCTATACAGTGGTTAGGGAAATATATAGTATTCTCAGCCGAAAAGTTTTTCAGTCCCAAGAACAGAGGAAAGGTGAACTGGCGTCTCTGAGCAACGGCAAGACAGTGGTGATCCAGGGTCAACCTGACGAGCCAGAAACTGTGACCAAGGGCGGGTGTTGTTCCTCGTAGTGCATTGTTAATATTTCATTTTTGTTATTTTTTTTCGGCGTTTTCTTTTTTGGGTTGGGTAAGTAGAATGATACTCCTGTTGTATTGGCAGTTTCTTTTGTAAAGGGATGTGTGTTGCGTTAGGTTCTTTTTTACTTTGATCACATAATCACGATGATATCTTGGTCTCTGGTATTTCCTTCTTGCTGCATTTTGTGCATCCTTGATATTATTCCAGGTTTATTGAGGTTGGTGTAAATGCTTTGTTGTTACTTTCTTTCGATTATGCAGCAAGAGAAACCAGATTCTTGTTAATTTGCAGGAGTTTGTATAATTAAATAGGTAACAGAAAGCTTCATGGTTGTCATGTAAGTTTTTGTGTTGTCGAAAGTAAAAACAATAATCAATTCCGGAGCTAAGACATTTTCAATATTTGCGGGTTTTGAGAAATTTGGGCCAGGCCCAGAAATAAGAATTAAGCAGTCTTTATATGGAAATTCTCCGTTTGGGAATTGAAATTGAGTCACCAGTTTGGGCAATGAGCGAGTTTATCCCGGGTGCACATCCTCTGAGATATCTCAATTTTTGCGTGACCGACGTGTCCGGTGCCTATTCGGGGAACCGTAGGGGGCCCGTATTATCGGAGCTTTGAGATTCGTGCAGAATGTATTTGAACAATTGAGATATTCCAAAAAGTCACGCAAATTTTGAGATATCTCAGAGGATGCGAATTCGTTTATCCCTGGGCTGGTTGTTAAAAAGAGCAGGTTGGTCCGATGCCCATCGGACTCAAATTGAGTGCAATGGATTCTATAATCGTCTGATTCATTTTAAAATCTGTGCGCATCGCTTAATATTGGTGTGTGTTTGTTTTAATATTCGTACACACGGATCTTAAAACAGATCAGACAGTTATAGTCTTATGGAACTCATCGGACCCAAATTGCTCTCTGTCATAAATCATAGTTTATGAATATTTTGTAGAAACTATAGTGTTCCAATGACACTATATACTCGTGCCTAGACACAAATTATCTAATTGTTGGTTTTATTGTTATATATTTGTCAAATTAAAAAAAAAAACGAGGATACAGTTTTATTTAATGCGAATCATTCCAACTTAATCGAATGGTTTAAATTTTAACAAAATCACTTTTCATCGCAACGATGACTATATCTTTTTACAGATGTAATCTTTTCCATTTGCAGCAACTATATCTTTTACTGAATAATTGTGTATCTTACGCAATTAATTAGAAAGTACGTTCAATGCACCTATCCCACCACAGGTGGGGTTTTTGTCCAAATAGTTTTGGACAAAGTCTCATCCAAACCTAAATTTAAACCGTCTGATCTGCATCAAAATTCGCACAGATATCTATTTAATGTGTGCACGAATCTTTATACAACTCGAACGTTTAAGATTACCTTTAATTGAGACTTTGTCAAACCCAATCCCTCTAACCACAGGTCCACAGCGGAACCATAAGATCATCGGTTTACCGACTTTTTCCGGTTTAATTTTTTCCGCCAAACCGAACCGGAATCTAGCCCGGTTAAAAAGGAGTGTGGTGACTGGTGACTGGTGAGTGCCGATTCTCCAGTCTCTCTCGCCCCCACCATAAATAAACAAATCCAATTTCTTGTTCCCTTCTCAGATCGAGGTATAAAAGACTTCCTCTTCCGAACTCTTTTCCCTCTCCTCTTAAACCCCAGCCCACACCTACAGGCATTCTCCCCTAATAAATCCTATCTACTACTTGAGAAATTGAAAATTTCTTCCCATTTTCTAGGTTTATAGTAATAGTGCTTATCCTTTAACGAATGATCTTTTTCTTTTTCTTTTTCTTTTCTCGAAATGTTCCCTAATATGCTCTTCCATGTTAATTAAATCAAATATTGAAAGCACAAGAGAGATTTGGCGGGTGTTAGAAGTAGCAAGATTGTTTCTTTGGCTTCAAGTTCAATGAAATCAATGGCGAGGCATCCTTCTGGAATTGTTCCGACTCTTCAGTGAGCCTTAATTCGTCTCATCCCAAAACTCAAATTTCAGGGATACCATTGGTCGAACGATTTCTAATTGAATGAAAAAAGAAATAGAGATGTTTAATTTGGAAAATCTGTGTTTGTGCATAACTGCTTATGCTAATAATTAAACCCTAAATTCTAAAACCCCCAACCCTTAATTATATTACACCTACTTGTTTCAGGAATGTTGTTTCAACTGTGAATTTGAACTGTAGCTTGGACCTAAAATCAATAGCTCTTCAAGCACGCAATGCTGAATATAATCCCAAGGTATCTCTATAATTGCATCAGTACAATCTTTGATGGAGTGAGATTGTTACTTTGACTTTTATGAGTAGTAGAGAATAGAAAAATGTCATGTATTCTAATTTGGGAAACTTGTATCCTTTTTTCTTTTTTCATAGCGTTTTTCGGCAGTTGTGATGAGAATAAGAGAGCCCAAAACTACTGCTTTGATCTTTGCTTCAGGGAAGATGGTCAGTAATTTATTTTGGTCTTAGAGAATGTACATTATACTGGAAAACTATATGGCTAGCCACAACATTTGATGAATTTTAAATGATATTACTGCAAAAAAATGCTAAATACAAATTAGAACAAATATGGCAAAGCTCTATCTGGAGAGGCGTACTGTATGGACACAAAAACGGCATATCACACTTCAAAAATATTGTATCTAGTCAGAACAACATTCTAGATCAGAAGTGATATGTCATATTAATTAAGTTTTGAATACTTGTTAAATTAATATCCTTCATATTTACTCTGCAATTCTGGATATTCAGGTTTGTACAGGAGCAAAAACTGAAGATTCATCCAAGCTAGCAGCTAGAAAGGCATGATTAATTTTGATTTTGATGAAGACTTTAAAACTTGGAATTGTTAATTGTCCACAGCAACCTTTAACAGATATTATTATTATTATTATTATTATTTTCCAACTTGCAGTTTGCTAGAATTGTTCAAAAGCTTGGTTTTCCTGCCCAATTTAAGGTACTTTCATATTTATGGAGCATTTACGTATGGAGTTATAAAAATCATAATATACTATGTAAGTCATACAAGATGTGAAATATTTTGTACGAGTTCAAAACATGCAAGTGCCTTCTAATTACTTTGTGTTAGAATGCCCAAATGATCGTTTCTTCTTTATTTATTTTTTACTAAAAAGGTTATTTTAAGAACATTTTGAAGTAATGGGTAATTAGGGATGATTACAGTTTTATTGTGGTATTCCATACTTTTCTAGGGTTATACTTAATATTTGACATTTTACAGTCCTTTGGGGAATTTCCATTAATAGTTAACAATTATGTCTTCAGATCAGACGACACTCATTTATGCTTCATGTTTTTAAGTTAATAATTCGAAGCACGAATGCAAATTTTGTTGTTCTTAGGAGTTCAAGATTCAGAACATGGTTGCCTCATGTGGTGTTAATTTCTCGGTAAATCTGTCTCGGCTTGCAGTTTCCAGCCATGGTGTCTTTATAAGCGTAAGTTGTTGGCTCATTTGTTTGGTTATCTAATTTATTTAGGGACCAACACTACATAGAATTAATAATATTTGCAATTTTGCAAAATAAAATAAAGGAATAAACTATAATATGAGACTTATTTACAGAAAGGTTTTAGTGCCCTGCTTCCTTTTGGGGTTCTCTTCACTGCTTCCCGGAGTTCCATTCTTTAACTGGTTTTTTTTGTGTGTGTTTGCTTAACTCTGCAGTACGAGCCAGAGATTTTTCCTGGTCTAATTTATCGCATGAGGCAACCAAAACTTGTTCTACTCATTTTCCAGTCTGGCAAGATTATACTGACAGGTGCAAAGGTACTTTCTTTTCTCAAAACTTATTTATATTCAGTAGCTTTGTATTTCAGGAATATAATAAAAATCATAACCGTTTGTCAAAAATAAGTATCATACTTGTAGCAACAGTAATAATAATGGCTGATAGTTATTAAGAAAATTACTAGTAATTACAGCAGTAATAATAACAATAGTGAAATCAGTATAAATGACCTTTTCGTGTCATCAGGGCCAAAAGTGAAAGGGCGTGTATGTTTTACATATCAGTATAGAATTCTATTCTGTTATGTAAAACATGCACGTCCTTTCACTTTTGTTTCGTATAAGTACCAAAGCGCTTGAATAGTCAATGTAAGTGGATGGATATAGTGAATTGTTTTGTTAACCCTCTCAACTCTGTCAAAATACTGTCCTGGTAATGGGATCTTTGAAGCTTGTATAGAAGTAATAGGGGTTGAATTTGTCATTTGGGAAACCAATTTTGTGGTGTCAGATGCTTTCTCACAATACTAGCAATAACAATAACAAATAGAACAATGTTATTATCATCCAAAATATAAGATGCACCTAATGAAATCTGAACTCCTATTATAAAAAAAAATAGAAGGGACTTTATCATGAGGGGAGAATGATTGAATAGTGCTGCTCGTGAGAAAAAAAAAAGATTAACTGAATGCATTTTAAGTATTTGATAAATAATAATGGAGTTCTGATGTTTCAGAAAACAGATGAGATACATGCTGCCTTCAGTAACATCTTTCCCGTGCTTCCCGACTTCCGTGCTTCAGGTAATGCCTAATATGAATCCAATAATTATTCAACTGTGGTGCTTCTTATTAAATGAAATATCCACGAGCTTATCATATTTGTAAGAAGCTCCAAAATAAATAAAATACATCCAATGTGCACCAAAACATTCTACCTTTACTGTTTGGACCACATATTGCTAAGCCCAAATTAACCTATGAACTAATTAAGGAAATTTTAAGCTGACAAGAAATATCCACCTTTTTTCTTCCTTCCAGTAATATAGGAACAGAGGCATTGAAAATGGAACCTGAAATTGGAAAGTTTAAAATGAGAAAGATCACATAAATTATGTGCAATCCTTTGGTTCGCAAACTTTATATGCGATCCATAATGTCAACACGTAGGATCACAAATATTCTCTGCAAACCAAAAAGAGGATCGCAGCCGTTGTGTGCGATTGTTTTTAAAATATCAGATTTTGGTTCTGTTCTCTACGCTTCATTTTTTTTATTACCAGAATAAAAAAGGTGGTAAGTAGTAGAGGTGGGTAAATTTTTATTAATGTTGCTTCAATATCCAAAAGCTGATGATTTGTTTTTCAATTGCAAGGATGACAAATGTTTGGTAATTTATTTTACTGTTGTATAATACTGGATATACTTTTCAGAAAGCCTTTTTCCTAATTTCTTTTTTACTTGTTTAAATGACCTAAAATAGTTTTCTTGGCTGTTGTTTATACTATAAAACAGAGAGAAGAACAAGTACCTAGGAGGATAAGCTCTTGAGCTTAGGATGTGATTTCCTAAACACAATTTCAAACAAATTCTTGTGTTTCGGAGCTGAGGAATTATCGACAAAGTTTATGATCTGTTATAGTTTTCCATCTAAAATTGATAATTTCTGCATTAAGAGCTGTCTAGTTTTCTATCTCTCTGTTTTCTTGTGAATTCCTTTTGGCAAATAAAGAGAAGGAATCAAATAATGTAATTTTAGTTGAATAACTGTTCTTTAGGATGAACAGGTTAAAAAAAAACATTTCATATATAATGGGAATGATTTCATTCAATGCATAAGCAGAGCACCAATATCAGACACAACGTAGAAAGAAGCTTGTTACAGTCTGGTAACATTTTATTTATCTTTATATTTCCATATATGATAAATATTTTTTGTGGAAAATACTTTTGTTGGAACTGAAAATGACAAAGAAAGAGACTTTTTCAAGTTTGCAACGCATTAATTAACGTAGTCGCATGTTTCTTGCTTCAATAAATTAATGTGCTTCACCGCTAGTTTTTAATGCTCATTGACTTTTTAACAAGGAACTTATCATTGTTGTTGACCTTTTCTTTGAAATTTAATAGGAGAGGCAGTGAACTAAATATTGAAATTTAATGCAAATTATGTTTATACTTCAAAAACTCGGTTCACGGACATAGTGACAGAAAGCGTGATTTATTCACGAATTAAAAGTGTTTTATTCGTTTTTTTTTTTACCGTTTTCAAATCAAACTTTGAATAAAATGCAAAAAAACGTATAATACGTTTTATTCGCGAATAAAACACCAATCCCGAAAAAAAAATTGAGGGTTTTATTTTTTTTGCTCCATTGTTGTACTTCGCATTTCTGAATTATATCTGAATTATATCCGAATAACAAATTTTTGACTCCGCTGAACCGAACCCGAATTATTCATTTGTCACTATGTTAACAAACAGATTTTCTTGTTTTGGTATCAGATTAATGCACATATAGGTATAGGACGTAATTAAGCTATGCAAATTGTTATTATTATTATTATATTTCCCAACTCTAATATTTATATATGTTAAATTAATATGGTGGCTATAAGCATAACACAAGCATTAGTTTCAGATGGAAAAATTAGATAATATTCCTCGGTATCAATTATTGCTCACATATATTACGATTTTTATTCACCGTCAGAGAATATATCCGTACTACACATTATGATACGTACTTAATCAGAAAATAAAAAATATATATATATTTAGCATTTGAGTTGGAGCCAAGTACTAAAAAAATGTTCATGTGACCACCTCTGCCGCACTATTATTTACCAAATATAATACCAATTTTGAAAATTTAAAGTAATTTAACTTCAATCCGTTTATTTTTCATTATTTTTTTACAGTTTAACTTAATACTAAATTAAGTCGAAAATTTATAATTTTAGTATATAAATGCATAACTCGTAAAGTAAATCAATTTCAACGATATATATTCATTGTTTGAAATCATTCCGATAAATTTTTAAATTAAGCTCATCAAAAAAATTGAAAGTATTTTAAATTAAGTCTTAAATTATATCTGAATTCAAGCAACTTCTGCTAGTATCATTTGACCACAGATTGAATCAAGTTCACTCAATTTGCACTCCTATACGGATACAGATCCGGATCCGTATCCGAATAGTAGATATGTATCATCTAATTTAATATATATATTACAAAAATATTTATGTATATATTTACGGATATCCAATATCCGATTCATATCCGCACATATCCCTATACGAAAAATAAAAACGTATTTGTATCCGAAGAATAAAAGCGGATACGGATATAGTTTTCCGATCTGTATCAGATCCGTTTGCACCCCTATGTTACCGGAATACGTATCCTCTGCATTAACTCAAAAGAAAATCTTTTGATTTAATGCGTTTGAACCATCATATACGCTTTAAGATTCGCACAGACTAGATCCGTACTAATATTAAAGAGTTCATGTGTTAAAATCGAATGATCAAATTGACTCCGTTTAAAACCAGAGACGAGATGAATTAACTCACAGAATTCCGTTTTGAATTAATACAGAGGATACGTGTTCTATGTTGCCGAATGCCGACGGTGAAATTGGGTTCATAATTGCAGGCGACGTCTACTACAAGTCGAAAATGACAACAAATTCGAAAATATGACATAACACGTCTCCAATACGTTCGATTTCAAATCTGCATTAATGCATAAAGCCAGTCGCATTAATGCATCCGTCTCCAATACGTCCGATTTCAAAATGTCAAAAGTCAAACACAAAACCAGTCTTGCACTCTCAACTGTTTTCTTTTCTACCTGAGAGTAGGTCCGATTCCCGTCGTAGCTACTTTGGTTAGACGGATTTAATTAGCGTTTAATCTTCTTTAAGATTCGTGTCAAAGTCTTAATTTTCGTGTGAATCTGCTTCAATTTTCGTGTGCACAGCTCTTAGGATGGATCGGACGGTCTTGAAGCTCGTTGAACTTAAAGTAAGTCAAATGGGCATTGCACCACTTCGTTCTCTTTTTTCTTTGTTTGATTGACACTCGAATTCGCATCCTCTGAGATATCTCAAACTTTGCGTGACTTTTTGGAATATCTCAATCGTTCAAATAATTCTGCACGAATCTCAAAGCTCAGATAATACTGGCTCCCTACGGTTTCCCCGAATAGATACCGGACACGTCGGTCACGCAAAAATTGAGATATCTCAGAGGATACGCACCCTTGACACTCTGTAGTCTCGATCTAGTCCTGTTTTCTGGGATTCGCATCCTCTGAGAAATCTCAACTTTTGCGTGTTTTTATGGAAAATCTCTACCGTTCAAGTATTTTCTGCACGAATCTCAAAGCTTAAATAATAGGGCCCCAGAGCTACCTCCGAATAGACACCGGACACGTCGGTCACGTAAAAATTGAGATATCTCAGAGGATACGCACTCGCTAGAGATACCGTTAGGCGGTCAAATTTTATGGCTTTTAAAAAAGTGATGATAATGTTTTTATATTATTGTTTGATTCCGATTAAATTAATTGTCGTTTTGAACCCCCTATAAAGTAGGAATTTCAATTTACTACTCATGATATAAAAAAATACTAACAATTAATTAAGATTAAGAGAGTGTCTTCTATGGACATAAGGACCTATTTGTAAAATGAATATATTTTTATTTTCAAAGTTCAAACAGTCGATCCGAACTGTTCATCTTGTTCTCCATATTAATATGTGCTTGGAGACCAAATTTTACATTTTTCTAAATTTTTTTACTATTTATTAAGATGGGTACAAAATTCAATGGTCTGAATTTGATATTTTTTGTACCCATCTTAATAAATAGTAAAAAAATTCAGAAAAATGTAAAATTTGGTCTCCAGGCACATATTAATATGGAGAACAAGATGAACGGTTCGGATCGACTGTTTGAACTTTGAAAATAAAAATATATTCATTTTACAAATAGGTCCTTATGTCCATAGAAGTCTTTGCCATTAAGTATTCGTATTAGCATAATAATTAGTTATTACAATTATTTATTTATTTTTAAAAAGAGGAGGGTTCAAATGCACAATCTTTTTTGTGCTCTAATATGCTCAACATCATTTATCTCTATTTTTAAAGTCCGAACAGTCGATCCAAATCGCTCAACATGATCTTTATAATAAAATATACTTGGAGACCAAATTTTATATTTTTTAAAACCACATCCATATATGTTTTTATTTTTTGGATACAAATACAGATCAAATATTAAACGGATACAGATCGAATATTAAACTGATACGAGTTGGATATCGGTTGTTTCATAACAGCGAATAACACAATATTAAACTGTATGATATATATCTACTATACGGATACAAATAATTAAAAATTAAAACCGTGTTTGTATCTGTATCCACACGAATATTAAGATATTTGAATATCCATATATAATTTTCAGATACGGATCCTGATACGGTCGGATAATATCTTATCCATTTGCACATACGGTTTCTAAATTAATATTGCATGACTTGAAAGGCTACAGCTATAAATACTGCTTATTAGGGGGTCTCAGTGTTAATGTTAGGAGTCTTAATTACAAACAAGCCCTCAAAAAAGCACTTATACGCTAGCCAACCCAATTAATCATCAAGTCTCAATGGTCAAAGTTTTAATGCAATATTCCTTCCAGGATAAGAAATTATAGAGGCAGCCCCCCTCTCTTGACTTCAGACTATGTCAAACCTTTACTGAAAAGGAAGTATATAACCCCTATATCCACCCCCTTTATCAGTACCAAACAGGGCTGAACACAACAGAGAGCTAGAAGATTCAAATCTGACACTTCCACCATTATTTTGCACTAATTTGATATTACATTCTAAGACTACAACAATTTCTCTGCTTTGACATTACAAAAAGATGATGGAGATCGGTGGCAGGGTTGGCAGCCTCACTGGCAGCATGCGAGGCAGTGTATCACGAAGCATGTCATCGTGGCGTGGCGGATCAGGTGCAAGTAACATATTTGGTCGGTCGGTCAGAGAAGAGGATGATGAGGAGGCGCTGAAATGGGCCGCTATAGAGAAGCTCCCAACATATGATAGGATGAGGAAAGGAATGCTTCTGACGGATGACAACGGAGTGCCGCATGAGGTTGACATAGATGAACTCAGTATGCAAGAGAGGAAAAACCTTTTAGAAAGGCTGATAAGAACAGCAGAGGAGGATAACGAGAAGTTCCTTTTGAAGCTGCGGAACCGTATGGAACGGTTAGTTTTTATTCGAACAGTATGAAATACCATTTATGAAATTTTAACAGCAAAATTTAATTTGATAGTTTGTTCCTCTATTTCTTTTTGCAGTGTTGGGATTGATAATCCAACAATTGAGGTGCGTTTCGAGAATCTAAACATAGATGCTGAGGCTTATGTCGGCAATCGCGGAATTCCTACCTTCACAAATTTCTTCACCAACACTGTGATGGTAAATTTCCAATAGTAGCTTGATCATTGATCAGAAGTTGAACTAAAAAAATTTGAACAATGCAAATTTCAAGTACTACAAGAGACAGCTTCTGAATTTCAATTTATGACTTAATTTCTTCATGTTTGTAAACAGGATGTATTGAGCTACCTCCGTATAGTTCCGAGCGGTAAGAAGCCGATATCGATTCTCAATGACATAAGTGGAGTCATTAAACCTTGCAGGTTAATTAAAGAAACTATTTTTGTTTATACTTCATTCTGTCCAATTTGTATATATTTTGAAATTTTTATTGATTAAATTTTTTATTAATTGCAGGATGACTCTGCTTTTAGGACCCCCTGCATCGGGCAAAACGACATTACTGCTAGCTCTGGCTGGAAAGCTTGATTCAGCACTTAAGGTACAATAATTTGAGGTGTTAACATTTGTTCCAAGAAAACAGAGCAATCTCTGTTTCATCATTTCAAAAGAAGAAAATTATTAACATATAATTTTTTCCAACACACACAGGTGTCAGGAAGAGTTACATACAATGGGCACGACATGGATGAGTTTGTACCTCAGAGAACCTCAGCTTATATCGGTCAGAATGATCTTCACATTGGAGAAATGACAGTTAGAGAAACTTTAACATTTTCAGCACGCTGCCAAGGAGTTGGGACCCGTTATGGTATTTATTAATTGATTCAAATGTATAAAATAAAACTATGAAATTGCTTATGAACAGCAATCCTCTCAATATCTGATGATGTAATGTGATTCATTGTATGGTGTGTTCAGATATGTTGACTGAGCTTTCAAGAAGAGAAAAGGAGGCAAAGATTATACCAGATCCTGATATTGATGTGTACATGAAGGTATAATATGATCCTTTTCTTTTCTTTTCTTTTTCTTTTTTGAAAAAAGAGGTATCACTGGTAACCACAGTAACAATACCCGCATTTTATTCGTAAATTTTGCGAATAAAACGTTTTTTAGGGGTTTTCAAACCGTATTGTGAATAAACATTTAACCGAACTTTTATCGAATAATTCGCGAATAAAACGCAAATCACAAATTATTCGCGATAAAAACACAAAAAGAACGCCAAAAAAATTTTTTTTTTTTTTTTTTTTTTTTTTTTTTTTTTTTTTTTTTGCTTGTTGTACCGAATCATTTCCAAATTATACCCGAATCACAAATTCTTGATGTCATGTGTAATTTTGATGCAAACAGGCGATATCTGTGGAAGGCCAAGAAATTGTCATCACTGATTATATCCTTAAGGTGAGCATTTAATTTAACTCAATAATGCACTTAATGAGTAAAAAATTGTACGAATATTAAGCTGAAAGTTTGTAATTTAATTTAACTCAATAATAATTTGGTAGATATTGGGTCTGGATATCTGTGCTGATACAATGGTAGGCGACTCGATGATTCGGGGCATTTCAGGCGGACAAAAGAAACGTGTCACAACAGGTACATGATTATGCAAAAGATAAATATTTCAAGTTTGGAGCCCAGCCCAAAGAGGGAGCATAGGTTATGAGCTTTGGTTACTTAAAGCCCAGCCCAAAGGAGAGCAGGTTGCCCATCGGACTCAAACAGAGTTCGATGGGTTCCATAACCGTCCGATCTACTTTAAGATATGTGGACAGGCTTTAATATTCGTCCGCCTTTGCTTTAATATCCGTGTGAACGGCTCTTAAAGTAAATCGGACGGTTATGGAACCCATCGGACCCAAACTGCTCTCAGCCCAAAGAGGATAAGGTACTTTAGTCTGGGCGTCTTTTAGCTTTCGGATCCAAACTCAAATTTTGAGTTACGGATCCGGATTCGGACCCGGGGAGGTTTTTTCTTTTACGCCTTGAAGTCTTGAACAAAATCCATTGGTATGGTCATGCTAGAGATGAGAGATTTAGCACTGGTATAATAGAGAAGATTTGGATAGCTATGGAGGGATTTTGGGCTAGATTTCCTTCACCAACTAAAACATGCTTTCTTAAAAATTGTCCCAGTGGAATCTGTTTTTGTGTACACAAGGTGTTCGACACAATGTCCAAGTGATAAAACAACACGAGATATGTTAAAAACTTGAAATTAATTATACTATGTAATGCAACTGCAGGTGAAATGCTTGTGGGACCAGCTAAGGCACTTTTCATGGATGAAATATCAACTGGGCTTGACAGCTCTACCACGTACCAGATTGTGAACTCTCTGAGGCAATCGGTACACATTCTCGGGGGTACAGCAGTTATCGCACTGCTTCAACCAGCACCAGAGACATATGACCTCTTTGATGACATTTTGCTTTTGTCTGAGGGGAAAATTGTGTATCAAGGCCCACGTGAGCATGTTCTAGAATTCTTTGAGTCGATGGGGTTTAAATGTCCTGAAAGAAAAGGTGTTGCTGATTTTTTGCAAGAAGTAAGTTTCATTTATTTTCTTTTTTAAACTTTTCATCATGAGATAATTATGTAAATAGCCTTTTGTCTCACACTGACAATATACTTTGTGTGTATTAACAGGTTACATCAAGGAAAGACCAACATCAGTATTGGGCCCACAGGGACGTACCATACCAGTATATTTCTGTGAATGAATTTTCAGAAGCCTACAAATCATTCCACATTGGCCGTAAATTGGGACAGGAGATGAGTGCACCATTTGATCGGAGCAGGAACCATCCTGCTGCTCTCACCACATCAAAGTATGGTATTAGCATGATGGAGCTATTGAAAGTTAACATTGATAGAGAATGGCTCCTAATGAAGAGAAACTCTTTTGTCTATATCTTCAAAGTAGTCCAAGTGAGTACACCCCGAAAGTTTCCGTGTTCTTCTTTCTTTTTTTATTGGCTTCAGTTGCACTCATTTTTTTAGTCTACAAGTAACTTTGGCAATTATACTGCAAATGTTGTGACCTATGGATAATTAGCTTCTTTTTTTAAATAACTAAAGCTTTTTTTTTTCTTTGCATCATATAGCTTATAATTCTCGGTTCAATTGCCATGACCGTGTTCCTGCGCACAAAAATGCCCCGAAACACAGTAGAGGATGGCGTGATCTTCTTGGGCGCCATGTTCCTTGGACTTGTTACACATTTATTCAATGGATTCGCAGAACTCGCCATGAGCATTGCAAAGCTGCCCATTTTTTACAAGCAAAGAGACCTCCTCTTCTATCCCTCATGGATATATGCGCTTCCAACATGGATCCTTAAGATACCTATTTCGTTCCTTGAATGTGCAGTTTGGATCGGTTTAACATATTATGTGATTGGGTTTGATCCAGATATTGAAAGGTTAGACATGCACTTAAATATTTAGCAATATGTATGTAATATACATTGTGGTAGCAGACAATACTTCATTTACATATATATATATAGATGATTCAGACAACCAAATTTAGAAGAATATTTTCCTTCTGTTGCAGATTTTTCAGGCATTATCTATTACTTGTGTTGATAAGTCAGATGTCATCTGGTCTCTTTCGACTTCTTGCTGCTGTAGGTAGAGAGATGGTTGTGGCTGATACCTTTGGTTCTTTTGCACAATTAATTCTCCTAATTCTCGGTGGTTTCTTGATATCACGAGGTATGAAATTAATTATTATATGAACTAATTGTGGCTTGGTTTTGTGAAAGTATTTTGGTAATCTTACTGTACTTTTCCTGAAATCAACCCATTTCTGCTAATGGCTGTGTTTTTACTTTTTCTTGGGCATGGCTTGGTTTTGTGATTGATATTGACTTTAGTTGCTGTTTTTTACTTCCAGAAAATATCAAAAAATGGTGGATTTGGGGATACTGGTCATCTCCATTGATGTACGCACAAAATGCTATTGCTGTCAATGAGTTCCTTGGGCATAGCTGGAACAAGATGGTATTTTCTCAATTAAGACATCTAATTTACATTAAGACATGTAATTTTGAGAGAAGAATGTAAAAAAAAACTCAATATTAGCTCTGGTTTCTATTATAAACTTCTACTTCAGTGTTGCTAGGCACTCTGATCCCTGAGATTTTGATTACTTTGGCTTCTCTTTTCTGGAAATTACTACTTTTCCAGCACATGTGAAACTGAACCTTATTGATACAGAATTAAATTATCATAATTCTGGCTCTTGATTGATTGCAAAACAACCTAATTGAGCTACTAAAATAATCTAAAAATTTAATGATTTGGCTTCTTTGCAGGTTAGTACAACAGAAGGTGTCAGTGCCGAGAGACTTGGTACACTAGTTTTACAAGCGCGTGGCATCTTTGTGGATGCCAACTGGTACTGGATTGGAGTTGGTGCATTGCTTGGATACATTTTCCTGTTCAACATTCTCTTTATCTTCTTCCTTGACTGGCTTGGCCGTAAGTTTCTATACAATTTTAAAATGTGATTTTATTATTTATTTGGATTTTGAATAACCGTTGTTTACCAATTCAGCACTTGGCAAAGGCCATACTGTAATATCCGAGGAGGCACTCAAGGAGAAGCAAGCAAACCGTACTGGTCAAGTTGTTGAGCTTCGCCAACTCCTAGATGAATCTCCAAAAGGTTAATTTAAACATTGTAAATTAAGACTAACAAGGGTTAAACTGGGGATGGCTAAGCTGAATTGCAAGATTGAAGGAATTTTGAATTGTATTATCATCTTGTGCTGATGTATGCACAAAAAATATGCAGGGAGAAATGGTGAAGTTCTTGAATTACAAAACAAGAAAAAGGGGATGGTACTGCCTTTTGCACCTTTATCGATCACCTTCGATGACATCAGATACTCTGTAGACATGCCTCAGGTACTGCAAAAATTATAATATTGAAATCAATGTAAATTTTGTCAACTAATGGCATTTCGCCAGCTAACCTTCAAAATTGTTTCCAGCTAATATATTAAGACTAAATCATCATATGTTCATAGTTGTTAGTATGGAATAATAACTGTAATTTTATTGCTGAAATGGAGAAGGCTCTAAGTCCCGTATTCATCTTTCCACTTCTGTGGAGTAATAACTGTTGAAATGCAACAAGTCATGATACTTTTTATCTTCGTACAGGAAATGAAAGACAAAGGCATAACTGATGACCGACTACTGCTTCTAAAAGGTGTAAGTGGTGCGTTTAGACCTGGTGTTCTTACCGCCTTGATGGGTGTAAGTGGAGCGGGAAAGACTACATTAATGGATGTGCTAGCTGGGAGGAAAACTGGAGGATACATAGAGGGAGATATTTGCATCTCAGGTTACCCGAAAAAGCAAGAGACATTTGCACGCATTTCTGGTTACTGCGAGCAGAATGATATTCACTCGCCGCATGTCACAGTCTATGAGTCACTCCTGTACTCTGCTTGGCTTCGGCTGCCCCAAGAAGTAGACTCTGAAGCAAGAAAGGTTTGTAAATTTGCTACCTAGATTTGTACCGGGAGAAAAATCCTAATCTGCAGTTCTTTATATCTTTAACACAGATTTGTATTAATGATTTTTATTGCTAATACGAACATAACTAATCTTGATGTAGATGTTCATTGAGGAGGTAATGGAGTTGGTGGAGCTTACATCTCTAAGGGGAGCGCTTGTTGGTTTACCGGGTGTAAATGGGCTATCTACTGAGCAGAGGAAGAGGTTGACGATAGCTGTTGAGTTGGTCGCTAACCCATCTATTATATTCATGGACGAACCAACATCTGGCCTTGATGCAAGAGCTGCAGCTATAGTTATGAGGACAGTCCGAAATACGGTTGATACGGGACGGACAGTTGTTTGTACCATTCATCAGCCTAGTATTGACATATTTGAAGCATTCGATGAGGTCGGTCAACTAATTTAATTTGGGAATCATATTCATATATATATATATACACACACACACATATACATATATTAAAAATCTAAGAGTTAGTTGAGGCTATACTAATGGTAAACATAGACCCCGTTAAGGAACTGAGGTCATAGTTTTGTTAGTATAGAGCTTCTATTGCTGATTGGAAGACCAGAACCATATCCATATGAAACATTAGAATCTAGTACTTTCAGTCACAATTGGTTCCAATAATAAAACAAATATTGTTAATTTTTGGGTAAATTTTATTTTGTATGGTAATTGATCTCTTTATTGTTGCTTCTCTGTAGCTTTTTCTCATGAAAAGAGGTGGTGAGGAGATTTATGTTGGTCCATTGGGGCGTAACTCATGCGATCTCATTAATTACTTTGAGGTGAGTCTCAGTAATATAAATATTTCCTATTTCCATAATCAAATTGGATAAAGTATTATATTTACCATTTCTTTTCCTTCTTTGTAGAGTGTTGATGGAGTTAAGAAGATAAAAGCTGGTTATAACCCGGCAACATGGATGTTAGAGGTGAGCACTTTGGCCCAAGAAGACATTCTAGGAATCAACTTCGCAGAAATTTACAAGAACTCAGATCTCTATCGGTAAGCAATTTGCTATACATGCATGATAAACAAACATCTAAGACAGATACTCACAGGGCATCCATAAAAGATAATTTTTAACATTGCTCAATTAACATTTTTCCAGGAGAAACAAAGCTTTGATAAGTGATTTGAGCACGCCTCCAGCAGGATCAAAAGACCTATTCTTCCCATCTACATATTCTCAATCATTCTTTACACAATGCATGGCTTGCCTGTGGAAGCAACACAAATCATACTGGCGCAATCCATCATACACTGCCACTCGGATTTTCTTCACGACCGTAATTGCAGTCATTTTTGGTACCATATTTTGGAGACTTGGCAAGAAAGTGTAAGTAACTAATGATTGACTGGTTAGACATTCTATTCCAATTAAACTAAATAGGCAAAAATCTATGTTGACTTGGGCTTTTATAATTGAAATGAAGTCAACCCTCAAATGTGCAACTAAGGCCAATATCAACCTATCTTGCATCAACTAACTATCCCTTCATTGTACTTAAATGCATAACTAAGTTTGACCGGATTTTGCCTTAGTGTCCTCCAATCATGCAATAGTATCCAGAATAAGAGAACAGAGAAAGAAGACCAGTAAACTTTTGGTCAAATGATTACAACTACCAAAAGATTCATGAAGATCAAGAATTTATTTCTATTATAGAGTTTTATCATCACAAGTCTAACATATATACATTATTTGTTGTTTCCAATAGTTCTACACAACAAGATTTGCTCAATTCACTGGGGTGTATGTATGCTTCTGTGCTTTTCATTGGTATACAAAATGGCCAAACAGTACAGCCTATTGTAGACGTAGAGCGTACTGTATTCTACAGAGAGAAAGCTGCTGGGATGTACTCGGCTCTACCTTATGCGCTTGCACAGGTAAAGCAAAATATTCACTAGAGCAATATATTAGCCAATTTTTATTCAAAAATATATATATTAGCAAATTTGAGAGGCTAATTTTTTTTCTTTTTCCTAATTTGTTATAGGTTTTGATCGAAATACCACACATATTCCTTCAAACTATTATATATGGCCTCATCGTTTATAGTCTCATTGGCTTTGACTGGACGGTTGCAAAGTTCTTGTGGTATCTTTTCTTCATGTACTTCACATTCATGTACTTCACATTTTACGGGATGATGGCTGTTGCAATGACACCGAATAGTGATATTGCTGCAATCGTCTCTACGGCTTTCTACGCGATATGGAATATCTTTGCAGGATTTTTGGTTCCACGGCCGGTAATTAATTAACTCTACCAAAATAACCTCTTTAAGAAATCAAATAACATAGAACCGAAAAGAAAAAAAAAAAACTCACTGGTTAAGAAAAACCAACCAGTACTAACCTCAATTGGGTCCGAAGTATTCATTGTGCTGTCATTTTTTGGGATTAGCAACTAACTCTACCTATATGGATCAAATAATATTAAATTTCTATATCCACACGAAATATTCGTACTTTTTTTTTAATTCATGTCTATTTTTGCAGAGGATACCAGTATGGTGGAGATGGTACTCTTGGGCATGCCCAGTCGCATGGACACTCTACGGGCTTGTGGCTTCGCAATATGGAGACATTGTTACAGTGATGGATGATGGTGAACGGGTGCAAGACTTTGTCAGGCGGTTCTACGGGTTTAGGCATGATTTCTTGGGTTATGTGGCTGCGGCTGTGGTTGGTTTCGCATTATTATTTGCTTTCGTGTTTGCCTTTGCAATCAAGGTCCTTAATTTCCAGAGAAGATAAGGGATTAGCAGAAGCACCATCCTTGATTGTCATGGTTTGGTTTGCTTTGTTATGATGAGATGTGTAGATATATGTTCGTCTTTGTTCTTTAAAATCTGTTTTTATTGTTATAGGCGCATTTATTTGATTTTATCATGTAAATTATTTAAAAGATTTTCCATAAGAGAGGCCAAAGAATGAATTTGAGATATGTATATGTATAGCGATGTACTTTTTGCATTGATACTGGCTAACCATGTTGCGTACAAAGTATATTGCAAATTGCAACCACCAACCAATGCCATTAGAAAATAAAGTTTCCATTATTAGAACTAACATCTCATATGTTATATAATTTACTTTAAAAAAAAAAAAAGACACGAAGCAGTTAGAATATTTTCCATGCCTCTTCCATTATTCTCATGCATTGTTCAGAAAAATGAAAATTATTGAGGGAGGCTATGGTACTACGCATAGCACACATTGATTCGTACTTCGGATCAATATCTTTATTTTTAAAATTCAAACTGTTAATCTCAATTACTCAACGTACTCCATATGAAAATATACTTGGAAGACTAAATTTTAAATTTTTCTAGAATTTTGTTATTATATTTTAGATAAGTAGAAAATCACCGCTTTTGAATGATCTAGAATCTTTAAATCTACCTGTCCAAAAGAAATAGTAAAAAATTTTAAAAATTGTAATGTAAGAAATAGTAAAAAAATTTAAAAATTGTAATGTTTAGTGCAAGTATATTTACACAGAGAGATTACGTTAAAAGGTTAACATCAACTATTTGAATTTGTAAATGAAGATATTAATCCAATGTGCACTATGCATAATACTGTAATACCATAGCCTCACTCAAAATTATTTGTAATATTCATTTAATTAGTAGAGAAAACTTATGTGGATAATAATTCGAGAATTAGCCAATTTTAGATAATAATTCAAGAGAAGACACGCTCTAAACAAAACATGCACATAATTCGTGTATCTTATTATCATGGGTCAAATGAGATTTTGCAATCACCGAGCAATCACCGAGTGTTACATAGCACAAAATCATTTTTGCAATTGGCATGTAACAAACAGCCTTTTCAAAGATTATCAGGAAGCAGCATTGCTACTTGAATTGGGAAAAAATGTATCATACGACTAAAAAGACCTAGATTGATCATAATCAATTGTTAGACAAATTCTTTTCAACAATTTCCCAACTCCCAAGCAAAGAGAAAATCACCATACAATTAGAAGCAATTAGCCGCCGGATATATTACAACTCCGAACCACTCAACAGGAAAGGTATCAACTAAAACAAACTAACTAATCTTTCAGCAAAACAATTTATGCCTAAAATTAAAATGCTACAAACAATAAGCCAAGAAGGAGGTAGCAGCAGAGACAGGAAGAGAAGCAACAAAAGAATCTCATCCTCTCTTACCTCTTGGTTCAAATATCAATTCGACAAGCTATCCAAGAAGCCCTGGAGCTCCTTAAGACCCTCGGCCGAGATGCTCCTCTGCACTCTGGGCCGGGGGGATGTCAGAACAGGTGGTGGCTTCTGATTGAAACACACAACCACCACGGACAGGTTGTCACCGCTCTTCCTCTTCAGTGCTTCATCCACCAATTCTCTGCCAATGTAAAAAGAGTTAAAAACATACCAAAATCATTGATGAACAGTATCAAATAGCACTGGTCAAATTAACTATGAAATCACAAGTACCCAGATGTTTCACAAGGATCAAAATTCAAGGATTCTGTAGAACTTGCACGGACCACTGTTGCTATTATGTGATGAATTGATGGTACTTGACGTAAAACATATACTGGATTTAGTTTTGTCTGTTGTCTAATATCTATCCCAGCTCGATAGAATATTTGATAAGCCAAAGATTTTTTCCATGTTTCATCATATGGTTAACCAACATGTTAACGACTCGACTATGACAAAATGGATCAAATTTTGTAGTTTTTTTTTGGCAGGACCTCGACATGACATGTAGCGTGAAAGATGTTCCTTTTCTTACTACTTTTACAGAATTGCACACGTGAGGTTTCGTTTACGCTTAGTTATCATAAATCTAGGTTTGATTTGAAATTTCGTGCCACAACAAATCTATAAACTTGTACCTACAACAGATGGCAGGGTTGTTGTGCACCTGGAGATTCCTGCGTGCAAAATCAACCGCATTTTGGCTTCGAAAAACATCCCACAGACCGTCGCATCCCATGATCAAGAACTCATCCTCCTCTGTCAGTCTAGTAACAATAACCTCAGGCTCAGCACTAAGGGGCCCACATGGGCCCTTCAGGCCCTCCATGTGCCAGTCACCAAGGGCACGTGCCACGCTGAGCTGGCCATTAAGGTAGCCATCAGAAACATAACCACCTAAAGTCTCAATCCGCAGGCGCTCACTGCTGCAGGAAGGCTTGTGGTCCCGCGACATCTCAACGGCCTTGCCACGCCTACAAAGCACAGCCCGGCAGTCTCCAGCATTTGCAACAATCAATGACCTGATGAGAAAGAGCAAAGATACAGTGAGATTAGTGGTCATTAGGTACATTAATTGTTCCAGTGTTTGTGTCTAAAGGAGGGAGAGAGAGAGAGAGATCATGGATTCTCCTACAACATAACCCTACCTTATTGCAATTGGTATTTTTAGTACAATTAGGAAACATTATCCATTTGGTTAATTTGACTTAGACTTGGTGCTCACCCACCATTGAGAGAAACCAACGGAGCGACCAAAAATGACTATCACTGTGGTACGGTAAAATTCACCCGACTTAAAACTGAAATTGGTCTCCGTCCTGATCAAAATCTAAATAACCTGATTTCAAGTGAAAAGAAAAAGCTGCCACAACTAGAAGCCAATCTTGCCAGGAGACAAACTCTGAGTCAGCCGACCTAAATGGACCAAACCAGAATCACTCAACCCAACCGAATCTGACCCAAAGCCAATGAGACCAATCCAACCCAAACCAAAATGAGGTGCCAACTTGATAATCTAATCAGCCAGTTCATTCTATTACTGAATCTGACCAAATCAATACTGACATCCAGCACCTATTCATGCACCCTTTGATTGCATTAAATGGCTCATGCCACCAAATAGGGATTAACTAAGCCCAAGTAAATTGGAATCCGTATCACCCCAGGTACCTGAGGTGCAAGTGATACATCTGGACCGTTCTTTTAACTTGGCACAAATCTCAAAGCAAACCCCTATAGTTCCAATTGCCACTGGATTGAGTTTGGCCCGGCTGGGATTAATCTGGGCCATCCCTTTTTTTAAATTGCACCTCAGGTACCTGGGGGGGACAAGGACTCAATAAATTGGCCATACAGGCAGCAGTGGAAGCAGGTTGGCCCCAACAAAATTGCATATAAGCACATTGAGATATCATGCACCAAATTACCCATCCCATTGGAAGTACCAACAAAAATCACAAAAAAAAAAAAAAAAAAAAAAAAAGAAAGAGGAAGGGGGTTGAAAGACGACATTACCTTCCGACAACAAGGGCAGCAAGCGCAGTAGTGCCAGATTCCAGAGAGCAGTTGTCAGAGCATGCCTCTGCAAAGGCTGAGTCTGTCTGGAGGAAAGCTGAAGAGATCACCTTCTCTATGTCCATTGGAAAATCCACATCTTGCAATATGTATTTCAGTAAATTGCTGCATGCAAAATCAGCTGCATGCTTTCCTCCATGTCCATCAAACACCTACACATTGCATTGCATTCAAGTATACGGGCAAAGCATTTTGCAAACTGAATTACCAGCTTTCACAAAAAAGGTAGCAGCTTCAACCTGGGGTGTATTTGGTGGTTGGGTCATTCTTCCAAAATAGAAACAAACCAATACCACAAACAAAACAAAAGTTGTCCTTTACTATATCCTTCCATTTTGGCATTTTTCTTGTTTCATTTCTTACACCACCAGTTTTAAAGGTATTGGAAACAATACTAGCAAAAATCAGACATATTAGAGGACATAGACTCGAAGAAAGATCTAAGTTAACTAAATTAATCATAACTTGGAAGAGTACAGTTAGTTTGATACAGAACTAGTTAACCAAAAATAATTAGTTTATGCCAAAATCTTCAACCCATAGCAAGACAAGTAAAGCTCTAACCTAATTTTGCCTCAATTGACCCAGAATTGCATTAGTCAAGCCTAAATTGCACCAAGTATGAGTAGTCAAGTCTAAATTGAACCCAGAATTGTATTAACTTAAACCAACTTTACACCAAGGTATATTCAATGGTGCAAGCACCGCATAATCCAAAGAAACTACAAAATGGAATCAACAGAAAGTTCAAGCATGCACAGGTCAGCACCTACTGGTTTGTGGTATGGAAACTCAGTATATTAATCCTCAAACAGCACATACCCCATAGAAAGCACTAGGCTCCTCATCAAAATTCTTAACCCCATAATGTTTTGTTAAATCATCGCAACAGAAGTGAACATCCTCCATGCTATGCCTCGATCCAATATCAGCACAAGCACCCGATCTCACAACTGGCACATAGTCGTTCCCACATCTTTCTGTGGTGCTCTTCTCAGGCTCGGGAGGAGCCACATTGCTTTCTCTTGACCGAACCTGCTAATAAAACACCGTCAATCTATTATCATGCAGATGGGAGTTTGACCCCAATAAATGTCTCCTATTTGAGCAACCAGCATACCCAGGACCAACATAATTGCAAAAACATACTTGCAGAATTATATTTGAAGTCAAAAATAATTGTAAAAGTATGCTTCCCTTCCAAAATAATTACAAAATTATGCACCAGCACCATGAATTTTTGCGCTACCCTACACTCTATGCATGCTCTACCCCTAAGAACAACAGTCAAGCCCAGTATAAGCGTGCAGCTCCCTAACCCATAAAAGAAAGAGCTTTTAAAAAAAAAGTTCCTATGTCTGGAAATAACCTTCCTTTGGTGAAAAATGATCCTGCTGCTATTGAGACAGTAGTAAAGGAACAGTAATGGATCTCGAGAATGTTTTAGTACTCATAAATCTCTAATATGTAGCAAATCCAAAAAATTGGTATGGAACAAATAAGAGTGAACTTATATAAAAATGCCATTTCATTTGATGAAAAAAAAGCCCTGTTGCTATTTGACACGGGAATAAAAGAACAAGTATGGTCTCTAAATATTTTAGGATAGTCAAGGATCTCTAATATGTTTCAAACCCAGGACTAAAATCAAACAAGAAATATATTATCAAATCCTTGCGAGTACTCTACTGCATAACCACATTGCAGAATGGACAGAATTATACTGCACATCAGGGGCAGAGGCAGAAATTTTTCGTTAGGGGTTCAATGTTAGCAAGCTTTCAAAATGAGGCAGAAACTATAATATAAGGGTCGACAGTGGACGCAATTGGTAAATAATATGGGGGTCAATCATGGTTGAAAATATAATACTTCCCCAAAAAACTATAAGATAACACATAGAAGCACAATTATTTGAGATATAAATGGGAGTCAATTGAACCCCATTCCTCTCAACTGGATTCGCCTCTGTGCACATCAATTTAGAAATAAGGCACCAAAAGGCAAAAGCTATAAAATTTTGGCTCCATCTCACCAATAGAGACAAGCAACATGTTTAACAAAGTACACCCTGGTACAAAAACTACGCACATGCAATTAGTGGACCAAGAACCCAATTATCTGCATCTAAGATTTTGGTTACATCCCACAAAAAAAAAGACAACCAGCATGTTTAACAAAGCACATGCTTGAATAAGAACTAAGCACATGCAATAAATGCATCAACAACCCAACTTTCTACATCATTCTTTTATTCATTTTTTTAATAAAACACATCAACTCACCACTTAAGAATCAGGAAGATTAAAAAGTCAAATAATTAAGCTGACGGAACAGTAAAAGAGCACCAACTTTTGGTTGGTGCTCTTATATGGAAGTAGAGAGCCTAACTAGTCTTGTACCAATTTAAACAGTAATCTCTCTTATCTGTATTCCTCACCAACCAAAAGTACAATCAATAAAAACTAAAACGCGCAAGAAAAAAAAAACATCTGATACCAGAATTGGGATGGTAAGGTACAAGAAAGGCTCTTACTGGTACCATACCGTAACATAACAGCACCAACCTACCTTTCTAGGTACGTGATTAGATTTTATTCAAGAGCAATTCTCAGTTGTCATAAAGTTCAGTAATGGTACAATTTCACCTAAAGCTGGATTTATTTTTCTTTGGAGTACATACTACCAGCAAAAGGACAAGAACCACTAAAAATTAAATTCAACAATCAATTAAGAACTAACAGTCACAAGACTAAGAAAGGCTGAAATTTTAGAATCTCCATCATTTGCAAGGACTGATGCCAACACTTGGAAAATTATTCCAATAGTCACAACTTTCCACAGTTTAATAATTAACATGAACAAAAGATCAAACAGGAAAGGGAAAGGGAAAAGAGATGATCTTACCTAAATCGATCTATCATTTACAGCTTAGTACTCTAGTAAAGTTCGTAAATGTCACTATTATAAAGAAGGAAAGTACTTTTAAAAGCTAAATTATTTGAAAACCCAATCTTTCCAACAAAATCATCAAAATAAACGATCAAAACTTAACAATGGCTCACAAAACCTACTTACAAAAAAAAAATCAAATAAATAAACTAAAATTGTCATACAAGAATACTCACAAAAGAACTATGGCGAGCAAGCACTGGTTTGCTAAGAGGCGGCCTCCCATCGCCGCTAGGGCCCCCATTTCGCCGAAATTTAACACTTTCTCCTTCCATTTTCTCTTTCTGTCTGTGTATCTCTCTCTCTCTCTCTTTCTCGCTCCTGTCAAAAACCGCCAATCAGAGAACCCCACACACCGACACAACGCATTTTCAGTGAAACCCAGAAAATTGGTATGAGGAAGAAAAGACAGAGGTGGGCTCTTCTAAGTTATCCAAGATAGAAAGGGGATTGTTTCAAGGACACGTCTCTGTTTTTATCCGTGCAAGAAAAGGCCACTGGATCTCTTCTCTGTTCTCTCTCTCTCTCTAAGTTTTCTCTCTCCTAGGGTTTCTACAGAACAAGTGAACAGTACAAAATACGGACGGGGGGCATTGTTGTCATTTTATTCAACTTCAATTTTGTTAATCTTATAATATAATAAGAGCAGTTTGGGTCCGATGCTCATCGGACTCAAACTGACTTCAATAGGATCCATAACCGTGCAATCTACTTTAAAATCAGTGCGCATCTGCTTTAATATCGGTGCTCACGGATTTTAAAGCAGATCGGACAGTTATGGAATCCATCGGACCCAAACTGCACTCCTAATATAATTATTCGTAAATCACGGATTACGAACAGACTGTGAGATTAGGTTATGATTTGGTCGGTACGCGTACGCTAACTGCCACTGATTGGATCTGACTAACCAGAAAGTCTATTTTGTTTCTGTTGGGAAAAACAGTGGTAGGTACAGTTACCTTGTACCTAACAGTAAATTTTAATCAGGTGCATCATTCTGCCAACTTTCATTAAAATAAATCTGCTGTAATTTAATGAACAGTATTATAAAATTATTGCAATATTGAATTTAATTGTTGAATTTTTTTTTTAAAATATATTTCGAAACAGTTGATTTTTCTATACACGTATTTCGAAATAATTCGACGGCTAGATTCAGATTGCAGAAATTCCATGAACACTGTTCATTGGTATCGAATTACAGCAAGTTCGGATCCAACTTTCATAAATTTAACCAAAGAAAATTTGATGTAAAGTCTTCAAAAATTACAAAATTACGTATTTCTCCTCAAAGATTCACAATACATTATTTATCCTTCTAAATTTTAATTTTAAAAACTCACAAATTTATCTAATTTATCGACTTTTTTTTTTATTAATAGTCATTTTAAGTTATAAAGTATTTATTTTATCATTTACTAAAAAAAATATAACGTAACATATTTAAGAGAAATATTCAGTCTTTTAATTTCAATTTTGAAAGCAAATGGTTCATTTTCTTACTTGAGATGCACAGGAGAAAACTAAATCATTTGTTCTTGGAAACCAATCAGTCGGAAGACTGAAAATTTTCTTACATAGACTACATATTGTATTTTTATTTTTCATAAAGGATAAAATAGGTGCTTGATAAGTTTAAACTGATTTTTAATAGAAAAGTTAATCATTTGGATACATTTGTGAGATTTTAAAATTTTGAAGGGTAAATGTTCAATTATGAATTTTAAAAGGGGGAATTCGTAGTTTCGAGATTTTTGAGAGGTATACTTGAAATTTTCCCATTTAAATATTTTATAATTTTTATTGACTTGTCCAACATATGTTCTCTGACTTTTTTTCAGTTTAAATTACATAGTTAATTATTAAAAAATACATATTTAATTATTACGTAGTACATTATTAACTAATAATATAATATAAAATACACACTTGTACATTCAAGTTAAAGTGAATGCTTAATTGTTGTAAAATACACACTTAACTATTAAAAAACAATTAAAAAAACTAAAATGCACACTTCGCAGCATCTGCCATGATCATTTAAAAAAAAATAAAACTATTAAAAATTATATTTTATTGTGTTGAAATTTAATATGTAATATTCAAATCTTAAATGTGCATTTAGTTATTGTAGAATGTACACTTATTTATTCAGTTTTATTTTATTTTATTTTTATTTTAATGTTAACCTAAAACAAATTGGAGATGTTTAAGAGGTGCACACTGCAAGACTGGAGAGAGAAATAATATAATATTTTTACCAAATTAAGTTAACAATTATAAACTAACTAAATATTTAATCCAATATACTTTCTTTTAGAAAAATATATAATGCAATTTTCCAGAGAAAATTATTTTATCAAGAAAATAGAAAAGATGAATCTGATGTCACAATAAGGCCAATACTTAATGGGTGAAGTTAACCTGTATTTTGAGTCTGGCTAGTATGATATCAACGTCATTTCGGTCTATATAACACTAACTCCAAAACCCATCAAATCGGCTTCAAACGACAAATCCATACCGTTCATACCGATCTACTTCATTAGTTGTGTATTTACATGCAAAATTTATAATTTTTCAAATTTATTTAGTATCGAGTCAAGTGGTCAAATGTAGGAGTTTTTAAGTTAATTTTAATACATTCATTTTTCAACATTTTCGACTGCTTGATTTGATACTAAAATAGCTCAAAAAAAAAAAATTTACATATAAACACATCACTCGGACAATAAATTAGTTTGAACATATTGAATTTATCTATCTATCCAATCAATTTTGGAGTTAGTATCATATGACACTGATATCATACTAGCCGGACTCTTGTATTATTTTAGTCCTCCATGTTTATAAATGATAGTTAAATATTAATGTAATTTTCATAGATTTAGGGAGATTCAAAATTTAATGCAACAAATTTATTCACCTCAGTTCATCCAAGATATTCTTCAATTTTGATAAATATAAAGACAAAGTATTTTTCCATATATAGTTATATAATGTTATTTTAAATCCTGAAGTGTTTATACTTTTGTTTATATCTAAAATCGCAAGTGTTTATATTTTGTGCGTAAAGTGTTTTGTTATATCTTTTACTGATCATATTATAAGAAAGTTCGAGGCAAACATTTTCGTAAAGTGGATCTGACATTATAATTATCCATATATATTTTTTTTTCAGTGTTCTAAATAGCTATAGTTTTTTCAGACTATAAAAGCTACGCTATGAGATAAAATTAATTGTTCTTCGTCTATTATAATCTGTAATACTATGAACTATGAACTATTAAATAATGTTACCTTATATTTTTTTTTCCTTTTTATTTGCATGATTGAAAAAAAAAATATAGATTTAGATCAGTTATCATTTAGTTATTACTCCAATTATCCAATATTTATCATGTTGATAATTAGTAGAAATATAGACCATAAATTTTGAAAATTAAAAAAAACGTTATATATGAAAGCTTTTGCTATAGCTTTTTTTTTCCGTCTCCCCGCTACACGCTATAATCGCTATTTAGAACCTTGATTTTTCCATTCAAAATCTTAACGGAATATTTTCATTATATTCAAAATATTAACGGAAGATATTTATTCCGTCCAAAAATACTAATGGAATGAGCATATTCTGTTCAAAATACTAACATAATTATCATATTCCGTTAGCATTTTGGACGGAAAAATATAGAGTGACTTAATTGGAACAAATGACAAAATCAAGTGACTAAAAGGGGACAAATCAAACTTGAGTGACTAATTCATGACAAATGACAAAGTTTAGTGACCTCCAGCAAAATTTACCATTTTTTTTAAGTATAATATATGGATAATATAAATTATACTTATAATTTTAAATTTTATTTTTCAAGATTATTAAAATTATTAAAATAAATGCTTAATTCCGAAAAAAAACTTTTTTTAAAATGGAACCACAAATATGTTTAATTAACCAGTAATAAGGGGACCAAGAGCTTTAATTTCTTCCAGAGAAAATTAATCAGGGAGAATTTCATGCATACCCTCCTAATTAATGAATTTTTAACCTTTGCATTAACAAAACATGCGTTAATAGATTTGGACCGTCCGGTGGAGATCCACACTAATATTAAAAGGTTTGTGCATCATTAGGCGTGGGCCAGATTGTCTCCGATCCTAATCAGACGGCCGAGATGCATTAAACTAAAAAAATTATTATTTTGAGTTAATACAGAAGATGCGGACTCCTAATTAATTATGTCACAACTAGAGTAGGAAAAATGATACGGCAGAGTCGGTTCCGCCACGGAACGACATGATTATGGCACGGCACATGTGACTGTTACGTGTCGTGACTCGCGTGTCATGTACTGTGACCATCAATTGAAAATTTGACACGACATGTCATGCGACAGATTTGATCACAGCACGTAGTTACGCGAGTCACGTGTAATTAGGACCGTTATATTGAATCTTGAATAAACTAACCTAAATTATAAAAAAAAAATAGTTAAACTTGACCAGTCACGTTTGAGCACGGCGTGACTCGCGTTCCGTGACCATTCGTGTGCCATGATCACTTTTAATATTTTTATCACAAAACAACTTATATAACTGTTCACTTAATCACAATATGATACAACACAAGACTAAAATTACACACATTTCTTTCTACTCTAGTCACACCCAAATTAAAAGAAAACTCTCTCTTTTGTATTAAGTCACACCTACCGTTTCTAATTGATGTAATTGTATTCATCGCAAGAATCATATGGTACAACTCAATCATGTAACTTTTCTTATTCTGGACATTCAATACATGCCGTGTCTACTGGTCAGTACAGTACATGCCCCCCTAGGAAATAGTAGCAATTTTTAAGTACAGCGACAAAGGCGCCGTTGGTTTGGCATGTATAGTTGACAACTTGACATTGCAGCTGGAATTGCCCACCGAATAAGGACCTACCAAAATTTAATTTAAAGAAAAAAGTATGACATTTGTAACAAGAAAATTATATAATTAGACTACGACTCCGCGTTAAGAGCGGAATAAGAGATTTAATTTCATGACACGAGCATTAATTAAGTCAGATCAAAATAGCAAAGATAGCAAAAGTTGATTTTTAGGCCAGCCTGAATTAAACTATTTCACATGATGATTTAATTTTATTGTACGTCGTAATGTAACTAGAGTTTATAATATACTATAATTAGAGTAGAATTAGGGTGTTCCTAAGAATATCAAGCTAGAAATCATGTTGAATGGTTCAGATCGAATATTTGGACGTAAATGAAGACATTATCAAATAATAAATAACAGGAGCTGATTAAGACAAATGACTAGGGCATAATTGTAAATATTTAGAAAGGCATACTTGTAATTACTTAAATTAGTGATTCAGTTAGTCACACAAGGTATTACCTATATATACCCTATTTGTAAACTCTGTCTTTGTTACTTTCAGTCTTTATTCTTTCTACTCTTATAGATATTCTTATATATAGTATTATAGCCTCATTCGTAAATTAAATAATTGCTTTAGCTTTTTTTGTGTGCAAAATTAGGAGAGATGAATCAGTTCTCAAAATATCTTTTATTTTATAACAAATTTGAGTTACAACAAAATTACTATAACAGTTTTTTTTCATTTTCAAAGTCTAAATCGTCAATTCAAACCGCTCAACATGATTATCTAATAAAATATGCTTCCTGATCAAATTTTATATTTTTTTTACTATTTATTAAGATGGGTACAAAATTCAATGGTCTGAATTTGACTAGTTTTTGTAAAATACTTAATAAATAGTAAACAAATTCAAAAAAAAAATGTAAAATTTAATCTGGAACCACATTTTATTTAGATAATTATGTTGAACAGTTTGGATCGACGATTTGGACTTTGAAAATGAAAAAAATCGTTGTTATAAATTTGTTGTAAATTGATCCCTCCTCATATATATATATAGAGAGAGAGAGAGAGAGATGGACATGGCTAAGCCATGGTGTAAATGTGCTTGGTGAGCTATGGCACAATATCTTCATTTTGAAAATCCAAGCAACAGATCCGAACCGCTCAATATGTTCTCCATATTGAAATGTACTTGGAGACCAAATTTTATATTTTTTGAATTTTTTTTACTATTTATTAAGTCACATTGAAAATTGCTGATCCGGTGGTCCAGAAATTTTTACTATTTATTAAGGCATGTTTAGTTCCCAAAACATGGTAGCCCCCCTCCCTTTCTCTATATAGATTAAATAGTCAGCTAGATTTAAATTTCTTCGCTGTCAAGTTTAATTGACTCATTAAATTAAGAAAAACAATATATAAAATAGCTAAATTTATTTTAATCACAAAAATAAAATAGCTAAACTTAAGTTGTAGCATGCACCTCCATCTAATAATAAACTTGATTTCTTTACCAAGCTAACGCATCCCTTCATAAATTAATTAATATATAGCCTTTATATATATTTTGTCTCATTGTATATTATATCCATCGTGCTTGCTCTCTATCTCTCTCCTGCTTCGTATCTCTCCGGAACTATAATCATGTTCAAGGTTTTTTTTTTTCTCTGTTTCTCTTTCTCATAAACACGCACATTAATCCCGTATTTAAAAAAAATGGAGTTTAGTGCAATGTAAATCAGGAAGGCGATGATGGTTTTTTACTGCATATATACGATTGTAAAAATTCTCTGGTACTTTGTATTACTTTTAATTTTCTCTGGATATGTACACTCCTTATTACTTTTAATTAGGAAGGAGATGGTGTTTGTTGACAAACCAATTTCTCTATGCCTACGCCTACCGATTTTAAATTAAAAAAAAATCTAATGAAATACAATAAAATAATAAAAATAATCCCTCGATCCCTCTTTCTTGATATTGATGAATTTTTTTTTTTATCAGGTCCGAATAATTCAACTATTGAGAACAGTGAATGTGGAGATAGTTCGGTACCTCGAAAGAAGGGCGATGGATATAATTAAAGAAAGCTTGTCTCCATACTCAAAAGTAAAAATCCAGAGTCCAAAGAGCGAGAAGTTAAAAAAAATGGGTTTTGAAGATTATATGGCGGAACCGCCTATATTATATAGATCTAAGCCTGCTAAGACTGATGCATTACAAAACCCAATTAAACAAAATGGTAAACATTTTATTTTATTATATATTTATTTTACACTTCTATATATGTCGCTTACATATGTTTTCTTCGTTGCAGTGAACTAATTGGAACGACCTATCGGTTGTGTGTGCATCCAGTGATAGTTCTAAAAGGAAAATTGCGACATCGGAAAACACTCAATTTTTTGTGATGTAAATTACTTTAATTGATTATTGTATGCATATGTCGAAAAATAAGTTCGTTTGGCAGATAATTTATTAAATTTTAATCACATATTGCACTTTTGCACAACAACTGTTTGGGCAATATTGAAGACACGTTTATATGACTTTTATATCAGCTATTATCTTTCTCTTAATTAATCTTCAGCTAGTTCTGTTTTCATATTTCTTAACTGTTAAATTGCACTATTGATGCTTAATTAAGCCCTCAATATTGCTTTAGAGCCGGAACGAATTAGTAATGTTCTTAATACTAGTAATCTGCCAGCTGAGAACCTTTTACGGTACAGTAAAAGAAACATTATAACCCATAAAAGTTGAATGGGGTGTTACTGTACAGTTGAATGGAACTTAATAAGTAAATAATTATTTCGAAGTTAACATACAGATTTACAAATTTTATGTCATATGATTTTTTTTCAGAATTCTAAGTCCCTAATTATGTTTGAATTCAAATATTGTGGCAAGTAGAATAATCATATGGTGAAATATTCAAAAATAAAAATAAAAATAACAAGGGATAACTAGGAGTATTTTAATTATAAATTCTGGTAGTAACTACGAACTCAATAAACTAAATATATATATAGGCAGCTAGTTAGTTAGGAGACCTATGACTTTTATATATTTTGTGTTCTCTCATATTTGAACGGTACAAGTTTATATATATGTGTATATAATATTAGACATGTACATTAATTATATTCTTAAATTTCCCTTTCTTAAAATATGGTCTTTCTTCCCACGCTTCCTGTTATTTCTTTCTTTTACCCAGTTAATGTTCTTTCCTTTTGCAATTCATGCTACCTCAAACCAGCGCTCCAAATTTATATAGCGTAAATTATTCAAATTAGAATGAGAGCTCTCCAAAATAACTATCCCGTGAATAGCGTCTTTTCATTTCCCTTATAATTAGCAATCCATCTTTACAAAACTGCTGCTATTATTAAAATTTAAAACTGCTCAATTTATACCCTTCTCTCTCTCGCGCCTCCTTCACAGAAAACAAAATGAAGATTTATATTTTATTCCCTATTTCGTTCATAACCTCCAGGGAGATCCCGACGCACCTTTCTTGTGAACTTGAAATTTATTAAGGTACCCCAATTCTATATCTAATTTATACTTATACTTAGTAAGTAGATTTAAACAATCTCATATATTTTAGATTTTGATAAAGATTCAAATAACTATATTTTCTTTCTGAAAATTATTTATTTGATAAGATTCTCATATTTATTGTTTGATACTTAGAGACTAATTTTTTTATTATTATGTTTAGATAGGTTTAAAATCACTAATTTTCATTGGCCCAAATTAAATCTTTAGATCTAGTGAATTTACATCCATTTAAAATAATAATTAGAAAATTCTAAAAAAATGTAAAATTTAGTCTTCAAATACATCTTTACATGGAAATCATGTTGAATGGTTCAGATTGAATATTTGGACGTAAATGAAGACATTATTAGATGATAAATAACAGGAGCTGATTAAGACAAATGACTTGGGCATAATTGTAAATATTTAGAAAGGCATATTTGTAATTACTTAAATTAGTGATTCAGTTAGTCACACAAGGTATTGCCTATATATGCCCGATTTGTAATACTGTACGCTGATGATGAAATAATACAATTCTATTAAACTGTCTTTGTTACTTTCAGTCTTTATTCTTTCTACTCTTATAGATATTCTTATATATATTGATCCATAGTGCGAACTGATCTGCGCAAGGAGTAGCCATCATTTTTATTCATGCTCAAAATTCTCTGAATTCCGCCAACTCTGCCTACCAAACTCAAATTCTGTCAAAAATGCTCAAACCGGCGGCTTAATAACCCGTTCAACTCTGCCTACCAAACTCAAATTCTGTCAAAAATGCCCAAACCGGCGGCTTAATAGCTGGTTCCTAATTTTTATTAGAAACCGGCTATTACACCATCGGTTCCTAATAAAAATTAGGAACCGGCTATTAAGCCGCCGGTTTCTAATAAAAATTAGGTTTTTTTTTTTTAAATCTGGACAGTTGATATATAATTTTTGAGTAATTTGTAAGTATCAAATTCGCTCTGAATATATGAAATATAATTTTGATGTTATATGTTACGAATCGTTTGAAATTCTCGTTTTTAAGACGATTAATTAACAAAATTTGTTGATTGATTTATTTCAACTAAATTTATTATGACTTTAACGAGAAAAACGATACGTAAATGACAAACATAACAGATCCAAATGACAAATGATAGAGTATGAAATATAAATAAATAAACAGAGATAATACAACCATAAAATGATAAACATAACAGATCCAAATGACAAACGATAGAGTAGGAAATATAAATAAATAAACAGAGATAATACAACCATAAAATGACAAACATAACAAATCCAAATGTAAATCCTACGGAACAATAAAAGTAAAAAACTTTCATCGTCTAAACGGAGAAGGGGAGTATCGCTCGGCCGGATGTCCTCTGTTAACCCTTTCGGGCAGCCCCAACCAGGGCGCATCACGTGCAGCAACAGTAGCGGCATCAGCCTCTCCCCTGATACGTGATGCGGTCTCTCACGGATCATCATCCCCCAGAGTAGTAGCTGGCGGGGGTGTAGAGAAGAAAGTCTCTGCCAGCCCAGCCGCATAGTCAGAAGGGGCCTGTGACCCGCTGGCCTCACCGTCGTGTGCCATCGCCGTAGGATATCGTCCCGGCATGGATGGTGATAGGCTCTCAATCTCATCGAGACTGATAGTCAGCCCATAATCCTCCATGTGGCCAAAAGATGAAGGCTCGTCGTGCGGTGGCTGTGGTGGCGGCAGCGGCGGCAAACCCCTGAGGGCACTCACGTCCTGCAACGTGACAGTCATCTCTCCGAAAGGCAAATGGAACGTGTGCGTCTCGGGACGCCATCGCTCCACTAATCCTACGATGAGAGATGCATTGATGGAGGAAGTCGTGTCCCGCAGGATGGACACAATCTAATATAGTCCCAGCCGGATGAGATATGGGTCCATCTGTGAGAAGTACTGCATCCGAGGGACAGAAAAATTGACGTCCATCAGAAACTCGTTCTACGTTGAAAAATAGCAAAACAATGTATTACATAATGTATACAACAAAATTGAAACTTCGTCGGAGGTAGACAAAAAGTAGCATACCTTACGGGAAGCCAGGGATACCCGGTGCTCGCGGTGGGGTATCCATAAGAGAGGGCTGAAGTGCTCAGTACTGGTGGGCTCAATCGGCGGCTCAACCTGTGGTGCACGTCTGGGCCGTCCTCTACCTCTACCTTCAGCCATTCTAATTTCATAAAGTATGGTTAGTTAAATTAATTTATTATCAAATTACGCTAAAATTCGATAAAATTGTGTAAAAACACGTTAAAATTCGCTAAAATGCGCTAATATACGTTAATATACTAATTTATGTTAATTATACTATTTTATGCTAATTATTTTCAAATTATGCTAAGTTATATAACTATACTAAATTATACAAAATTTTACAAAGTTAGATAACTATACTAAATTATACCCTAATTTATAACAAACCATAATTTATACCCTAATTCTACCCTAATATATAACTATACTAAACTATACTAAATTACCTAATTTATAAAAAAATTTGGAACATTTCTAATGAATTAGTAGCAATTTAACAATTTCTAACAAACGGTAGCAATTTATAACAACTGGTAGCAATTTCTTCCTAATTTATAAAAAAATTTGGAACATTTCTATTGAATTGGTAGCAATTTATAACAATTTCTAACAAACGGTAGCAATTTATAACAATTGGTAACAATTTCTTCCTAATTTATAAAAAAATTTGGAACATTTCTAATGAATTGGTAGCAATTTATAACAATTTATAATAAATTATAACAATTTCTAACAAACGGTAGCAATTTATAACAATTGGTAGCAATTTCTTCCTAATTTATAAAAAAAAAATTGGAACATTTCTAATGAATTGGTAGCAATTTATAACAATTTCTAACAAATGGTAGCAATTTATAACAATTGATAGCAATTTCTAATAAATTTATAACAATTTATAACAATTGGTAGCAATTTCTAATCAATTTTAACAATTTCTAACAAACGGTACTAATTTACAACTATTTTGGCCTACTTAAAAATATAAAATAAAATATAGGGACTTATTTGCAAAAACAGAAAGAGTAGGAGAAATCTGGGAAAAAGAGAGAATTTGAGGAGAGATAGTATGAAATTTGATGAAATGAATTGTGAAGAAATTTCGGAACAATGCACCCTTATAAATAACCTATTTATTTGAAGCGACCGGCGGTTTAATCGCCGGTTCCTAATTTTTATTAGGAACCAGCGGTATAGTAGCTGGTTTGGACATTTTTGATAAAATTTGAGTTTTGTGGGCAGAGTTGGCGAAATTTATGAGTTTTTGGGCATGAATAAAAATGACGGTAGGAGTAGTATTATAGCCTCACTCGTAAATTAAATAATTGCTTTAGCTTTTTTTGTGTGCAAAATTAGGAGAGATGAATCAGTTCTCAAAATATCTTTCCAATAAAGTCGACCTCCCTTTGCAACTACAACCTAGAATGCTGGACAGGAAGTAAAAGTAATATGAGGAGAAATTAAGTTACAACAAAATTACTATAATAGTTTTTTTCATCTTCAAAGTTTAAATCGTTGATTCAAATCATTCAACATGATTATCTAAATAAAATGTGCTTCACATTTTTTGAATTTTTTACTATTTATTAAGATGGATACAAAATTTAATGGTCTGAATTTAACTAGTTTTTGTAATACTTAATAAATAGTAAAAAAAATATAAAATTTGATCTGGAAACACATTTTATTTAGATAATCATGTTGAATGATTTGGATCGACGATTTGGACTTTGAAAATGAAAAAAACCGTTGTTGTAACTTTGTTGTAACTTGATCCCTCCTCAAGTAATATATATAGAGCAAATCTAGGGTGAGATGTGCTTACCAAGAGAGGTGAGCACAACTCCAAAAGTATATCGGATCGGCTTCAAACGACGAATTCAAACTGTTGAAATCCATGTACTCTATGAGTGATGCATATGCATGCAAAAGTTTGAAAGTTTCGAATTTATTTGCTACAAGGTCAAGCGGTCAAAGAAATTATGAAAAAATGAACATATAAAATAACTTATAAAATAACTTATATTTCTTTAAATTTCTAAACCTGTCCGGATTCACTTGTCAATGACACTGAGGCAGGATTTCAATTTTTTTTTGGCGCGCTAAAAAAATTTGTATTGTCGCCTACCTTGCATAATTAACGAAGTTAAGTATGGAATTAACGGACCGGTCGGTTGGGCCGGAAAAAACTGGACCCGATCATCTGTCTAATGGTTCTGTTTATGCTAATGAACCGGTCAAAACCGGTTTGATTGACCGGGTTTTATAAAATTCACTGAACCGTTCAAATAAAAGACTTGTTTTCTAGATTCATCGTTTCTCCTCTGTTCTGATTTAAACTGTTGACCCGAAACTTAACCCGGTTGGAGCAGTAATCGGACCCTTCTGTTCTGATTTGGCTCATCACAGTTAACCTGGTATAAATATTGTTAATTGGATTCTTTTTTTATTACTAATATACATATAGTTTACAAAAGAAAAACAACAAGTTCATACATAATTTGTTCACTAGAACCCCACCCCTCTTTAAGCCACAACACCTACCCACGAGACGCATGGCCCGATTGACCTAATAATCTAAGGGGTCTGGTCTACAATAAATCAATAATGAGCCCAAAAACCATTAATTGAATTTAAAATTTTAAATTTTAAAATCTCTGTTTGGTATATTGTCTTTATAAAGTTGATTCCGAAGAATGCATATGCAGTGTCTACTAGACTACTATACTATAGTAAGCTAAGGTTTCAGCTGGAAATTGCAGTGTCATCCAAGTTATAATACAAACGAACAAACGCAAACAAGGTAGAGGACTTAGAAGAAAACAGCACTATAGGTAAACATCTTACTTAGGTCTCAGAATGGGGAAGGAACCAGATTCGCCCTTGAACCGGCCAGTGATAACACGGCGTGGCTGAATCCCGTATAGATTGGCATCAGCCGAGTACGCTATGAGAACCCTTCCCAACCTCATGCTCTCTAGTCCTGGTCCTAACACTTGCATCAGTGATTCACCTCTAACTTGATTGACGAGCATGGCCATTCGGTTATCTTTTTTTTTTTTTTTTTTTTTTTAAACTTGGAAGAGACTCCTAAGGTATGGAAACAAATCTGCTACGATTCAAAGAATCACAGGGTCTCTATTTTTTCAAATCAAACTATTCATTTGTTTCAAAATTTGTTCATAAAAATCAACTGTCTTTGAGATTTGTATATTTTAAAAAATAAATAGTTTAATTTGAAAAGACAGAGACCCTGCGATTCTAAAGAATAGTAGCAGATTCTATATCATTAAACAGTAAATGTCTCTTGCAAACCGCCTAGCACCTCATACAACAATTAAAAGAGAAAAAAAAAAAAAAAAAAAAAAAAAAAAAAAAAAAAAAAAAAAAACACCACCATACAAAACACCAAAAATATGCGTCCTTCAGCAATGCTTCATCCATAGATTAAATTCTCGTATACATCTCTCCGCCACTATGTTTGGGTTAATAGCAGTATCTCCGATATGTGGGTTTTCTCTTCTCTATTCCAATCATTTTTTATTCAAATTTTAGCACAACACAATCCATTGTAATTTTAATTCTTTGGAAAGAACTTTCATGGTGTGAGCCGCATTCTCTAACAATTTTAGTATATTTAGATCATACAAGGTGCTTGATTTCCTTATGAATGATTCCATGGTCGGTCCATATCTGTCTCAGAAAGCAGCCGGACCTGTTCCCGCGGTCAAATAAATTATGTTCCATGCACTTGTTCCTAGCCTAGCGAAGTTGAACGTTTAAAATCATATTCCCCATTTCCTTTTAAGCCCCCATGGACAAATAAACTCAAAAGATTGGTCTTCACCGTAAAAAAAACAAAAGAAAAATTAACAATTTGCTTGTCAAGTTCCAGCTTCTCTACACGAAATTCTAATAGTATTCACTCGTGCATAAAAACAGTCTCATATATGGATCTCCTAAAAGGCTAAAACACATGAAAAGCAATGCAAGAGAGACAAAACCAAGTAAAAACTTGAACAATGACAGCAAAAAAGAAGGCCACTCAATGCAAAAATTGGGCCAACCAAGTAAAACTGAGCTTATTACTAATAGACGAGCTATTTTAACGTATACGCTTTGTTTCACAGTAAAAACTAAACAACATGTCATGTGGGGAAAAAAACAAAAGAGAGTAAAATAAATAGGCCTTCAAGTCAAAGACATTTCCCTTTCTAGTCCTAGCAGTTTAAGATGTCTTTTAGTCCTATCAGAGCTATAGGACAAACCGACAAAGTAAATTTCAAGAACTAAAACGATGACATCTTTTAAACTTCAAGGACCAAAATCAGAATCACCCAAAACTTGAAGGATTGTTTATGTAATTTCTCAAGCAAAACCTAGGAGAACTTTTGCAGGCTGCAAATCACAAGAACCAAATCAGGACTCAAGAGGAGTCACTGACGAACTATACACTACACTGGTATGTTGGCTCTTCTACCAAATTACTAGTGCTGCGCTCTGGGTGCTGCAATTAATAAATTAATAAATTAGCACATGCAGATGAGAGCAGGTTATTCAATTCATACACTTCTGTTAACTCCTTGTTTTCCTCTAGCTTGGTTGAACTTTTATCTACTAGTGATTCCGTACTAAAATGTACTTGTCTATAGCTTTAATACATACATGGATGGTGGTTAAATTGAACCACCTGATATTCTGTCTAAAACTTCATGAGCTTCCAAGGGTAATAAGATGAAACCAAAAAGACAACTTGATGCTTTTTTCTTTCCCATATTCAAGTTGCACAAGGTAACTAGGTCATAATATTATGCAAAGGTTACCTAGGTTGACAGCCTCGGAGCTTTTCATCAGGCGGAGGCGCTTGCAGGATTCCACAAACATTCTACAACAAATAAATAAGTTTCCGAGTTAAATAAGGTCCAATTGTACAATTCACCTGAGCATGTCAACATTTCTCAATAATGGAATTGGCAATTCCCTAGTCAGCACGGATGGGTAATGATATTTGAGAGTACAACCTCCAATGCTCTTTGCATGACAAAAACAAGAATCGTATGATACACTAAGCATTGTGTGATTTAAGATTTTAAAAACACAAATATAAAAGAAATAGGAATCATGATGCCATGCCATGCTATTTGAAGATGATGATAAATATGCTAGGAATTAAAACAATGCAGGTACATATTCTTACTTCCAAGGTACATCACCAACAAGCATCCAGTCACCCTCCTTGTCCTCATAAGTTGGTACATATTCTGTCCCATTCACTGGATCAACCAATTTCCTCTCCTCGTCAGGATAGTTCCCTGACATTCCAAAAATATATACAAGTAAATTAAAAGGACCTTTATTGAAGTCAGATTTTCCTGCTAGAGTCAAAACTATAATCTAACACACAGACAGTGCTTGAAGCTGACAATTTCAAAGCCATCATGTTTAATAGGTAATTTTCATATCTCCCATGAAAGTGAACGGGTTGGTTATCATCTGGACATTGTTCATGTTTTAGGAATATGAAAAACATAATTCACACTACCAAGAATTTCAGTTTGGCGCGTAAATAACAACATTTTGACTTCCTCTCTTTTCAAAGTTTTAGTGATTCTTTACGCCAGAGCGTGTCTAACCTAATGCCCAAATTGAACCAAAAAACAGAATATAAATAGCTAAAGAAATGTCATCTAAGTGTGTCTAACCTGTGTTCAAATTGAACCAAACACAGAATATTGATAACTAAAGAAACATCATCTAAACTAAACCCCCAGTCATTACATCACAAGCTGCTTAAGCTTTTAGTATCATCAATGTGCACAAGGACAACAGAATGTGTGTGTGTGTGTGGGGGGGGGGGGGGGCACAGACAAAGAGAACAAGTGTGTGTGTGTGTGTGTGTGAGAGAGAGAGAGAGAGAGAGAGTACGGAGAGTGAAGCAGGAGAACATCTCTTGAAGGGCAGTAAGGAGCTGATTGTAGCCCGTGTAGGCCTCCAGGTCAACCTTGCGAAGATATGGTGCCCCATCAACAGCCACTTTCACCAGCTTACAGCTCTTCATTACATTCTTCCTGAATGACCGTACCGGTGGCCATCCCACTACTCGAGCTCTACATCATTACATTATAAGCAACATTCAAGAATCAGTATTTCCGACTAAGAATTCAGTTACTTTAAATGCACAAGTAATGCCAATTATTAGTCAAAAATCTAATTTTAGAAAAATGGAAATGGAATACTAAGTACAAAATTTAAAAATTCTATTGTTCACTATGAATGTGGTTACTTTATTTGCACAAGTAATTGAATGTCAATAATGCCAATAAAGAGTCAAAAGTCTAATTTTAGACAAAAGGAACTGGATGACTCAGGTAAAGGGTTTAAAAGTTCTGTTCTTTTATGTATTTCAATAGTGGATATATTATGGTTCAAATATAATATAACAGAACTTAATCACAGAGATCGAATAACTACAGTACTATATCACTAGTGCTCCTTTTTCCTAACTGCTTTGCTGGCTAATTTTGGTTTTCAGTAAAAACCTCAATTTGCCACAAAAGCAAATATCATAAACCATAAAATTGACACCCAAAATTATGGATCTGGAACATCTGGACCAGCATACCACTCATACATTAATTTGCAGCAGATCTGGCCTACTGGTAAGAGAACCTCTATGCACAGAGCCACAGATGATCTGCAATTTTCTCTAATTCATCATTTGTGTTCTATGCATAAAGGAGCACCAGTAAGCTCAGGATGATCACAATTGCCTTATAAGAAGATATTTAACACCAAAACTAAACCTGTCTTGTTTCACCCCCACCTCCCTACACTTCCCAATTTTAATTAAAAAAAAACAATATATTCTAAAAAATTTAATAGTTGGCGCCTCAAGGTCTCCTGCTTCTCAATTTTTTTCGCTCAGTTAAACTCTCAGTTTGTCAGCCACAAAATTTCTAACAATATACCTCAATTCATGAATTATTAATTGATCATATTACTTCAATTCTAGGACGAATTTTTCTCGCTTACTTTGGTGCAGGTGGCTTCTCAGCAACTGATGCTTGAGATTCAGGAGACTCATCGGACTGATCACCAGCAGAGGACCCGCCACATGTCTCCATCCGAGCGCCATTGCCCAGACCCAGCTCAACGGTCTCGGAGAAGCCACGTTTCCTGTCAGGCTCCGATCCGGCAGCTCGTGATGTGCCACCTGGCAGTCGGAGCGTCAGCGCCGTCTCTTCATAGTCCAGCCCCGACACCTCCGACTCCGTCGAACTCCTCTCCGTTTCAACCGACATTTTTTCTCTCTCTCTTCCCAACTAGGGTTACGATATCGTGGTTGTCTTTTCTATCTTTTCTCTCCTTTAATTTATTTTTTCCTTTCCTCTCTCTCTGAGTCTGACTAGAGAGTATTGAGACTTGGATTCTGAGTTTTTTGTCGCTTTCTTTCAGTCCCTTATAGATGGATGTGAGATTTTTACGATGTTACTCGATGGTGTTGGTGTACGTAAATCGAGAGATATGATAGAAGGAGAGATTGTCTAGGTTCACGAAGAACAAGCATAGTAAGTGAAAATTTTGGTCGTGGGGGTGGGCAGACCATCAACCACCCACATGATGACACGTAGCCTTTAAGGAACATCTTGTCTCCCGGTGCTGTCTCCCCCGGAAGAAGAACTTTATTAGATGCACCTGGAGTATTGTTTGGACTTTGGACTGTGTAATAGAGTGGCAAAAAAAATGTAACGTGCCGTACTGTGACCAAGTGAACAGTCACATGTGTCGTACTGTGTTGTGATTAAAATACTGAAAATGGTCACAGCACGTGAGTCACGCTATATCCAAACGTGGGGTCATGTTTAACTGATTTTTTTATAATTTAGATTAACTTGTTCAAGATTCACTATTTGATTAAGATCTAACGATTCTAATTACACCTGACTTGCATGATCACATGCCGTAGAAAATTTTTAAAATATGGTTACGAAACATAACAGTCACACGTGATATGTCATTCCGTGACGGAGTCGGCTCAAGATTTAATTGTCGCACGTAATAGTCACACGTGATGCAAGTCGCACCATGTCCAAATGTGACACGTTTAACTGATTTTTTTTTTCATAATTTATGTTAGTTTGTTCAAGATCCACTATTTGATTAAGATCTAACGGTCCTATTACATGTGACTTGCGTGACCATATACTATGACCAGATCTTTCACGTGCCGTATCAAATTTTCAAAATATGATCACGGCACATAATAGTCACACGTACCGTGTCGTTCTGTAACGGAGCCAGCTCTGACATACTATTTTTTCCGCTCTATTGTGAACAAATAAATATATTTGGTTGTGCTACCAAAATGGTGCATCCGACCCCGGTTTTTTCTTGCCGCAAATGGTAATAACTTAATGGCTAATTTGACCTAATTTTAAAATGCTTCGGGAAGATTTGAATAATACACTGAACTTACCAACTCGTTTTTAAATTACGCGTACATTTTCTTATGCTGGTTTAGTGAAAGATGTCGGCACAAAGAACCAAAATTATCAAAATTATAAAGAATGTTTATTTCTTCTTTGATTGTTATACTATTGAGTATTGAAGCATAGGCATCTTTGTTTGATTTATTCAAATTAAATACAAAGAAATTCAGTGCTATACAACTACCTCAAAAATTGAACATGAGTTTATTTTCATCATATACAAATTTGCTCCGTGCTTGATATAAACCGGTGCGATCAACTTTTTTGTGATTGGATAACTTCTGTATTATATTTCAAGGGATGAGATTTGGTCTAAATGGCTTTGGACCGGACACTGTAAAAGCCTCTAAAAATCGTACGATTAAAATCTGAATAGTCGATTCGAACCACTCAGTATGATTTTTATATTAAAATGTGCTCAGGGACCAAATTTTATATTTCTTAGAATTTTTTTACTATTTTTTTAGATATGTTCACTATTTTTGGACCATACAAAAATAGTGATATTATACATATCTAAAAATAGTAAAAAAAGGTTCCAAAAAATATAAAATTTGCTCTCTAAGCACATTTTAATATGGAAATCATGTTGAGCGGTTCGGATCCACTGTTCGGACTTTAATCGTATGATTTTTAGAGGCTTAGGTTCGGTCCAAAGCTATTTGGATCAAATCTTATTCCATATTTCAATATACAATTTTTTTTTTTCATTTGCTTCAATGCTTATATGTAAGATATGTTTATATAAAATAAATTGACATCTAAAAAAAAATAAAGATAAATTATAATTAGTCAGACACTCAGACTGCATTCAAGTTATTTAACATGATAAAATTAAAATATTATTTTATTTTAATTAACCTTTTGTTTGATCACATACCATAGTAATTTGGCAAATATAATTTAGTTCATGTCTAGGTGTGCAGGTGATATGTGGTTTTAAATATTTAAAGCTAAATTTTAACACAATAGTGATTATTTAAATTGGATGTTTGTAGTAGAGAGAGAATAGAGTTATTTAACTAAGAAAATATTTTGGAAGTATTACATAAAAACTTCAATTTTTAAATTAAGATAAAACATATCTAATTGAATGCAACATAAAATAATATATAAAAACTTCAACATGTGAACATAACAATATAATTAATTTCATACATTAAAGAGGGTATATCTCACATATTAATTAATTAAAATCATCTTAGAAGTCTAGCTCGTGTGAATATGCTTTGCAAAGCAACGATCAATTGGATTTGACCCATTTTAGAGATTTGAACAACTAATAAAAAAAATCGATAAATTACAAAATTATACACGTATAATTTTATATAATTCAATATTACATAATACTTATAATTACGGTGGATTGATTTGTACAGCATTCGTGTAATTTTGTTCAATTTGTAAGTTATATTATTTATTTTAAATTAATGAGACCAAAAAATATGTATTTTTCTTATATTTTATGATATTACATAGATGTTGTGTTCAAGTAATATATAAATTCATTTGCCATAAAAGACTAAGTCATATAAAAAATTATATCCGATGATTATTTTTTATGAGACAGTCGTTGTTTAACTTTTAAAAAATAAAAATAATACTATATGAAAAGATAAAGACCGAAATGCGAATCATGGTCCAGGACTCCAGGTGCAGCTAACGATTAGCCTCTGATCCTTTCTCGAAAATTGTCAACCGTTAAGATCTGGAATGAACGGTAGATGGTAAAGAAAAAGAAAGATGGGTGTGTGACCACCACAAAGGAGACATGTGATACTGTTGGAGCTGTCGGTGACTTGTCTCCTCTACCCCCACCATGCTTTCAACCGACAGCTGTCCGTTCCCTCTGCCTCGGGGCATGCGTGCTCTACTGCTCCTGCTCTTTGCCTCAGCCGGTTACCCTACACAATTTATGGGTCTCCCATTAATTGCCCATTTAGCACTCGTACGAATATTAATTACCAGCTTTTACCATGTTATTTTTTTTTTATTTCAGATTCCCTGAGGCGGGAATCTGAGAATTCGTATCATCTGCTTTAACTCAAAAGGAATATCTGAGAGCATGTTCGGCGGACCATTAAGAATAGGCATAGGTACGGAAATTGAATTAAAAATTACTGTTCATGTGGAAAAAAATTCAGTTCAACTAAATTTTTATTTTCTCGAGGGAACAGTTGAGCGGCTGAATAGGCCCTGAGTTAATACATCTGGACCATCCGATCGGTTTAAAAATTCGTGTAGATAAGATCTACACTAAGGTCATGTTCGGTCGCTCCATGTGAACAATAATTTTTAGTTCAATTCCCGTACCAATGCCCATTCTCAATAGCTCGTCGAATATGCCCTAACACTAAAAAACTCTTGTGTTAAAATCAAACGGCCGAATTGACTCCGTTTAAAATCAGACAGTCAAGATGCATTAACTGAAAAGATTCCCTTTTGAGTTAATGCAGAGGATACGTGTTCAGAATCTAAAGTACCTGAAGAAGAAACGAACTTAAACATACATGTTTATGTCCCTTTGAAGTACATTTGTTCACTTAGAATTGTTGAATGCATCAGGAGTGGAGTTAGACTTTCAGACTATGAGAGTCAAACGTGAATGGAGATCATACATATGAAATTTTTATGCTGCAAATGGATTAATTTGACAATTTCATAACATTTTTTTTACTAAATTATATATAAATTTACCAATAAATACAAAAAAATTGAAAATAAATGAAATCAATCAACCTCCGTTTATTATAAGCGGCTCCATCTGCATGTGTCAAAAATTGGATATAATTTCATTTCTTTGAAGACTGATAATATGAATGCATTTTTTATTAACCAAGAATTTAATACCAACCTTATTAATATCTTCATAAATATCCTCACTCTTTTTTTATCTAGCTAGATAAACAAAAAAAGAAAAATTAATTATTTGCCACTTCAAAATCTTCAAATTTGAAAATTGCTATCACGAAACTATAAATCTGAAAAATACCACTCTAAACTCAGTTAATTCTTAAATTTGCCACAAATACACAATTTTTATACTTTTTTTTTATTAAAAATTAACTAAAAAATACAGTTTTGAGATACATAAAATGAGGGGTCTGAAGGATATATAGGAAAATACAAGAAATACGTATCTCAAAATTGTATTTTTCAGTTAACTTTTAATAAAAAAAAAGTACAAAAATTGTGTATTTATAGTAAATTTAAGAATTAACTAAGTTTAGAGTGATATTTTTCAGATTTATAGTTTCGTGATGGCATTTTGTAGATCTGAAAATTTTAGAGTGAGAAATAACTAATTTTCTCAACAAAAAAAATAATTTTAACTTCTTTATGTCTTTTGTGAAGATATATATATTTTTTCTATTCCCGTTATTTTACGGTACCTTGCCGAAAGCAGGCAGGAAGAAGCTGCATAGAGAGAGAAAAGCAATGAGTACTTTATTATATGAATATTTTAAGGAGATATTAGTGGATATGATGGTCGGGAAAAGGTCGACCTACTAATACCAACTTAATTAATTTCTCAAGCAGCTAGAATCCTATGTGCCAGTACCAGTATACTGTATACCAGGTGTAATTAAACTGCCACATTATGTAGCAAGTTACTGGTCACTTCTATCTACTGACTGGGATCAGTCGCGGGGCCCATGTGTCAGCCACAACAAGCACAGCATACCATATTGATATCAATCCAGACTTCAGAGAATCTGAGGTTGTAGAAAGATTTCCCCCAATCTCTTTTCACAGGGCATGTGGAATAAGAGGAGAGAAGAGGAATAAGAGGAGAGAAGAGGAAGAGAAGGCACACTGTTTTAATTTTGCAGGAACAGAATTAAGAGATCTAGGTCAAAAAGTAATTCTCTTTGTTGTAGTACAGTAAGAATCATTTACAACTGTATGTACTGTTTATTGGTTTTTGGTCTATGTATTCCAATAGTAGCAAGTAGCAACCTAAATTTACTCCTGACATGATCAAGGTCTAATAGTCAAATTGGAAACCAATATAAATATTCTGGTGGCATATATGATTATGGGGGTGTCAATGCATTCTTTTACTCATTTATCTGATTCTTATCATATCTGAAAATATGGATAAAGTTAAGATTTTTTTCGTTAACTTATCGGGTGCGACGTACAAGTAAGGGTAATGATTTTTTTTTTCTATTATCTTACCCGTTTTGTATAAGATAATTTTAAAAAAAAAATTTATGTATACATATGTATATTTGTATGAAGATAATACATGATATAATAAAGTTTTGTATTTTATTAAATTTTCATAATACAAATTAGTTATATTCATTAATATTTTTTATTTTTTTCTTGTTTTGAAAAATATTTTATCGAAAGCACAAATTGAAATGTCCATGACACTTTTTTATCTGTTTACTTGATATGTACCGTATTCGAATTTTTTTTTTTCGTTATCATAACAGATACGGATATGAAAATGCCTCCATTTGACCCGTATCGTACTGTTGACACTCCTATTTATAATGCGAGACTACATATATTGTCGGAAATAATTTGAAGCGTTGAATCTTTAGGTATTCAGTATTACTTAAAACTGTTCAATTAATTTATTTTGTAGTTATATATATTTTTTAAATTAATCAGAGAATTAAAATATTTTAAAATATTGCGTGCAAATAAGCAGCAAATTCAACTTGATATATATTAAATCTTATAGATTAATTATATAATTAACTAAAATCAAAAGAATAAATCTAAAATTTATGAAACTATCAAACATAACTCCTTTAAAATACTTAATATGTAATAAAAAGAAAAATATCTTCTACATAGAGCATATGAATTTTTATTTCTGAAGCGACCAGTTAATATTGAATAACTATAAATAGATACTGATCAAATGAACACTTAAGATATAAAATTAATATATTTTTCCATAAACTATACACTATGGTCAACCCAAGATATAACATGGCAAATACACATGGCTACCAAGTACCAACCGAACCGCATCCTCTGCTGTAATTTTATAGTGCAGCATCTTGCTGCACTTTTAATCTGGTCCGTTTGTTTTTGATCGGACAGACGAAATAAGATTTTGGCACGAATTTTAAAGCAAAATTAATACTGCCCTCTCCATCATCCGAGCACTCACCGGCTGAGATTAAATCTGGACCGTCTGAAAGTGCACTAGGATGCTGCACTATAAAATTGCACCAGAGAATGCGGTTCCAAGTACCAACAGTTGGAGCATTAATCTAAACATGAACTGTGTTTTCAACTATGCCAGTTGTATATTATAATGCTTGCCGAGAGTGAGGGCATTAATTTAAACTTATTCATTAAAATCTAACCGGAATCAACTGCTCCAGTGGTCAGGAAATTCTTGCTCCTAAAGTCACTGCAAGATAGATTCAGAATGAGTTCAAAACAAAACTATATTTAATATTTAAATGTCAAAATTCAATCTGGATCCACCTAGCAGTGACTTTAGGAGCAGAAATTTTCTACCCACAGAGAAGCAGGTGATCCGGTTCCAATCTAAGATGGTAAAAAAAAAAAAAAAAAAAATTGGTTATTTGTCAATCCAAAACCTTCAAATCTGAAAAATGCTATTACAGAACTATAAATCTGAAAAATGTTACTCTAAACTTAGTTAATTCTTAAATTTGCCACATATACACAATTTGTACACTTTTTTATTAAAAATTAATTGAAAAATACAGTTTTGAGATACGTATTTCCCTATATACCCTTCATACTCCTCATTATACGTATCTCAAAACTTTATTTTTCCGTTAATTTTTAATAAAAAAAATTATAAAAATTGTGTATTTGTGGCAAATTTAAAAATTAACTAAATTTAAAGTGACATTTTTCAGATTTATAGTTTTGTGATGATATTTTTCAGATTTCAAGATTTTGGAATAACTAATAACCAATTTTCCCAAAAAAAAAAAAAATCGGAAAACCAAGACCTGCCACCAATCTGTCATTGAAATTTATACATACTTGTTTAATTTGAATTTCAAATGAAATATTTGAAGCCCTGAAAGATCAAGACTCAGAAATCTATCTCTACTCTCATCCGAATAATTTGTTTCTCGATTTAAAACTATATCTGCGTTTGGTATCTACTTGAAGGCCTTTGCGGGCGTGCAATAATTCAATATCCGACGAGAATATAATATCTTAGCCCACTTACACGGGCCTATGCGGACCATAAAAATAAGCCCAAAATAAGTCAATCAGTCTCAAACGATGAGTTTAAATCTGATATGTTCGTTATGTATTGATACGAATTCAAAGGAATTCCGTATATCACATGTTTAAGTCAGATTCTAATCGGACGGTCCGCATTTAAACTCTCAAAGGGAACAGCAGCAGGTGCAAACACAAATGAACAAATGTGGGTAGGGGTGTCAATAGCACTTTTTTTATCCGATCCGGATACGGGTAAGATTTTTTTTTTTCGTAAACTTATCGGGTATGGGCACGGATAAATATTTTTTTCGTTATCTAAATTGGTAATGGTACGGGTAAAGTCAATTTCAATACTCATTACCTGACTGGGTAATTATAAAAAAAATATTATATATTATATATATTAATAAGCATTGAAAAGAGTACTTTAATTAGTTTACGCTTAGCATTATCATAATTTTTTTCGATAAAAAACTATACATGTGTGAAATGAATGTATATGTTTTAATATTTTATTTAATAAATAATAAAAATAATTATTAAATTAGTATTACATGTTATTTATCCACTACTGTTTTGTTATCCGACAATCATAATAGAATACAAATAAGATAATTTATAGCGGATATAGATAAAGTACAGATTATAAATTGAAACAATTTATAATGAGTAGAGATATAAAAATGATTCCACCCAATCTCCCTAAATGTGAGCTGGTTTATTCGAATGCTTTTTATTTATTTTTTAATCATCAAACTTTCATTCGCACTCATACAGAATGTACCACCTGGTTAACAAAAATCCACAGCAGCTGCTAGAAAAATCCATAAACAGTGACGAACAAAATTTGGGAGTTTTAACAATAGGCACTTTTATTATTATTTTTCAATTTACCCAAAAATTATGTTGTAATTAATTATCATTGCAAAATGAGTCATCTAGTTATCGTGCAACCAATGAATGACACCGAGTGCAGCTGTAAACAAAAAATAAATAAAGGAAACTATGACTAGATCTATTTTTTTCGGAAGTTTAATGAATCAAAATCTGAAACATAAATATCATGATAAAGTTATAAATAATCTATATATTATTTTTTCATGGGTGGCCAATCATGACTCGCATCTAATTTGTTCGTTGCTAAACTGAGTTGTTAACGAGTTAGCTTGCCACTAGCTCGGTTCAGAATTAACGAGTTCAAGCTGAGGACTAGCTTGCTCGGCTAGGCATCAATTTGTCAATTTCTATAAATTTGTGTGCATTTTATACTATCTAACTCGGTTCAGCTCGATCAAAAAAGTTTGTAAAATTTATTTTCTTCTAAAAACAAGATCCAGCCCAACCTAGCAAGCTAGCTCGAATTGGCTTGTCACGATTTCAAGCTGAGGTTTTAGCTCAGATGCTCTAGGTCCAGCTTGTTCGGCTGTAGTTCGATTCAAAATCAGCAAGCTGAGCTAGAGTCTAATTCGGACCGAGCCAGCTCGTTGACACCCCTAATGTTTACATATAAATATTTATGGCATTTTAACTTTCCTTTTATTAGTAATATGATAATTTACGACCGTTGATTTCAAGTTTAATTTCCATCGTAGTAAAGTTAAAATGTTGTATTTTTTATTCACATATAAAAAAAAAGGCAACTATAGATCATATATGTAGTGATTATATTTTATTAGTTGTAGATTTTATTTTACTTAAATTTTAACAAATAAATGCATGATGAAAGAATGAATAATGGAGGAATTTGATTTTAACACTTTTAGGTCAAGAGGAAGCACTCGAGACCAATTTTGGCGTTGAGAATTCACTGTGGAACTAGCTCACAGAAAAAAAATAAACAAAATAATAATAACTAGAAAGCTAAGTAAAAGGGAGCGATTTTTTTTTTTAATATCCAACAATAAATAAAAATAATACCAATGTCCAAGTAATTTGAAGAATTTTAAAAATATTCAGACCGCCAAAAATTTCAGCAACCGGAAAAAAAATTGGACCACTGAAAATCTCGATGGCCAAATAAAAAAAACTTTTGGTTAGATTTCTTCGGTTTCTGTAAAAAAATGTTATGGATTTATATTTTTTTTAAAATAGATGGAATATTATATAATTTGATTTATTAGAAAGACTGTAACAAATAATCGGATCAACATTTTTTAGGTCAGATTTTTTACAACTGTAAGAAAAAATTTAAATATTTCTCTGTGTGTTACTGAAAATAATGAAAATATTTTGAATCTGAGTTATTAATCCCGGTTCAAAAGTTGCTTCTAGATACATAAAATATTACGGTTCTTCTATTTTTGAATAAAAAAAATTCTCTGACTTTTATCAGACAAAATGATCTCTTTGCAATTTCTTTTTCAAATTAGATACAATATATTAGAATTTAAATATGAATAAGGTTGGCGTGCTATCTGTAGCATAGTGACATATCGTGCTACCTCTTCAAAAACCTATTAGATAGGTTTCAATGGCTAATCCAAACCGTTGAAACCAATCTAATACATAAGTGATGTATTTACATGCCAAAATTATAATGTTTTGAATTCATTTGGTATAAAGTCAAGCGGTCAAAAAAATAAGAATTATAAGTTAATTTTAGTACATTTATTTTTCATTATTTTTGACCATTTGACCTTATATTAAATGAATGTAAAAAATTTGTAAATTTTATATGTAAATACATCACTCGTGAAGTAGATCGGTTTCAACGGTTTGGATTTGTCATTTAATATTTATTCAATAGGTTTTTGAAGAGGTAGCACGATATGTCATTATGCTACAGGTAACACGCTAGTCTTATTCTTTAAATATACTAGAAAGATCATACTATTTTTTTTATTTACTTAGAATTTAAGTAATTTTTAAACCGTGATCAATAACTCATACTCATTCATTCTGATTAAATATTATTTATTTGACATGTAGATGTTACATCGAACATACTAAATATAGTGACATCTAGAATATTACATCATATTTATTGACTCGTAAATTATTTAACTATTATGAGACGGTAGCGTACTCGTTTCATTTCACTGTGTAATCTTAAAATAGAACAGCAAAAGAAAAAAAGAAAAGCCTTCTCAGCATCAAATTGACGACCCCATGGTGATGGTGGTGTAAACAGTTTGTTAGGTGATCATTCCTTTTCAAAAAGTGTGTTTGGTACAGCGCTCCTCTCCAATTTTGTTGGAAACTTTGCTCTCTCTTTGGCAAATTAATTATTCAGGTTAAATTCAGTGAGGTCAAAAATTCGTGATTCGGAAATAATTCGGAAATGATTCAGTATTATTTGGATCAGAGATCAAAGTTCTGGGAAAAATTCGTAAAATTCGCGAATTATTCGGAAATTATTCGGTCAAAGTTCGGTCAACTGAATAATTCACCGTTCGGTTCGGCATCACTAAAAAACTGAATAATTCGCGAATTATTTGTGAATCTTATAACTTAGCAGAATAAAGACAAATAAATGCTACAGAAAAAAGCACAGTACTTGTGGCAAATTTCAGTACGAATTTAATTACACCATTGATACAGTGGAACAGAATGATTGCTTGAAATTAAAGGGTTATTAATGCCTAAAGTATCAAACACCGATCCGAATTATGGGTAAAAGTTTTGGATTCAGATCTGCCGAAATCCAAAATTCATGAACAGTAACTCTGAAATTCCTGAAATCTGAGATCCAGCCGTCCAGTTTTTTCTGTGCACGCATCTCAAAATAATTAATTTTTCTGTGCACGTATCTCGAAACAATTCAATGGCTAGATCTCAGATTTCATAAATTTCAGAATTACTATTCATGACCATAAATTTCAGCACATTTTGATCCAAAAGTTTTTGACTGCAATTAAGTACTGCTATGCTATCTCTTGTTTTATTCTGTTATTTTCAAATTTCATGCCTTCAGACAATTACTATTAGCCTTCAATTTTGGAAAAAGAAGGCATATGTAGTTTGACACGATTCGTATCTATTTGACTGTATTTTTCTAAGCAATATAGGTGTGATTTGATCAACTACCAACTGCTTCAGAAACCTATACAAGTAAACAAAGAAAATGATATACAAATCAAAATTTTCAACTCATATTTTGACAGCTTATAATACGGAAAAAAAAAATATAAAATTATTAAGTAACCTCCATAAGCAAGTAAATTAATAAGAACAAGTTGCAAAATAGACAATTGGCCTAATGGATTTTGGCTTGCATGTAAAGCAAGAGAAGTTGATTAAATTACTATGGTTTAAATTCTCCATTTGGTACTCAATTTTGAGGGAGTTTATGGTACTATGCATATCACGATTTAGTCTATAATACAGATCAATATTTTCATTTCAAAAATTCTAACAGTCGATTCAAACTGTTCAAAATAATTTTCATATGAATATGTACTTGCAAACTGAATTTTATATTTTTTAGAATTTTTTTACAATTTTTTAAGATACGTAGAAAATCACTATTTTTGAATGGTCCATAATTTTCATATCAAGTGATTTTCTACTTATCTTAAAAAATAGTAAAAATAATTCTAAAAAATATAAAACTCAGTTAACAAGTAGATATTTATATGGAGATCGTCCATGTTGAACAATTCGGATCGACTGTTGAGATTTTGAAAACGGAAATATTGATCCGTATTACAGATCAACCCGTGATATACATAGTACCATAGACTCACTCAATTTTAAGTACCTCACTTTTGGAGATCATCCATCTTGAACAATTCAGATCGACTATTGAGATTTTGAAAATGGAAATATTGATCCGTATTACAGATCAACCCGTGATATGCATAATACCATAGACTCACTCAATTTTTGTTTAACATGGCATGAGGCTAGTGATAAGTACCTCACTTTTCTAATATCAAAATAGCAAGCAGCATTCAATCCATGAGAAGATTTTATTAAATGAGAAGACTAATTTCTGAGAAAGGTCATCTCAAACAGAGGTAGTGATCACAAGGTAATCTACAAATTAAGCAACTGCATTCCCATTAATTAAATACATATATATATAACACATATCAACTATTAACCCTCATAATGTTACAAGCAAAGAGCGGCACAAAAGAAAAAAAAAAGAAAAAAAAAAAAGAAATACCCCCCCTGCCCTGAGAGAAGCTGCCATGACCCGCTGCACTTTCTACAAGCATATTTTTCCCAAGCAAACTCAGCCCACATTTCTGCTGTGAACCAGGTCTAAGAATGGGGTGACGAGACGGTACCAGTAATTCCCTGGTTATGGGCCCGCTTGGGCCGCCAGGCAGTGCGGCCTTTGACAATATTGGCACCAGACTCAAGGCTGAGAAGGTGCTCACAGTGGATGGATGCAGAATCCTGCTTAGCAGAATCAGCACAATCAGAGTAGACAGTGGTGAGGGATTGCACAACGCTATCCCTCCCGCATTCACGACGGTACTCTAGTGTCATCCCTGCAAGCTCGTGCTTCTCCAGTATGGCCATTGGAGCACTCTGTAGTATGGAAAGTAAAATTTCTGAGATGCAAATGCCGGAAATGGGATTGTCAGAATCCTACCCTTTGCTAGTTGAGGTTTCTGATGTAATATGAGATTGAATTGGATCGAGAAGCATGATTATACAAATGATGGTTTCAAACAACAGATAGCAATTTACAAGCATGATTATACAAATGATTATGGGGACTTAATAAAAGTTCAATTTACAAATCTTGAGTAGTCACCAAAGATTATAATAGCAATAGATTTTGCAACATCATTTGGTAGGTAGGCACAATTACATGGTATACAGGTGTGTGTGAGAGAGGGATGGGACAAGGTAAACACGTCAGGTATAACAGCTTAGCAAAATTAGAATACATCCTGTTGGCAATGTTCAATTTGGTAATAAATCCAACCCAGGCCAGAAGAGAGAGAAAGAGGGGCAAAAATTAGTATATTCCCATGGGTGATGGGTCCATGTAAACCATGTGCTCCTCTAATAATTGAACCATCCAAAAGGAAGGGGGTATAGTGTGAGATGAGCTTTATCCATAATCAGCCATAATAAATAATACTATTTTTTATTGAAATATATAATATTATTATTAGGGGTCAGCATACAACTGACCTATAACAACAGCAAAAATAATAAAAACAATAATAAAAAATGATAATAATGGTAGAAACAATAGTAAGATAATAATACCCACAGAAGCAGCATCAAGAGGAACAAGAATGATATGCATGCATAACGGAATGTTAGGATAGGCTAGATATCACAATACACTACACTTCTACAGAACCCCCCCCCCCCCAAATCAATTTTCTGTGGCTAATACCATGAGGTCTTTATCCTACCTGGTTCCAAAAGATTCACAAACAAAGGGAGATGATTTTGCAAGAAAAGGTAGTCGAATAGTACATACCTCAAATATCCATCCAATGTACTTGACATTATTCACGTGCTGATTCACATCAAGGTCGCCCCATCTAGGCTGCAAAATTATTTTACAAGAAATTAACATTTGAAGTACTATATTAGACAATAATTGCTGGGGAAAAATGCAGTCTATTGCAATGTGATCCAGATTATATTCAACCCCCATATTGGTTATAGGAGTTAAAAATGTACAATATCCGCAATAAACATAGTAAAATCTACATCTTCATTCTTTTGCTAGCTTACGTGAAAATAACAAGGCTTGTAAATTTTGTTTTGGAAAAAACTATATACAACACAAGGAAATGAACAAATAACTCGAATGTAATAAAATGTAAAGAAGCCCAATGAAAGGACCAAAATCAAAATAAAAGACCCATAAAATATACTTCAATTTACACGATAAAACCAACATCCGCATAACATGTGGTCATTTGAGTAACTTGCAAGATATAACACGAGTTTTCTATCATTAGAGAAACTCACAGTTAGGCCCTTGCGAAGGTGCTTCTCGGCATTGTTAGCACCAAGCTCCTCGAGTTTTGGAAGCTTACGGTTATCTTCATCTACAATGGCCATCCGCTCGACAAAGTAAGGACTAATCTCATCTCTAACCTCATCGGGTATTTTTGCAAGTCTACGCGTCAGCTTGTTCATCATTACCCATAAACTGCAAATAGGGGACCATTTTTAACAGATATGCAAGCCATTTGAGAGTTTGATTTATAAACACAAGTGAGAGGTTAATACATGCACAGCCCCCACATCCTCCAGGAACACCAGTATTGACTGACAGACATGTAGTGGGCAAGTGTTTCAGAAAGATCCTACATTTTGGATTAAAATACACAATGCAGCCTGAATTAAGTTTTGAGGTTGAACTGAGGACAATGACTGAGGTTTGATTTCAGAACTGAGGATAAACCTTAATAACACGAGAGACAGGTGGCAACTGCAACTTGCAGAAGCACCAACAATTCGTTAATTGAAAACAAATACATAGATATAATATAAAAGATATAAAACGAGTGAGTTTCATGCCTGGTCGCTCGTAATATCGTCTGGCCACTATTATAATCTCGTATATGCCAATCTCTCCGCATTCCATTTTTACCATGTGACCCTACCCATGTGTCCACTTCGATAATATCACCCCTTCATTGGAAACATAGTATCAGGAATATTAAAAGAAGGTTTAAACCAATATAATTAAAGAATAATTTTTTTAAAAGCCCTTGATGCCTATTTGAATAAACTAAATTAAAGATGCCATCCTTTTTTTTTCCCTTGCGCAGCCATGAGTTTTGTGGATATGGTGCGTCAGTAGGATATCTTTGGAATAAGATAGGGAGGAAAGATGTATAAAGTTTTTTTCCTACTCATTTTGTAGGCCTATGCAAGATAATTCCCCTTATTATTTTGTGTAGGGCATGAATGAAATTTCTGATTGCCATGGACAATAGAAATTAACCCTTTTATAAACAAAGATTTGATATTGGAGAGTATAAACACGTACCAAGTTGGATAGCGATCAATAAGCACCTGCATTTTGCTAACAACCCAGATGAGGTTTTTTTTGCTCATCTCGGGTGTGCAACCAAATCCATCTCCCAGCAAACCAGCACTCCTCACATGATTCAATGCTGATTCCTAAAATCAATAAGACCTAAAAATTAACTAAATTCAAACTTTAAACAAACAATTCAATTTAACATCAGCCCCGGAGATGATTTGTAAGTATTTTCATCAACAAGTCATGGCCCAGTCCAATATCTTATGACCACCTCACAAGTTGACAACACATGCTCGCCTTCCAAAATTTACAAATCATACTATCAATTCACAGTATTTACAGCCTCTATTCTAATTAAATTGTTGGTGTTACATGTCATATGCAAATATAAAGTTGCCATGTACATATTTATTTATTATTCACTATCAAACAATATTTGTATTATGTTTAAATGGCAAAATCCAAAAAAAAAAGAAAAAAAAAGCAAGCTATTTCCAGTACGCACCTGGAGATGGTTCATGAGGGTTTCAATAGATGCCGTCCGATCAGCCCCTATCTCATAGGATCGAATCAGGAAATTCTGCTTAAAAACAAGCCCATCCTGCACAATCCTCCCAAAGCCGAATGCATCAGCAAGCATATCAGGCCTTTTTTGTCTCCAGTCGGGCAGAGTAAAGTGCTTCTCAGCCGCAAGAATAAGTGTTGTTATAGCAGCCAGCCAGAAGCTCAGGTCAGGCAATTGATTATAAAATGTGCGTGGGGCAGGAGATGAGATAGGAGGTGGGGCCACTACATCAGGCTCAGCCGTCGCGGCATAGCCATCGACCTTTGAAACAGCCTTGATTCCGGATTTTGCACGGGTTGATTGAGATGGGGTTGCGGTGTTTGAGGAAAAGTTAACAGTTTTGGGGGGTTCAGTGGAGCTGTTAGCAGCTGTCTTCCCTGATGAGGCCGGGAAGAAAGCGGATGCGGCTACCGAGGCCACCATGGTTGGAGCTGGAGAACTTCAGGCTGGAAAAATATGGTTAGAACAAGGAATTAGTATTTTTGTTTTCTTTTACCGTTTTAACCTCTTTGAATTTTTTGAAAGGGTGAGGGAGGAAGTACATCAGAGAGCACCAAACAACAGGGGGGAGGAATAAAAATCAAACTAGAGCGGGTCAAATTTGCCAACCCATTATTGAGATTTAGAGAGCTGGATTCTCATAAAATAAAACCCATAGAAATTTGTGTTGTGGAGGGGAACAACAAGAATTCTAACATAATAATTCATTAATCTTAAACAAAATACAAAAGGAAAGAACAGATCTAAATCTGAGGTTGGAATAGGAGTTATTGCAGGGACATATTCAAATTGGACGCAATAAATGGAGGCCTTTTCTATTTCCAGCTGTAAAGGTCTGTTCTTTCCACAAGAAGTCAATAAATTAAAACAAATCAAACCAAAAGAACAGCAAAACATTATCATGAGATACACCCCGCTTAAAAACATCCCAGCGCAATACAATTCGAACAAATCAAAATGATAAAATGATAAAAAAAAAGGCCAGTACTTTCCGATCTATCCAAAAAAAAAAAAAATGCGACAGTAGAAAGTAGTCGAAAATGGCAAGATAACAACAACGGAAATACAATAAGAAGAGGAAGAAAAGGAACCTACCTCTACGGTTTGCTTGGTAGACTACACAGAAGAAATGACCAGTTCACGAACTAATCCCCATTAACCAGGGTTAGGGTTCGCCTCAAAGAGAAAGAAAGGGACCTGAATGGGAGCTTTTCTCTGCTTTGTTGTTTCACGATTTCAGGTTTTGGAGCCTTTTATTCTTCTCTCAAATTATTTTCCCTTTGACGACTGCGGACTCTCTCTGCTTACTCCCACGCCCACGTCTTATATTTAAAAACGGGAGATACGATCATTAACAACGAGGCCCCTTCTTTTATATCTAATCAGAAAAGAAACTAGTCAAGGACCAATTTAAAACAAAAATAGCCCATGGCCTGGGATGGGAATTCTCATCCTCTGTGATATCTCAAACTTTGCGTGTACGTTTTGCTCGAATCTCGAAGCACAAATAATACTGCCCCTGCGCTATGCCCGAATAGGAACCGGACACGTCGGTCACGCAAAAGTTGAGATATCTCAGAGGATACACACTCATGGGATGGGCCATGGGCCCATGGTAAAAGCGCTCCAATTGGCGCCACTCGTCACACAGCGGTAAGCGGGAAAGCACTGGAGCACCCCCTGCTTTTTGGCCATTATAATACGTATCCTCTGCATTAACTCAAAAGAGAATCTTTGGAGTTAGTGCATCTGGACCGTCTGATTTTAGCGCAGGGTTCTTAATATTAGTGCGGATGTAATTCGCGCGGATCGGATGGTCCAGATGTATTATGTTAATAGATTCCCATTTGAATTAATGCAGAGGATATGAATGTCGTGTACTGGTGTGCATCTGTCTATTTGGAAATTTGGAAAGCAGGTTACGTGAAAGAAAGCAAAGCTTATTTTGCTTATTCGTATCCTGTAATTGTTACCGATTTTGTGCATTCGGTTCGATGGCCAGCTAGTCTCATTCAGCCCAAGTATTTAATGGATCGGACTGAATCGGGCCTATGACTTGGAAGTAGGTCCGATGGGCATCGGACCTATTTTGGTTCGATGAGTTCAATCACCGTCCAATATGTATTAAAATTTGTGTATAATGTTTTAAATTTCGTGTGCGTCTGTTTTGATTTTCGTGCACACAGATCTTGAGATAAATCAGACGATCATAGAGCTCATTGAATTGGGTTGTAAAATCGGATTTTGAATTGGGTCCCTTTGTCCTGTGTGATCTAGTATAATTACTATTTAAACATGTAATTTATTTAATATATTTGTATGGATTTAGATGTAGTAAATTAGTATTGATGCGGGATTTAGATGTAGTAAATTAGTATTGATGCGGGATTTAGATGTAGTAAATTAGTAAATTGTGTAGTTGTTCGTGAGGATCTAAATACGTGCTGTGACTAGTTATGCTGTGACTTGGATCATGTATAAAGTCAGATTTATATGCGTCGTGCCGTATCAAATTTTAAAGGATGTTCGCGATACGTTAGTCATGTCGTGACCACCCTGTTGTATCCAACTATAGTTTGGTCACGGTTAATTATATATTCATAATTTAAGTTAGATTATTCAAGATTAATTATTCGATCAAGATTTAACGGTCATGACTATATGTGACTTGTGTGGCTACGTGCTGTGATCATATCTTTCACATATTGTGACGTGCCAAACTTTAAAATGATGGTCACGTCACGTGAATGATCACAACACAGAATCAGTTCACATATCGTACCTTAACAAAATTGCACCGTATTGTGACGTATCCGGTCACTAGTCCAGTCCAGCCGTTATTAGAACCGAATAGAACATCGACCCAATAAAACTCCAGTTCAACCATAAAACTTGTGTCAGCATGTCCAAGCATCCAACCGGTATTTTTTTTTAACATAGTAGGTATTTATTAGATATTAGGATTACAGATAAAAATAAATACATTATTATACATTTGATGAAAATTCACACACACACTAATTAATATACTATATGGTTGAATTTATATATAATAACAAATAAAAATAATAATAAGAAACACACAGAACCTAAAATAAAACTTGTATAAAAAAAGATGCATCCTTAAATAAATCGCAATGTTGATTTCACAAGTGAAGTCTGTTGGTGAAATATTAATTCTCTTTAACCGGAAAAAAAAATAGAATCTAACATACCATAAAATGGATATTACACACAAAATTTAATGTCATAGTTTTTAATTTAGATAAATAAAAAGAATGTGAGATGAAGATTTGAGCATTTAATGATCATTCATTCAGAAATACAACAGAAAAGAGAGACTAAAAAAAAATTAGCGACAGCATAAGATCTGATGTTGTCATAACTAAGGATGACTTCTGCCAAGTTTCCGTTGGATCAATTATCATTAATTTATTATTGGATTAATATTTGAAATAATTATGTATTATATACCGTTAATCTTATGTTCAATTAAAAGTAATATTACGTGGTTTATAATTTATTGAGCATTAATGTGTCATATAAGATATGCACATTTAATATGTAGAACTTAAAAAGTAATATTCAATTTAATTACAGATTAAATCAAATAATTACTGTAATTAGAGAGCTAAGAGGTTACTTGGACTTTATATAAAGATTTGGTCTTCAGAATATAAGACCTTCTGAATTTATTTTATTATCTTATTAGATTATAGTATGAGAGAAACTTTAGAGAATGCAAAATTAAATGAGACTCCTTGCAGGACATTGCTATTCTGAAAAAACCAAAATCAGTGATGTTCTTACGCTATCGGTTCAGGTAAGTTCCGTACTTTGAATGGACCTGTATGACTAAAATAGACGTCATACAATAGACCTACGCTAAAATATTTGTTGTTATTTAGTAATATTCAATTTGAATTTAAACTATATAGTTGAGAACTAAATACAAAAATATATAAAAGAATGAATACAAAAATATTTGTTTATTGGTAATCAAAATCTGTGCGCACGAATATTAAAGTAAACAGCACGGATATTAAAGTGATGCGCACAGATCTTGAATTGAATCAGACTGTAGAAACCATCCATCGAACAGACTCTGATCCGATGGGCATCAGACACCCCCTCTCCCCAAACACCTATGTATTAATATAGATAATTTTCTCACTTTGTGGATTTCGAACCCGTAGCTCCTCACGCGAGAGCTATGTGTCTTTGCCACTAGACTAAAAACAAGTTCTATTTTACCTGTAATCTTAAAAGGGCCTCATTGGTTTACACTTCATTTACACAATTAAGAGCCAAACACATCTGCACACAATTCATTATTTTGAAAGGTGCCGCGAGAAATCAAACTCAACTAATACGTTTGGATCGTGTAAGAATTAGTATAATAATTTAGAGAAAATAGTTATTTTCGGATTAATATAAAAATAGTGTTAATGTGACGCTATTTGGATTAATAAAAATATTATTTAAATTGTACATTTAGAATAGTGAATATTTGAAATCCTTCTGTGAGAGAGATAGTAGAGAACTAAGAAAGAGGAAATATAGATAAGTGAAGTCTTAAATAAAACACCACAACGTGAAAATAGCATACTTCGTCAGATCACTCTCTCTCTCTTCAGTAAGTGTAAACATATTAGATATAATTTGGATTCGAAAATTTTGAATATTACCGGACTCAAATCTAGATACAAATAATTTTCAGACGATGCAAAATATATTCGGATATGGATAAAAAAAAATTCTTAGATACAGATTCGATAATACATTTCACTCAAAATCATCCGGATCAGTAGTGCAAACAACTTTCGACTATATAAATGCCCCTTTATTATATACGGTTTCCTTGTGGGACTCAGAAGTATCCGGATTCTAGAAAAATATAAATATATATATTTTTCCTCTCATCCTCTTTATCCTGTTCTGAAAGGCACCAACTTGGGGTTCGCTATTATCACCGCCCAAATAATTTGAAGTTGCAGGGTCAGAACAAGACAAAGGACATGCGGTGAGATATCATTTTTATTTATTTAGAACACAATCACAACATTCACAAATAATTTGCAAATAATTTATTTTTTTAGTGATGCCGAACCGAACGCCGAATTATTCGGTTGACCGAAATTTTGACCAAATTATTCACGAATAATTTGTAAATTTTACGAATTTTTCACAAAATTTTCGCAGAATTTTTTTTGTTTTTTTCCCCCTTGCAGGACTGAAATATCTGATCAGAAATATTCCCGAATCACGAATTTTTGACCTCGCTGAACTGAATCCGAATAATTTATTTGTCACTATAATTTAGAAAAAGTTATATGCTTCTTATGGAGCAGAGAATCACCTTTGTGTTTTTTGGAAAAACATTTCCACCGTATCAAAATAGATGGGTGTTTTTCTCCCGTATCAAGGTCACAGATGCAGCACAAAGATTGGAAGAACGCTTTTCCATCTTCCACCGTGCCAATAGTACATTGAAATTGGTTTACTATTTTTGTAAATTTTGAATTTATAAAGTAAAAATAAAACCAACATTTATCCGACCTAAATTTTTTATTTCACGAAACAATTTAAATTACCAACATTATTTTAAATTATCTTAACTATATTTATACGATTATATCTACATTTGTGACCGTTTGATATCCAGTTCGTATACATCTTAACTACATGAGATTATTTATATTTATATCCGTATTCCAAAAATTATAAGAAATAATGATACAGTTTAAAATAAAAACAAGAGCAAAATATTTAGTATGAAAAAAAAATTAGTCCTTTTCAAATTCGAATTTTAATGATTTTTCTATTCTTAAAAACAAGAAATATGAACACGTGACAACAATCCGCAGCTAAATTCTAGTCCAAATTCAAATTCGATGATCACCTCATCATTTGACCAGTAAGAACTAAGAACAAACCCACAGCCACAGGTTTTAGTTGTGTTTCTGCATACCTACGGGTTTCCACTAAAAAAAAAAAAAAAAAAAAAGTTGTGTTTCTGTTCATGCAAAATGGAATAGGGCCAAAAGAATTTATTTGGAAAGAAAAAGAGCGGCCAGAAGAATTGACTGTATTTATACGTACGGACCGACCAAATTGACTCCCAAGGTTTTAATGCGGGGGGCAGCGGCAGTGGGGGACCCACAGTCAGCCAGCCAGTGGCAATGTCTCTTCTTGAATTTTGACAGTAAATTATGGATTCGGTACCACTGTGTGTTTCTTTAAATTGTTTTGTCATCTTCTAAAACTGAAAAGGTCTATCCGTTCAAAAATATTGTTACTAAAAAAACTATTATTTTTAAAATTATTCGAACTAACTTTATTTTGTTAATATAACTTTATTTTGTTAATATGTAAAATAATATTATTTTGTTATTGTTTATTATGTTGTTTGTTTTTTACCTAGTACTTATATTTAATGGATTTGAATTCGATTTCTGCTCTTCTCTGACAGAAATTCTGGATTCACTCCTGGTCAACGAGAGATACAAATTATCATGTAAAATTTAATGGATGTTGCATTCATTTAAATTGATTTCAGAGAAGGGGTCCACTTACACCATTTTTTGGTGACACAAAATTACACCATCCATTTTTAAAGATTTCAAAGTCCAAACATTCGATCCAAACCGTTCAACACGATCTCCATATGAAAATGTGCTTAGAGACCAAATTTTACATTTTTTTTGAATATTTTTACTATTTATTAAATATTTTACAAAATCGTTGTTTTCAGACCATTGAATTTTTGTACCTATCTTAATAAATAGTAAAAAATTTTAAAACATGTAAAATTTGATCTGCAAGTATATTTTAATACATCCAACATATTGAACAGTTTGAATCGATTGTTTAAACATTAAAAATGAATGGTGTAATTTTGTATCACCATTTTTTTTAGTGTAAGTGGATCCCTCTTGATTTAATGACAGATGATTAGCTGAAGTGCCGAACCATTTTTTTTTTAATTCTCGTTTTTCAAAAAACAAAAGGTGACTTTTTTTTTTTTTTTTTTATTGTTATTGGAAGCGAGCTAAACGTCCTGAACAATTCAGTTTGAATTCTTGATTTTCTTTTAGTGACCGTTCTAATACCATTAAATGCAAGTCAATCGAAAATGGATTAAATGCAGAAATTCATGCACGGTTGTCGTATTGGTCAGAAATAGTGGACTCCGCTAGCCATTTCTATCTCTTTATTTATTTTTACACACACCGCTAATTTCAATGAAACCACCAAAGTATACAGAGTAGATCTAGGGTGCTTTTAGAAGTACCAAGTCTTTTGTACTCTTAACTCTAAAATCTATCGGATTAACTTCTAATGACGAATTCAGACTGTTGAAATCCTTCTACCTTAAGAGTGATGCGTCTATATGTGAAAATTTTAAAGTTTCGAATTAATTTAGTATAAAGTCATGTAGTCAAAAGTCTTCCAAAAAATAAATGCATTAAAATTAATTTAGAAAGTTTCTAATTTTGACTACTTGACTTTATACCATAATCCAAAAAAAAAAAACCACAAAATATGGATGATTCCAAAAATATCAGGGCTGCAATTTCAATCTGCAGACCCATTCCCATTTTTTTTTTTTTTTTTTTTTTTTTGCAGAAGTGGAATTCCACCTGTTTCATTATGAAACAACATCCGTACAAGAATGTGCATAGTATCAAATATCAACTTATTCTAAACTAATTAAGCAACATCCATCTAACAAGCACAGAATCCACAAAACAAGATAACAAAATAAAATTCACTAATATCAATCGTTAATAGCAATCACTCTAGAAAAAAATACATATCATAAAGTGGGAAGTTTCGAGTTACACATCGCTCTCCATGTTTGCATTATTATGTAGTATCTAATACCAGTATCCTGTATTAGAAATGAGCTCCCCATTCTGATCGTCGATCTTAGATCAGACGGACAGAGCATTAATTGCTGCTTAATTGCTTATGGATGACAGTGCCCCCAGGTTAATTCCTGGTAAGAAGTCCTGATTTTTAGTCCCTTTTCAGCGTGCTGCTCTGCTCAGTTCGGATCGGTTATCAATCTGAATCATTGAATCGAAATGATTTCTCTGTTTAATTATCACATTAATAAATTTGGTTAGTGGCAGTTGGATTAAGAGATATATCCGTTCCCTAGTTTCAGTAGTTGAAACATCATAAATAATGTATTCAATTCTATCAATTATATATAACAGTATTACAGTTGCCATCATTTTCTCGTACTTGTGCTATTTTAATCCCAAATTTGTCCTTGTTTCTGATGGGATACCAGAATAAATATTCAATTCAATGACTTGCAAAATGTTGTTTTCTAATATCCAACATTAAATTAAATAAAAGGGAAAATTTCCGGTGTACTTATTCAAACTTTCAAAATAGCCAATTTTCCCATTAATACAACATAATATTTTGAAAGTTTATATGGAAATATTGGAAATAGCCAACATAATATTTTCAAAATAGCCAATTTTCAGAATGGCTATTTTTAACCCATCCAGCTAAAAAATGACCGGTTTGAGCATTTTTAAATATAATCAGCACAACTAGATATATTTGATATTAATAAAAATCTCAACTATCCGACTACTTTTATTTTGCAACCAAACATATTTAACATCAGAATTCGTATCCAGTGTAGTACCGTAAAAGAGAATCTTTTAGGAATGATTCACTTTTTAGTGGATCCGGACCGCTCTTTTAACTTGACATGAATCTTAAAGTCCAATAATACTTGCTCCTATTTTCCTCCGAATCTCAAACCGACTGAGATTTAATCTCAAACCGTAAAGTGATGCGCATCCTCTGTAGTAACAGAGAGGATACGGATTCTTTAACAACAAGGGGTGCTTTCTAATATTATTTGGACGCTAGAGGCTATTTTTAACTCATCCGGGCCAATTGGTTTGCGCTGCTATCATGATTTGGGCTTCTTATTTATTTTATAGTTTTAGAACCTTTAAAAAAAATAATGAATTAAACAAATTATTCCCAAATTTTCATATAGTACGAACAATATGTGGTATTACCTGTATCATTTGCAAAAAAATCATTAAACTTATTTGTTCTTTAATTTAAGAATATTAATATAAAATAAAATAGTGCCAAACTTTATTCATATTACATTTAAATAAAAATAATTAAATTTCATCAAATTATTCTTTAATTTTATATCTACAAGCACCTCACCAAAAGACATAATAAAAGAGTTCATGTAGTTTGTGCATTAAATTGAAACCTTAACCAACAAACACACACCCATCCACTTCCATTTGACTATAAATGTATCACCATATGTCAAGGGTGAGAACAGTATGGATAATATTCTATCTGTATTAAAAAAATTAGATGTGGATATCCGAATATCTGTGTAAATTAGGACACTGATATGGTTTTACGTTTCAATTATCTGTATCCATCTGATATCCGCTCCATATTTGTATCCGGAAAATAAAAAAGAAATATGAATATGGTTTTAACACTATCCGCTCAGTATTTGCTCCGTTTACACCCCTACGTACCATATGGATCCGACTCTGCAGCTACCCAAATAGAAGAGCAGGACTATATTATTCATATCTCAGCCATTGAATTTTTTTCGTACATGAATCTCAACACAGATGAACGACTAAGATTAAAATAAAATATGGCAGTTCAATTAAGTTATCAACAAGCAGCCAACCGGTATACCGGTATTCCTAATGTATCAAGTTTCAACTAGAAACTGTATTTTGATTGTAAAATTGTCGCCAACCGGGGTATCCGTAATGCTTCAATAATTAACTCGAAACTGTATTTTGATTGTAAAATTGTCGCCAAATGGCCTATTCAATTCAATTAAGTTATTAATACGCAGCTACAATTATATCTGATGTTCCAACTTCCAACTAGAAACTGTATTTTGATTATGGAATAGTTAGAATAGCAAGCTATTCAAGAATGATTTCTTTTCGGAATATCAATATGCATCCAAACGATATTTTTGCTATTCGGAATAGCGAGAATAGCTGCTATTCTCTATTATTTGGAAATAAGCACCTTGTCTATTTTTTTTAATAAGCATCTTGTTAACACTATTATTTATTATTTACAGCTATTCACTATTCTAAATGTACAATCCAAATATATTTTTACTATTTCGAATAGCACAATTTTTACACTATTCTGAAAATCACTATTTTTATCTGCTATTTTTAAACAGTAGCTATTCTAGCTATTCTAGAGTGTATTCAAACGTATCTATATAAGATTGTACATGTAGTTCCAAATATTAATGCAGTGTACCCAGAGATTCATTCGAGAATAGTTCCAAATATTAATAAACAAAAGTCTATTTTACGGTAATTTCATCCTAAAATAAAAAATCAGGTTGAAGAAAAAGTTTAATTAGAATTCACTGGTTGTAGATATTTTTCTATATATTAATTTATCCCTGGAGATAAATATAATCAATAATATATCTTCTGTGAAGCTTCAGGCAATGACTGATTTTTCGTCTCCATTCGTCCAAGTGGATAAAATTGCTGAAGGCGTGAAGTCTCTGTGTTCAAAGTCTCTTCTAATTCCCTTTTAATTTCTTTCTCTCTCTTTACGTGGCAAAATCTCTGTGCTCCAGAGCAACTCCTTAAGAGCTGCTTGCTCTTTCTCTTTGACCCGCTTAATTAATCACTTTCTGTAGCAATACTTAATTTTGTTTCACTTCAATTTGTTTTCTTCTATCCGACAGTGATTCCATCATCTGCTGAGAATATTGCAATTGTCTTGCTTGTTCCTTGTGCTTGGACTAGATCTCTTGCTTCTTGTGTGACTCATGACTTGATATACTACTAATCTCTTGTTCTCTATCTAATTGTCTTTCATCCATGAATTAAACTATTTGGTAAAATATAAAATTAAGAAATTTAAAGTTGAGGGTTCAAATGTCTCCATTTTTTTGTCTCTCCATCGTGCTTCCAATTTGAAAACTTTAATAGCTCAAAATATAAAACTTAAAAGTCAAAATAAAACTGTTGAATGTGATATATGTTATTTTTTTATGTGCTCATAAAAAACTATCAGATTTCAATTTTGTTTATATGTGAATCAATAAGTTGAAAAATTAACGTTTCTAAAATATCCACATTAGTACATTTTTTACAAGGTCTTGATGACAATTAAAATAAAGTTGGAATGTCATAATTTTTTACACATGTATAGATAAACTGATGTAGATCATATCAAACGGTTTCATTTTCACTTTTAAGTTTTAGATTTTGAGTTATTAAAGTTTTAAAAATGGAGGCATGATGGAGACACAAAAATGGAGACGTTTGAACCCTCCTCTTTAAAGTTTGATTGAGCTGTTGAAATAAATTACAAGGTTTAATGGGTTACCAATACTTGAAGGTTTATTGAACGGGAGAGGGAGGTGTCCGATGCCTATCGGACCAGAGTTTGTTCGATGTGTAGTTTCTACCATCCGATCCACTTCAAGATCTGTGTGCACGGATATTAAAGCAAACAACATGGATATTAAAGTGATATGCACAAATCTTGAAGTGAATCGGACGGTAGAAACCATCCATCGAACAGATTCTGGTCCGATTGACATCGGACACCCCCTCTCCCTTATTGAACACCTTTCTTTCTTCTTATGTACTCTTTGTTGGGTTTGAACCCGACCTTGGTACCGACTTCCAAATTACAAGGAACCTAGCATTATGAAACTAGCTAGAGAGGTTGTCTTGACCTATGCACAGTATTTGATGATGTTTTGAGCACGGGTTACCAGTCTCTTTTAGATACCACTACGTTAGAATTGGGTTATAGATATTTAGTAATAAATTCTTGTCATAAGTTTAATATGTAAAATGATTAAAGACTTTAAGCTAGGCAGAAAAGAAATGAAAGGAAAATGTTGCCTTGGCCGAAATCAATCAATTATAAGTCGGGACATTAACTTTATAATATTACATTTTAATTATATAAACTCTTTGACTGCTAGACAAATTTATTGAAATAGAAATTATATTTAATTAAGGAATGATTATGGAATAAAGAAATAAATAGTAAATGATATCATTAGTTAAAAATGTGTATTGTTATTGATTAAACAAGGACTGAGAATGATTTTATAAATGTGATCTATAATATATATTATTTTGATATAGGCATAATTACGAAAAAGAAATATGAGAAAGAATGTTCAAGATGATGGTGACCTCGCTTAATTGCCCTACGATACCAGGTGTGAGATTATTGGATTAGTCTGAGATTCATGACTAGAAATTAAATCATAACTCGCTGTGCATTTTGATTGAATACATTGATTGAATTGTTGCATTATATGCATAGCCCAATACAATTGAAACTGAATTATAGATAAGTTTGTTGACTGTCATGTTGATATTGTTTATCGATTGATTGATTCTTATTATAAATTATTGACTTAAACCACAGTGATTGAATTGATTGAATATGAAATATTGTAATCCTTGAATCTCCATATATTGGAGAAAAAAAATTAATATACCATAAAGTCTAGCTAGTTACTAGACTTGACTCCAGAATCCTTATGTGCATATGGTGAATTAATGGCCCCAATTGAACCCAGTACATGTTGGGTAGGGGACACTGAATAAGTATAAATTGCGACTGTAAGATTAATGAATGTGGTAACTGTCTTATCATTGATTTTCTGCTTCATCCACTTGTTGATGATTCCTCTGAGTAACCTAGTAGGAGAGGAGGTCCATCAGCTGCACCACCATCAATCTGGTATTGTACCGGTTGGTTAACTTCAGGATTCTATATATTCAGTGGTATGGCATTGATATCAACCGGCATCCATTTTTCAGCAGCTACCTTGATCCTTTGGTCGATGTGACCTGCGGTTGCACCTGACCAATATTCAAAAACAAAAATTATTAGTAAGATTAACGATCTAATTGACTTACTAGTTGAAGAGCGGAAACAAGTATTATTTCTATACTTCCAAATCGTCCAGCACACAGCGCTGAGTGTGACTAGGAATTCTTTTTGGTGCACTCCTTTTATTTGAGCCGCAAAAACAAATATGTCAGATAAGGAGGTCCAATTAGCAAGAAAATTTTGACTTTGTTCTAATCAAAACCATTTTTTTTTTGCTTGGCGGCATCTTAAAAACAGATGATTAGTGTCTTCAACTTCCGAACAAAAGTTACAAGTGAGATTGTCAGGCCACCCTCGTTTGTAATTTGTTTGAGTTAGGTAACTGGGAGGATACGGATTCGTTTCTCACCGTCCGTTTAAATGAGTGTGCTTCGACGACTCTGCTGCTGACACAATTAATGCCGAGGAAATAGACGAACAAATGCCGGCTGCTCGATTATGATGAAGCACGAACCTTTTTTTTTTTTGAAAAGATATGAAGGAAACTTGTTTTTCATCAGAAGCTTTTTGCGAACGGGGTATAGTATGAATGTGGAATTAAAATTTGTTTTTATTCATACAAAGTCCCACAAAAGAAATGTTCATGATCAACTCGCACCACCAAACAAGCCGATTTGTTTTTATTTGTGGCATTTTAAAAGAATAACAAATCTACAATGGGAGAGGGGGGTGTCCGATGTCCATCAGACCAAACTCGGTCGATGGATGGTTTCTACCGTCCGATCCACTTCAAGATCTATGCGCATCACTTTAATATCCGTGCGCACATATTTTGAAATAGATCGGACGGTAGAAACCATCCATCGAACCGAGTTTGGTCCGATGGGCATCGGACAGCCCCCTCTTTACATATCTGATATTATGAGAGTTTCTAATTTAATGTGGCAGTTTCTAATTCAGTTTTAAAGAGTTTCTAATTCAATTTTAGATGCTCTAAGTGTGTGTTTCACTCGGAGTGAACTCAGATCTGGTATGCATTTCACTCAGAGAGAAAATGAAAACTAAGTATGAGTATCCCTTTATATATATATTTTTTTGTTACTTATTTGTAATTTTTGAAAAATAGTTATTTTTTTAATCATTTTTAAAGACACAACAACAAAAATCAGCACTTAATTTTTAGTTATAACGACAAGTCATATGTATTTTTTATATTAAAAAAATTAGTAAAATAAAATATAAAAGTTAAACGCAGATGACTATGTCTGAGTAAAACACACACTCTGTGTTTTTGCTATGTTTCAAATATTTCCAACTTAAATGCTACTTTGAGAAAATTATTATTTTATAATGCTACAAATGAAAAATTCGGTCAAACAAATACATCATCTTTTCTGTTCAAGGTTGGAGATTTACTCTAAGGGCATGTTCGGCTGCACCACTGTTCCGGCTGGAAAAAAAAAATTCAGAATTGAATTTTTTTTCCTCACGTGAATAGTAATTTTTAGTTCAATTCCCGTGCACATACCTATTTCCAATGGCCTGCCGAACAGGTCTTAAGTCTGATTGGAATTCGGGCTATCACAGGAGACAGAATTATTGGGCTTTGAGATCCGTGGTAAGTTTAAAAGAACGGACATGATCCTCTAATCGTAAAAGATTCTTTTTTCAGGTATCTGAGAGGATGTGAATTCCGACTTCGGGTATTATACGAATTCTCATCATCTCTAAGGGCATGTTTAGCTGAACAGTGGGAATGGACATGAGTACAGAAATTGAACTGAATTTTTTTTCACGTGAACAGTGATAGCGCCGAACAGGCCCTAATATTGTACAAGGGGATCTTTTACAATTAGTGAATCCGGACCATTCTTTTTAACTTGACACGAATCTCAAAGTCCAATAATATTGCTCCCTAAGTCACCCTGAATTTCAAACCAGTTGTAATTTAATCTTAAACCATAAAGTGAGAGAGATCAGGATACAAATCCGTATTATACTCTCTCGGTCTCTTCCTCTGTTTTTTCTTTTCTTTTCTTTTTTTTAAAATTTTGTTTTCTCTTTTCAGTAGTGCCTTTTTATCTTCTTTTTTTCCTATTGCCTTTTGATTTTAGCCATATTTTGGGCCTATTTAGGTATTTTCAAACAAAAATCTACTGAAGAACTAGCTAGCGGCCGAAATTTCTACTACTTTGTTCTTCTATTTAGCATTTTCCTCATTTCAGGTTTTTAATAGTTTAACTAGACTCTATTTTTGAAGCCTACTTGAGAACTGAGACAATGAACATCTCCTAACTCAAAGAGTTTTCCATAGAACCGACCACCGTGGCCCAGCAGGTTCGAAACCAAACTAGTAAGAAGCCTGAGGCCTTTTATATGTCATTAAGGGCCGCTAGAATGGGTTTGTAGCCCATCAAACGAATAATGGGCCTGTAGCCGTCCCAAAACTCCCTCGTTTACCAGACATGCAGTGGTTTTAAGTTTTTAACTATAAATTATTTCTGGATCACAAACTCACAATATGCACACAAAAGTTGAGCTATCTAGACGAACGAAAAAAAAAACCCTATAAGAGAGAGATTCACACCTGCTGCTATTCTTACAGTGTGAATAGTATTATAGAATCTCTGTTTTTCTAAATCCAACCTAATATTTTCTATGCACGTATCTCGGAATAGCTAATTTTTATATGCACGAATCTCAAAACAATTCCACAGTTGGATTTGAAAAAACAGGAATTTTAGAGTACTATTCACACTATGGAGGATCACAACAGATGTGAATCCATAAGAGAGATAATTGAGTGTACATATTGACGTGTTGTGTCGTGATCAAGTTAGATTTTTTTATGTTATGTCGTGTTGTGATAAAATTTGAAGAGATGATCATGACATGTTAGTGATAGAAATAATTACTGTACTAGAGTTATGCGGCACAATGCATGAGTACATGACTAATACACGTGTCATGTCGTGACATAACTATGTTGTGATGTGACATATTCGGTCACAGCATGACTTATTTATATCCCTACATGCAGATGGATTTCTCAAGAGAGATCAATTCGGTTTTCTTTTTATTCTTTTTAGCCATACAAATTAATTACGTCTGGCTTGGTATAATTTGTGATTATTTATAATGCATTAAACATATGTTAAACAATATTGAAGAAGGTGGTTAGTAAACATATGTCAAACAGTACCAATATTTTTAAATGCAACCGCATAGATTCTTCAATAGTAAACAATATTGAAGAAGAAGTTATAGTTTTCTTGTAGGAAATTATTTCATGTTTCCTCTGTTTATTTTAGAACGTTGTAATGCTCTACTTGCATGCTCCGTTATTTGTTGGCTTCGCACAGGATACATCTGGTACTAATTAATTCTTTGAATCAGGATTTATGCTGAACAGTCAATAAACCTATGCAGAACCTATTGAAACTTTAGTTTGAAAACTCAAAATTTGACGTTCTATATATTTGCTTAAATCTCCATTTGTTATATTTAAATAATATCTGAGGTTGAACTGAAAACATATTTTCTTAATTGTGAATTTATTTTGTTAATGACCATTTATTTGTGATTAATGTCCTGCATTCCTTTGACCGCATCTAGTGATGCGTTTTTGAGTTCCTCTGTTTTCAATTATAATGAGGCACTTTAATCTTTCATTAATTTATCGTTAAATCTCTTAATTAGCGCACCTTGAACTTTCTCATACCTTTGAATATATATATATATATATATATATATATGCGCACAACTCCTCTATAAAAAATTAGAAGTTGGCAGAATTAGAAAAAAAAAACGAAAAGGAATATAAAAATATTTCTTTGATTTACTCCCACAAAAAGTATCTTGAATTTATTCTTCATTTCCATTTTATAAAATTAATATCAATTCTGATCGATGCTGGATATTGTGGAGTTATCGTAAGTTACTTCCATGACGTGCTTAACAAACTCGGATTATCTTGGTTGCGGTTCCATCTTGCACGATGAGACAGAATACGCTTAAGGACAGTGTTTCGCACGATCCGGGTAACTCTATTTCAATTTGATTTATTTTAATTAATTTATAACTATCCGAATATTCTGAAAATTTATACCAACAAAACCAAGCAACAAAACCAGAGGCAGCAGCTCACTGTGCCGAACCAGAAGCCACAACAAGGCGAACAGTTTAGGTCCGATGCCTATCGGACTCAAATTTGGATCCAATGGGTTTCATAACTGTCTGATCCACTTTAAGATTCGTGCACGCATATATTAAAGCGAACACATACGGATATTAAAGCAACACACACAGATATTAAAGCAGATCGGACAGTTATGAAACCCATCGGACCCAAACTGCTTTCCACAACAAGAAATCAAGTCCGAAGCAGTTATCAGTTAACAGCTCCAGTCAAAGATAGTTAGTGAAATTGTTAGGCTTCAGTTAAAGATAGCTAAGGTTGTTAAGCAAGTTAGTTAGTGAAGTTGTTAGCTATCTGTTGGAAAGTTAGTCATTGACTGATGGTTAGAAGGGTAAAATTATAATTAGTCAATGTAATCGCGAGATTAAGCATTTCCTGTAAATTTGGTCTCCAAGCATATTTTATTATGAAGATCATGTTGAGCGGTTCGAGTCGACTATTTATATTTTAAAAACAAAGATAAAAAAAATATGGAGCATATTGAAGCACAAAAAAAATGATGCATTTGAACTCTCCTCTATACGAGTTTGTTCATAATACATCAATATTTATGCAAACAAAATATTAGTAATGAAATTCCACTAATTGCATTAGTAAGCGATGTTTTCGTGACACGTTTCAAGTAATTAAATCATGAAAATTAATTGTTATTCTCATATACAATTTAGGACTTACAAAGGTTACTTTATAGCAATTTCGAAAGCTATATATCAATTTTTACGTCAAAAAGTAGGCGTAATACAACATGAAAATTGAAAGCATATAAATATTATCTACTAATTTTGAAGTCATTTTAAGAGACTAAACCACCAACATTGGCATTTATTCATCAAGTATTATCTAAAACTTGCCCAAGTAATATCAGATATATTGAGTTTTATATAAGTGAAAAGGTTTTCTTACCCAACCTTTTGTATCCAGTTTTTACCCAAATCAGTTTTGAACTCATCTAATGACTTTAATCTGTTCCTCCCACTTTCTTTATTTCAACTGCCATAGTTTCTCTCTCCCCTCCGTTCTTTTCAAATTATACAATCTAGTCTCCTCCATCCTCCCTTACATCTCTCCTCTTCCTCCCATTCAGATCGCGATCTGATTTCTCTCTTTACTGCAAGTGCGCGCACACGATAGCTCAGCTACTGAGACGATCTCCTATAGGATGACGCAATCGCGTGAGTTTGTCAGAAGAGCCGCCGGGATGGTGCGTGCATCTGTGCTTGACCTAAATAGCATTTGGAAGAATATTTATAATTTCGCCAAAATCGATCGGAGACTGCTATTTGGATAACCCAGTGGAAATGGAAAGGATGCCAAATTAGAAAGTATGTGCTAAAATGATTTCTTAATCAAGAAATCGAAGTCGAGACTTTAATCGAGGTATGATTTTTTTTGCCGATTTAATTTTGATTGAACATCGAACCTGGGTCGAACAATGAATATATATGTGTGTACACGCTGTACGTGTGCACAGGCATGATCTGGAAGGGTGGCACAGATTCTAAGATCAACATGTATGTGCTAAAATGTTTTTTTTCTCATGCTCTGTACCAACAACGATTTAAATTTGACCCGGGTCAGATCCTCTGTATATATGTCCTAAAATATTCTTTTCTCAATCAGATGCCAACTCACATCACCGCTATACTAAAATGATTTAATTTACATGATCTATCAGACTTCAATTTTGATAATTTTAAATCTCGAGTTGAAATTTAAATCTCAAGTTTCATGATTTCAACTCGTATATATAAAATTATTCAAGCATGCTTTATTCTACTACCGCTCGATCTGAGAATTGAGCTACTAGCATTTGATCCCCAATCCTGATCTACGAATTCTGAACAGAATGAAATTTATAAGTTTCTGGCACTAATTTTACAAGATTCTTGAACTAATTTTACATGATTCTTTTTCTAGTTTTACAGTATTCTTGAACTAATTTTACATGATTCTTTTTTTTTGAATAGTATGATTAAAAAAAGATGGTTTTTACAGGATTCTTGAACTAGTTTTATAGTATTCATCTTGTGGCGATCTGGAGGAGATACGAGAGAGAGGCGATCTGGAGTGTTTAATGTTGTAGTTTTACAATATTCACCATGTTATTTTTACAGTATTCCTTTCAATTTTTACAATATTGCTTTCAAATTTTAATGTATTCATATTTGTTACGGTATTTATTTACATTTGTTACATTATTTGTCTTCAGTTGTTACAGTATTAAATACTGATTGGTGTTCAGTCTTAGATTAATCGTCTTCAGCCAGGACAGTTTTAGATACTAGTTGATGTTCAGTATGTGTTAATTTTTTACATTATTTTTCTACATTTGTTACATTATTTGTATAAAGTTGTTACAGTATTGGATACTGATTGGTGTTCAGAATTAGTTAATTTGTTACACTATTTGTCTACAGTCGTTACATTTTTTTTTTTACTGATTGATATGCATTTTTTTTGCAGTTTTATTTTCTTTGTAATATTTGTAATTTAAATTGTAAGATTTGTCGTATTTTTTTGTTTGCAGGAAGATATATCCAAGGAGCGTTTGGTTCTTGTCATGAAAGTTCTAACGCATCCCAATGATAAACACCAAATATTTGTAGTTTAAAGTTTTGTGTTCGTTGTTTGCTGGACAAAGTTTTTTATTTTGGACAAAGTTTGTAAAGTTGTTTGCTGGATAGTGTTTCTTGGACAAAGTTATGTTTGTTTATAATATTTGTGATACTTTTATTGTTTATAGTTGTGATCGTAATTGTTACAGTTTTTATTATTCATTGCTGCAGTATTTATTGTGACAGTTTTAATACTTCATTGTTACAGTTTTCATAATGTCTTGTTACAGTATTCATTGGATATAGATTTTGTTGTTATTTTTGCAGTTTACATAGCTATTTTTTACCATATTCAATTTTATTAGTTTGAATATATAATTTTACAGATTATTTTATGAAAAAAATAAAAAAAATGAGAAATTTAATAAAAAAAAACAAAAAATATTAATAAACAGACTTCTAGAAAGATATAAAAAAATTTGAAATTTTTTTTTAAAAACTTCTAGAAGGGGGAAAATACACAAGTTGGTAGAATTTTAAATAAACAAGTACAGTTAACTGTCATTAACTGTCAAAGTACAACAGGTTTGAAAGTACAAAGTACACCAAGTACAAAAATGTTGGAAGTTGCAAGTTGTTAATTTTTTAAAAATTGACCGCATTTTTTACATCATTCGATATTGTCTGTTGTAGTATTACTGCCAGTCAAATGACAGTTGATTTGGGTAAAAAGTGGGTACAAATCTTTGGGTACAATTAGAAGGATCCTTTATATAATATTTGGGGGACAAAATATCCGATATATTGAGTTTTATGCAAACAAATTAAAGGTTGCAGCAATACATTTACAACAAAAACTAAGAAAAATAGACGTAATTTTGAAAAATATACCAAATTTTTTCGTCAAAAAATAAGTATTTACTGCACGTTGCAAGTATAACAAATGCTTTATATTAAATAATATCTTTTTGAGGTAAAATAAGGAACATTTTCTATTAATTCGGATGTAATTTCAAGTGAGCAAACCATCAAATTTGAGCGAAATTAGGTGTGATGTGATCATCAAGAGAGTTTTGTGAACACAACTCGAAAAGTATATCGGATTAGCTTCAAATGACGAATCTAAACCGTTGAAATTCATGTACTTCATGAGTGATGCATGTAAATGCAAAATTTTAAAAGTTTCGGATTCATTTGCTGCAAGGTCAAGCGGTCAAAGTAATGAACATTTTATAAGTTGTTATATATATTTATTTTTCATCATTTCTTTGACTGCTTGACCTTGCAGCAAATGAATCCGAAACTTTTAAAATTTTGCATTTACATGCATCACTCATGAAGTACATGAATTTCAACAGTTTGAATTCGTTATTTGAAATCGATCTGATATACTTTTGGAGTTGTGCTCACCAATTTTTTTTAGTGAGCACATCACACCCTAGCTTTGCTCATCAAATTTTGACAGTTATACTTCAAATATTGTCTAATACTTGAGTGAAATAATTATTAGAACAATTTCGAAAATAAAATATCAATTTTTATACAAACAAAAGTTATAATAATGCATTTACATTCAATAAAATGCAAACTAGATATATTTATTTAATTCTAGATACATTAAAAATGATTAAATTATTAAAATTATCCGTTAATAAGTGTCATATATTGATGCAAATGGAAGATAATGTCTACAGAGAAAGTTTTCAAAATATGTTCTTACATGAGAATCAGATCACCTGTTTTCTCTATGAGCAGAAAATTCTTACTTCTAAAGTCACTGACATGTGATTCCAGAATAAATTTTGACATTTAAATATTCAGATATAATTTTATTCTGAACTCACTCCAGATCCATGTGTCAATGATTTTTAAAAACATGAATTTTCTGACCATGTGAGGCAAGAGATTTGGTCCCTACACAACATGAATCTTGGTTTCCTTGGCACACAACTTGTACTAATTTTAGTTTTATACTGAAAATAAATCAATTTGTTTTGATCAAATCACGACAAAGAAAGTGATAAATGATAGGAAGTCAGAGATAGCAAAATCCAACAAAAACAAGTTTCTAATATAGATAAATTCTAAATTCTTTTACGCAACAAAAACTTTTCTCACTGTTCAACAAAACAACACGTGGCTAGACGAGAGAGACATTTTGGATAACATTTTGCATTTATTTTTTGACATATAGGATATTTTTAGAAAATATCATATTTTTACGTTTTAGAGGGGCACTGCTAAAAATTTGCCATACAAAGGAATTCGTATCCTCTGAGATACCTCAAACTTTGAGTGACTTTTCGGAATATCTCAATCGTTCAGATACGTTGTGCACGAATCTCAAAGCTCAAATAATACCGTCCCCTACTTTCCCCGAATAGGCACCGGACACGTCGGTCATGAAAAAATTGAGATACCTCAGAGGATCCGACTCCGTGCTAGTCAAACAAGAGAGCAGAATCCTGCTTGTCTAAATCTAGTCGTTGAATTTTTTAATACACGAATCTTAATACAGATAAACGGTTCGATTTAGAGGCCTGCTCTCCTATTGCGAGCAGCGGAGTTGGTTCCCATATAAAGCGACTCTAAGCAAAGCGGTTTTATTCTTTATCCTTGGCTCCCTAGTCCCTTCACCCCTATCTCGTGCTAACCAGTCGCGCCGTCTTTCACCCCCTTCTTCTATCGATTTCTACACCGAGCTTGGGGTTCAATCCTGCGATTTCTCTTCAGGTAATCTATTGCCATTATGTTTTCAATCCTATTACTTGTTTCTCTTGTTCCCCGATTTCCGATTTCGGTAAATTATTTCTAGGGTTTCTTCCTGTGTTCGATGCCCTAATTTTAATTGCTGATAGTTCCATAGTTTGTTATCTGTTGACTTGTAAATTAGCTTTGTACGTGTTTGCTCGGGTGCCATTCGTGATGTGTTAGGATATGGGTTTAAAAGGGATATTTGTCGATATGGGAGAGAAGTCATCGATATATAGTTTTTTTTATACTTCAAATATATAGATTTCTCGGGTTTTAGTTTTTTCTTTTCTTTTCTATCAGAAAGTTGGGCTTTAATTCCCGATTTCTTGGGTTTTAGTGGTCTTTAGCCTGGATTTGCACAGATATCATGTAGCCGTATGTATGCTGATAGATTTGTTATAAGATACGGCATATCTGTGAGTTCTTCTTGGCAGAGAATTGGGAATCAGGGTTTTTGGCATTTTTTTTTTGCAAACTTGGGATTTAGGGTTTATGGAGCAATAGTATGTAATATAGTTTTTCTATGAAATAAGTTACGGAATTATGATTAGGTGAAAATTTCTTTGTGCGTTTGGATGAATCAAGAATAGATCAAGAATAGAGCTAATCTTAATTTTGAGAATAGTAGCTAATCCAACATTTTGTAGAATTAGTAGAATAGTGAGAAAACCCACAAAAGACAAACAAAGAATAGGGACTATTCGCTAATCCAAACTCACCCAAACGTAGAATAGTAGCTCGGAATAGACCTAATCCGGATTAGTAACTATTCTTCACCCATCCAATGGAGTATAGGCTGAATAGAAGTGTTTCATCAAATTATTGTAAGTTCATTTCATTTTTGTTAGCAACAAATATCATAAAGAAAGTTTTGAGTTCATTAGTGCACCTTAGCAAAACTCTCTCAGATGTTGTTCGGATTGAAATAAGTCTGAAGTCAATCTTTTATAAATCTTCTGATTTTTATTGAGTAGCAAGATTGTAATTTTCAAAACATTTATTCTTCAACTCTTTCAGAATAATCTCCGATGCGAATTTTATGGTGTAGAGTAGATTATAATGTGCCTGGAAAAGAATTTTGCATGTACTTTATTTAGTTTGTAGTTATTGTTTTTCCAGAACTTAAAATGGAAGACACTCTAGCTATTGTATATTCACCTTGGCAATGATAACATCTATCTTTTAAATGCAGGGGATCATCACGTAACAAAACAAAATAATAGAGGTGGCCCTGTGCAAAAGCTTCTTGTTAAATGGAATTGTCCAAGCCTGGACAAACTAGTGCCCTTCCAAGTGGCTTGTCTCCGTCACAGCAGTTAACCTCGTCAGACAATCAACTTCCCTTTTTTACATCTACAAATTTGGCATTAAATCCGAATCAACCCAACAGCACCAACCCTGCTTCTCTAACTGTCAGACCTTTTAATGCTCCATCTCGCATTTTAATGCCGTGGGAGTCTGTAGCTGTGCAATCTCAAAATCCAAACCCACTAAGACCTGAAAGAACTCCAAATACTCCAAATAACCCTACTTCGAACAAGAAGATACCCCAAATGGAGGTGTCTCCAAGGCTGACAGCGACAAAGGGAGTTTCTAAAGCTTCTAATAAGCGATCAATACAGCAGGTTGAGGTATCTCCAAAGGCCCAATCTGCCAATGATACAGAGTCAGTAAGATCCAGGATGAGAGAACACCTTGCTGCGGCACTCTCTGTCTCATCCGGAGAAAAGACATCAGAGGGCCCTCAACAACAAAATGGAGAAGAAATAGCAAACCAGAAAAAAGAGGAAGGATCAAATGATTGTGAATCCATGGTAGATGAGCTGTTGCATGGAAATGGGCTTTCGTGGGCTGAAAATTCACGAAATGCCCCTGATGACAACATGTTGAAGGCACCCCGTGAGGATGAGAAGAGCCTAGCAATAAAAATTGAAGCTGAGCTGTTTCACCACTTCGGTGGGGTCAACAAAAAATACAAAGAGAAAGGTCGCTCTCTTTCATTCAATTTAAAGGATCAGAGTAACCCAGAATTAAGAGTAAGGGTATTGTCAGGGGATATTAAACCCGAGAAACTATGTTTGATGTCAGCTGAGGAGCTGGCATCAAAAGAATTGTCAGAGTGGCGTCAAGCCAAGGCTGAATTGATGGCTCAGGCTATTGTTTTACCAGATGCTGATGTGGACATGAGAAAACGGGTCAAGAAAACACATAAAGGGGAGTTTGTGGTGATTGAGGATGAGAAGGACTCCTCGTGGGCTCCCCTTGATGCTGAGATTAAAGCTGGTGCCGGTGTGGGGGGCAGTACAGGTCGGGGTGAGCAGCCCGTTAAGGATGTCAAGGCAGAAGATGAGACATCAGACTTGATGCTGGAAATCATGGGGGACGGTTTTGTGGATGTGGATCATCTCTCACCGGTAGTTACATTGGATGAGTTTATGAAGGATCTCGATTCAGAGCCCCCGTTTATCGACCTCGGTATTAACTCAGAGGAGGCAGCGGCACAGGCGCATGCATTAGCACGAACAAAGCTATCTATTGTAAAAGAAGAGAAAAGTGGTGTCCGCTCAGATGTGAAGAATGAACGGGTGCCTTCTGCGGAGGCATCAGGAAATGTCAAACAGGAGAGTACTGGTGAGGTGGAAACCTTAGATCCTATGGACAGTAAGGAGGATAAGGAGGGTAAGGTTGCTTCCTTGGATGAAAGTGCAGTGAAATTAGAACCCGTTGCCAATAAACTGGAGGCGTCAAGTGGGAAAATTATTGGGGAGCATGGGGAGGCATTGTGGGAAGGGGTGGTACAGTTGAATGTCTCGTCTCTTGCAAGTGTTGTTGCTTTTTACAAAAGGTAGTTAATGTGAAATGGACTTGATTACACATGACGAAACAGAATGGCAATCTATCAGCATTTTAAATTGAGTTTCATTTTTTCTTGCTTTCATGATGATCACACTGAGTTGAAGGATTTGCACATCTGAGTTGAAATGGACTTGTTTATACATGACGAAACAGAAAGGCAATCTATGAGCATTTTAAATTGAGTTTCATTTTTTATTGCTTTCATGATGATCACTCTTGAGTTGAAGGATTTGCACATCTGAGTTTAAGCTATGCCTTTGTCCAAATTTCTTGTAACTTTGGTTTCATCATTGAGGCGCGTTCATGTAAATTTGGTTCCTTTTTGCACTCTACAGACTATAGATTATGTATTAATGCATAAAAAACATTTAGCAAGATAACCAGTATATTAAAAGTTGAATTGTGTAAATAAAAGTTGAATGAATAAATAATCAAAGCACTGGGCATTTATGTCCTGTAATAATTCCATCTCAACACTGTAAAGATCAGATACAGCATGTTGCAAATTACCATTCAACATTATAACATACGTTTAAATGCCAGTGCTAAATATGTGCTAAACTACAAACTGGTACTTACTGGTCCAGTATAATGCATCTTCTTAAAGATATATACCCTGTATGAGGCCAAATGATAAGCACTTTTTTTTTTACAGTGGTGAGAAGCCTTCTATGAAGGAATGGCCGGGATTTATTGAGATCAAAGGAAGAGTTCGCCTTGAACCATTTGAGAAGTTCCTTAAAGAACTTCCTTTATCTCGCACCCGTGCAATTATGGTAATTTCCTTTCTGTGATTTGGTCTTATGCTGTTTTTAGTGCTGAGAGTAAGATCTGTCAGATTTATGAACCTGTTCAATCCATTAATGTAAATTATGAAGTGGTTCATTAAGGGTTTCGCACAGAAGCTGTACACGGTAATTATTGGATTATGCTGGAACATATGCCAGCATAATATTGTACTATGATACATGAGTATCACAAGACCCTCGGCCTAATGCAATCATATTTCACTTTTGGAGGTCTGAATGAATGGCCTAAGATTTTTAAGTCATCTGTGCAAAACCCTTAATGACTGAGGAAAAAGAGCAATGTTAAGCAGCCGTGGCTATAATGTTCAGCAGCGGTCCGATTTTTCATGATAATTATGACCAAATTCCGCACCTGCTCTGCATCTCTATCTCTTATCTGATAAAATAATAAATAAATTCTAAAAAACATACGATAGCTGTTGTTTTTTTAACCTTTTAATGTTTAGATGACATGAATGGCTATTTCTGATGGTTGTGTTTAAGAGAGCAGTTTACTCAAATTTGGGTCCGATGGGTTCCATAGCCCATCAGCTTTAAGATCGGTTGCACACGGATATGAAATCGTCGGGCACGTATCTTAAAGCAGATCGGATGGCTATGGAACCCATCGAACTCAGTTTGAGTTCGATGGGCATCGGACCCAAACTGCTCTCTGTGTTTAATACCTAACAGTTGTGACAGTTCAAATCAACACTGGACATAGTTTGAGATCCTTGTGTACAACTGTTGGGCCGCTGGTACTAGAGACAGTTTGCATAGTTTTAACAAAATTTACCTCAAATGTGATGAGCTCTCTTTGGGTTAGAAGTAAAAAGTATGATCCAATGAGATTTAATGAGATGCTTTGTAAAAGAATTTTTATGATCAATAGACGTTCGTTGCTCAACGCCTCTAAATTGTTGAGTGTTAGTCACTAACATGAGAATATGTGTAAATGGGGTAATATTGGCCATTATTACGCAAACGGCTTGTGCTTTGTACCAAGTACCATGAAGTCTGAAACTAGATATCTTTTAATTTTCATGGTTCTAATTTATTTATAAAACACTTTTAAATGATTTGCTTTTTGTCAGATTGTTGAAATCAAATGGAAGCAGGGATCCATGGAAAGTGGCCGACAGAATCTGTCAGAGGTTTGTGACCTCTACCCTCACTATACTTATAATATAGGTTATATTTGTTCTATACATGAAAGTGACATCGCAGTAATATAATATTTTTTTTTTACTTTTTTGAAAACAATATACCCCAAGTGAAATAAGGCAAAGAGAGGGTATAGAACTAGGGTACTCTTAAGTTCACCAAGTCCTTGGTGATCTTAAACTCTGAAACCTATCGGAATGACTTCAAACAACAAATTCAAATCGTTGAAACCAATCTACTTCATGAGTGATGTGTTTACATGTCAAATTTATAAATTTCGACTTAATTTAATATAAAGTGAAGCGGTAAAATAGAAGGTTTTTAAGTTAACTTTAATACGTTGATTTCATCATGTTTTGGCCACTTGAATTTGTACTAAATTAATTTGAAAATTTATAAATTTGACATGTAAACACATCACTTGTCAAAGAGATCGGTATCAAAGGTTTTGGATTCGTCGTTTGAAATAAATCCAATAGATTTTAGAGTTAGCTCACAAAGGGCTTGGTGCTTAAGAGCATCCTAGTTCTACTCCATATTTTCAGTTTTGATGATTTATTGTTGTTTATTATATGACAATGCGAATCATTTCCCACTCTCTTTCCCTAGCTGATCTCTTGTTCCCTGCTTAATGCAGACCATTGAGTCGTATATTGCAGATGCAAGAGTTGGGTTTGCCGAACCAAGCCCAGGCGTGGAGCTGTACCTCAGCCCAACCAATGAAAAAATGCTAGAGATGTTTACTCGGCTTCTTCCAAAAGAGCATTCTGACAATCTTAAAGCATCCACCATCAGCTTAATTGGTGTGGTTGTGTGGCGGCGGCCTCTTGTGACAACCATATCGCCTAGGTCCCATTCCCATCACAACCAACCGAGCACCGTCAACAAAAAATCTAATAACAGCAATAGAAGAAAAGAACAAGTTATAAATATCAACTCGCCCAAACCTAGTAGATCATCTTTCTCAACACGTGACCCTGTTAAACATGCACCAAGTAATATTAAGTGTGATGATGACGACGACGACGATGATGATGGTGATGTGCCTCCTGGATTTGGTCACATGGTTAATAGGGCTGATAATAATAATAATAGTAATAATAATACTAGTAGGAATTATGATGATGATCTTCCTGAGTTTGATTTTGGCAGTGCTGCTAAAAATGCTAACAAAGGTGTTTCCAGTGTAAGGCCAGTCCAGCAAATTAGGGAATTGATACAAAAATATGGTCATGGGACTGGTAGTGGTTCCCCTGGAGCTGGTACTGGTGTTAGTTTTAAGAAACCAACTACTATTGAGACAAAGCCATGGAATGCTAATGATGATGATGATGATGATGATGATGATTTCCCTGAATGGAACCCTAACCAGGAAAATCGATTGCATGTTAATTCTTTACCGTCTCAGCCCCAAATTTCATCACATAACATGCATCATACCACACAAAATATACCACCTATTCAGGCAACCCAGTACGTTGCCCCAATTCAACAAATTTTACAGCCATCACAAGAGCCTCCTCTTGTTCCTCTTCCTCAGCCTACTTTAAGACCTGCCATCAATTTACCACCTAATTATCAAGCCACTAGTCAGTGGTGGGGTCAAGGGGGACCTGGTCAGGTAGAAATGATGCAACCACCTTCCCAATTGGGGTATAGAATGCCAAATACAGGGTGGAGACCTGATTTCCAAGGGAATAGAGGTGCTTAGTTTTTAGTTTTGTACGTTTTATTCTAGGTTTTGTTCCTTCTTTCCTCTTTTCTTGTAGTAGTTACAGTGCTCTCTCATTTTTTTTTTTTTTTTTTGCTGGTACTTTTGTGGGTCTGGCACGGTGTATATTATTATTGTGATAAAGTTCTCCTAGTGGAGATAGGTGCTTGAGAAAGGTTAATGGATGCTGGCCGCTTAACATCTGTATGGTTATCATTTTCATTTATTTTATTTTATTTTATAGCAAACCTCCGCTTCATAAACTATTAACGGAATCTTTAGAAAACGAATTGCAGATGTTGCCTTCAATTTCTGAACTTGCCTCATGACCAAGTTATTTGTATCTAGATTTTTTTTTTATTTAGGAAAATGTTTTTTAATTCACTTTTAAATGTCAATGTCTAGTCTACTTGTAAAGTGGGTACTTTTAAAAAAAAATAAGAAACATGTATTAAACACCTAATTTGCTTTTAATATATAGTTATAAAAAAAATAAGATTGTTATATTATTTTTGGAAACGTTTGTCTATTTTTATGTTTTATATTTTCCTTTCAAACTTGTATAATTACAATTTTTAGAGTGTGTTGGATGGATGATTGTATGCAAGTCGCATGAGTGATCATCGCCACGTTTCTATGCTATCAACATACACGTCTTGGAAACTATAATTGAAGAAGGGCATTAAAATATGAGGGATTCACTTGTAACAATTGTAAATTATAATATCTTATAATAATTCAGTTTTGTGATTTTAAAAATTCAAACAGTCGATGTAAACTGTTCAACATGATATCTATATTAAAATGTGCTTGGAAATCAAATTTATATATTTTGATTTTTTTTACTATTTATTAAGTATTTTATAAACTGTTGTTTTTCAGTGGTCCAAAATTGTCTAAAAATAATAGTTTTTTTAAAATACTTGATAAATAGTAAAAAAAAGTTTTAAAAAATATAAAATTTTATCTCCAAGGACATTGAAAATTTTAATATAGATATCATGTTGAACGGTTTGAATCGACTGTCTGGACATTGAAAATTACAAAATCGAATTGTTGTAAGATGTTTTAGCTTACAAATGTTGTAAGTGGATCCATCTTAAAATAATTCAACTATTAAGAAATTAGCTAAGCTTTTACAAAATTTATATTTTGTTGTTAAAGGTGACTAATTTGATATTAACATATACGGACATGATTGCATTTCTGGTGAATTAAAAATAACTGATTTTGTTATGAACATATTCAGGAATGTACTAAAAAAGAAGTAAAGAACGCCCAAGTTAAACCAAGTGACACTCATTACTCTTGTAAATTTGCATGAAAGAATTAAGTGGGAGGTTCCAAACAATACCTGAAATTATTATTTGAAAATTTCTTCTTTCAAGTAAGGTTCTTAAATAGGGGTGAGAACTGTATGGATAATATCCGATCCGTATTCGAAAAATTAGATGTGGATATCCGATATCTGAATATCCGTGTTGATATGGATACTTATATGATTTTACGTTTCAATTATTTGGATCTGAATGATAAATATATACCATATATTTTAATATATATTATAAATATACTATGTTATTTACCAGTATAATTAAATAAATATTATGAATTTTACTATATTTAAAAAAATATGTAATCCGATTCGTATTCAAATTAAGCACGAAATAAAATTGATGTATTGTATTGTATTATATTGTCAGATCTCGTCAACCTTTTTTTTCAAAACAGTGGTACATGAATTAAAATCAGACATTGACATTACCAGTGTTTAAGGATCTGCAAAATTTATTTAACTCTAATACGCCAAGAAAATAATTTTGAAGTAATTATTTTTGAGAAAATGTGTTATATGTAACTGCATGAGTGCTGAAAAAAAATATAAAATCATTCACAATTTACTCCATACTTTTAATAAAAATTGAAATTATTTAGAGTGAAAATGAGATTAGTAGCTAGCATAAAAGTTTAGTTTATTATTTTAGTAATTTGAATTAATACGTACGAATCAATTAAATTAATGTTCACATTTAATTTAGTCAACACTTGCAAATAAATGCACTTGTACCAATCAAATTAATTAATAACTACTGTCAGCATCTTAGGTAAAAAAAAAAAATACACATACGACTTCTCCAAATCTCCTAAAAAATTGTATTTAAATTTCCAATGAGAAAAGTTCCACTGTTTATATTCAAACTTTTAAATACATAAAAATTGGTACAATTTTATCATCAGAGAAGTGAATAGATATAGGATAAAAAGTATTTTAATCAAAATAAATGATATATCATATTTAAGATTTTTTAATTAAAGATATATCATATTTAAGAGTACATTTTTATTATATAGATGATTTTGTGTAACTATAAAATTAAATGCTAGATAAAATACTCCAAAATCAATTACATATGTTCCCCATATAATATTGGAATAGTTGTTATTAATTGAAGAGAAGTGAGATCCATCTATTTTTTTTTATCTTAACAAAATAATCTATTATATCATATTTTCATCGCTAAAAAAAATTATGCTATGCAATTATCAGGGGTTGTTCAGCGAAACAGTGTGCCTGTGGGAAAAAAAAAATTCACTCAGAGTGAATTTTTTTCCCACGCGTAAAGTGTTTCGGTTATTCAAATTGGATCCGAATTCAAGCCTGTTCTCGTTCCTGTTCCCGTTGTGCAGCCAAACAGGTCCTCAATGAAATATGAAAAGTTAAAATAATACATCGATGTATGAACCAAATTTTCTAAAACTTAAAAGAGGGGTAATCAAATCTGATTTTTAATATTAGGAAGTATGATATGAAATAACTAAAAAATGACAAATAATCATAGATTTCATTTTAGTTTCAAATTTAATATAACCTCCAGGTCAATATCGTACATTTTTAATTTGATAAACAAATGCAACAATCGCTATATTTAGAAGGTCATTTGCTTGACAATTATAATCGCCGACTCTTATTTGTTTGACAATAAATAAATAGGTCAATGAAAGCAATTTAAAAAATATAAAAAACTTAAATACTTGATAAATTATGAGGAAATTCATGTGTACTTTTATTATAATTGAGTAATTGACCTAAAACACATATAATATAGCACGATTTTTGACAAGTACTTGAGTCGTTGTGACTTGTGAGGAAGCCCCTTCTCTTTATCTCCGTGTATGGTCTCCGGAACCAGATCACTCGTTCTTATGTGGGCAGAAAATTATTTTCTAAAATTACTGATACGTCGATCTGGAGTGAATTTTGATATTTAAATATTATTTTTGACAAGTACTTAAGTCGTTGTGAGGAAGCCCCTTCTCTTTATCTCTGTGTATGGTCTCCGGAACCAGATCACTCGTTCTTATGGAGACAGAAAATTATTTTCTAAAGTTACTGATACATAGGTCTGGAGTGAATTTTGATATTTAAATATTGAATATAGTTTTGTTTCGGACCTACTTTGGATCCACGTATCAGTTAACTGACCTACTCCAGAGCCACGTATCAGTAACTTTAGAGACTCAATTGGTCGGTTCAGTTCAAACCGAACTAAAATAACTAAACCAAACTTTTTTCGGTTTTTGAAAATCCAACCGAACCGACAAAACTAAAATAACAAACCAAATTAAAATTGAACTGATTAAACCAATTTAAACTTCAGTTTGATCGGTTGAACCGAATAAAGAAATTTAATCTCAAAAATCAAAACTCAATACACTGATACATTCAGAATTTCACAAAAATAAAAATCAAGATACCATTACATATGTTCAAGAGAAATACAAACACGTAAATTCAAAATTGAATATGAACCAAAATAATATACAAAGTCTCGAACTATTAATAAAATCAGTCGGTTCAGTTTATTCGCTTTTGAGAATTTAAAACCGAACCATTTCTTAAAATCAACCGAACTAAATCATTTAAACCAAAAACCAAACTACTTAAATCGAAATTTTCCAGTTCAATTTAAAATCAAATAAACCAAAACATTTGAACACTCGTATGAGAGAGGAGAATTTTGTGCCGACACGAGGGACAGGAGATTCGGTTCAATGGTCCCCGCTGATAGCTACTTATTTTTTCTTTTCTTTTGAGAAAAGTCGTTGGCACCTTCTTTGCATCATGAATTTGTTCTTTGCTCAAAATAAAAGAAAGAATCATGAGTTCTTTTCAATTTTTAATACTATTCCTCTCTCTCTTTCCCTCTCTCTTATATTTTTCCATTGCTTTTTTTGTTTACCAGAAAGCTTACCGTTAGCTTGCCTACCTATCCAACCACTTGGTCAATCTCACCAGCTCTTATTATCATAATTTTGAGGAGGTTGGCTAATATACAATCGATTATTTCTGAGGTTCTGTGTAATCAAGTCGTTTTTCGATTTTTAAAGTCCAAACAGTCGATCTAAACTGTTAGATGTGATCTTTATATTAAAATATACTTGGAGACCAAATTTTATATTTTTTTGGAATTTTTTTTACTATTTATTAAGCCATTTTGAAAATCGCTGATCCAACGGTGGCTTAACCAAACAGTAAAAACATAAATCACTGTTCGATCAGCAATTTTTCAAAGTGGCTTAATAAATAGTAAAAAAAAATTTCAAAAAATATAAAATTTGGTCTCCAAGTACAATTTAATATAGAGATCACATCTAACGGTTTAAATCGACCGTTTGGACTTTGAAAATCGGAAAACAACTTGGTTGCACGGGAGCTCAGGAACAATCAATTATATATTAGTCAACCTCTAATTTTGAGATATATATGATTTTAAGTTTCTAAACAGCAAATTTTGCAAATTTTTATTTTTGGTTTGTATATAACTTTTTACCATTTTTTTTCCTCTGTTAATTCAAGTACAAATTAATATTGTGCACCTGTTACGTAACTGACTAATTAATTAGTCTGTTTGACTTTTAATCCAAACTTGTTAGGCTCTAGAGCATTTGTCTATTGGGCTTTTGAGCTGTAAGGGCACGCAAGCGTTGAATATGGCCTCCCACCTAACTATCTCTTTCTTGTTTAGGACTTGGGAGAGCACGACTTGTTATTTACATCTCAGCCGTTTATCTGTGTTGAAATTCGTACATAAAAAATTCGACGGCTAAAATTAAAATTAGAATAGCAGAGTTCTGATGTCTTATTTGGAAAGTAGTAGAGTCGGTTCCTTCTAACGGCTAAAATTAATGGGAATTAAATTACTTATATCATATTATTTTTCATATTTTATATTTTTTTTGGCAGTTGGTATCATAACTTAAAATTAATTTATTTAGTGGAGTAAGATGATAAAAAATGTGTCTCTTTTTATATGACAGTGAACTATATGAGTAAAATAAGTATTAAATAAATTAATACATTAAGATAAGTGAAATAAGTTACTCTAAATTAAGATTAAATTACCTCTTATTTCATTTTCCTTCTTCTATTTTTGTTTAAATTTTTGTTTAAATGTGAAATAAGTTACTCTAGATTAAAATTAAATCACCTCTTATTTCATTTTACTTCTATTTTTGTTTAAATGTAGAACAAGAAATTTACTCCACAATCAAACATGACATTAATTTTTATTCTCCAACTTCTCCTGCGCTAAGTTGTTCTTGTACTTGTATGCATTAAAATTAAAATGAGAACAAAAGTAGGTGACGGAGAACAAGAAGATATTCAGAATAGGAGGCTTTTCCTTCTTTGTAAAAAATGTGCTTCTTACAATAATCAAATTTAAAGAATATATCCAAAATATACATTTAGTTTACTATTCTACAATGAATCTCTACGGTATCATAATAGCCATCTCCAATCATCTAGCTAAAACAAACCAATCACTACTAATAAAAGAATCATTATTCTTTCAGGGAAAAAAAAATAATATAATCAACTTCAACTCTAGAACTAATCCAAACTCATCATTCCTTCGTGAAACGCACTGACGCAACCCGGCACCACACACTGGGTGATCAGCCGTGAGCCAGGTTTATCTACAGACGGTCGTACCAGTATACATGTGGCAATGTAGTCTAAGTTTGTTAATGGTACCACATGGAATGGCTGGCCCCACCCGTAGTCGACCTCAGCAAATCCCAGCCTCGTCCAATCTGACACCAGCAGCGTTTTATAATCCGATGAAATCTGATATGGGTCCCCGGAAAGCTCTCCCTTGCCCCATTTATTGAACTCCAAAGGAAGCCTCTTCTTCCCTTCTTTGATCAACTTGACAATCTCAACAATTGATGAGTTAGAAATTACTTCAGCACTTGCCGACACCCTCATGATGTAATAACAGTTTCCATAAAACCCGATCGATAACTTTTCGTGCAGAATAGGTCTGGCATTCATAGCAAAACAGAGATGAATCTGTGTATCAGGGGCAAATCCAATGGCTCGAGTTCGGCTCTGCCAGGCTTTGGCAATCAACACCTCAAATGCGGAGCAACGGAGGTTGGTTTCATCTAGAAATTGGTTCTTAAAATGATTAATGTACTCGGCCGAGATGTCCATTGCAAGGTACTCCAGGCGTAGATCGGACGGCTGAGGTAGCTCACCGATAGGAGCATTAGGTGGATTTGGTATGCACTCACGGCACCAGGCCGGTTCAATGGATAGGTTGGGCTTACCTCTAGCCAATTCTCCAACTGCCGACATGAACTGGGCCGCACCAGGCCCGTCGGCCGCTGCATGGCTGAATCGGTAACCCACCACGAAGCCTCCACATGCAAACTCAGTTACCTGAAATATATAGTAACATTTTTTATTATTTTTGTTCAGAATAAATGATATTAATTTTGTTTCATTTTAGCAATCCTACCATTTAATGTTTACGCGTTTATTTGGTCAAGATCTAGAAAAAGAAGCTTTTTGCGTCAGCCAAAGGAAATCAAAATAAGCTTGACCTTTTACTGTTAAACGCCTACTACATATAATATTTACGCTTATTTGCGCAAAATTTTGTTCTTGCGACTTCTATTGTTATTAGACTCTAGATCGGTTAAATTAAAGAACCAAAATTTCTTCATTGTTGTTTTCACAATTTTTCCACAATACCCTTGAAAAATTGCAATATTAATCTTTTAGGAATTATTTATGGTGCTCAAAGACTTGAAACCGAAATTACAAAAATAAGTTCCCAATTGAAATTGTCATGTCAAATACGGAGGTTGAAAAATTGAAACCAAATCATATCCTACACCAAGCGTTCTACTTCTACCTACCACCTTGTAAAACTATCATGTAAATTTGATTTGATATAACAAAAACAAAAATACTATCCCATGTAAATTCATTCCAAAACCAAATGTCACAGAAGCCCAAAAAAGAATCCGAAATTACCTGAACGAGCAAAATCAATGAATCCTCCTCGGATCGGGACAACTGAGGCGAGGGATGCGGCAGCAGCTCATCCTTCGGTATCATCAATGGATACTCCAAATAATCAACATCCTTCAATGTACACTCGGCCTTAGCCTTTATAAACCAGACACCTTCACTGGTACAATCGATCGACAGCTGCCCGGCGGCGCCATCCTCAACAAGCCTTCCGGCGATGGGGTAGTACGGCACTAGCGCCTCAGCTACTGCGCACTCGATCACTGTCGATGGGTTGACGCCGTGCTTGAACACGTGTAGCGACTCGATCAGGGCTCGCTGGGTCGGGTAACGGTCGAGCCAAGAGAGAGGGAGGAGGCCGGAGGGCGTCTGACTGGCGGGTCCTACTAGCTTCTGAGATAGTCTCTGCACTGCGGTGCTGGTCGCCATAGTCGCCGTGAAGTGTGTAGAAGTGTGCTCCTCTCTCTCTCTCTCTCTGTTTATTTTTTTATTTGGGAACCCTTTTCGAGAAATTTTTGGTGCGTATACGGTATACAGCTGTGAACGAAGAATTTATTCACAGGTGAGTTTGAAAGAGTGGAACGGTGTAGTGGGCATTTATACTACGGTTCGGTCGAGCAAGGGTTACTAGATGGCGTTGTTTGGTTGATATGTTCTCAAGTCCTCTACAGCAGGAGTCTCCATTTATATAGATTAATAAGCTCTTTTCATTTGTGAAAGTATTCAGTCCAGTTTTGAAGGAATGGAGATGATAATGATGTAATATAGGTGGGAGGAAGCACGCGTAGTTGGTTGGACTGGACCCTGCTATAGTGCTATTATCAACCAGAACGGGTGGCTTCAATACTTTTAGGTTTTTAGGTTTAACGAGCTCCATCACCGTCCGATCTATCTTAAGATCTGTGTGCACGAAATTGAAGCAAATTCACACGAAAATTAAAGTGTTAACACTAATCTTAAAGCATATTGAACGGTGACTTGTCATTATCAAAATACTATCGGAAGAGGTGGCATCGGAATCGGATCCTGGTCAGATCATATGCGTCGGGCGGAGACCTGGTAATTATCCTCCGTCATTGAGTATTGACTAAAACAATCAAGAAAAGGTCCGACGACTCAGCAATTAGCGATTCTACGTTTTCTGTGCCCTTTCCTGTGAAGAATTGTCACTGCTGCATTATTAGCTCCATATTGTGTATAAATAAGACCCTGCTGCATTATTAGCTCCATATTGTATATTTACAAAATCAATCCAAGAAATTTATCTTTTAAAGGTTTCTTATTTTCTTGAACAAAAGATACAAAATTAAAGCGATTCAAGCATGGTCTATAGTCAATGGCATTGCATGTGTTAGCATACATGAAGAAGGCCACAGGAATCTGAATATTATATACATTGGCTTGGCTGGGTCCAACATGCATATCTGATTAAAAAAGAGCAAGTCTTCTTTCTAATAAATAATAAATCATGTGATCCAACATTTTTTCTTTGTATTTTTTTAAAAAAATATATTAGTTGGTTTAAAGAATCTTTTATAACAGTCAGAGATCAGTTTCATAAGCAATTGTTTTTTCCAAAATGTAATATGATAAGAGATACTGTAAAATAAATCTTTATTTGCAGCAAAAAATTATATAATTGACTTTCATAATTTAAAAATTAATCTAGATAGTGGAACTATGTAAGAATATACATAAAAAATCTCAGTTTGGAGATAAAATTTGAGCATAGAATTATGTGTGCTGATGAGTGATATTTTCATTCCAAATATAGAAGAAAAAGAAAAAAAGAAACAAAGTAGAAGTTAAAAGGACAGCAGTGAAAATTACGTCTTTCGCTCTCTCTTTGAAGCAAAATAATGAAGAAAAAAAATATTAAACATCACGTAAAGACACAGAAGAAGGTAAAAGAAAGAAAGAAAGAAAAAACCATCCTGCTATTGCTTGCTTCGAAGCCAGATGAAAGTAAAGGAACAAATAAAATACTTGGGAAAAATATCCTCTCCAATATATGTAAAAGATTTCCATCACTTTACGGTTTGTGATAATACAGATTTATTATCAGTCGTTTTGAGATTCGGGCTAGCACATGGACAGGGGTGGACCCAAGTGGTTTCGGAAGGGCAGCTGTCTCTCTTAGATTTTGAGTTTTAGTAGAGATCGGGATGTTTCGATCGATTTTGTCTCTTCTGAAAAAAAATTGTCTCTCTTTGGATGTTTGATTTGTAATTGGTTAAATTTAGGATTAATATTAAAATAAATATAATGAATTATAATTGGTAATTAGAATTATTGGTTAAAATGTCAAAAATTATAAGTCAGAGTATTGAAAAGGAAAGTATAAATTAAATCATTATTTTTTATCGAGTACTTAATTAGTTAATGAGTTTAAATCCTATTCGATATTTTTTTTTCCTTTCTCACGAAAATCCTGAGTCCACCCCTACACAGGGGTAGTATTATATTGGGCTTTGAGATTCATGCTAAGTTAAAAGAACGTCCGGATTCACTAATTACAAATTGTTTAACAGTTCTTTCTGGGAAAATTACTTGAAATTTGAAAACTACAAATTAAGCAACTGGTGAAGTAAAACCACCAAAATTTTCTCTAATAGTCCAATACATTTGTCAAATTATTCATGATCTGTGTTACAGGATAACACAGACACAAAAATAGTGTCGGACACGAGATTTTTGAATTATTTGCCGATTGGGACATTTGAACATGGATATGCCATGCATTGCATCTACATAATTGTCTCTTTATCCCTACAAAGCCTACCACAAAAACATGGGTCTGTAAAAGACCCTATCTTTAGGTGTGTCTGTGTCACTTAGGACTGTACAAAAAATTCGTAGTTCGTAATTCAATTTGAGTTTGATTTGAAAAAATTCGTAAAAAATTCGATTCGAAATAATTTGAAATTAATTCAAACCAAACTCAAACTGGACCTGGTTCGTTCGAAATAGGTTCACAAACTATTATAGTTCGAATCTCAAAGTAACATGAACAGTCGATTTCTATTGATGACTTAAAAGTTAAAATATAAGGCTGCTCAGCCATAAGTCATTAATCGTAAGTCGTAACCTTCGCTCTCAATTATGAAACCCTAGATGACTTTCACCTCTCGATCTTGACGACTACAATCACTCTTCCTTATCGTAAAAAAATTCGTAAAATATTCGAAATTGAGTTCGTAAAAAATTCGATTCGAAATTAATTCAAACCAAACTCAAACTGGAGTAAGTTCGATTCGGTTTGATTCGTTTGCAGCCATAGTGTCACTTGACAAAATATTGATTAAAATTTCAACATTATGATTAGTAACTAAATAACTAATCATCATTAATTTGGATCCTCTGTAGAAATTAAACGTAAATGCAGCAAAAAGATGTTGCAAGTAAAACCATGAACTTAATTACAAATTTCACAACTCACCACGTAGTATATTGAATATTTGATATATTTTTTTGTTTTAAAATGTTACTACCATTTTAATTCTAAAAACAGTATTTTCATACTAAAATTAATTTTTTTTTTACCAGATGTGTTTTTATTGCCATATTTAGGGTGGAACGTAACTAGAAACTTTAGGATTTGACTAAAACATAAAAATGTATAATATGAATATATGGTTACTAGACAACCAAGACACCAAGTACATATAATAAAAAAAGAAAACAATAATACACAAAGATGAAATTATTTAGAAAAAAAATTCAATTAAATCTTAATATACATAATTAAAAAATGAGTGAGTCTATGGTACTATGCATATCACGGGTTGGTCCGCAATACGAATCAATATTTTTATTCTCAAAATTCTAACGGTCGATCCGAACCGTTAAATTTGATCCCTATATGAATATGTACTTACAGATAGAATTTTAAAATTTTTACTATTTTCTAAGATAGATAGAAAATCACTTGATTTGAAAATTCTAGACCATTCAATAACAGTGATTTTCTACCTATCTTAAAAAATAGTAAAAAAAAAATATAAAATTCAGTATACAAGTAAGAATTACAGAACAAATCGTGATATGTATATCGTCATATACTCACTCTTAAAAAAAATTAAATTTATGTGATAGCTAAGCACCACCCTCCAATTCAACTTTAAATCCGCCTCTGACTATATCAAGCAATAAATATTCTGGGCAAATTCTTTGGTGCATACAAGGACCTATTTGGAAAATAAACATATTTTTATTTTCAAAGTTCAAACAGTCGATCCGAACCGTTCATCTTGTTCTCCATATTAATATGTGCTTGGATACCAAATTTTATATTTTTCTGAATTTTTTTACTATTTATTAAGATGGGTACAAAAAATATCAAATTCAGACCATTGAATTTTGTACCCATCTTAATAAATAGTAAAAAAATTCAGAAAAATGTAAAATTTGGTCTCTAAGCACATATTAATATGGAGAACAAGATGAACGGTTCGGATCGACTGTTTGAACTTTGAAAATAAAAATATGTTTATTTTACAAATAGGTCCTTGTATGCACCGAAGCATCACTCAATATTCTGACATATAAATTGTTGTTAACCGAGATCTACTATTAATTTGCTATATCAAGTACTGAATATTCTGACAACTAAAATATATATTGTATAACATTGAGCAGCCAAGAACCGTTGCCAATCACCACCTAATCTGGTCAGGGTTTATTTTCATTTTTTTTTAACAGAAGTTGACTGGTTGAACCAAAACCACAAAACATATTGATTAGATTAGTTTTCTAATCAACGTGATTAAGAGGCATAATTGGTGGCTAGTCCATGATTCCTCTCAATTACTTGAGATGTGCTGATAACTATTAATGAGTCCGGCTAGTATGATATTAGTGTTATTTCAGTCTATATAACACCAACTTCAAAATCTACCGATTTGACTTCCAAGTTCCAACTGTAAATCTAAACTGTTCAAACTGATCTACTTCATTAGTTGTACATTACATGCAAATTTTATAATTTTTTTAATTTATTTAGTCTTAACTTAAGCGGTCAAATATGTGAGTTTTTAAGTTAATTTTGATGCATTCATATTTAAATATTTTTTATCGCTTGATTTGATACTAAAATAATTTGAAAATATATATAAAAAAAAAATTGCATGTAAATGCATCACTCATAAAATAAATCGGTTTGAACAATTTAGATTAGTCGTTTGAATTATATCTAATTAATTTTGGAGTTGGTGTCATATGACACCGATGTCATACTAGCCACACTCCTTTATATTTGTTTGTATTTTATTATATTAAAACTCATGCTTCAATGATGAAATGGAAGTCGGTGAACAGATCTTTACTTTTCAAAACAAAAGTAATCAAATAAAATTTAGAAGTTTTAATGTTGTATATTAAAATTTGTTTTTTTTTAATGTTTATACGATTCAATTATTCTAATAATAATATAGTTTAGTTGTTAGAATTTTATTTTGTAACAGGAAAAACTTGAATTCAAATTCTAACTGTCAAATATTATATATTTTACGTTTCTGCACTTCAATACAAATTGTCTATAACAAACAATGAACTTTGACAAAGTCTTATAACAACGAGTCAATTGGCACGAGCAATGCAATTATCGGTAAATTTCTCTCATCTTTAAATTAATATAATTATTTAATTTAAACATAATTATTATATAGCTAGGGATTGTAATCACTTTCTTGATAATAAACCATTATACTTATGTACTATAATTATAATTAGGTTTATATTATGTGCACAAATGAGAATCAGTCTTCACTCTATAGTTTAATAACTAGTATCATTTCTGTGCGTTGCAACGAAAATATATTATTAGCAAAAAAAATTAAATGATATTTAAAATATAGAAAGAAATCATGACTAATCTAAACCATCGTATAATTGAACTTTCTTTCCTTGAACACTACCAAGTGAATCTATTTTTACAATTACAGAGGAGAAATAAAGAAACAAAAAAATTGATTTTCTCTCCAATTTTATTCCCTATTCAATTTTTAACATATCGTGTTGCAGTACATATGGCGAGTATATTTCTAACTAAATTTAGACTTCTACACGTAAAAAAATGCATTTCATCAAAAGAAGAAATATTATTTGATTGGAGGGCGCCTGATATTAAATATGAAATTTCATCTTTTAATCGTAACCGTTGACGGATCAGAACATCTACGTGCACAATATAATAATGGAGATAAAGACGATATTATTTGTGTGAGAGGTCGCGTGCTTAAAATAAACTAATTACTTGATTTCTTGCATATTCATCGTGTCTTTGAATCTAAAACATTGAATTGTATAATTTGTCTTTGAATGTTCTTTTGTGATTTCTATGCTAACTCAGGGTGAATATTTTAACAGAGAACTTTTGACTTCATACAACGAAAGTACTGTAGATGAAAACAGAGTTGCAAATAGTTCGCGCGCTACTTGATGCCAAAATCGCTTTGTTAAAATCTGTACCCGAACTCAGGCAGATAACAAAGCTTTCTACCTTCATTACCTTTTAATCCGAAATTTTTATCTATACCATATTAAAATAAAAATATAAACCAAATAAAAATAACCCACTGTTCCACATAATTCAATTTTTACCACGTACGCTAATTAAATTGGCAGATAAAAAATGACGGATCTGCCAATTGGTGGACTTTGTTTGGAGGTCCGTCAATTCATTTGGTGGACCCATTTTTTTTTTTTTTTTAACAAAATTCATGGTTAGGAGGAAGAAAAAAAGTGTCTGTCAAATAAAATAGCAGACCACTTTTTTTTTTTTTCTTTCCCTCGGTTTTTAGATAAATTTTGTTAAAAAAAAGTGTCTGCCAAATGAAATGACGGACTCAATTTTTGGTCCGCCAATTCAATTGGCAGATGTAGAATTTTTCTAATTTTTGCTTTCCCTCGGTTTTAAGATAAATTTTGTTAAAAAAAAAAGTGTGTCTGCCAAATGAAATAACAGACTCAATTTTTGGTCCGCCAATTCAATTGGCAGATGTCAAATTTTTCTAATTTTCCAAAAATAGTGGTTATTTAGTTTATTTTTTTAATATGGTATAAATAAAAATTTCGGCCTTTTAATATTCAGTTTACCAGAGGAGATTCTGTCTTCGACCTACTGATTTTTGTAAATACAAATGTTGGAGATGTGAGTTAACATTCTGGTTTTTGCACTGGGAAAAAGGTGTGAAAGAATTTTAATTCACTGGCCTCTGCGAAATTTCTAAAATAAATGAATTTTTAATTTTTAATTCAGTTGTATTGCTAAGATCACTTAGGCCAAACTGGCTCGTGTCAGAAAAAAAAAATGAAAAAGAATGACTGATGAACGCAAGTTCATTTTCTATATTTCCTTTTGTTGGTCACTTTCTCACTACTAAAATGGCTTTATTTTAGATATTATTTTTCTTAAATAAAGATGGAAGTCAAATCTTATCACTATATCAAATTATTTTTAAAATAAATTAATAATTGAGTATAATTACATTCGCTTTAAAAGACTTTTTGTTAACAAACTTTGGTCTCTGTTTTTTACATGTAAACATTAAAATTTAAAAGACAACATCTCTGTTTTTTTTTTTTTAAATATATAAGTTGAAAACAAATCTGTCACAATTCCAAAACTAGTGAAAAGTAATTTTGAAAGTTCCTACAATTCAAATCCAGTTGTCGAATTTTTTCAAGAGTACATCTCAAATCAGCTGGTTTTTTTGCACGCATCTCGAAACAGTTCGACGATTGGATTCAAATAAGATTTCAGAATTATTATTCATTGATCTCAAATTTCCGCCGATTTGGATCCATATAAGTTCGTTACTAATGACATTTTCATCTGTTTTTCAAGAACACATCTCAAAACAGCTAATTTTTTCTTACACGTATCTCAAAATAGTTCGATAGTTGGATTTAGAAATTTGAAAATTATTATTCATTGATCTCGAATTTTAGCCGATTCGGATCCATATAAGTTCGTTACTAATGGCATTTTCGTCTGACGGGCACTAGGAATGTATTATCAAATTATAATACAAATCCATCACTTTCCAACACAAAGGTACTAGGAAAATAATATATATATATATCCAGTAATTTTCCAACCACCTCTGTCCAAAATGAAAAAAAAGGAAAGAAATCCAACAACCAAGTGCTTCTCTAATCACTACTCCGCTCGTGCTAATACCCGCTATCATTCTATCTATGTAGGAACTTGTGCAACGAATAGAAATAGGAAAGTTCTGATCCATCTTTAGTTTAGATCATTTTTTCGAGTTATGAGGTCAAATGTATATGTGAGTTGGTTATATAAAATTTTATGTTATGTAGGATAATTAATTTTACAGTATCTATGATATTTAATTTACTCTAAATTACATAAAAAACACACATGAGTACAATAACTTTTGTAAAAATAAATAGAGATTAATTGACCAGAATGTGCATCGGCCTCTAATTCCGGATATTTAGTTCAAATATAAATTTGATTAATTATATAGGTTATGAATCTTTTTCACATGATTCATACCTTCTATTTAACATTACAAACTGAAACTGAAATTAGTCAAGTAAAAATATTTATACTCTGAACGTTTTTTATTTATAATAGTTGAAACTACATTATCAAAATTATATAATTTGAAATTGTGTTAGTAATAAAATATTAACAATTTTGATAATACTTTTTTTTTTTTAAATCTTGTCATTTTTTTTATAAAATAGAAATGAGTTCTAAACATGTTATTTTCTTTATAAATGATTGTGCATAAACGTTCATACAATTTAAAATCATTTGATATTTTATCAAATGTAATTAAATGTGAATTGTTGTATATTTCATACCATTTGATTATCTGTAAAACTTGCATCAAGTTATTATTATTATTATTATTATTATTATGACTTATATAAAGTACGTATTACACAATATGTTTTTATGGAATTGAAAATTTAATAAAGTCGAAGATATATTTACTTGATGGATTCAAGATTATAAGTTATCTTTTTATGTTATTAAAGTTATCAGACTAATGTGTTGTGAATTGACCTCCATCCTCTAAAAAAGCATTCTAATATCAAATCACGACATTATAATATTTTTAACATCACACCATTTATGTTATGAATTGGTATTTTTTAGGATTTGTTCGGCCGTCTAAAGACGGCAAGAATGTAAATCCAAACTTTTTGCTATTTTTGAAGAGTTTTTTTTGGAATCGGCGAATTATTTTTTATTATTTGCTATAAAAATGCCAAAAAAATATTTTTTTTATTATTTTTTTCTATTTTTGAAGAGTTTTTTTTTGAAATTTTTTTTTGCTTCCTTGTTGTACCAAACTACCAATCATTCCCAAATTATACTCAAACTACGAGTTCTTGACCATGTCGAACTCAATCCAAACTTTTGATTTGTCACTGTTACGTCCATCTACACTTATAAAGCCCCGAGATTGCCACACAAACTAACGCTTTCTGTTATAAAAAGATGGTTGTATAGGACCTCAACTACCGTCACACAAAGAAACCAAGATGGCCGTGTCTCAATTTGGGAAGATTAATGTGACGGGTCATTCAAGAACTATAATTTTCTTTTTATTAACACGTTGACCCAATGAATACAGTTAACCGCATTACAGTTATCTACACATATAGAAACAAATCAATTACTCGACCAAGTCATCGTGTCACCCACTCCGCAAAAGTCTAACAAGGAGACCTTCCATGAGGTCGTATCCTCTACATTAACTCCAAATGGAATTTTTTCCGTTAATGCATCTGATCCATCCGATATACTTTAAGATCTGTATGGACTAGATCTGCACTAAGATTATACGGTTGAGATGCATTAGTTTAAAAATCTCATTTTAAGTTAATGCAGAGGATACGTGTTCGACCTTCCCTTCCATTTTATGCTTTCCTCACAGAGCTTCCAAACTTCACATATAAATCCTTCTCTCCCCGCTCAAAGCAAACACCAATTTTTCCATTGCAATCACACTTGAATCCACTCACAAAGCACATAATGGGCTTCACCGTGACAAAGATCTCGGAGGGACCCGTTAAACCTGCTTCCCCAACTCCGAGCCCCACACTGCCCCTCGCTTGGGTCGACCGCTATCCGACCCATCGCGGCCTGGTCGAGTCTATGCACCTCTTTCCATCAGGTACTGAACCTGCCAAGGTAATCAAGGAGGCGTTGGCCAAGGCGCTGGTCTTCTTCTACCCCCTTGCGGGTCGGATCGTTGAACCCGAACCCGGTCATCCTGCCATCGAGTGCTCATCACACGGTGTCTACTTTGTTGAAGCGAAGGCAGATTGTACACTTGAGGATGTGAAGTATTTGGATCGGCCATTGCTGATCTCGAAGGATGATCTCGTGCCATATCCTAAATCTGAGGATTGGGAAGTTGAGCCACATAATACAATTATGATGATGCAGGTATATAATTTAGTTTAATTAGCTTTTGTTTGATTTCTTTTTCTATTTCTAGTTGATTTATCATTTATATTACATTAGATCCAAGTGAGATAGGTTCGACTGGGGAGTGGTGAGGTTGATTTTGCAAATATACCTATCAAAAGTTTTAAATTTTCATACTTACAGTTGTGCAAAGTATAACAGAAAAGCATCTGCTCTAAAATTATTTTCTAGCTGTTTGATTTTGACTGCACGCATTTCAAGGCACATGCCATTATCCATTAATATCACCATATGGATGTGCGGAGCTTAAAATGAGCATAATAAAATATGCGAGGAAATTTAATGGTGTATACACTCTTGTTAAAAAAAAATTAAGTTTGGTGGTGTAAATGTAAATCTTCCTTCTGCAGTTACAGAAAAATCAACAATTGTAAGGAACAAGTTGAAAGTTTCAAAATTTTGGTAGTGTAAATGCAAAATATTACTGCCGAAATTAAAAACATGGTGACACAGTCAACAGTTTGTAGGGCTGGATCAAGGAAAAATGGGAAGCTTATTTTAGATCTTTTGACCAAATTAGTTAGCTGGCATGAACTGGCTTCTTTAATGAATATAAGAATATTGCTCTGTGTCCTGGCCGAATGTACCCTCTGTATCCTAGATGACTAAATATCCATGTCAAAAGGACAAGTATATTGTAGGTTTTTTTTTTAACCCTTTTGCTTCTCCCATGAAAAAAAACACACCTATTTCTTTTCTAGTTTTGGAATGTTGAACATGATCCCATGGAATTTGCAGTGGTCCAAATAAAAAAGGAATAGTCTTGAAAGCCCCTTAATAAAGCAAGGCTGAGTTTTTGATTGAACCATGCCATGTACCAAATGGTTTCCAAAAAATTGGGGTGCTTCCGTGCTTGTAACTTTTAGTTAGTGCGACTTTTACTTTTTGATCAGGTGGCTCTCGAGCCAATATCACAATCATGCAATGTCATTATCAAAGATAACAATAGTGAGATTTCTTATTTAAGGTATTTAGATTTCCTGGTATACTCAGTTTTCTCTACTCATTTCACCTCGGCCATTGCTCTTCCCTTCTTTCACATACTTGTGTTTAAAAAGGTTGAAGCTGTAATTTTAATATTTAGAGGACTATTCTTCAATTTCACTATCAGATGTTACGCATCAACAACCCAAAAGTCATTTGGGTATGAGTACCAAAATATGAACAATTGTCAGGTGCTTTTGCACATGGGCAAAACATTAGAGAGTAATTGCAAACTGTACTTCTGCAAAGATATATATTTGTGGATTTACATTGACAGATCTAAAATTAAATGAATCTACAATGAGCAATCTTTAATTGCAGCCCATCCCCCCTGCCCAACACACACACACATTATTGCATTGTAGTTGTAGTTGAGCTGAAAAACATCACTTATTATACCTTCGTTTTCTTAGAAGACTGAGTCTAAAAGGGTTTTGTTTTGTGTGTGTGACAAAGCCAAAGGCTGTAATTTAGTTTATCTTGAATTAGTCTTATTTGTACTTTAAGAATAAAAGAACGGGATTCTAAGACTCATGGACACCACTAGACCAGTAGGCCATTGGTAATGTCTCTGACATCCGGATAGTTTTACTCGGTCAAAGAAAATATAAAGGAAATTATTAGTGTAGCCCTAGGAAATCTTAGAAAAAGAATATAAATGGATAATAAAATAGATATACATAAAATTTAATCCATTTCTAAATGGGGGCATGTATTTAAATTATTTTTCTTTTTTTAGGATGAGATATAGAATTGACAGAATCTGTATGTCAAAGCAACAAACATTGGTCAAGTAAACTAAAAAAATAAATGAAGTAAAATGTTAACGTATATACGTCCTAACTTTTGGAAGAAACATAAATCACTTGATTTCTCATTATCAACACTTGTAACAATATCAATGCTTTCTTGCAAGGTGGGGAGTTAATTATATCGGTTTTGTTATTCAGAATATACCTAATTAAAAAATCCCCACAACAGCATTTTCTCTTTTTTTCTTTTCTTTTTTCGAATAGCGTTTGGGAGGGGGTGAGGGGGTGGGGTGGGGGGTGTTGTGCTTATCATGTCTGGAGTTGTATTCATGTGTTTATGTCACATATAACCTAACAACCCCTTTTGGATGGTTCTGTATTGCTCATAGGTAGGTACATATGTCTGCATACATGTTCATACAAAGTTAACCACTTGATGGATTAATTATTCAAGCATGAGCATCTTAATACTATAGACATGTGAATAGACATTTTACTAATCCTCGCTTTGGGAAAAATAATGTGCTTTTCAATCTGGGAGTAATTAAACATAAGCACATGTGATTAACTATTTTAAGAGTGTCAGTACAATAATTGGTCAGGTTGAAACTAATTTTAAAGAAAGGGCATCCGTATCTTTTTCTTCTTTTTCTTTTTTTGTTTCTTTGCTTTGCTTCCAAAATTGGGAAAACTTGCAATTACTGAAGGTTTGTTCAGCTGTCAGCTTCTGGGATAGCTGTACAAATTATGACTTCTTCCTACATATATGTCTTATGTAATATCATAGGCTACCTTTTGACCTGTCATACAGCTTTCATTTTCAGTTTAGTTTTAGTTGTTATGTACCAAACAAGTTTGTTACTATGGCACTAACATCATAATCTTTCACTTCAATTCTCAGCAAGTCCACAAATGAAATCAGTGCTCCTAATATGCAACATATTTGTAGTCCGTAATTCTTGCAGATCTTGTAATTAAGTTGGAAAAAATTAATTTATTACTTTCATGTGGATCCTGAAAAGACAAACTGTTCATTGTTCACGCATTTAAGTTACAATTTTACGTAAGTTGCCATCAGTCATTAATCTCTGTAATTTCTAATAAGCAGGTGACAACATTCACATGTGGTGGTTTTGTCCTTGGCCTACGGTTCAACCATGCCTCGGCTGACGGCATGGGTGCGGCCCAGTTCATGAAAGTTGTTGGTGACATGGCCCGTGGCCTCCCAGAGCCTCTCGTCATGCCAGTGTGGGACCGTGAAAAGTTCCCCAACCCAAAAATCAAACCTGGCCCATTACCTGAACTGCCCATCTTAGCCCTAGACTATATCATACTAGACTTCCCCACAGACTACATTAACAAACTTAAATCCCAATATCTAGAACATAGTGGTAAGCATTGCTCTGGGTTTGATGTATTAACTGCTAAGCTATGGCAATCCCGAACACGGGCAATGAACATTGCTCCTGAATCCGAAGTCAAGCTGTGCTTCTTCGCTAGTGTCCGCCATCTCTTGAAGCTTGACAAGGGGTATTATGGTAATTCCATCTTCCCTGTAAAGATGACTGCACCCAGTGAAAAGGTGCTTAATTCAACGATATTGGAGGTTGTTGATATGATCCGGAAGGCGAAGGAGAGGATGGCAGTTGAATTCTTTCAGTTTGCAAAGGAAGAAGTTGACACTGACCCATTCCAAATGACATTCAACTATGAGTCTGTTTATGTGTCAGATTGGAGCAAGTTAGGGTTTGTGGATGTCGATTACGGGTTTGGTAAACCAATGTTTTGTGGGCCTCTGGTGAATAACGATTTTATTGCATCAGTTGTTATTCTGAAAGCACCGGCACCTCTGGATGGGACCCGAATTCTAGCCAGCTGTCTCACAAACGAGCACTCTGAGGAGTTTGTGCGTGGAATGAAACATATGGAGTAGGTTTTTACTATCAATTGTTTTTTCTTTTAATTTTTTTTATTGAACACATTTGAGATTATTATGTTGTGAGTTTACGGTTTTCTAGTAGTTGCTGTTTTTATTGTTGTATGTTTCATTCTAACAAACTCATTTAAAGTGTTTGTTGAACCAAATAAGAAAAATATATTTTTAGATACATGCTAAATTGTTTATGATCTTTGAGGCCAGTATTATTACTCCTGGTTTGTTTTAAACAGTATTAGAAGAAAATGCAAAAGCAGTTACCAGTTGGTGTTGTTCTTCATTTTTCAGTAGGTAGGCACCAAAAGTGTGTTGGTTTCAGAGCACCTTGTTTTTTTTCACTGCTCTTCTGTTTGGGAAATAGACCGACTAACTAAAAATTGATAAGAAAAACTGGTGAAGGATTAATGTGACTACACCTAATCAATAACTAACCAGAACTGGTAATGTGCCAGCACTCATAGTCTGATTCAGCTTTTACTATACTGGCATGTGCTTGTCTTTTGAATTTTCTAACTTTATTCGATAATGTTGTAAATAGGGCTGCCAACAAATCTAACCAAATAGAACTTATCCTAATTTGAGTTTGGTTTGAATTAATTTCGAATTGAATTTTTACGAACTTTTTTTACGACAAGAAAGAGTGATTGTAGTTGCTGAGAGCGAGAGCTGAAAGTTGTCTAGGGTTTCAGAAAACTGAGAGCGAGAGTTACGATTTACGAGTTATGACTTATGGCTGGACGACCTTTTGGTTTAACTTTTAAGTCATCAGCGGAAATCAACAGTTCACGTTACTTTGAGATTCGAACTAGAATAGTTCGTGAACCTATTTCGAACAAACCAGGTCCAGTTTGAGTTTGGTTTGAATTAATTTCGAACTATTTCGAATTAATTTTTTTACAAATTTTTTCGAATCAAATTTGAATCGAATCACGAACTACAAATTTTTTTGTGTAGCCCTAGTTGTAAAGTTCAACCCTCAGGTAACTTGTACTCCAACGACTTATTTGAAAATGATTTGAACCTAACATGATGTGAGTCTGAGAAATTGCATAAGCTAAAAAATGATTACCAGGAGCCCTTAATTTAAAAACTAAAAAACCTGATTTTGACCTGAATCAAAATGATTCGTTCTCAAATTTGACACAACATTGCCCAATACAATTGACAATATTGATTGAAACTTGAAAGCAACCTGACCACACACTAATCTTTACCCAAATAAATTCTGTAAAAAAATATAACTTGAACTTTTGATTGATCTATAAACATAAATAATTCCATCCTAATTAATCGAATCTGTTCTCAGGTAAAAACAAATATTTTACCGATAAAATTGTTGACAATATAAATGTGATATAACAGTTCATTACTTAAAAATTGAAACCAATAGATGGGAAAGCACCTGTCCATGTTATTGGGCCTGTCGTCTTAAATTAGTTCATTTCTTCTGGAAGCAAAAGAAAAAAGCCCATTTCGGAAGATTACGGCCTAAAAGGCCCAGAACTTGGGCCCATTCGTCTGGTAATGTACCGAGTACCGACGGCATTAACAAATACAGTTGTAGAAACACATCTCATCAAAATGTGCTCTTAATTAATGAAGTAATTAACAATTTAACATCATGACTTTTTCCCTTGACAGTATTTGGTATAATTATATACATTCTTGGCATATAGGAAATTAAAGTTTTCAACTATTTCTTGAAATACTTACAATAAGTTTGTGATTAATACTAACAAAAAAATGTATATATAATGATGCACTTATCAATGAAAATTTAATTTTAAGATGACAAATTTGCCAACTTACCCTAAAAAAATTGATGCACTTAAATTAAACTGACCCCCAATAATTTTTTACTATCATACTTTCGATTAAATTGTATCATGACAAGTTAATTTCTTTAAAAATTACAAAACAGGTGACAAGCTAATTCAAACCCAGCCCGATTCCCGAAGGGAGAGGGGGTGTCCGATGCCCATCAGACCAAACTCGATTCGATGGATGGTTTCTACTGTCCGTTTCATTTTAAGATCTGTGCGCATGGATATTAAAGCAAACAGCACGGATATTAAAGTGATGCGCATAGATCTTGAAGTAAATCGGACGGTAGAAACCACCCATCGAACCGAGTTTGGTCCGATGGGCATCGGACACCCCCCTCTCCCATTCCCGAACTGCCCATCTTAGCCCTAGACTATGTAATTATAGATTTTCCCATGCATTACTTCGACAAGCTCAAGTCTCAGTACAAGGAGCGTACTGGTAAATTTTGCTCCACTTTTGACATTTTAACTGCCAAGCTTTGGCAATGCGCCGGACCCAAGCAATAAACCTTCAACCTAAATCTACAGTGAAACTATGCTTCTTTGCTAGTGTTCGTCATCTGCTGAAGCTCGAAAAGGGTTATTGTGGTAATTTCATCAATCTTCCCGGTTAAAATGACTGCACCTAGCGAGAAAGTTATTAGCTCAACCTTAGTGGAGGTGGTAAATTTGATCCAAGAAGAAAAGAAGCGAATGTCATTGGAGTTCTTCAAGTTTGCAAAAGGTGAAGAAGACAAGGATCCGTTCCAAAGGACGTTTAACTACGATTCATTCTATGTGTCTGATTGGAGCAAGTTAGGATTTGTTGATGTGGATTATGGGTTCGGAAAGCCCGTGCTTTGTTCATCATTGATGAATAATGACTTCATTGCATATCGGTTGTTATTCTGAAGGCGCCGCCACCTCTGGAAGGGGCTCGTTTGTTGGCGAGTTGCGTCACAAAGGAGCACTCGACGGAGTTCGTACGTGAGATTAAAAATATTTTGGACAAATTCCTTGTTTTTTCTAACTAGTATTTATCTAGCTTTTATTTTTGAAGCATATGTTTTATTGTTTGCTTTTTTCATATCACTATTTAATTAATGAAGTATATATGGAGTAATAATTAACTTTTGTTATATTTGGTTATTTTAATTAACTATCTAATTTCATATCTTTTATTGGACATACGTACAGAGTTGTACGTAATCGGTTCTTGCTTAAATGCAATGATAAAATAGAGAGAAAAAAAAAGAAAGGAATAAAAAGCTAGAATGCTCACACGTAGAGATAAATAGGAGAGTAAATATTATTGTATACGTAATTCATGCAGTCTGCATGCCAGAATCTGTTTATTTAGAAAGTCAGACATCCGAATCAGATCCAATTACCCGATTCAAATTTAGACTATTAAAACTCGATCCGATCTGACCCAACTCGATCCAAAGAACCCGTATTTCTGTGAAAGTGAAACTGATCCGACTCGAAATGATCCGACCCATCCAAAATCCGAGCACAATTGAAAACGAGACGAGTTAAAACTCAACAATTTCTGAAGTAAAAATTATCCGATTTGTCCTGAACTCAATCTGACTTATGTAATTGTTACCTATTTATGCCTGTATTTATGGTAGATGGTTAACCTATCTGCTTTAGGGAATGTCCTTTTTTTATAAAAGCAGAAAAGTTGACAACATTACATAATAAACTATCTTGCTCCGTTTATGAACGCAATTAAGGAAATAGTTTCGAAATCTGTTGTGCTTAATTTGGTTTACGAATCCTAATCCTTGTACTTCAAAAGGCCGGTGGTTTTTTGCTTTCCATATATAGGAGGAGAAAATGGAATCTCAACCCCTACGGTAACTATTTTCATTTTAATGTTTAAACCTAACATACATTCGTAGTAATTTCATACCATATATAGCAATTCAAATCAATTGGGCCGTTGGCCCATTGATGATTTAACACGCCTAGACACTTTCACTATAGGCGGTACAAAATACAGGAAATCATTTTTTTTTAAGGTTGTTACCGAAACTCTTTTCAGTTTTTACTGTGAATGAGTGACTTAAAATCAGTGTTTGTTAAAAGGGGCTTAACCGCCGTTTAATCGTTATCAGTTGTCAAACCGTTACGAATACATTTAATGAAGACTTGTTTGCTGATGAAAACGATTAATCGGCCGTTTTCCTATTTAATCATCCGTTTATTCCTGTTTATTTCAATGAATATTTATTTTCATATTTTTTTTTTTCTGTGATAGTGTATAATAATAAGTTTTATAAATCCAGTATTGTAGTTTCATTTGTACTTGAATATACATCTAATATTTTTCACATTTATTTTTTCTTCTTACTTTTAAATTGATAAATTCTTCTATTATTTATATACTATATATTTGTCTTACTTACTGATGTAATTTTTTCAATTAATATAACATATTTATATATGAAATTAAGTTGTTATTATAAATTAAATTTAGTGATTTTATGTTGGAATGTTTCATTTCTTCAAATAATATGTTATTAGTATTTGAAAAATCTTAATTCTTTAATTTATTTTTCATTAAATAAATATGTTACCTACTCATATAAAGTGCTTATGTGTTGTTATTAAGAGAAATAAGCGTAGTGCCATCTTATAATAATAGAATCAAGTTAAATTAAATTTATTTTATAAGTTTGATGAGTTAAATAAATTATTTTTAATAAATTATGAATAAATACACATAATTAATAAAAACAATTAATTGTCGCATTATTCTGATTAATTGGCCACATACCAATTAATCGCTTAGTGATACTCTGTTTGTCCGACGAGCGCAAACCGTTATTTACAACATTGTTTAAAATACTGATCTCTTTCAATCTTTCATAAAGGACAGTTGCCTCATTTTTAACAAAAGCTTTATCACAAAGAGATGCTTTCATGTAGTGTTCTAATTTGGACTCTTGACCCGTGACCCGGACCGGTCCGTTCTTGATCCGTGTCCGGGCCGGTTTGAACCCGTTTGACCCATACTCGTGCCTGGGCCAGTTTGAACTCGGACCGTCCGTGCCCGTGCCTAGACCTTACCCATGCCCAAACCGGATTTGAACCCGCCTACCCATGCCTGGACCGGGTTTGAACCCACCCTACACGTGATACCCCTGCCCGCCCCCACCCACCCGTGATACCCCTGCCTCTTTACTTCTTTTTAATTTGGCATGAATCCGGACCATTCTTTTTAATTTGGCACGAATCTCAAAGCCTAATAACACTACCCCTTACACTTCCTTTTAATTTGGCATGAATCCGGACCATTCTTTTTTAATTTGGCACGAATCTCAAAGCCTAATAATAATGCACCCTTCAAGGAACCTTAACAGCGGCAGGAACCTTAACAGCGGCACAGTTCTAATTTCTAAACACATATATATAATTAAATATGAAAAAAAATCTAAAAAAAAACTAGTTTTTAACATATTATATTTACAAATCATAATAACTATTCACAATTTTATAGAATTTCATTTTTTTTAATCTCTTCAAATTGAGCCGAAGATTGCGGGCCGTTGATTTTCGCATGAGCATTCAACGGTCGATCTACAATGAAATGATGCATAATTTCTTTTAAAATAATCAATTTAGTACCAGGAACCTTAACAACAACAAAAATTTGGAGTTCCAACAATTATAGGCTTCGATCCAATGTGTAATATTTATAGCCCTACGATGTCGCTATATTCCGTCGCTTGGATGAATGTGTAAATGAATATCAAATTAAATCAAACTTACCAAAAATGAAATTAATGGAACACTATTTGATTTGAACGGTTCTGATCGACCAACGGATGACATTTGTCTTTGATCCTTCATTAACTCATCCAACAAGAGTTGATGTTCTATGGTCATGTGTATTTGACATAATTTATTATCATAATATGCATGTACAACTTTATAATTTAATTTGTCAAAATTATTTAACAATACAATAAAAATGTTCCAACATTATATTTTGGTATAAATTTTATCAATATCATTTTAAATCATTGTTATTTAAAAAATAATGTTGGATTAGTTTATTAATTGCTTAAATTTCACTAGTCGTGTGTATCAATTCAAAATATTGACAATTACAATTTCAATTAATGCATGCGAAGTAATTAATAATTTAATAATTTTGCTAAATTAGCAATATTAGTTAAACTAAATGACATCATTTACAATTAGTTCATAATATCTGAAATTATAAAATTACTAGGGAATTGATAATTAAATTAATTTGCTAACTAAGACAGAAACAATTAATATGAAATTAATTAAACAGAACACTGTTACCAACCAACCCAAATCAAGCCCACTCTACTATTTTAGGTATAAATAAATATATTTAATTAGGAAGATAGATACAACTGTTACCAACCCAAATCAAGCCCACTCTATTATTTGAGTAGAACTAGAACTAGGGTGTTCCTAAGTTCACCAACTTTAAAAAGTTGTAAACTTAATTCTAAAATCTATTGAATTGGTTTTAAACGATAAATTCAAACCATTGTTATGAGTGATGCGTCTACATGTAAAAAATTTAAAACTAATTTAGTATAAAGTCAAGTTGTCAAAATTAGAAGGTTTATAAATTAATTTTAATACATTTATTTTTTTAATGTTTTTCAACCACTTGACTATATACAAAATTAATTTAAAATTTTAAAATTTTCACATGTAAATGCATCACTTGTAAGATAGAAGGATTTAAATAATTTGAATTCGCTGTTTGAAACCAATCCGATAGATTTTAAGAGTTGAGTTCACAAACAGACTTGGTGAACTTAGAAACACCACAGTTCTACTCCTATTATTTTAGATATAAATAAATATATTTAATTAAGAAGATGGATACAACTGTTGCGAACCCAAATCAAGCCCACTCTATTATTTTGTCTGATATATACCCGCACCCAAATTAAGGTGGTTCATTTGTACTCCCATCTTAATTGCATGCAGCCGAGCTGTCTCCTTCTCGTATCAATCTATGTTCCTTTTTCCCGCTTTTGCCTGTGTTATTTATTTGCTAGATATATACTATGTTAAGTCTTCCGTATTCCCTATGACTATGAGCAACACAATTTTTAAGGATTCATTCATTTGATTGAAATTTGTTAACTAACAAAATTATTAATTCAAGGACGATCGGATTGGTAACACATTAATTTTTAGGTAATGACAAATGACATAGCCCTTAAGCAAAACAGTTGTAATAGTTGTATTCAACTGATAGTCACTATTAGTATTTCAAAGAAAAGACAAATGACATAGCTACCTAGATGGACCGCATCAACTCTTCAAGTCCCAACTACAAAATCGCAATCGTTGGTTTAATTATGTATATTAGATTGTCTATTTCTTTTTCTTTATTTATAACTTGAACGATACATATATGCATGGGGAATTCAGATCCTCCCATGAACCTGACTCAGAAACAATTGTTAACGGACGGTCCAGATTAACCTGACACGAATCTCAAAACATACCACTACATTTTTTATAGGCACCGGATTGAATTTGATCTGGCTGAAATTAATCTAGACCATCGGTTAATAATTGTCGAGTAGCAGTTGCTTAATGCATTTAAGACAATCTTCTTTGGTTTTCTTTTATCCGGAATCTTAATTCTTTGCGCCTTCCTATGAAATACTATGAACGGATTGGATCAGAATAACAGCAGATTTATTTCCGTGTGAGCATGCATATATGCATGCTCTAGTTATTAGGGGTCAGAGGTAGTCAAACAGTCAACACGTCAAAGAATAGTTTATGAGTCTTTATTTATTTTTTATTATTTTTGGTTTTACACGCCCAAAAGCCAAAAGGTGATAGGTAGGCATGCATTGATAAACGAGAGTTGTGAAGTAAACTAGTCGATACATAAAGATTTTGTGGGGTTAAAGTAGTTTGAACTCTCGGTACAAATCGGCTTCATACCTTCATCTCTCATTCATGTATATATATAGAGAGAGAGCCTCTCTTTCACTTGCAAAACCAATTACAACTGAAGACACTATAATACCTCCAAAAGGAAAAAAAAAATGCATTTTAAAGTGACAAAAGTTTCAGAAGGTGTGGTCAAGCCAGCCGAGCCAACTCCGAACCCGACTCTCCGGCTCGCTTGGGTTGACCGATACCCGACTCACCGTGGCCTAGTCGAGTCTATGCATATGTATCGTGCTGCCACCAACCCGGCAAAAGTGATCCGTGATGCTCTTGCCAAGGCGCTGGTTTTCTTCTATCCACTCGCGGGTCATATTGTCGAACTGATACCAGGAGAGCCGGCAATTGCGTGTTCAGCGAAAGGCGTATATTTTGTTGAAGCAAAAGCTAATTGTAGCTTGGAGGATGTCAAATATTTGGAACGGCCATTGCTGATACCTAAAGAGGAGCTAGTTCCCTGCCCTGGATCTGAGGAATGGGAGGTTGAACCGCACAACACAGCTATAATGATGCAGGTAAAGCAACTTTTTACTCAAAAACAAAAAAAATCTTGATATAATCAGTGATAAATAAACTTTTCTTTTTGGTAAAATACGTATTGTTGATTTCATGGATGCAGATCATATGGTTTTCTTTATAGATTAATAGTAACTTGCATATTCTAGAGTAGCTAGGGTTTAAATGCACCACGATTTTGTACTTCAATATGCTCCACATCTTTTATCTCCGTTTTAAAAGTCTGAGCAGTCGATCCGAACTGCTTAACATGATCTTCATAATAAAATATGCTTGGAGACCAAATTTTATATTTTTTAGATAGGTACAAAATCACCATTTTAATGAGATTCTAAATCATTCGAAAAATGATATTGTACCAATGTAAAAAATAGTAATTTTTTTTAAAATATATAATTTGGTATTCAAGCATATTTTAATATAATGATCATGTTGAGCAGTTCGAATCGACTGTTCAGACTTTGAAAACAGAGATAAATGATGTGTAGTATATTGAAGCATAAAATCATAGTGCATTTGGATCCTTCTCATGAAAAAAAAAATACAAAAAGATACACTCTTTTTTACTCAGTGCAAGGGAAATAGCAACACGTACAAGATGCACTAGCTTTTGGAGAAACCGAATCTCCTGCCTTCCTGTGAACAAAATTTTTTTGCCTCTAAAATCGCTGATATGTGAGTCCAGAGTAAGTTTTGAGAAAAAAAACTATATTCAATATTTAAATGTCAAAATCCACTTTAGATCCACATGCCATGATGCAAAAATTTCCTGTCCAAAGGTACAAGTGATCCGGTTTGGCATTGGAAGCTCTAGTTACAATATTGACACGAAAGTGATAACCTCGTACAGTGCTCTAGCTAACAAATATCATATAAAAAGAGAGCGGCTTACAATTAATGACGAGTCAATTTTTATTTATTTTTGGTTGTGTGGGGAAGCTTTAGCCTAATGGGGGTGTTATCTAATCCCAATCAACCTAACTAAAGTTTGCATGTATATAGTACTTTAAGGTACCTTTTGAACTAGTGGATCCAACCAAACTAAAGTAGAGAAATTAATGTGATCAGTTAAAAAATGCATATCTCTTCAACAAAACCGGATCATCTGTTCTTCTGTGGACATAAAATTTATGCCCCCCTAAAATTACTGATACGTGGATCCATAATGAATTTTGGTATTTAAATATTGGATGTAGTTTTATCTCAAAACTTACTCCGAACCCACGTGTCAGTGACTTTAGAAGTAGGAATTTCCTACCCACAGAGGCAGGAGATTCGGTTCCCTCATCAAAACGTGCTCTTAATGAAGTATCAATGTATCATCATGAATTTTCCTGGCCTTCTTAGTATTTGGTAACCTTTCAAATTAATTATTTGCATAGGAAATAAAGTTTTCAACTATTGTTTGAAATAGTTACAAGCTTGTGACTAATTAACACTGACAAAAGAATATATATATTATGACGCACTTAAATATTTAAACTGATCATTCATAATATTTACTGTCATGTTATCGATTAAATTGTTTCATCACAAGCTAATCTTTTAAAAAATTTCAAACCAGGTCACAACGTTCGCATGCGACGGATTTGTGATGGGTTTACGGACTAACCACGCGGTGGCGGACGGCATGGGTGCAGCCCAATTCATCCAAGCTGTCGGTGACATAGCACGCGGCCTTGCGAAACCTCTTGTTATGCCAGTATGGGACCGGGAAAAGTTTCCGGACCCAAAAATCAAACCCAGTCCGTTACCTGAACTGCCCATCTTAGCCCTAGACTATGCAGTGATAGATTTTCCCATTGATTACATCAACAAACTCAAGTCTCAGTACATGGAGTATACTGGTAAATTTTGCTCCACTTTTGATATTTTAACTGCTAAGCTTTGGCAATGCCGGACCCGAGCATTGAACCTTCAGCCTGAATCTACAGTAAAGCTATCCTTCTTTGCTAGTGTTCGTCACCTGTTGAAGCTCGACAAGGGCTATTATGGTAATTCCATCTTCCCAGTTAAACTAACTGCACCTAGTGAGAAAGTTGTAAACTCAACCTTACTGGAGGTGGTGAATTTTATCCAAGAAGCAAAGAAGAGAATGTCACTAGAGTTCTTAGATTTCGCCAAAGAGGAGATAGAAACCGATCCATTCCAAATGACTTTTAACTACGAATCAGTCTATGTGTCTGATTGGAGCAAGATAGGGTTTGTCGATGTCGACTACGGGTTTGGGAAGCCCATGCTTTGTTCACCATTGGTGAATAACGACTTCATTGCATCGGTTGTTATTCTGAAGGCGCCGCCACCTCTCGAAGGGGCCCGTTTGTTGGCAAGTTGTGTCACAAAGGAGCACTCCATGGAGTTCGTACGTGGGATGAAAATTATGGACTAGTTTCCTTTTTTATCTAGCTTTTTATTTTATTTTGAAGAATTGTGGATTGCTCTTAACTTTTATAGTCCGGCATATGTATTGGATTGCTTGTTTTTGTTGTATCAAATATATAAGCTATATATTTCGTTATAGTAATCAGCTTGCTTCAGCCTATGCCCGTTCACCTTGAGACGGGAGTTATAAAGTACCATGTCGCCTTCCCTAATCAGGTTTTGAACGAGGTTCGAGCTACTAATTTACGTTTGGGTGTGTTTGGATTAACGAATAACCACTATTTTTTGTTTGTCTTTTGTATGATTGTTCACTATTTTACTAATTCTACAAAATATTAAAATAACTACTATTCTCAAATTAGAATAGCTCTATTCTTGATTCATCCAAACGCACCCTTTGTGAACACTTAACAGAGTAGCTCTGATCGAAAACCTTCAATCACAGTTTAATGTGTCTTACAGAGTTACACCACTAGTTATGTTCCTAGATCGAACAAGCTTAATTAACTCACCTGTAATTAATCAATAATCATTTATTCTACAATTTGGCAAAATTCTGTTTCTTGCGTTATGACTATTTACATTGAAAAGAATTATATCTCAACGTTGGTTGTTATCAATTTTATTCACTAGTCGTTTGTGATTGGGCTCAAAAGTTCTAAATTTGTTGGGTCGCCAGAACTCAGAACAACCAGTCAACCAGTGTACGTAGCATGCATTACATTTACATCAAAGAAGGAACAAAGTGGCGAGTACGTCGTACAATCTCAGCATAAATTCGGCCGTAAATTAAGTGAAAATCATAATCAGTATTACTGGTTTTTTCCTATTTTCTAGATGACGTAGGTGGGTCTCTCTCGTTAGGAAATTTCTCAAGAGAACTTTGACATTGGGCAACAATATTTTGTCTATTTCAATTGACAACAATGTTTATTCAGGAACTTGCAAGTTGCATGCATGGTGAATTGCAATTTTTTTTTTAATTTTAGTTTCGTTTTGATTCTTTGGTAATATATATAAGTTTTGCTTAATTTATACTAGAGTCCATACACACACACACACACACACACACACACACTGAATTATTAATTCTAAATTAGAGTGCTATTTTTTAATTAGCACTCAAAGTGCATGACTTTCCTCTTAAATTTGTCTTCGTTATCGCTACTATATATATTTTATTTTTAATAGCCTGCGTAATTAATTACCGTCTTCTTTTCATCTCTCTTTATAAATCTCAAAATAAATTGCAAAAGAATCTGTCATATATGTTCATGTCCTTTTGTTCCTTTATATTTCTTTTCTCTCGCTTCTATCTCAAGAAAAAAATAATGACAACGAAAAAAAAAATTGAAAAAAAAAGTATTACCGCAATCTGTCATAGACTGTTGAGGATTTTATGATCAGAACAACAAAAGAAGAAAAATAAACTTGAGTTTGAAGTTTTCGATTAAATTTTGCTTGCAAAATATTTTGCAACGTAATAGAGCTAGGGCAGATTTCTTGTTTTCTCTCTGTAGGCAATTATTTATATTTTTTGTTATTCTGAACCAATAGAGCTTTATAAGAATTGACTAGATATATCTTTTCATAATATCTAAAAATTAAGAAATTTATTTCTCTTTTGAGTGTGCTTGCAGAAATGATTATATATTCTCGCTACTCGTTGTGTGTTAGTTTTTCTAACTTGTGTAAAATTTCAGTACGTCTCTCCCGCAATTGGTCTAAAATGTAATTTTACATATTTTATAGCTTAAGAAAAGATAACAGTGATAATTAAGTATGAGACTTTGAAAACTCATTAGAAATGATATGTTTAATGTGTTTTCCACAAAACTTCCATTTTTTTGTTTTTTTTTTTGTTTTGAAGTCGGTAGATGTTGGAATATGAAATTCTCCAAACTCAAATTATCTTATCAGGACCACTTTATAGAAGGTCATCAGTAAATTTACAATTGACAAAATACAAGTGTTGATACATATCATTATATCTAATATATCAAATATTTCTAAAAAACTGAACATATCAACATTTTTTCTTTTCTCTCTCATCACCCACCCATCTTTTACACATTTTAGAGGGGAGTTTTTTTTTCATCAGACAATCTCGCTCATACTTTTGATGATCTGTTAAGATTTTTGTGAATTTAAAACTATGGACATCTTCTATGTGATTTTCTCTTTCAAATAAAATTCATTGTTAAGTATTTTCGGGTTCTTTATCGCTCAAGTATTTATATCTTGCCATGCAAGTTTTATATCTTGTCTTGCAAGTATTTATTACTCATTATGCAAGATTAAATAGTTCATGTGTAAAAGAAAATAATTAAAATTTGATAGAATATTTTAGGTAAAATAACTTTTGACACATTAACTATTTATGTTTGCATGATGATATATAAATATTTGCATAACGAGATATAAATACTTGTCCGATGAGTTACAAATATTTATGAGATGAATAACCCGAAAGTATTTTATTGTGAACATCATTTGAAAGAGAAGATCATCATGTAGAAGACGTTCGTGGTTTTAGATTCGTAAAATTTCTCATAAATCATCAAATATATGGGCGAAATTGAACGGATAAAAAAATTCACCTCTAAAAACGTGTAAAATATTTGTGTGGTGATGAGAAAGAGAAAATAAAAGAGTTGTCATGTTCAGTCTTTTTAGATAAACTTGATATGTTAATATCAACAGTTGCGTGCCTAAAACCACGAACACTTGTATTTTGTTAGTTGTAAATTCGCTGGTGACCTTGTAGAAGGTGGTCCCGATAAGATAATTAGATTGCGATTCCTGTAAACTAACGGTCATTCAATTAAGTCAAACAATGATCATCCTCGTCTTTCAAAGAAATATTTTTCATTTTTAAAGCAATACCTAGACTTTTCTTTATCCATCTTCGCTATAAATATGCACCCTCAATGAGCCATTTGTTCCTATATCCTTACCAATCAACAATCATATTCTCTTTAATTATAGTATTCCCACAGGTTGGCATCAAACATGAATGCTCTCTCTTTGTCTTGTGCCATGGTCCTTGCCATATTAGCACACACAACACTAGCCCAAAATACCCAACAAGATTATGTCGACGCCCACAACAAAGCACGAGCTGCTGTTGGTGTAGGCAATGTCTCTTGGAACAACACAGTGCAACAGTATGCACAAACCTATGCTGATTCAAGGAAGGGCGATTGCCAATTGATGCACTCTGGTGGTCCATATGGTGAGAACATTTATGGAGGCCCTATACCCGATCCTGAGAGATTTACAGGGTTAGATGCAATGAATTCTTGGGTAGATGAAAAGCAATACTATGATTATAATACAAATTCATGTGCAAATGGACATCAATGTGGTCACTACACCCAAGTTGTATGGCGCAACTCGAACCAAATTGGGTGTGCAAGGGTTGTGTGTGATAATAATTCTGGCATATTTATAATATGCAATTATTATCCTCCGGGAAATTACCCTGGAGAAAAGCCTTATTAAAAGGGTAATTATATAACTATGTATTGTATCATGAAATAAGGAGCCAATAATTAAAGAAGACCAGGGCTGTTGTTTGAATATATATAATAAGGAAAAAAATAAACAGTTTATGTATGTGGATCGCTTTTTTGCACACTATTTCATGTCATAAGTGTGTTACAGTTAAAATTTTTCACGCATACATCCATTAATATTGTAGATCTTTCCAAAAAAAAAAAATTATGAAGTTCAAATTGACATTATATAAATGAAGTTGCAATGAAACATACGATGCAATTATTATGATGTCATTACTGGCATATAAAATAAGTTCTCATTCCATCTAGTGTCTCAACACAGTCTATCCTGATAACTCAGTACCATCTCTGTGCCTGAGCACTCTACATGAAAATTAATAAATTTTTTTAGCTACATTCAAATGTATCATATCAGGCGATTGGAAAAGGACTCTCTTTAGCTTTTAGTGCTTTTTTTGACCAAATTCCTATAAAAAAGAATTATTTTATTGAATCATTAATTAGATTAAAAAACAATGCTTCTTTGGCCGTGTAAAACATTGATTAATATTATGTCATTCCTTAAAGTGATCCTACTAGAAAAATGTTATACGAGGACTTATCAAATCAAATCAAAACTTCTATAATTGCACGTTGAAAAATAGAGGGCTGAATGGTGTATCTGTCCAAAGACAATCTCAGCCATTCATTCAACAGATCCAATTATTCTAAGTTATTGTATTGAGTATGAGATATTCTGCATGTATTTTATGTATTCATTTGTGTACAAGTCTAAAATTAGTTATAAAATCACCCGCCACATGATTAGCCACAGAAAAATTGTAATACTTAAGTTTTTTTTTCACGCGTTATCTTACTTTTTCTTTGCTCCACCTTCTTTTCGTTTTTCCTTCCCCGTCTGATTTCTTTTTTTCCTTTTGGGTCTGCTCGGAATCATCTCTTTCCTCTTTAAACAAGAAATGGAATTGGCAAATTTCTAAATCCTCTGATCAGAATGCTCACTCCCGTCAAATTTTGGCTCTGACGAATTCCGGCGACAAATGGTGGGGTCCGGCGAGAATTCGTTCGGCACGGGTTTGCATTCCTAAATTGCTCCTCTATAGCTCAATCATTCTTCCGATCAGACCTTCCTCTCTCTCTTCGGATAAGGCCCCAGCTCGCGTCCTTCCGATCAATTTCGAAGCAAAGAAAAGGAAGAAAAAGAAAAGGGGTACTGCTAGCTCTCTGCCCTAAGTAACTCGGGCTGTTCAACTCGGTTCCGTGGCTAAGTATGTGCACTCCGCTCAAGCAACTGGGAAGCTATATTGTGAATTTTGTTAGAATTACTGGAGCAAGAAGCTGGACAATGTGAAATTAAATATGTTATATATTAGAAATACATACTTGTGTTTTTTCTACTTTATTTCTACTTAGTTAAGGCTAATTTTATAATCAAGGGAATCATCGATGGAGTACAAGTAGCAATTAAAAAACTAAGAGAAGATTCAGTTCCCTTAAGCCGGTTGCTAGATCTGGGGAAAGAGGTCTCCTTGCTCGCTCCTCTATATCATAGAAACCTCGTCAAGTTACTCGGATTTTGCATTGAAGCAGGACACTATGTTCTAGTTTACGAATTTATAGATAATAAGGATCTTGGAAAACATTTGAAAGGTACTCTTTTGTGTTTTTTTTTTCTTTTCAAAATCTCTCTCTCTTTTTCTTTTTTTTTTTGCACGAGGGAAAGAAAATTCTACTTAATCTTTCCCTTTTTTCGGAAATAAAAAACTTTGCCTCTGAATGAGGGTGAAATTCATCATATGGCTAAAATATAACTGGTCATGTATATACAAAACATTCATATTTTGATATAGCACAACTGTACGTATAAGTGTATAACACTGTAGCTTTCTGACATTTTCTTTGACTTGCAGATGTTTTACTATATGCACTTATGCAGTGTGCCCATTTTTATACGAGCTTTGAATCCTTTGATATACTTGTTTATTTTTTATATTTTTTTTGGTACATCAGTAACTAGTCCTAAATTAATTTTAACACAAAAATGTGTTTTATCTTGAACTCTGCAGATGATTCTCTGCGGCAAACCTTAGACTGGGAAACACGACGAAGAATCATCAAAGGAATAGCCGATGGCCTCCGCTATCTCCATTCCGAATCAAGGAATAAAAAGAGGATCATACATTGTGACCTAAAAGCAGAAAATGTATTACTTGATTTCAGGAACGCTGTTAAGATCGCAGATTTTGGTCTTTCAAGGATATTACGGGCAGATAAATCCTATGAGAGCTCTCGAGTCACAGTTGGTACCCTGTAAATACCAATTAAATCGACATGGCTTAAAAATTTTAATCACCATCTTGTTTTATGTTGTTCACTTGTTTTAGTTGACACCATTTATTCTATGACACGTGGATACATTGCACCGGAGCTATGGCCGCCAAAGCCAATATATTCACCCCAAGCAGATGTGTACAGCTTTGGTGTGCTACTTTTGGAAATCATGACTAAATGGACGGTGTTCGGTTATGACGGTGTTCTCACACATGATGTGAGTAATTAATCAATCAACAGAAAGAACATCAATTAACAATTAACTAATAGCAAACATAGTTAATATGTAAGAAATGAAATTAACTTATCATGTTAATTATTTAGGTTTGGGACCACTGGAAAAGCAATGCTTTGATAGAGATAATCGATCCATATATAATGGATGAATGCCCGGAGGAAGAGGCATTGTGGTTCATGCTGATCGGGTTGTCATGCGTTCAAGGCGACCTAAGGAAAATGCCTGACATGAAGAATGTTGTAGAGATGCTACGTGGAGAAGCTCCTCTCCCAAGAGCCTTCATATCCGGGATATTATCCTGAGGAGCGTCAAACACATAAAAAAAATTGGTTTTCCAGGATAATGAAATAATTAATTTTGAACTTGTTCATGAAGTTTAATGGAGAACTGCTAATAGTTAGTTATTATAAATTGAGTCTTAATTATTTGAAGAAGTATTATATTATATTACTCGTTTAAGTAGAGTTTTATTTGGAGAAATATTATAGACAAGATTTTTCAGAGTGTTTTGTATCATTGGTGGAGTTGTTCGTATATAAACATAGTTTCGCAAGATGTATATATAATTTTATTATTACATATATTCCCAATTTTTTTATATAAATAAATAAATAACTATGCATGCATTAATTGTATGGTAGGATCAGATGCATATTTCTCAATATATTCTGAATCTGCATCATACAATAACTAATTAATTAAGCGTGTCGACCAAGGCACCGTCTTCTGTAGGATGTTCTTGATTTTCCTATTTGAGACTTCTACCCATAGATTACAAAATCGGCCGTTCCGGACCGGAATCGGCCGGAGCCGATCCGATTTCAGTCTGAGTTACACAGTTAGTATGATTCCAGTCAAATTTCGTCCGGAACGTTCCAGTTTCAGTCAAATTTCGGTCGTTTCAGTTAAATTCCGGCCGGAACGGACAGTTTCATTGAAATTGGGCGAAATGAACTTGAACAGCAAAAATATTTTGCAACCAGCGGGACTCGAACCCAAGCACTTTATCCTACCAACCAAGGGTACTACCACTACACTATTGATTATATACGTATTAGAAGAGATCTTATTTATATATATTTTGTAATTGTAAGCCATTCAGCACTTTAAAGGGAGGCAATTTGTTTTTTTTTTCAGCGGCATGAATCGATCTCTACCAACAAAGGTTACTACCACTTCACCATTAATTATTTTTTTACAAAAAGAGAAAGAGTGTGTTTTTAGTTGCAATACTTGTATTATATTGTATTAGTGCATTATTTACAGAAATTGTTGACAAATAATTTTTTATCATTTTTTTCTATTTTTCTAGTATAAAATGAGCTTCTAGCAAAAAAGTCCGAGTTTCCGATCCGATTCGGCCGATTTTGACCGATTTATCCAATTTGGATCCCCCGGCCAAAAGACTGATTCCGATTCCGATTCCGATTTTTCCTTCTATGCTTCTACCTGCCCCCTTGTTTGTGGATGGTAAGGAGTTGCTACCTTGTGAGTGACACCATATTTTCTTAGAAGGTTGTTGAACAGATTGTTGATGAAGTGTGAACCTCCATCGCTTATCACTACTCGGGGGATGCTGAATCTCAGAAATATGATCTTTTGGAATAGTCTCTTGACCACATTTGCATCTGCTGAAGGTGCCGGGATTGCCTCTACCCATTTGGAAACGTAATCGACTGTCACCGAGATGTATTTGGTATTGCTTGAATTAGGGAATAGTCTCATGAAATCAATCCCCAAAACATCAAAAATCTCTACCTCTAAGATTGTGTTTTGTGGCATCTCATCGCACATGGATATGTTTCCCATTCGTTGGCACACATTGCATGAGGAAACAAGATCTATTATGTTTCTGAAGATGTTGGGCCAGTAGAAACCCACTTGGAGGATTTTTGAAACTGTTTTGTGGATTGACGCATGGCCGCCATAAGGTGTGGAGTGGCAGTCATGAAGAATTGCTCTTGCTTCTTCATGTGTGACATATCTCCTGTACACTCCATCTATGGAAAGACGGAAGAGGTATGTTTTCGGGAAAGATATCACCTGTCCTTCTGGGGGCAGGATTTTCCTGCCCCCAGTACGGCTGACACGTGGGTCCAGACGGGTTTAAACATTTAAAAATTAGTTTTAGTTTTGCTGCAAGCCCACATGTCAGTCACTCAGGAGCAGGAAAATCTTGCCCCATGGGAGGCAGAGGATTCGGTTCCATGTTTTAGCTCTTAAATGTACATGCAATACATGTATATTTATATGTATGTATGTCATGTACTTCGACAATATTTAAGAGTTGAATTTGCTGCTCAGTAACCTTTTGTCTATTAATGATTCAGAAATATATCAATCAGAGAAAAATATTTGATCCCTCATATGGGCTCTGTAACAAAAGTTAAATGACAATATTGAGTAGAACTAGAGTGTGGGTATTCTTAAGTTCACCAAGTCTCCTTGTGGACTCAACTCTAAACCAATTAAATTGGCTTCAAATGACGAATCCAAACTGTTGAAATCCTTCTACCTTACGAGTCATGCGAAAATTTTAAATTTTCTAATTAATTTAGTATGAATTAAAGTGGTTATCTTTATGTTTAAGACAAAAAGATAACATAGTATAACATAAAAGGTAACATAATTAAATATTAAAAATAAATTACTTTGAATCTTCAAATAGTAGAATTTTTGTGCTGATAACGTGTTATAAAGTAAAAATAAACAAACATAAACAATATGGAGAGAATGTAAATAATGGCTATCTCTTATTCATATATTTCTCATGAGTGTACAATACAAGATTATAATGCCTCTATTTATAGGCTACAAATTGTAAATGAAAAACAATTACAATAATAAATAAGAAAATAAATTCCAAATAGTGATGACTATGAATTCCAATGGTAGTGGGGTAGCCACTTTAATTCGTGGTGGAACAACTATTTCGTGGCGATCTGTAAAACAAACTATAATAGCCACATCCTCTAATCATGTAGAAATTTTAGCAATACACGAAGCAAGCTGAGAATGTGTTTAGCTAAGATCTGTGATTCAACACATTCGTCAGACATGTGGCTTGTCTTCTGGAGAAATAATCCCGACAATCATATATGAAGATAATACTGCATGTATTGCTCAATTAAAGGAATGATACATTAAAGGAGATAAAACAAAACATATTTCATCAAAATTCTTTTTCACACATGATCTCCAAAAGAACAATACTATTAATGTTCAGCAGATCCGTTCAAGTGAGAATCTAACAGATTTATTCACTAAGGCGCTCCCTACTACAATATTTGAAAAGCTAGTTCGTAATATTGGAGTTCGCCGACTTAAAGATCTCGATTGATCTTGTTATGAGGGGGAGTTAATATGCACTACAATTTTCTTAACCATGATTTTCCACCTGTTTCTTCTTGATAAGGTTGTAGTTGCGCTTTAAAAAGAATAATATACTATTTTTTCTTAACTAGGTTTTTATCTTATATGATTTTTTCTAGTAAAATTTTAATTAGGCATATTCTTATGTAATGGACATCTAAGGGAGAGTATTATGAGTATAATGGATGGTCCATTAACTCTCAATATTAATCCTTATTTACCTCTTACTACTCCACTACCATTGGAATTCATAACCACCACTATTTGGAATTTATTTTCTTATTTATTATTGTAATGGCTTTTCATTTACAATTTGTAGCCAATAAATAGAGGCATTGTAATCTTGTATTGTACACTCATGAGAAATATATGAATAAGATATAGTCATTCTTTACATTCTCTCCATCTTGCTTATGTTTGTTTATTTTTACTTTATAACATTATGAACCTAGAAATTTGAATTAATAGATTGATAATCCACTCTTGAGTTCTCATTTCCTTGTATTCTTTGTCTATAACTTGTACTATTGAGGTGAAACTTCCCATATTGAGCCATATGTACAACATATGTTGTGTCAAAATGAAACTCAATTTCATTAATTGAATGCTTGTACGTTGCCAGATAAACTCTCTTTAAGATATTTGGAAGTAATTGCCCTTATAAGTGAATGCATGTGAAATTCACAAACCATTTGCATATATTGAATACATGCATTTCCTTTTTTCTATATTACTGCTCCTAAAGTTACTAAACACGTGGATCTAAGGTGATTTTAATATTTAAAAATTAGATATAGTTTTGTCCCGGATCCATCCAAATTCACGTGTCAGTGACTTTAGGAGTAGGAATTTCCTGCCCATAGGAACAGGAGATTATGTTCCTAAAATTATAGAACTTATCTATCAGCTTAAACATTCAAAATAACTAGTATAAACAGTTCAAGCACATGTCTTTCAGTGAGACCCGCAGTGCCGAAATAAAATCATTGTTTTTGGACCATTCAGAAACAATGATTTTGTATGTATCTAAAAAAATAGTAAATTTTTTTTTAAAAATATATAAAATTTGGTCTCTGAGCACATTTCAATATGAAAATCTTGTTGAGCGGTTCGAAATTTAATCGTACGATTTTTAGAAGCTTTGGACGATATTCGGTCCAAAGCCATTTGGACCAAACCTCAACCCTTTTAGATTTGCTAACTTTGAGAATTGTATATTCTCATATTCATATATAAAAAAATTTGCATCATGAGGATGAAGGGCATTGTCTATGGTGGATAATTAAGTGATGCTCTTAAAAATTTACAAAAAATACGTCAATTTAATTGCATACCCTGATCAGTCAAGTCTCTCTTGAATTATGACCACATATATTTTCTATCCAACTCCCTTTCATTTCTCTTTCAATACATTTGTGGACCCGTCTTACTGATCTATATATTCAAATATTTTCCTACACATTTTTTTCCATGAGGGTATTTATTTTATTTTATTCTTATTCTACTTAGGAGAAAAAATGCATATAGATTTTAATTAAAAAGTGAATATCCAAGACGGACTACACCATTTGATAGCTAGAGCCCAAACATTCTTCCCTTAAGGCTTTGTTGATTGCAATGCAACCAGGAGGATTTATAATTCACTTTTCCAAAAAAAAAAAAAAAAAAATTGTAACAAGAAAGAAGAAGAAATATATATTATTTTTTGACAAAAAAAATAACCACAAGAAAAAACATAGGTTTTGATAGGTATCTTGGCAAATATCATGTTACCTGTCTGTGTCATTCCATGTGAACAGTCTAAGGGCCTGTTCGGCCTCCATTGGAGAATGGGTATGGGCACAGGAACACGCCCAAATTGAACTGAGTTTTACTATTCACGTAGGAAAAAAATTCACTTTAAGTTGAATTGTAAAACGCTGAACAGGACCTAAATTTTCACTTTAAGCTGGAATAAATGTTTCAGAATCCTTTGTGAACACTTAACAGAGTAGCTCTGATCGAAAACCTTCAATCACAGTTTAATGTATCTTACACCACAGATTTAATAGTTAGAGCATCTCCAACGCTTATTGTTTTCTAGTTTGCTCGGTTGTGAGATAGTTTGTAAATTAGCAAATTTTCTTTAAAAGCAAACGTTTGCTTATTGCCAGTGTGGAGAATTGATTGGCTCAGATTCTATATGAGTTTATTTAATTGCAATTGATGGGATGAAGTGATATAGAAATTATGAATCTCTTTAATTGTTAAATTTAGTGACGTGACCAATTTTAATTGCTAAGAGTTTGTTGGAATGGAGATGTTCTTAGTTATGTTCGTACTGGATCGAACAAGCTTTAACTCACCTGTAATTAATCAATAATCATTTATTCTACAATTTGGCAAAATTATGTTTCTTGCGTTATGACTATTTACATTGAAAACAATTATATCTCAACGTTGGTTGTTATCAATTTAATTTATTCGCTAGCCAACATCATTTAAAAAAATAATAATAATAAGAAAAATGGTGCCAACTGATCCGACCTGTTTATCCAAACCAGATTTGGCATGCTTATCCGGGCCATATCTGATCCGATTGAGGCCATCAGTATCTTAAGATTAAAGCACAATCGGAATTAAAATTTCTAACATCCATTTCCAATTCTTAACGCTTGATTTTGCATTAATATATGTTGTCCCCACTGAGTAAATTTCTACCCTGTCAAACATGTTATTTTGCATTAATTTTGCCCTGTCAAGCACATCAATGGGTATGATACGGATAGGGTGGAAGCATTTTCATACCCGTACCCACTAAGAGTTGACCTTATCCATATCTTACCCTTATCCGTTAAGAATTTGCCTTACCCTATCCTACCCGTATCTGTTAAGATTAGTGGGCAACGAAACGGTAGCGGATGAGTAACGAATACTAATATAATGATTTTATTATTTTTTACAAATATACTATCAAAATTTATCATGTCATATATATGTAATCACGATTACTAATATAAAAATTAAAATACAAATATGCAATCAATTCTAACTAATAATTTTATTATAAAGAAAATACAAAAAAATACAAATATCTCTTCTATATAACAAACTCAAAATTCAATTCGTTAATTAAATAATAAAACATTCAAATAAAAAAAGTAATATGTTTAATATAACATTCATCTTACAACAAAATACATACATTTTCTCATGAATTAACGTTGATAAAATGATATGAGAAACATAAAATTGAATATAATATGTATATATGTATATATAATTTATTTTATATAATTATCCGTTATCCAATGAGTATGAAATAGCCTTTACCGGCCTTATCCATACTCATTTAGCTAACAAAAAAAAAAAAAATCTTTACCCATACCCAATAAGTTAACGAAAAAAAACCTTACCCATATCCGGTCTTATCGAATGTGATACGGGTAGGATAAACGGGTAAACAATTTTCATTAGCACCCCTAGTTATTTTGCCCTCATTGATTTTGCATTAATTTTGCCCTCAATCACGTTCCCTCGTTTCAAATAAATCCGCTTGTTTTTCCATGGTCTTTCTCTTTCTTATTTTTTTTTCTGGTACGTGTTCTTCTTTACTAATTTTTACGGATGAATAAACCCCGCTTGTTTTTTTTTTCTTCTACGGATGGTCATGGTCTATATTGATACTTCTTCACATGGTTTTGAAAATCAGAATCAGAATAAATAATTACACTAATTATATAATTACGCATTAATTAATGTTTATTTCTACGGATGGTCACATGACCGCAGAACTGGAATCAGATGAATCGGTCGAATCGGATCAGAAATTTAAATATTTTTGGTAGAAGCCTATTTTGTACTAAAAAACTAGTTAAAAACTAATTCGTCAAAAATCTATGTTCAGATAAAAGATTATAGTCAAATAATTCACTAATTATATAATATAACACAAGTATTACAACTAGAACACACTTTTTATTGCCTAAAGCTATATTGAGCTGGCTGGATGACCTCATCGTTCTCTGTATTAATGTAGTGTCAAATGAAGCAACAACTGTAAACAATCAACATGCTTTAAAAAAAAACATAAAATAAACGAAGGAATTGGCTAACTCCTCCAAGTCAACGCTGTTCAACCGAGTTTTGATGAAAAAATCGCTAAAGTGAGAAACTCTAGTGAAAAAATCACTGTTCAACACTGTTCAACCGAGTTTTTCTTCTAAATAATCGTGCATGAATTTCCTCTTAAATTTGTCTTCGTTATCGCTACTATATATATTTTCTTTTTAATAGCCTGCTTAATTCCCGTCTTCTTTTCATCTCTCTTTATAAATCTCAAAATAAATTGCAAAAGAATCTGTCATATATGTTCATGTCCTTTTGTTCCTTTATATTTCTTCTCTCTCGTTTCTGTCTCAAGAAAAAAAATAAAGAGAACGAAAAAAAATTAAAATGAAAACTTATTACTGCAATCTGTCATAGGCCGTACTTGAGGATTTTATGATCAGAACAACAAAAGAAGAAAAATAAACTTGAGTTTGAAGTTTTCGATTAAATTTTGCTTGCAAAATATTTTGCAACGTAATAGAGGGCAGATTTCTTGTTTTCTCTCTGTAGACAATTATTTATATTTTCTGTTATTCTGAACCAATATAGCTTTATAAGAAATGACTAGATATATATATCTTTTAATAATATCTAAAAGTGAAGAAATTTATTTCTCTCTTTTGAGTGTGCTTGCAAAAGTGATTATTCTCGCTACTCGTTAGAAATGATATGTTTAATGTGTTTTCCACAAAACTTCCATTCTTTTTTTCTTCTTTTTTTTTTTGAAGTCGGTAGATGTTCGAATATGAAATTCCCCAAACTCAAATTATCTTATCAGGTCCACTTTATAGAAGGTCACCGGTAAATTTACAGCTGACAAAATGCAAGTGTTGATACATATCATTATATCTAACATATCAAATCTTTCTAAAAAAACTGAACATATCAACATTTTTCTTTTCTCTCTCATCACCCACCTATCTTTTGTACATTTTAGAGGGAAGTTTTTTTTCATCAGATCAATCTCACTCATACTTTTGATGATCTGTTAAGATTTTTGTGAATCTAAAACTACGGATATCTTCTATGTAATTTTCTCTTTCAAATAAAATTCATTGTTAAGTACTTTCGGATTCATTATTGCTCAAGTATTTATATCTTGCCATACAAGTTTTATATCTTATTTTGCAAGTATTTATTACTCATTATGCAAGATTAAATAGTTCATGTGTAAAAGAAAATAATTAAAATTTGATAGAATATGTTAGGTAAAATAACTTTTGACACATGAACTATTTATATTTGCATGATGATATATAAATATTTGCATAACGAGATATAAATACTTGCCCGATGAGTTACAAATATTTGCGAGATGAATAACCTGAAAGTATTTTATTGTGAACATCATTCGAAAGAGAAGATCATCATGTAGAAGATGTTCGTGGTTTTAGATTCGTAAAATTTCTCATAAATCATCAGAAATATGGGTGAAATTGAACAGATAAAAAAATCCACCTCTAAAAATGTGTAAAAGATTTGTGTGGCGATGAGAAAGAGAAAATAAAAGAGTTGTCTTGTTTAGTCTTTTTAAATAAACTTGATATGTTAAATATCAACACTTGCGTGTTTATGTATGAACACTTGTATTTTGTTAGCTGTAAATTCGCTGGTGACCTTGTAAAAGGTGGTCCCGATAAGATAATTAGATTGAAGTTCCTGTAAACTAACAGTCATTCAATCAAGTTAACAATGACCATCCTCATCTTTCAAAGAAATATTTTTCATTTTTCAAGCAATACTAGACTTTTCTTTATCCATCCTCGCTATAAATACGTACCCTCAATGAGCCATTTGTTCATCCTTACCAATCAACATTCATATTCTCTTTAATATATTATAGTATTCCCACAAGTTGGCATCAAACATGAATGCTCTCTCTTTGGCTTGTGCCATGGTCCTTGCCATATTAGCACACACAACACTAGCCCAAAATTCCCAACAAGATTATGTCAACGCCCACAACAAAGCACGAGCTGCTGTTGGTGTAGGCAATGTCTCTTGGAACAACACAGTGCAACAGTATGCACAAACCTATGCCAATTCAAGGAAGGGCGATTGCCAATTGAAGCACTCTGGTGGTCCATATGGTGAGAACATTTATGGGGGCCCTGTGTCTTCTCCTGAGAGATTTACAGGGATAGATGCAATGAATTCTTGGGTAGATGAAAAGAAATACTATGATTATAATACAAATTCATGTGCAAATGGACAGCAATGTGGTCACTACACCCAAGTTGTATGGCGCAACTCGAACCAAATTGGGTGTGCAAGGGTTGTGTGTGATAATAATTCTGGCATATTTATAATATGCAATTATTATCCTCCGGGAAATTACAATGGACAGAAGCCTTATTAAAAGGGTAATTATATTGTATCATGAAATAAGGAGGCAATAATTAAAGAAGACCAGGGCTGTTGTTTGAATATATATAATAAGGAAAAAAAATAAACAGTTTATGTGGATTGCTTCTTTGCTATTTTGCACACTTTCATATCATAAGTTTGTTACTGTTAAATTTTTTCATGCATACGTCCATTAATATTGTAGATCTTTCCAAAAAAAAAAATTGTGAAGTTCAAATTGGCATATAAAATAAGTTCTCATTCTATCTAGTGTGTCTCAACACAGTCTTACCGGATAACACAGTACCATCTCTGTGCCTGAGCACTCTAAATGAAAATTAATAAAAATTTTGAGCTACATTCAATTGTATCATATCAGGCGATTGGCAAAGGACTCTCTTTTGCTTTTAGTGCTTTTTTTGACCAAATTCCTATAAAAAAGAATTATTTTATTGAATCTTTAATTAGATTAAAAAACAATGCTTCTTTGGCCGTGTAAAACATTGATTAGTATTATGTCATTCCTTATTAAAGTGATCCTACTGGAAAAATGTTATATGAGGACTTATTTATCAAATAGAGAATGTTTTCTCTATTCCTCATAAGCCATTATTTCCTCCGAAACAAGAGATCAGAGTGAATTTCATACTTTTATAGTAGAAGGGATCACTCAAATTAATCCTTCAGTATACCGGGTGCGTATCCTCTGAGATATCTCAATTTTTGCGTGACCGACGTGTTCGGTGCCTATTCGGGGGAACGTAGGGGGCAGTATTATTTTTTGCTTTGAGATTCATGCATAACGTATTTGAACGATTGAGATATTCCAAAAAGCCACGCAAAGTTTGAGATATCTCAGAGGATGCAAATTCCAGTATACCAGTATGGAAGCACCATTTGACAATGGGAGCGGGGGCGTTCTGATGCCCATTGGACCAGGTCCTGTCCGATGGGAAGTGTAAACCATTGGATTTCATCAATTATCGTATCATCTTGATTAGCAGAGTACCCTCAATCAAACTGTATTTATCGATTGTAGATCCGATTAGCTGATTAAACCTACTAAAATTCATCTCCTCCCTTCCGACTCTTCATCTCTGGGCACGTCACCTGCCCTCTCTCCCTCGTACTGCGCATGCTTCGCGGCGTGCGTGCTCCTGCTTTCTCAATCCAACACAAGCTCTCTCTCTCTCTCTCTCTTCCATGAATTCAGAATTGCAACTTAGATCTGCATCGATCACCCGCCACTCGACCGCTGGTGATTTCTTCTCAAAGTTTGTTTCAAATATATTAGATTCAATTTGTACTTGCGAACTATAAATTCACTTTGAACTTACTAGGTTTGTTTCAATGTTAGATTCAATTTGTACTTGCGAACTATAAATTCACTTTGAACTTACTGTTGATATATATTTTGATTTGGAGCAGCGATGCTATGAAATTACTTCAATTTCAGTTCTGATTTGTAGCATGAAGTAGTATCTCATATTCTAAACAAAATACATATGTTTTGTAACCTATATTGATACCAGCCATCAAAAGCATGAAGTTGGTACAAATAAAAAATATTAAAAATGGCGAATAACCAGCCAGAAATTCATGCTTATAATAAAAATACATGTCTTAATTTTCTCTTCTATAGTGTTTAAAGCAATATAATAATTTTACACTTGCAGTGAATGATTGCTAGTTTTAAATGAATGATTTTACAGTGTTGACTTTTGTATTCATTATTAAAAAGTGAGATAGTAAACGAAGGTAATTAATTTAATCATGGTGTGCTAGCTTTCTTTTTTTTTAAACCATAAAGAAACGTTACTCTGTTATATGAACCATCACCAATAAATCAGAAACCATAAACAAATTTACTCTGTTATATGTGCAATTATGCCTCAGTTTGTTCCTCAATATTCACCAAATTTAGCCACCGATTTGTCAGTTCAATTATCAATCAAGGAATATAAAGTAGAGAGAGAAAAAATGAAAAAGAAACAAAAATTTATATTTTATATAATTTATTTTGACTTAATTTTGATACATTTCAAAAGTAAGCAAATTTTAAAAGGATGACAATTTTCTCGAGCTTTTGTTTCTCTTGCTGTTCCCCGAATTTTAAAATCAAAATTCTGCAATTTTGTATTCGAACGTAACTGATATAATACAAAATAATATATCATTATTTAAGTTTGTTATTTTAATATGAACATCTACACTAAAAAAAATGAACTAAACATGCTTAATTTGCGGTAGCATAAAACATGGGCCCTTAATACCTTTTTGTGGGTAATTTTTAAGAGAATTTACCATTATCCATATAAGCACTTTTTTTTTTTGTATAATTTCATTACATTGAAAACAGTTAAAAAAAAAATAAGAACTAACGGAAGTACATAAAATAAAGTTGATACAACTTTCATAAAAAATAATAAAAAAAATGATATATTATTATTTTTTTAGTTCAGCTTTATTAATAAAATTAATTAGAAAATTGAAAATCAAGTTGGACCAAGTGTTGCTCTACAAAGTGCTTCTGTTATTGCATGGTGACCATTTGACAAATATCTATTATTTTGAAATTAATATTTGTTTATTGCAACTATTTGGATTGATCAGAGGAATATAAGACCCAACCCAGTTCTTTTTTGGATAAAGGTTTTCTAATAGATGACTTATTAAGGAAAGAAACAAGATGTTAACTAAGAGGCTGCTCATTTTCTAAGGAAGAAAGACTAGAAAATGAAAGAATCAGGCCCTGACCAGAACAAGAATAATTTTTCTAGTCAAGAAATTACTCAATTCAAGTGTCTTACGAAGTGAGGCCGGAAATAGAGTACCTGGTACTGATTAGAACTGGGGGAGGCCATCAGGTGAACAAGCAGGGAGTTTAGAGGTACGCTGAGACGCAGCGAACCACCGGTGAGGTGCAGCTGAGTCGCGAGCGATAGGTGATCGGGTCGAGGGAGATGAGCACGATAGAGAGAGAGAAAGACTGGGACGGAGGAAGATGAGCAGTTGAGCACACGAGAGAGAGAGAGGGGGGGGTTTAACGTTTTGAACTTTTGATTAAGCAAATTCTAGTTGATGGAGGCGGAGAGGAGCAGCTTGGGTCCGATGCCCATCGAACTCAAACTAAGTCCGATGGGTTCTATAACCGTTCGATCTACTTTAAGATCTGTGTGCATTGCTTTACTGCCCGTGTGCGTTTGCATGAAAATCGGTGTGCACGGATTAAAGCGAATCAGATGGTTATAGAGCCCGTCGAACTCAAACTGCTCTCGACGGAGGGGGAGAAGAAAGAATCGATAATTAGCAGCGCTTATTAAAAGGGAACGATTCTTATCCGTTAGATTAAATGAACGGTATACTAAAAATTTGAGATCTCAGAGGAGACGGATTCTGAAAGAAGTCAGGGCACTCTTTCGAGCAAAATTAATTCTCATTGAGCTCAAGCATTTACTTTTCTAGTTAGAAACTAACATCTTGGAGCTAATGAAAAAAAAAAAAAATTATTTTTAGTCCTTATAAAATGAAAATGGATTTTTTAACTGCACATAATAAAGTGTTGGTTTAACGGTTAAATATGGAAGGATCTAAAGACTTAAATGGATATAAATATTCTATAGAGAATGTATTACTTCAATGGTTATTTTAATAATTTTGGCAATGATTTTTCAAAAATAATTGAAATAAGATTATAAATTATAAAGAAAAAAAGGAATCTTTCTCTGCTAAGCGACTGAATGCTTTTAGTAATAATATCTCTTTTGCATTTAATTTAGATTAACTTTAACTTTTAATTTTGTTCAATCGTGGGGTCTTTGTACACTGCGGTGTGTGTACGCGTGGTTGCATATGCATATGCATATGCTTCTAGCATGGCGCACTGTCTTTGTACCAGTTAAGAAAAGAGATAAAAATCAAAAGCTCCAAGCTTTAAAGAATATCATTTCAACATGTTTAAAGATCATCAAGATCTGTATTTTTGCAGGGAGACTCCTGGGTTTCTGAAAACCACATTTTTGTGTTCTTTTCATCTTGACATTTGACTAATCATTAATATATCATGGTGTATAAAATATAAGTGACTTGGTATAGCATGTGCTACTGTCTACTTACATCTTGGCACACCTTCTTTCACTATTTGCACATTGGTCCTTCTAATTCCTTGTATTATGCAATCTGGTGCATATAGCCCAACTTTGGCTTGGTACAAGGAGATTAGATCTTTCCAATATACATATAGGTCCATTTTAATTTAAAGAACAATGGAAGAAGCCAGCTGGTTCAATCCCACTGCCATTGTCTTTGATTATTTTCATTTTTATTATTTCTTTAATTCCTTATATTAAATGATTTCCATAATTCAGATATAAAGGGAAGCTAGCTAGCTCAACCCTTATATCTTCATCATTTCCAACATTTAATTAGGAAATAAAGAAAAAAGAAAAAAGATCAAAGTCAGAAAAGAAAATAAAAAAAAATGGAAAGAAGAAGAAAAACTCAAAAAATCTAGATATATCTTTATGTACGTAGTAATTATTTTTTTATTTTCAATAACAGTGACTTTAAAAGGGCTTAAGCCATGCACCTCCTTTTTATATTTTTCATTTTATCACATTATATATTTTATTATTGCAAAACAGTGAAGGGAAGGGATGAAAGAGGGACTTTGATCATCAAGCCTTGTGCTAATGCACAAGGCTCTCTCTTTATTACTTCAAAACCTCAAGATCAGAGATCAAAGCACAGAAAAGAAAGAAGATCAAAGAAATATACAAGAAGAGTAAAGAAAGAGCAAAGAAAATGCAAAATTTCAACTAAACTTTATTCACCAAGTAAATTAATACACTATAGCCCTTGAGGCTCTTCAAAACTATGCTAATAACCTATCTAGTTGCAGGAAAAAAAAAAAAAGACAAGCACAGACCTTTCAACTATGAACTAGAGAGAAATTAAGCTAAAAGAGCTTTAGTATATGAATATAGCAGAAGGTATGTGATCTATGTATTGGAAGTATATTTTCGAACATAGCATAGGGTGCCCTTTTATAGGCTAGCATTAGGGTTTAAGTCTTGGCCTTGCTGAGGTGTCTTCATCTTGCACTCCAACTGTTTGATCACTGGCCGAGATGCATTGGCTTCATATATGCATGTATACATGGCATGGGCCGTCCAATCATCTTTAGACAGCTTGATATTTATGAGCTGGATCATTAATAGCTCTTAGATCGTATTATATCATCATCTTTACATCTGTGGCCCTTGAAAAACCGGCCAGATATAGGAATATTTAAAAGGCGTGTCCTACATATCTGGAGAAGATCCTTCTATTCTTTTCGTCATCCAAAGGCGGTGTAGCAAGTGCCCAGGGGACCATCCGACACCATAACAGCTATTGATGCTGTAGTGCGTCACATCGGCGGTATATCGGGCTTATCATATGCCTGCTTTGAATACTGCGCTTTTGCTATGAAGAAGGGAGCACCTAGCATTGTATTGCATCCCTTAACGTGCTCTAGGGCTCACCATGATGCCCTGCGAATCAATTCGCTGTGTTTCAGCTATACCCGAACTGCACCGGGTCACAATCATGCACAAGCCCAATTAAATATACATTGATCAAATTAAAGCCTCCAGTGGCATCACCTTGTGCTTAAGAGCGTGTCCTCAAGCTCTCAGACCCCAATTTTACCTATCTCGGCCATTCCACTTCTCCCTTTCATTTACTTTCCGAGTGCAATTGGGAGTGAATAGAATCATTCAGTCTTGAGATAAGGTAGGGAAGAGTAGAGGAGGGAATACTGGTTCATGTTTGCTTGAGAATTTCTCCAATCCTTTATCCATTAGAGCAAATTTGGAACTCGAGTTTACATTCAGAGCGGAAAGGGGAAAGGAAGGTGATGACCCGCGAACCCGTTCCCTTGTTTTCTTTTCATTTGACTCGTCCATGCTCTTGATAGACTCGGTGCAGCGTGAGCCTCATATGGCTCTTTATGGGGTGCACCATGCACTGCGAATATACGGCACGAAGGGGTCGGGGCGCTGAGGTTTAAAACCCAGCGACTTTCCTTGATGTCTGGGTGGTCATGGTGTACTATGAGCCAACCCAATGATCATTCGGTGCATGAAATTCAATGTCCATATATAGTCCGGGATTATGCAGCTCATGGGTTCTTGAGTCATTGACAGGGGCCCAGGGGTCAAGGTATTGTTTGGTATTCCCAGTTTGCACCCAAATTGTCTTAGATGAAGTTATAAGCCTCTGTGCTTACGTGGCACCAATCAGAGGCTGCCATGTCAGCAATTTTCATAATTATTTCATAACTTTTCCATTATTTTGAGTTATGAAGTACATAATATATCAAAATTCATAGTTTTTCATGAGAAATTATACTATGAATTTTAAAACATCATTCTCAATCCATTTTGGAGAGTTTCTATGCATCTTGGTATTTTTCAAGCATATCATATGTCATTAATTTTCATTTAATTTAATTAGCAATATTTTTGGGTACAACAGATATACATGAAGAATGGAAAAATATCATTAAACATAGGTGACGACAAAGCTGTCTTCGACATTAAAACTTCAATGAAATATCCTTCTGAAGGCAACCGAGTATGAAGTTTGGATGAAGACACTCTTACATTGGATGAGCTGATGAGCGATAATGAAATGGAATACTGGGATGAAGACGATGAAGAACCACACCAACCACTCTCTGCCCTTGGCGAATTCCTAAACAATGAAGGTTATTTCAATTCAAGCACGATCGAAAAATGACAACTCTAAAATACGAGATGACATTGATCAATCTATTCTAGCCTTTCAATCCAATGCCACCAACAAAGTAGCAGAAGAATACCTTACCCACAACCCGATCAAATAAATAAAGATGATATATGATGAATTATGCGGGTCAATACCTAACAAGGATCTCTCAAGAAGAATCCTAAAAATAGGTCATGGAATAGTTTTCCATGATCACAAGGAGGACCTACCATATGAGATTCTTAGAAGGACCCTGCCAATTCATATATCACTTAATTACAAGAAAGGGAAAGTCGAGCCAAAGACTTTAAATAGAAGCGCTGCATGGAAGACAACTCATGAACCCTTATCTATTTACTTTTTTTTGTTTAGTTTTTAATTTTAGGTCTAAGAGGATATCTACCAAATAAGAGAGATACACCTTTAGAAGAATTGGAAGACCAAGAAGGATTGGAAATATCAAGAAGAACGAAGAAAAGATGACTAGGACATGTCGCGTGCGGCATTGACTACGGCATACCTATACCACAGGGAGAAGTGATGAAAGAAGAAAAATTACCAAGTACTTAGGTAGCCTGTAGCTTAGAATGGAACCCACATGCAACTTCACTCATGCCGCATGAGCTGGTGTTCAGTTCCACATAACACGTTCCTGCAAACGGTCGCATCATTTGGCCGTACCAAATCACATCATCTTTCCATTTTTCAGAGCTCCAATATTTCCTAAGGCTAACTTCATCTCCTTCAGCCAACACACATGCGACCTAACTCCGAAGCAGTAGACCAATCAGCAGAATCACCAATGGCCAAATTTTTGAAGGACGGAAGCCAATCACCACCAACAACTCTGCCATTTCAACCAACAAGGATATTGTTCCCTTCCCAAGAACATCAAAATCGCTATCACATCTTGAAGGCCGCAAGATAGGAGTGCAAATGAGGCCATGCCATGAGTTTCTTGAAAAATTAAAGATTTATGATGCGGTAAAGCAATTATTGTCATCAATTGATCTATTGAACTTAACCTTCTTGTTAAGGGACACCCAGAATGCTTCCCTATCATGGTCGGTCCCATGCAACATGTGCCCTCTGTATTGTAGACCTAATGCCTCATTTATATTGACCGTAGAGAGGGTCTATTGCTCATTCTTTAGGTTGAAGGTAATCTTCTCACTATCTTCTTGCAAGGTGGACATGAACTCCATCTTCAGGAATGTGACTGAAGGAGACCAAAATTTTCGCAATATATTTTCAATACCCCGTTGAGGTTTGCACACATCCTCCTAACCAACTTGATCTTCCCCACCGGGGCATTCAACATGAAGGTGAACAATAGATATCTCTTTTTTCCTCTCCCAAATGAAAGGTCTCCACCAAAGATGGCCACCCAACCTAGGATTCTTCATCATGGACCACCTTAAGAAAGTGGCCAAAGAGGAGCTTAAGAACTTGGACATAACAATTGGATCATATGTCACCCTTTTTGTAAAATACTTAAGGGTGAATATACAGGAGGAAGAAGTACAAGACGATGCATTCATAAATCTAGATTACTTAGTGAAAATGCATCTATTCATGACCGCTAAGTATAAAGTGAGCGATGGGCGCCTCATATACATTCGCCACATTGGATGGTGAACCCACTGAAGAGGAGGAACACAAAGAAGCCGACTAAAGCAATCTATTTATCCCAAGACTTTCAAGGGACAAGAAAGAGGAGCAAGCGAGAAATCGGAAAGGCGCATAATTAGGATCAAGTATAGAAGCAAGCCATATGAGCCACCAATTCAAGCATCAGCCGTCCCTGAAGTTATGTGCTCAATAAGTGCTTCAGATCAGGAGGAGGAGGTCCCGACACACGAAGATTCTGTACAACATGCAGTCCGTGTGGCATCACCTATACCACACGCGACCTCGTCGACCAAACCTGTGACACTAGCAAGGCGCAATCTTTTAAGTAAATTCAATCCTATAGTATTCTATTTATTTTTAAAGAAATATAAAAATATTTCTAATATTTTAATCAAATATAAAAAATCATAAAATTTTCTAATTAAAAAAAAAACCACAAATCCAAACATTTGGCTTATGCCAAAAATAAAATGATATTATATGCTAATCGTCGAAGGTCCATTTTTTTTGGACTACCGAGATTCTCAACAGTTTAGACATTTTTAAGTAAATTCGAAAAACATGAACATTTCTATATTTTTCTATTTAATCATGAATATTAATAAAAAGAAATGGGTCTCAACAGCGTTCCCTCTCTTAGTATATCTCGCATTCTAAGAAGAGTATACGAAATATGCTTTAAACGAAAAGCAACCCTGCTGATATTAGGTGTGGATTAGAATTATAACATATTTTTGAATATTTTACTATTTATTAATTATTTTATGAAATTGTTATTTTTCAGTGGTACAGAATTGTCTAAAAACAACAGTTTTGTAAAATACTTAATAAATAATCAAAAATTCAAAAAAAAAATGTAAAATTTGATCTCTAAGCACATTTTAAATTTCAAAAGCTCTAAACTTAGTTATATATATATATGTATGTGTGTATATTTACTTTTAATAAATTCTTCAAATTTTGATTCTCTCTATATACAAAATTAAAAAATTAGATATGAATAAATATTTTGTAAAATTTATTTGGATATTTGTGTTTTAAATAATTTTCAATTTGAGTGAAGTTTGTTGAGTGAGACTATGATATTATGCATAGTGCCGATTGATCCGTACTATGGATCAATATTTTCGATTTTAAAGTCTAAATATTTAATTTGAACCGTTCAATATAATCTTCACATGAAATATACTGGAGATCAAATTTTACAGTTATTATGGTGTTTTTACTATTTTTTTTATTAAGTAGAAAATCACTTGGTCTTAAAATTTTAGATCATTCAAAAGTAGTGATTTTCTACCTATCTAAAATAATTATAAAACATTCTAAAAAAATGTAAAATTTAGTCTACAATTATATTTTAATATCGAGATCATATTGAACAGTTCAGATAAATTATTTGAACATTTTGATACACAAAAATATTAATCCATAATACAGACCAATTTGTGCTATGCATAGTACTATGGCCTCACTAAGGATAAGTTTGCAGCTGTCAATGAATGTACATTTGGGTTGATTATCGTGCATGAGTGTTGCAAAGAGTTCTATTTTTTTGTTTTTTCTTTTGCTTTCTAAAAAGTAAAAATACATTTTGCTTCATCTTTTAATTTCTCATGTTATTGACTTGTAAAACAATACAAAAAAAAGTTATAATATTTGCAATATGTTGCAAATAATCATAAAAAAAATTAGTCGCACTGAAGTTCACATATGATCAGGGTTTCTAATTAATTTATGCCAATTAAAAGATTGCCATATCTTTGAAGAGGGAATTAATATTTGCATGAGTGTTGTTGGTTGTAATATTTGCATGAGTGTTGTTGATTTTCCACACTAAATTCAGAAATCAAATTCCAGCACAAGTGTTATTGGGTAATTTAAATGATGTTTTGATGACGGCCGAGGGTTCATACCATAATGTTGGTCATTGAATTTTATTGTTTTTTCTTTGATATTATTGATTTTTTTTCGTTATAAGTAAGCTAATTGATCTTTTGTTAACAGTGATTATTTTGGGTGAGATGTTTTTATTTTCATTGACGTAAATAATAACATAATCAATATGTTATTTGTGGAAAAAGTTTAATAAAGCAATCAATTAAAATAAATTTATATGATAATCATCTTTAATATAATTAGTTAACGTTAATCTTTATATAAAAAGGTGCTTCTAATTCGAACACTCATCTCATATTGACAATAAATTCGAGGTTTATAGTTAATTTCGAATTTGATTATTAATTAGGAATATTTGATAAAATTAGCGACCACCGTAGAAAATTACACAGTAAATTAGATGCGCATTAAAATCAGAATTACTAATTAATGCAAAGTATCATACCTAAATATTATCACATGGATGCTTCTTAGGAGTCTGGGACTTCAAGTCACATGTGATCACCTCCCAATTTCATAACTGTTGACCAATAGCAATGCTCACATGATTATTTTCATGAATATAAAAATTATGTTACTCTTCATGCACACGTGGCAACATTTAAACAAAAATCTGTGATGATAAATTAATTAGGCCTTCCTGAAGATCTTCATAGAAGACACCTTGTTGGTTGTAATTAATTTGCCACCTAAACAATTTAATACTAATTATATTTATTGAAAATATAACGGAGCTACTCTTTTGGGACAGCCTTTAAATTAATTACACTTATCGGACCGATTTGATTAGTGAAACTGATCAATTTTCATTTCTTATAATGAAATTAAATATGGTAGGTTGTTATTCCTCTATTATTACTTGTATTTTATTTGTCAAACTATGTAACACAATAGAAGAAGACCAACGTACAGTAGCAGTGGATCACAAGGAAATTAGTATCTGATAACCAGAGAAGACAATGGATCCAATTGATGCCATTTTTGATAACTCTCTTAATATAAATGAACAAATAATTATAATTTTTTTAAGTATAATACAAAAGATAAACAAAAATAATTATATATGCCATTCGTGGCTCGGAAAAATTTGAAAATATACTTCCATTTTTATATATTTTAAGAAAAACTTGTAAACTTGAGACTAAAAATAATTATAAAATTAAGTTGCATTCTAAAAATTTTCTCCATCCTATAAAATATTTGGCTCTACGTTTGACAATAAATTGTAATAGTTAGGATGTGTTCTGCTTACTAAGAGAGTTTAAGGAGAACAACTTCAAAAATCTATCAGATTGACTTCAAATAACGAATCCAAACCGTTGAAACTCATCTACTTCACGAGTGATGTGTGTACATACACAATTTTGAAAGTTTCGAATTCATTTAGTTCAAAGTCAAGCAATAAAATAAATGAACTTTTTATAAGTTATTTTACAAGTACATTAAAAAAAATATAAAATTTGATCTCCAAGCACATTTTAATATAAATATCTTGTTGAACAATTTGGGTCTACTTTTTTAACTTCGAAAATCACAAAACCAAATTGTTGTAAGATGTTGTAAGTGGATCCCTCCTCTGTATATATATAGAGAGAGAGATTGACTAATATGATTTTGGTAGAACTTCGGCCGAAGTGCTACCCACTCAAAATTTCAAAATTTTGTATTCGAAACATCGAACTAAGTAGCTTAATAAATTGGTTATATATTGAACTTGCAGAATACCAATTTTTACGATTTTTGTATTTTTTTTTTATGATTTATAAAAAAGGCAAAAAAATGGCCTAAAATATTGGCAATTTTCTTTTATTTTTAAGTCATTTTTTGTCATCTTTCATAAATCATAAAAAATAATAAAAAAATTCCAAAATCGTAAAAATTGTTATTGTACAAGTTCAATATCTACCGAAATCATATTAGTCAATCTCTCTCTCTCTCTCTCTCTCTCTCTCTCTCTATATATATATATATATATATATATATATATATCCATTCTTATATTAAGCACGTAGATGTCCTGATACTTCAACGGCTATGATTAAAAGATTAATTTTCAGATTGAATATCAGTCCACCAATCAAATTATATGTCTTCTTTTAATTGAGTGCATTGTTTTTACGTATAGGAGTCTAAATTTAGTTAGAGATGTACTCACCACACGTATTGCCACACGTAATGCCATGAATTGAGAAAACATAATAAGCATTAATTTTTTGTTTCCATATTCTCTCTCTAGCTTTGATTGGCGCATAAAGAGATTATTTTATTTTGGAAGATAGCATATCTCATTTCTGAATTGTCCATCTCTTATTAATTTTTTTAAGAGAACAAAAAAGACATAATATTGATTTATTTTCTAATTGCCTATCTTTTATTAATTTTAACGCAAATATTGAGGAGGATATTTTTCCATTTTCATTGCAAATAATGTTGTTGAATTAAAGCAGTCATTGGTTATTGTTTCTTTTGTTGTTATTTATTATTTGTCTCTCTGCTTATTTTTAATGTTAAATCTTATAATATATCCACGTTGCAACGCATGAACACGATAGTAGTATAAATATATTGAGTAGTATAAATATATTGAGGTTGGCAAATATCAAAACATTTCTTCTAGACCTTGGAACAAACGCTTTGATTTTTACATTTTTAAAGTTCAAACAGTTGATCCAGACCGTTCAATATTCAATCTATATTAAAATGTGCTCGGAGACCAAATTTTACATTTTTATTTTATTTTTTCACTATTTATTAAGTCAGTTTTAAAATTGTTGTTTTTAATGATCTAGAAATTTTTCACTTTTTGTTAAAATTAGCGATTTTAAAACAGACATAATAAATAGTAAAAATTTTCCGAAAAATGTAAAATTTGATCTCCAAGTGCATTTTAATATAGAAATCACATCTAACAATTTGGATCAACCATTTTGATATTAGCCACCCCCCTCCCCTCTGTGTGTGTGTGTGTAATTTTACCATATCCACCCGGACGATAGAATTCACATTTACTTGAGTGAGTACAATTCACATCCTCTCAGGTTACTTGAGTGAGTACAATTGAAACGGACGGTTCATAGTTGTTCTTTTAACTTGACATGAATTTCAAAGCACAAATAATATTGGGTCGTGCACCATCCCAAATAAGTACCGACTGGAATTAAATATGAACTGTCTGTTTCAATTGTGTTGGGTCGGGTATCTGAAAAAATGAACACGGAATTAAATAGGAATTAAATAGGAATTCCCGGAAGATACGGATCCCCCACGTGCCGCCGACCCAGCTTAAATTTCCACGGTTAAACTTTTTGGTTTTTTAATTGTTGACTCCCAAAATTTCCACGGTTAAACACATAAAAAAAAACGAAATATTTGTTGCACCATTGCAAGCTAGTGTTCTAACAAATACCCGGTTCCCGTGACCCGGTCCGGTCCGCCCGTGACCCGTGTACCGGTCCGGTCCGGTTCGTGCACGGGTTGCACGGGTTCGGGGGTTGGCCGGACCGGGTAAAAATCCGGGTAAGGGTACAGTTTTTGAAACCGAAACCCGCCGAACCCGTGACCCGTGAACCCGTCTACCCGGTCCGGTCCGCCCGCCAACCCGGTCCGCTCGCCCGCCCGCCTACCCGTACCCGTACCCGTACCCGCCTACCCGTACCCGTGCCCGCCTACCCGTACCCGATTTTGAAGATCAAATATTTCGTGATGCAATATATGCCTGCGCATGCTTTACAAAAACAGGCGTAACTTTCAATCCGACCGTCGGATCGAGCTGAAATTTGAACTGAAGATCCACAGCTCAAGGACGGATCAGAAATGGGTCTATAGACCCATTTCGCCAAGGATCACTTCGGATTCGCGATCCGAAGTTGTTTTAAGGAACTTTTGGATGTTTTTCTATAATTTTAGACTTTTGTGGGTTTTTATGTAATTTCCGCTTTTTAGGGTTTGATATTTAAGACAGAAAGTTGGTTTTTTTGGCAGACAATATTATTAAGCAGTTTATATCAAATTTCTGAGAATCTGTGTGATCTCAAACAAAATTTCTCTTTTCCATTGTTTTTGCAATTTCTGTGTTGCTTCGTGCATCATTTCTTATTTTAAAAACAAATCTAAATCGTTTTTAAATATTTCAAATAATTCCAAATAATTCGGTTTGAAAAAAAGAAAAAAACCGTTACCAAATATTTCACATATTTTTCTTTGTTATCAAATATTTTCTTTCTTTCAAAAAATCGAAAAAAAAAAAGAAAAAAAAAAAAAAAAAAAACCCGGTCCGGACCAACCCGTGTACCCGGTCCGCCCGGTCCATGAACCCGTGGGGGTAAGGGTCCACGGGGGTAGAGTTTCAAAATTTCTACCCGTGTACCCGCCTACCCGCCTACCCGTGAACCCACCGAACCCGTGCCCGGCCAACCCGTGAACCCGGGCGGGTTGAACCCGGTCCGGTCCGTTTTAATACACTATTGCAAGCCACGTTCTCTGTGCTGTTCCCACCAAAACCGCCAATCAGATCATGCCGCGTCAATTACAGGTCTTGTTGTCAATATAAGCACTATTCCTATAGAACTACCTTCTGGGGAGTACAACTGACAGTAGGAACAAATTCTAACGCCCCAAGCCATTTGATATTTTATTGGCCGAAAACTCGGACCCCACGTTGTGAATTGAAGAGACCAAATTTATATTCTAGGTCGGAAATTTCCAATGAGTTAATCCAAATCCTTCAATATTCGTGCTAAAATTGATCTGACGGTTCGGATCTAAATTTAAAATTTGAGTTACTTCCGGTAAACCGTGGAACGAACGAATTTCAGCCGCAAGACCTTGTTTCTCAAAAGACCTGTCGATTTTTTAATGCAGAATGCAGCTCTGTCGCCGACTGAGGTCCCTTTCTTTTCTTGACTGAAAGCCGACTGAGGTCCCTTCCTCACCGACTGAAGTCCCCTCTTTGCAGTTTCCTCTCGCGGTCTCCGCCGACTTGGTAATTTGATCATGTATTATATATAGGCCCCTAGCTCGTTCTTCGGGCTGTCAGCACTCTATTCTACAGTTCACAAAGAGTGACCAAAGATGGTGAACTCTCGAATGAAATTAGTTCTGAACCTCGCTTTACAAATTATAGCTTTATTTCTAGATTATCCCAATCAACACACTTTCTTCTTTCCAAACACACCATCAGATTCCCCACCGCAGTATGTGGAGATCACTATTAAAACATGCCCTTGTGTTGAGTCCAAGACATCACTTGATCTACTATGCAAGTTCGTAACTAATGATCTGAAGGAGATCTACGACAAGTCAGCTCAACAATGTCTGACGGCGTTTGCTATAATTAGGAGGCTATGTACTGATTTAAGTGGTAAATATGATGTGAGGGATATGTTTATCCCCATAGTTCTGGAGATTATTCTCAATTGTGACACATCCATTGAAAATTCAAACAATGGACAAAACCCTACCTAATTGATGTCAGCGAACAATTACTGTCTGCTTTTGTAGTCCCTGATTGAATAGCCTTTGATATTTAGTACACTACAAGAATACAGATACTATCCGCGATAAACAATGTCGGTATACCCTCGCGGATAGTCACTATTTATTCTTGCAAATATTTTCTCGTTTTTGTAGTACGTATATACATTTTTTTAAGGTACAAAGTTGTCTAGCCTTGTTTTTGTTCTCTCTGTTTAAATCTTTGTTGTTGAAATTCAGTGTAAAAGTGAGTTAAGGATGTTGACTCTTATTAGTCTCTTACATGTACTGTGGTCTTTTGTGTGATCTATTTGCTCTCAAAGCTTTCTCAATTATTTAGATGTTTACAAGTTCTTTGCATACATTATTTGCTTTACAAAAAAAGTTAGTTTTCAGGACGAATTATGTGTTGATAACGAGACCCTCAATGGTTGGTCATCAATATTGTCACTTTCAATAAATTAAACAGTTAAGAATATAAACTAAAAGAATTTCTTTTTAACTATTCATCTCGATAAATTCTTAAAAACCTCATTAAGAGCTTTTCTAGAAAAAGTCCAAGTTTTAGTCCCTTAAAAATATAAAGTTGAAAAACTAAACCAGCCCCCAATTCCATCTTGTATGTTAGACGTCATAGCTTGAATTGCAGCCGAGAAGGAAGATGAAGGGAAAACGAGAATTCAGCATCATAAATTGCGAACGAGTCAGATCAACCGCAGTCCTCAATTTCTAAGGTCTTCACACTCCATCTAGGTGAGGGGCATTTATTGTATCCTAAAATATTCCTAGTTAATTAACCTTGAGAATTAGCAATGTTTAATGTGTTCGGAAAATGCCAAAAGTGCATAAAAGCTCTCCAAGATAAATTGGGTATAGTATATTGAAATTCATGGTTTAATTCCTCATGAAAAACTGAATTTTGATAAACGACATGACCAAAGCAATGATAGAATCAATTCCCTCCAATTAAAATAGCATATGGATAATGTTCTGGGTGCATACAATGGGGAATGCTTAGCAATAAATCCCGGCTACAAACTAGAACTGCATAGCAAAACCCCAGCAACGGGAGCCCACATGTCAATGGCTCAGCCTTTATTTCGCTGGGACCAAGAGATGGGTGAATAGGGACAGGGTACACGATGACTGAACTCTGTGCACCGGATGTCAGCATAATGGCTCACCATGCGCCTATACCATTCAAAATAAACTGAATGTCGCTAGGTTTAAATGAAAGCACTGCGACTCCTTCAATTTGGATGCACCAAGTTCTCCATACGCCGTGCTTAAATCAACACGCGGCTCACAGGATACCGGATTCAGCCATGAGATGAAATCAATCAAAGAAAAGAAATGAGATAAGCGGGTCAAACGGGTCATCACCTTCCTCAAGCCTTCAGCTAAATTCGAAGTTCTAAATTCGCCTAAATGAGAAAGGAATTCAGAATGGGCTTACCTAGACCTCTAAAAAACTTCCCTCCTCTATTCTCCTCTGCCCTCTCTCAAACATGAATCCTTCCCTTCTCTCTCAATTACCCGAGAAGTGATTAAATTAAAGGAGCCGTATGGCTGAGATAGTCAAAATTGGGACTTGAGGCTTTGACAGGCTCTCTTTAGGCATGAAAAAACACTATATGCAGTGTCAATTTGACTAGAGAAGCATTCAATTGGGCCTGAGCATGATTGCTACCTGGTGCAGCTCGGGTACAATTGAAATGCAGTGAATTGGTTCTCAGGATGATATGATGTGCCCTGGGACACCATAAACTATGTATTACGATGTTATGTGCCCTTTTCTTAGTGACTAAAGTTCAGAATTCGAGGAGGGAGCACTTTAAGCTTGGTATACGGTCGGTATAATGCAAACGAATTGAGAGTAGTTCCGATGCCCATCGGACCTACTCCTATCTCGATGACATGAATAGAAGATTCTTTTCCAGGGGTGCATGAGCATGTTTATTAAGCCATACCATATTTGGCCGATTAATCAAAGGCTACAATGCATGACACAACGCCCAGAGCCAAACCAAGGGCTAAAGATGATGCAGGTGTGGCTGATGAGAAATCGGAATATTCACTAAAGTAATATTATACAGTGGAAGAACCAGATTTGTGTGCTTCATTGCAGAAAGCGGTGCAGCATTGAATCTGTTACTTTGTCATGAAGCAGTGGTACTAATGGAACTCAATTTGGAGTCTTTCTTAACCTAAGCATTTTGTGTTGAATTTCAGTCTGTTCTGTAACAAAACCATTACAACTCTGAATTTGTTAATTAATTCCTTCTCTCTTTTTGTTTTCCAAATTGAGCAGAATTAAGAAGGCATGTCTTCAATTCAAACTAAGCCGGTTCAGGGGCAGAAAACATGAGTCAGCTGTCTTAGAGAAAAGGTTATCCTAAAAATTGGATCTTAGATTTATCTTTCGTTATTGATTTTGGTTGTTAGGCAGTTTCTTGAATTTTTTTGTTGATTAACAATATTCTATGTAGTAAGTTGCAGCATGCATGCATGTTGTGCTTGGTTTTATTAGTACTTAATTAAGCCTCATTTAAATTTGTATTTTGCTTTAGTTCGTTTTGGTTGGAATATTGTTTCACTCAATTTATCTTTTTTAAGTAAACATATAGTTTTGTTGGCTCTTTTTATCAATCAAAGTGATTTCTGTTGATGATACTCTTCAGAAATTATGTGATTTTTCATATGACCATCCTCAACCTCAACAAAATATACATACTTCTAGGCATACTAATTTAGTGTACTTCTAATTAACTGAGGTTGTTAGCAACTGATTTAGTGTACTTCTAATTTCTTAAGTGATTTCTGTTGTTATTCTTCAAAGATGAATAAGATTTGTGGTTTTTTGTGCATGCTTCAGTGCCATTAATAGGTTGATTTTTTTACTGCTGATGCTGTCCATTTTAGGGCTAACAGTCTTTAAAAGAAAAGTTGCAATATTTACCTATGACTGATAATACAACATTTAGAGAAATTTGTATGGTATAATGCTTGCATTTAGGTCGAATCAAGATTAATATATTTGAAAGCTGATATGCTATAAACATATAAATTTAAGTCTAAAATTGGATTTCATGTCCTTGTATTGAATTTTTTTTCTTTCTTTTTTTCTTGCAATTATGTTGGTGCATGCATATACATTTCTTATCATTACTTATCAATGATGGTCTTATTTTTAGTTTTTTCATTTTACTTTGATCAGCTCATAGGTTCATTTGATGTCAACTGCTGCTTGAGAGACTTCTGAATTCAACATTGATTCAAGTAGGTGCACAACAGTACAGATTCCTAAATTTAGGACCAGCAGCAAGCTACACCCAATATTATCCTCCTTTTCTGAACTATGTAGTCGCTCTCTCTGCATATGCTAAGGTATCCATCTAATTCCTATTGAAGGCCTTACACCAAGAAATGTACAATTGGGTATTTTATTGTTCTTATCCTTGGCATGGGGCAGACGATAGGTCTGAAAAATAGATATGAATTATAGTTCAATTACTTCTTTTGCTGGCTGGTACTAGTACAAAACCTGAAATCCCAGGTGCATGATGCACTCTTTTTGCTACTGGTGCAAAACCTGATATCCAGAGTGCACAATGTACTCTTTTTAGCAATATGAAACCAATAAGTGACGGAAAAAGAACCTGGAATCTCAAATTAGGAATTTTGCATTCAAAGGGTGTGATCCTATTTCTTTGTTACCAGTTTTGGATAGTATGTAAAACAGATTTGCAGACTTTGTCATCACTATATTTTAAAAAGAAAAGGCATGCCATGGCTCTGCTTTTAGAACTCCATATTTTATACCTTAAATTTCAGGATAATAAGACAAAGGTGTGATCTGGCTTGAAATCTGATAGATAGGGCTGACTAACGGAGTATCATAAGATTCTCAAAATTTCTTTTCGACTTATATATTGGTATGTATATTAAATAAGACCTGTGTCTAACTGTTTGAGTATTGTATGTTCAATGTTTTATTTATTTGTGGGTTACTACTAAGAATTTAGGCTTCTGAATCATGATGCACACTATTGGCAGTGAAAGACATTGGACATCTAAGGAACATGAATCATTTTTATTTACATAGAACAACCTAGCTTTTAAACCTTTGCACGTGTTGCATATTTTGTGGGTTGCTACTAACATTTTAGGCTTCTGAACAACCTAGCCTTTAGACATTTCTATGTCTTGCATATTTTGTGGGTTGCTACTAAAAATTTAGGCTTCTGGACCATGGTGCGCACTATTTTCTTCTACCTTTACAGTTTTTTAGTTTTTGTTCTATATAGTTTTCCTATATAAACTTTCTATATGTTTTTCCCTCTGCTTCGACAGCCACCGCCAAAACAAAGCGAGGCACACATCTTATTGTTCTTAGGTTGAATTCCTGATTCCCCCACCCCCCCCTCCTCTGAGAATTAAAATTTGCTAGATTTAGTTTGGTCTATTGTTTTTTTTTTTTAAAGGTTGGCAGCAATACACCGCACAATGAATATTGGTCTATTGTTTATACTTGAAGTGGTACTTTTTTCTTTCTTACTTGTATATTAGCTTGAGAAAACTTATGGATAGTTTTTGGTTTCTTACATTTGAATGCAGAGATGATGCATGTAAGGTGTTTGGATGAATTTTTCATCACTTGTGAATGATGGAGGGTGGAGGTTTCGCCAGAGACAGAGTTAGTGGTTTGCCTGACCCGCTTCTTACCCACATCCTCTCTTTTTTACCTACCAAAGAGGCTGTGCGCACATGTATATTGGCCAAACGGTGGATCAAGGTTTGGGCTTCTTTGCCAGTTCTCATCTTTGATGACCCTATAAACCAATCTGATATTCTACCAAAAGAAGAGTACCGAAAACGTGATGCTAAGTTTCTAAGATTCATTGGCAGCATCATTTTTCATCGAGAAAAGATAACCCTGGATACATTCAAACTAACATGGTGGAATGTAGAGAGGGACACTCTTCTTTATATATTTGAATTTCTTTGCTATGCAGTCGAGTGTAGACCCCGCGTATTATCAATCCATACCGATGGTTGCACATTGTTCGACTTGCCTGATTCGATTTGCACATGTACGTCAGTAGAAGAGATGTCATTATGGCTTTTTTGTGATGATGAATATTTTGAACCGAGATCAATAAACCTCCCTTCTCTCAAAAACCTGGAGCTTCTTCACCTGGATTTTACTGATGATATAATGAGAATGCTTATATCGGGGTGTCCTATTCTTGAAGAATTAGTTTTGATACACTGCTTTATGGAAGTGAATTTGATTTCCTCTAATGTGCTGAAGAAATTGGTACTAATAAATTGCCATCAGCATTGGCCAATGGAGATTTCTTGCCCAGGAGTTGTCTCTGAGCATTAGATCTATGAGTATGGGAGGGATTACATTGAAGAATATGTCATCTCTTGCCACGGCTGACATCCTTTTTGAAGATTATGATGGTTGTTCATTGGACACCCTCGATCATGACTTGAGGCTTCTCAGTGGCCTTTCAAATGTGAGAAGACTAAAGCTATATACAAGATATAGCCCCATTATGGTATTATTCTCCATTCTGTTTTCTCAAGTAAAACCTTTTGACTTTATCACTGAAAACATCAACTAATTGCTATCAGCATTCTCCATTCTATGAATGCTTTTTAGCAATTTTGTAGAATGGTAAAGGAAAGCAAAACTAATGATTGGTTGGGTTGGATTCTTCAAAAAATGCTATCTCTGGCCTATATCTTTAGGGTACCAGATCTGAGAATTTAACTTCTTTTACTTTGATGCTAGCATTGACAACAGCTGGGTTAAAGCAACAGTTTGATTTATTGAATAATTTATCCAATTTGAAAACCATATTCCCCCCCTTTAATAATATTTTATTTTATACTATGTAGGATTTGTTGCGAGCGGATATTCCAAACTGTCCGATCTTCAAAAACTTAGAGAGCTTGAACCTTGGAGTTTTGGATTTCAATCATGACTGGGATTTAGTGGCCTGTTTCCTCCAACATTCATCCAATCTGAAGGACCTCACGTTACATCTTTATCAAGTAGTCTCTCTCTCTCTCTCTCTCTCTTTTTGATAAAAATGATTATACTCTTATACCAAAGAAAAATATAAAATGAACGGAGTGTAGCACTCTGTTTCATGTAAACCCAAGCTAGACCCTGGGTTATTGTTATCTACCTTCTGGTTAGTTAACTTTTAATTTTTCCCCTTTTCACTACCAAAGCAGAGTTATGATACTGAAGAAGAAGACTTTGAACCAGAAATTTCATTCCAACATGAGTATCTTGAAGCAATGAAGATAATATGTCCAGGGAAGAATCAAATTTCATTCCAACATGAGTATCTTGAAGCAATGAAGATAATATGTCCAGGGAAGAATGTTTTGTTGGTTGAGGAACTGGTTCACAATGTTAAGTTGGCTGGGGAAGTATACTATATGGATGAGTTAGTGACAACAGCAAAGATTATTATCTTGCAAGTTTGTTTGACATGTTTGGCTAGTAACTATTAATTGTCCGTAGTTCAGAATGCTTGTGGGAATCCACCTGTTTTGATTTGACTCAGTCTGTGTTTTACTAGAAAAGAAATCTGATTTGAAATCGGATACGACTCAATCACAATTCAAATCTAGACAACGATCTAAAACCTGATTCAATTTGATTCTGACCCAATCCGATTGAATCCTAACCCAGCAATTCTTTGAAGTCAAACTGATCCAATCCAGCCGAAATCTAACTCAACTCATATGATACCAATTTAGAAGTAATAAATCCAACTCAATTCAAAGAACCCGCCTGATTCGACCCATCACTATTTTTCTTTTAAGTCAAATTGATCTGACTCAAACTCGATCCGACCCGACCCATTCAAAACGAGATGACTTGAAATTCAATCCGTGACGTGATAGTTCTCTGTAGTCACAATAATCTGATCTGACATGTTCAATTGTCACCTCTTTATTGCTATGCCTATAATGGGGAATTACCTGCTTTAAAAAATATCTTAATGTCTCTATGCTTTTTCCATGCCTCTATTTTTAAAATGTTAATAACTCAAAATTTAAAACATAAACATCAAACCAAAATAAAACCGTGATCTATTCTATTTTTTCTATGTGCTCATAATATTTTTATCACATTTTGATTTTGTTTTTATGTGAATCAATAAGTTCAAAAAACAACGTCTAGAAATTATTCACATTAGTATATTTTTACAAGTTCTTAATGACAACCAAAACAAAATTTAAATGTCATAATTTTTTTTACACGTGCATATAGATAAAATAATGTAGATTATATTCAACAGTTTTATTTTGATTTTTAAATTTTAAATTTTGAGTTATTAAAATTAAAAAAATAAAAGTATCATGGAAGCACAAAAAATAAAGTCATTTCAACCCTCCTCTTTTTTAATACATGACATAACAAATTGAAGGGTATCTTTTAAGAAAATTAAAAAGGTATTAGTTCAGCAACCAAGCATGCAATGATTAGTTCAGCACGGAAACAGTTTGGAAATGTGTTGTGCTTCAATCTCGATTGGTCGAGTACTTCAATTTTTTTTTTTTTTCAAGGAAAAGAGAAACATAGAACCTCAATCACTGCAATAACAAATTGGGCCCATCTTAAATTTATGTATCCACAAATTGGGCCTAGATGCCTTTGGAGGACTTGGTTTATATTATCCATTTTGGTATCACACAAATTTGTTATCTTGGCCTACCTCATGTAGCTGTGCCTTGGGCTGCACAAAAAAATCATATTTCGTGATTTAATTTGAGTTTGATTTGAAAAAGTTCGTAAAAAATTTGATTCGAAATAGTTCGAAATTAATTCAAACCAAACTCAAACTGGACTTGGTTCATTCGAAATAGGTTCGCAAACTATTCTAGTTCGAATCTCAAAGTAACGTGAACTGTTGATTTCCGCTAATGACTTATGTTCGCTAATAACTTAAAAGTTAAAACATAAGACCGCCCAGCCATAAGTTATAACCCGTGAGTCTAACCCTTGTTCTTAGTTTTGAAATCCTAGATGACTTTCACATCTCGCTTTCGGCGACTACGATTACTCCTTGTTGTAAAAAAGTTCGTAAAAGATTCGAAATTGAGTTCATAAAAAATTTCAATTCGAAATTAATTTAAACCAAACTTAGTTCAAAATTAATTCAAACCAAACTCAAACTGAAGTAAGTTCGATTCGGTTCAATTCATTTGCAACCCTAGCTGTGCCTAATCAGGCCGAAATTTTTTTTAGTTAGCACTATTTTCATATTGTAAAATTTTAACCTTACCAGCGTTTTTTTTTTTCTTTCAAAACTTCAATTATGTAGTCCACGCAATTTCAATCTGCGCAGAACATCTTGGTTCGATGCAGATTCAATATGCGCATCACCTTAAGTCTGATACGAGCATAGTTTGTTTAATTAATGTGACCTGTCAATGTATTGGAAATGAGCATAATTGAATCAGAAATGATTAAAGAGAACATGGGTTGTTTCCAATATATTCTACATTCCACGCATTAATTAAACGAGCATGGGTTGTTTAAAACGAGCACGATTAATTAAACAGAACATTCTTAATGTGTTGTGCAGATTGAATATGCGTGGAACTAACGTGAAATGCAGATTCAATCAGCATGGAATGTAGAATTAGAATTTTGCAACAACAACAAAAACACTTGTAAGGTTAAAATTTAATATATTAAGATGGTAACTAAAAAATTCCGGCTGTTAATGAAACGTGGTGTGTAACCTACTAAGGTTGTGCTCCAGAGGAGATGAAATATGGTTCATTAAAGGGAAGAGAAGGGAGTGGAGGTGGAATCCCAACAGTCCAGACCTAACCTGAGTTGTTCCCGTGCTCTAGAAGAGAAAAATCAAAGAGAAAGCGGAGGGGAGTTTGTTGTACAAAAGCTTTGAGATTTGTCACCCCAAATCGAGGTGTAGAGAAAGTGAAATTAGTGTTGATCCCTTTCTTTCTCTTCTGTTCCTTTCCTTGCGCGAAGTTTTCTGGAGCAGTCTAAAATGACCAGAAAAACCTAAGGGTGAAATTGGGCCCACAACACAGAGAAGCTAGAACAATGAAAACAATTAACATATTTAATATTTTATGGCAGTGGAGATTTAAGTTGTGATACGCCCTATTTCGGAGAGAGTAGATTGTATGTGTGAAACTCTGGGTTTGGGCTCACTCTGTCTCAAGGAGACAAGTTGAGAATGAGAATATAGATTGTCAGTTCCCGAAGTGGGAAGGTAACGAGGTATTCCGACTCTTGCCTGTGTTGATCTCTCTTAGTTTAGAATTGGATCTCCTATTTAGTTGAATTTAGGGCCTTATAGGTCAATTGGTGATTACAAGGCTTGGCAGTTATCCTCATAACCATCGAATTAGGACAAAAAAAGTTTGCATATTAAAGGGCCTTCTTGAGCTCGCATAGATCTCGCTCTGGAAAGGCTTGCAAGATGGGCTATTGTCAGGCCGCCATGATTCCTTCCCGAGCCCGTTTGGCGGGCACGGGTTCAAGGAGCCATTGTCGTCAGGTTTGACACCGGGCTTGATATGCGGCCCGTGGGAGGCCTGTAGAAACTCTTAAGGGCTCTTGAAACATCAAGTTGTGTCACTGTTTTTTGATGTCACAAATTGGTACACTATTTGCCTCTTTGCACATGGAATAGAACCTTCCAATGAGAAACGAAAAGCATGCTAATGCCATATTAAAATGTGGAGGTTTCGTGTGGCTCTTTTCATTCTATTTTAGATAATGAAAGAAAAAACGACACTGTGTAATCACTTTCTTAAGGATTTAGTGGACACATCGAGAATGACATTTTGTATTTTATTAGTTGAAAACTTCCAAAAAAATATATATGGAGTAAATTTTTTCCATCTCTCAAGCAAAATTTTCTTTGCCTCGTTAAATTTTGGTTTGAGTTTGCCATCTCTTTTGTTGATTTCAACATTTTCTAGACACGGCAATGTGTTTTTTATGGCCTCAAAAATTATGTGTGGACAAAGTATTTAGACTCTTAAGTCCAGCTTTAAAGATTATTACTGAGAAAAGATTGAATAATAAAATTGTAATTTTCATTTCAATGATTGATAGATCAATCATTTGAAAATGATCTATGTATAGCGTTTGTGGTAATCTAGTTTGTACTTGAAAATGGGGGCAGAACACAGTAATGGGTAAAGGTGGTTAAGCCACCCTATAAATTAAATTTTATAATTTGGTCCATTAAATTTTGTAAATTTTATATGCATTTATACCTTTTAGCCTTCGTTATAATATGAAATTACACTATATTTGATTTTTCAACTCCACCAATCTCTATTTTCTAGTTCCGCCCTGCTTGAAAAAATAATTATACAAAAAGAACTGTGTTTTTTTGGCAAAATTATCCAATGACGTGAAATTTATTAGTTTAGAACGACTACAATGTAAATATCACTATTCTTTCTCAATTATTTTCACAGAAGAAAATTGCTACAATTATAAGAGCCTTTAGTTTTTTTTTTAGTTCTTCTTTAATTTTGTAAATTGAAGAAGAGCCCAAACCCTCAAACAACATCTAGTGACTTGTATTTCTCAATTGTCGTGCAAATAAAATTATAAATGTTAAGAAAAGACAAAACAAAAAATTGTATACATTTTAAAATACAACTTGTCATGAGATTTTATGTACTTATTTTGGTAGAAATCTCTCCCTTGTTCTACAAGTTGTGGAAAATTTGAGCGACGATTCTGTCAAAGTTGTGTTAAAAAAACTGATTCAATTTATTAGAAAAAAAAATAAAAAATCTTCCTAGCTCAATTTAAAAATTTCCATGACAAATTTTTTTGCACGTGTTGAATTTACAAGAAGATTTACCCAAAAAAAAAAACCTCTTCTTTTCATTTTTATATTGAAAGAGACGAACAAGTTATGTTCCTGGAAAGACAATTCATGTGTTGTGTAGTACGTACAGATCGAGGCAACAAAGCACAAATGAGACTGTTTTCCAATGTTTATATTTCCTCTCTTCTCTTGAGAAGTTTTGTGCAGCGAATTATTTCTTGTACGTTATGCATCTTTTCCGAAATTTTTATTTATATCATATTAAAAAAAAATAAACTATTTTGCTACTTTTTTTTCTCGAGAATTGTATATATTTCATGTCCGCTAATTCAATTGGCGGACTCAAAAACAAGAGTTTGTTAATTGAATTGGCGGATCCTGTCTGGAATCTGCTAATTGAATCGGCGGACTCTATTTTTTAATAGAAATTAATGTGTGAAGGGGAAAAAAAAAAAAGTGTGCGCCAATTCAGTCAGTCGACTCTATTATTTTTTCCTTTTCCCTCCACACATTAATTTCTGTTAAAAAAAATGAGATCCCCCGATTCAATTGGCGGACTCAATTGGGTCCATCAATTAAATCGGCGGACCCTTTTCTTTGGGTCCACCAATTGAATCAATGGACGTAGTAGATTTTTATTTCTCCAGTAAAAATAGTTTATTAGTATATTTTTTTAATATGGTATAAATAAAAATTTGGGGCATGGATATTTTCGATCCGACTTGATTTAAATTCAGAAAAATAGAATATGATGTTTCTTTTGAGTCATCTAATTTAAAACGGGCAAGTCAATTTACATAAACAAATTCTTTCATAAATAATATTAGCAATTCGATCTGGTCCGTATTTTCAAATATAATGGTTCGAATAAAAAAGTAGGATCATTTTTTGAAATAGAATACGAACGCTTTATGTATTTTTTTTATTTTAATAGTTCAATATGATGTATTTTTGGTTTGTCAAATTCAAAACTAGATTAATTACTAGCATTTGTAACAAGCAATTACCAGAAAGGAATTAATTTACCAATTAACATTTAGATAATATGCACATCAAAGCATGTCAATTTCTATCATGTGTACCGATATATTGATTAATAGATTCAATTTGAGTTACCATTATTCAAAATTAAAATACTCAATCTGTATTTTTAAATTTTAATTTGAATTCATTAGAGAACATGACAAGAGTTGATTAATCAATATGTAATTTTTAAAAATTGCTATTAACAATTAAGCATAATTAAAAGCCAGAATACAACATGCTAAGATTAGTATAAGCCCATGAATCCAATATACCCAAATAAAAAAAAAATATATGATATACCAACTTAGAAGATTATTTTTCCTTAAAAAACAAATTTAGAAAATTATTAAACAGAAATAACACTACAACACATCCTTTTACTAATCTTACTTCTTAAAAATATCATGTAGTAGCAATTTCTGAAGTCTGTACCATATTCAGCTTTAATAGTATGGCGCTTAATTTTAAGCCTGAGCATGGATAAGGATATTGACAATGTTGTTTTCATTATAATGGGTACAAATAATAGAATTAAAACAAAAAAAATATAAGACTCACGCTCTGAATGAAGTCACATTAGCACTGTCGATACTTTTACCCCTAGCATTCTAATTAAGTTAATGCGAAATTAGCACTAGAGAGCAAATATATGTCGTCCTCAAAGACGTTTCAGTGGTCAAATTCTAGCTCTTTTAAAGAAATAATTTTGCAAAAAAATATTGATGCTAATGTTATATATATTAAGAATTTGTTTGATTCCTCTGCATTAACTCGAAAGATTTGAGAGAATTTTTTGAGTCAATGAATCTCAACTTTCTAATTAAAGTTTGTGTGGATTAAATCTGCAGTAATATTAAAAGACCTCCTATGTTAATTATAGGCATGAGCTATTTTGGTTTCATTTAAAATCGTATATTTAATATTCATTAATTCTCTTTTGAGATAATGCTGAGGATAATGTGAAAGTTATTATTAATATTAGTCAACTTAATTAATAATGTGAACAATAATTTCGAGAACATGTCGCAACTTGCAACATGAGGTGAATTTTCGTCCATTTGTTTTAACAAATATCAATAGTGGGGTATCAATCTGAAATTTTTTTTAAATTTGAAGTGCCAAAAACGAATTTCAATGATCATTTCATCTTTTTAATAAGTGTTTATTATTCAATTTATTTTTGGGTAATTGTCATGGAGTGCGCCATTTTGAAGCATTCTGAGCACCTATTATTGGCTTCAGAATTTCATATAGAACCAGTCCCATATTGAGGTGAAAACGATATGATAATATCTGATCTGTATTCAAAATTTAGATGTGGATATCTGACATTTTAATATCCATATGGATAAGAATACTGATGTATTTTTACGTTTTAATTATCCGTATTTGAACAGTAGATATATACTATATATTTTAATATGTATTATAAAAAAAATTATGTTATTCACCGTTATAATTAGATAAATATTATGAATTTTAATATTTTTTAATATTTTTTATATTATTTTAATAAATATTCGATCTGATCCGTACTCGTATCCATATCCGTCTGATATCCGCTCCGAATCCATATCCGAAAAATAAAACAAGAGATATGGATATGATTTTACGACTATCCGCTCTGTTTTCATCCCTAGTACCATATCTTGAGATTCAAGTTAACTTAAGCAAAATTTATTTCCCTTTTTAAGGTCATAAATTGGATAATCACTACCATGACGAGATTTGACCAGTATCCAAATATCATGCAAACAAGAATAATTAAGCTTGATCGGATTAATTAAGATTGCTCGTTAATTTCATGTATTAATTAGCTTTATGTAGCCGCCAAGAAACAAGAGAACCAATCGTCTCGTACAAGCTATACTTCTGACTTTATTTGTCATTTTTATAATTCATATAAAAAAAACATGTTAAAATTTTATTTTTCTATATTATATTTCTTTATTTTATTTTTCAAACCTTACTTATGCTAACATGACCTCGGTTTTGGAGATAATTATCAAAACCAAAATTCTAAATCAGAAAAATCTACCAGATATATTTTTTTAATTCACTATTAGCATATTTTTGTTAATTTATTTATTTAGTTTTGTTCTGGAAATTTATCGCTTGTGCAAACAAATAAAACTTAAATTAATTTAACGAGCCGAAATATGACTTATTATTTGTCAATAGTAAACATAAAATTTCCCCTTTTCACAAAATAAAATTTGAAACCTTAATGCAATTCCATGTAAACAAATATTTTGACCTACAAATTGATGGGAATTTTTATATTGAAATATGGCATTTGATCAAACAAGTAAAACTAGATTGGTAAAAAAAACTAATAAAAACAAATAACAATTGGATTCCTCCTATATGAGTGCGTCCATAATAGTAGAGCATTATGCAACCTCCTTCAATAATGATAGCAAACTTATATATTTATTTTAAGAAATAAAAAAAAATACATGTGTGGAGATTAAATTTAATTATTTGCTCGTGTCAAATCCCAGTTGCAAGGGTATTCAACCACCCACAAATAAGGAGAAATTATGTCGTACCACTGTGTTATTGGAGTGTAGGGAAGAAATTTGTCACGGCGTGACTAGTCACGTCACGTCACATGTGTCGATTACGTGACGTGACTCGTGTGTTGCGTGACGTGACCGCATTCGAGTGAAAATTACACGTCACACGAACCAATCACGTCACGTTATGAAACACAAAGTATTCAAATTTTTTGGTATATATAAAGTATTCAGATTTTTCTTTTAGTATCGGTTCAATGATATTAGTACTCATATTTTTATTTTCTCTAGCTTAGTCTAATGAATATTTGTAATTTGAATTTTTAAAGTAATGTCAACAGCTTTTTCTAAACATAATAATAATTTTTACAACATTATTTACTTATTTTAGAATTTTTATACTTTTTATATATTTTTTTCTAAATTTTCAACAATTTAAACTAAAATATAAAAAAAATTGACATGACTAATTTACGTCACGTCACGTGTAATCACGTCATGTATGGTCACGGCGTGACTACACGTAACGTGACCGTCCACCACCATTTTAGTCACATCACGTGAAAAAAAAGTTGATCACGTCACGTGACCAAATCACAGCGTGTTTGTCACGTCACGTCACGGCGTGTCACATATTTCCTTCTCTAACTAGGGGTGTTCAAACGACACATCCAAACTATTGAAACAAATTTACTTCACGAGTGTTGCATCAAATTTATAATTTTTTGAACTAATTTAGTCTAAAGTCAAGCGGTAAAAAAATAATGAAAAATGAACGTATTAAAATTAACTTATAAAAATCATTTTTTTTTACCGCTCGACTTTATACTAAATTATTTCAAAAAAAAAAAATTTATGTGTAAACGCATCACTCGTGAAGTAGATCAAACAGTTTGGATGCGTCGTTTAAAACCAATCTGATATATTTTTTAGTTAATTTCACAAAGGGCTTGGTGAGCTTAAGAACACCTTAGTTCTAGTCATGTTATTTACGTGGGTAAGCCTACGAATTTACAGTGTTTATAAGGAAAAAAAGTTAGAGAAAGTGTACTATTTATAATTATCAATGATGGCAGTGTAGAGTAGAATTAGGGTGCTTTTACGAGTACCAAGTCTTTTTGTATTTTTAACTCTAAAATCTATCGGATTAATTTCGAATGACGAATCTAAATTATTGAAATTCTTTTACCATACGAGTGATGCGTCTACATGTGAAAATTTTAAAGTTTCGAATTAATTTAGTATAAAGTCAAGTAGTCAACATGAGAATGTTTCTAAATTAATTTTAATGCGTTCATTTTTTAAAAGACTTTTGACCACTTGACTTTATACTAAATTAATTCGAAATTTAAAATTTTCACATATAGACGCATCACTCGTAAGTTAGAAGGATTTTCACAGATTGAATTTATCGTTCAAAGGTAATTCAATAAGTTTTAAAATTAAGAGTACAAAAGAGCTTGATACTCCTAAGAGAGGTGAAGTTAGCCAAGGTATTCTGCAATTGGATTTTCAAAGCTGCGAAAGACTGGTTCTTGCTTCTTAACATTGAAACTTATTATTTGGCCCCACAAAAAATAACAAGTTTGATAGTTTCAAAGTTGCTAAGATCAGAATATAGAGCTTATTCTAAATAGGACTAAATTAAGGTAAAACATGTCCATTTCTTTTGACTGGTATATTGAGCCATATTTCAACAATGCCATAGAGCTAATTAGATATATTTTTGGACTAATCATGCTATGTGCATGCTCTACAAAACAAACAAAAAACAACACAATTAAGGCCACCAAATTATACTGTGATGCCCTCCCATTCCCAACCTATGACATTTTAATAATTACAACTAAAACTTCTATTTTATTTCTTTTTTCTGTGAAAAGCCAGTTGATGTTGTTGTGTTTATCAAAAGTAGAAAAGAGTGTAAATTAAGTTTGGAAGCTTCTTCAGGTAAAGATTTGAAAATTACTTTTAATAGTTTTGCTATGCTGCACACACACACACACACAGACTCACACACAGACATAATATAATGTGAACCATTTTTTTTTGTTTAAAAAAAGAAGTGGCATGCAGAGCACAATCAGTTGATGTTATTGTGTTTATCAAAAGGAGAAAAGAATGTCAAGTTTGGAAGCTTCTTCAAGGAAAGATTTGAAAATTGCTTTTAATAGTTTTGCTATGCTGCACACACACACACACACACAGACTCACACACAGACATAATATAATGTGAACCATTTTTTTGTTTGAAAAAAGAAATGGCATGCAAAGCACAATCAGTTTTAATTTGCACTGTTGAACAGATCATGCAACATCAGTTTGGAGCCTGTATCTTTTCTGGTAATGTAAAACTTAAGTTTGCAATCAAAATTCAGGTCAATTTGGAACAATTTGAAAATTTATGGGACTTTTTTATGATTCATGCCAATTTATAACAAACAATTCGGATTCAAAAGCTCGAATTTTGAGTTACCTTGAGGAATTTGAATTTCTAATATGATCGATACCAGTCGACTGATACAGATAAATGTTCCTGCCAGTAAAATACACAAAAATTTCCTGCCATCCATCGAAAAAATATTTACGTATCAGACCCTCAACAAATGCAGTTTAACAACAACATGATTGACTGTTTATCATACTAATTCCCAATCTGTATCAGTGTCCCATTACTTCGGTGGGACCCATTGTCAGACACACAACTTTTCTTGTAAGCATAGCTCTGATCCCTGTGGTAAATACTTTTCATATACATCTTTGTCATTCTTGATTAGAATTTTATGACAAAATATACATAAATTATGTATGCCACCTGGGAATTCAAGACTAAGCTATATACCAGTTGAAAATTCATGATGATGCAAGGTTTGAAATGGAGAATTGTTTTCAATTAAGCTTGTCGTTTCATGTTGGGTTCAGGTTTCTTCATCTAAACCCCAACCATTTGCAATAGAATATAGCCAATGATACTAGTAATCTCATCACCACAATTATTATTTTTATTTTTTAAACAATGCCATTGACTTCAACTATTTGGATAAATACATATGCTGATGGTGGCTTGTAGTGTTTTCTCAAAGAAGATAATTAGAAAGCTAATAATAGTTATAATAAAATTAATATGCAAGCGTGCCTCAAGTACTTTCTTTATGGTTTATGATAGTGATCCTTGTATTATTTTATTTTATTTTTGGAACAAGCAAATTAGAGATGGCATTCTTTTTTCCAAAAATGATGTAGTCCTAGCTGTAGATTGACTTATTGGGCTGAATACATTGAAACTTATCCTTCAAATAATTTTAGAAACATCACTCAATTCATAATATTAACATGCCAAAAGAAACAAAAGAGATTGTATTATAATCACTCAATTCATAATATGATGGAAAATATATATTAGAATATCAAGAGATCAAAGCAACTTAAATTACTCTTTCTATTTTCCTTAATTACTTTTTTAGCTTCTTATTTATCTTACTTTTAGCTAAGTTCTATTTTTTTTCCCCTTTTTTGTGACTCGGATCTTTTGAGTCTAAGTTTAATTTAAGCATCTGTAAATCAGATTTTAGATCAAGACTTAGAAACATATTTTCTTGAATCAATAATATAAAAATAAGGACCAGATCCTTATTTTCTAGAAAGAAAAATGATTTGTGGGTCTTGATTTTTATCTCATGCTAAAAACATGTTTAGTAAAAATAAATGCATCCGCTTTCGATATACAAATTTCACACATACACAATAACCAATCTTTCAGAGATCATATGAATTGAGCTAATACTTTAGACCAATAAAAATAAAAATGAATGCGGAGAACCAGTCTTTTGGTCTAGTGGTTAAGACAATGTTCTCTGCATGAAAGATCCCAAGTTCGAAATCTGAACAAGAATCCTTTATAGATATTAAAAATTATTATAACAGACAAATAAAAAATTATTCACATCTGAATTTCAAACTCATAACCACATCATAGGACATGTGTATTTGCCACTTTACCAAATTAAAATTGGTTCGTCTAATAAAAATATTTTTTTAATCTGAAAGATTATTATATATCTATCATTCTATCTACATATATGCTAAACAAATGTAGTTTCTATATTCGTTAATATTTTCATTATGTGTCAATATTCAAACTTGCATCAAAATATATACTAATTATTTTGATCCGTTCATGTTTTCTAAATCCAATTGTTTTATTTTTGTATTTGATATATGAAGGTGCCAAGAAATATATAAAAAAAAAATGTAAGTTGTGTGCATCTTCCGCATATAAGGTGTGTTTGGTTGTAAAATAAAATTAATTAGAATAATCAAATTTAGAACAGTTATTGTTTGTCTTATTAAAATAGTTAAATCTCAAAAAAATTAAGAATAGTTTATTCTATAAAACAAAAAATTTAAATTCTCTATTCTAATTATTCTAACTCAATCAAACACAGAATAAGTTTATTATGACTTATGAGTAACCTAATTCTCAAAATAGTTTATTCTCAATCAAACAAAATATACCCACTTAGAAAAAAAAAAAAATCTTGCGACAAATTTGAGGTGTTCATTGTGATTTGATTGATTGATTGATTTTATCTTCGTTTATAATAACAAGACGATAGAGATAGACCCACAAACTTTTTACCATTATCAAATATTCAAATTGCAACCAAAAGTTGTGATGCTTTCTTTATCCGAAAGCAATAAAGAGCCTTAATTTGTTGCTCCCACCGCGCATTATCTTTAGAAGCTTCTCTTGGTGGGCCACCAAAGGGGACGATATTCATCAATTCAATTCTATCTATCTGCGATTCTGCCTCTATTTTTCTATCAAAAAATCTTCAAAACTGTCTCTTTTATTGTCTCCCATCGCACATCTGTCCCTTTCTTTCTTTTGCTAAATTCCGCTAATATTTGCATTATAATAATGATAAAAAGAGATATATAAATGATTCGAAAGGGTATAAGAATCTTGTTTTCTTGTTTTGTATAATTCAAAATTAAAAAATTAGGTCATTTCTTTTATGTGAATGTAGAGGAGGGTTCCAATTCACCCAATTATTTATCTTTTTTTATCTTTATTTTTAAAGTCTTAATAATCGATCTGAACCGCTCAATATGATCTTCATAATAAAATATACCTAGAGACCAAATTTTTTATTTTTTTTACTATTTTTTAAGATAGGTACAAAATTATTGTTTTAAGGAGATTCTGAACTATCCGATAAAAAGATTTTGTACCTATCTTAAAAAATAGTAAAAAAATTATAAAAAATATAAAATTTGGTCTCCAAGCATATTTTATTATGAAGGTCATGTTGATCGGTTCGGATCGACTGTTCGGACTTTTGAAAATAAAGATAAATTATTAAGTGCAAATGGAAGCATATAATTTTGGGTGCATTGGAATCCTCCTCGTGAATGTAATCAATCAATCTTAATGAACAAAATATTTTCCAATAAGTACAAAATAAATTTTAAGAAAAAGCTTCTAATTATTACCAAGACAGCAGGACTTCACTTCAAGGAGCATTTACTGTGGGGCCTGGAGTTCTTAGGTAGCACTAGTGAGTAGTGACAGCTTCTCCTCTGTTTCATATTCATAACTTGAATTGAATTAAACAGATCAGGACAGTTATCAGTAGCGGATCCATAGTGTACCAGGGAGGGTGGCTGTCTCTCTTGAATTTTGAGTTTTAGTAGAGATCTATCGGTCCTGACTGGATTTGTCCTCCTGAAAAAAAAATTGCCTCCATCTGGATGTTTAATTCGTAATTCGGGTTAAATTTATGGTTAAAATTAAAATAGATTTCTTGAATTATGATAAGTAATTAGAATTATAAGTCAGAACATTAAAAATTACAATTCAGAGTATTATAAAGTATAAGTTAAAGGATTATTTTTTATCGCATATCCAATTAGTTAATGGATTTCAATCTAATTAGTTATTTAAATCCGATTCGATATTTTTTTTAGCCGGACGAAAATCATGAATTCGCCCCTGACATTTACCACTCAAAGGTTCCAATTAGTAGTGAGTAGTGACAGCTTCTCCGTCCCGGTCTGAGTGGTGACAAATTACAAGTGTTGCCTATAAATACGGCTCATGTTTATATCGAAAATATTTTTTTTAATTTTCCCATTGCTCTTTCAACTTGAAAATTAACAAACTAAAATTAAAAAAACTCATATCCAAAACATCTAGTTCCGACAAGAATTTTCATGGATGAACAGTTGTTCTATTAGAATATTCAACTAAAGGCTTCGTTTTTTTGGTTGACAACGTAACTTAGTCTTTTATTATCGAAATTTTTATTTATACCATAATCTCAAAACAAAAAAAAATTTAAAAACCAAACAATATAGAGAATTTCAAAAATACAAGGGTCGCCAATTTAATCTGCAGATCCATTAATGGTGGTCCGCATATTAAATTGGCGGATCTCAAAAACCCAATTTCAGTATATTACAGTGGAATTAATGGGTTTTGAGAGTCCACCAATTCAATCAGCGGGGCCTCCATTAATGGGTCCGCATATTGAATTGGCAGTCTTGGTATTTTTAGAATTCTCTAATTTCAGTGGTGATTTGGTTTTTTTTTAAATGGTGTAAATAAAAATTTCGGATTTTATTATGGAGTGTGAAATGGTAATTTGAAACAAGACATGTTACTTTGTTACTTGAAATAAAGCAATACTTTTAAAATTCAGTATGATATTCAATTCTGAAATACGGACTTTTAAAAGTCCGGATTGTTTTTTTTTTTTTTTTTTTGTAATTTTACTAGTCAAAGTCTAATACTTTGATTTTTAATCCGACATGAAAAATTGCTTTCAGAGTAAGCCTTCTTAAAAATGTTATCAACTTATCACACATCAAATAAATCTTAACTAATTGACGTATGTCTCATATTTTGCGCGGGGGCAGTATTATTTGAGCTTTGAGATTCGTGCATAATGTATTTGAACGGTTGCGATTTTCCGAAATGTCACGCAAAATATGAGAATTTCTTAGGAAATTTTTTATAAACCATAAATAAGAAAAAATTACTAAACCAACTTGATGTTTGCGTTTTTAAAAATCATAAGAACTGAGATATCATTTCGGTCCGAACCGTTTTCACAAATTAAAAAAAAAATATAGTTGTTAGTATAAAATTTCTGAAAACATCTCAGGCCGAAATAACAATTGGTACCTGACAAAATAAATCTTCAAACTGAAATGGCACCTTGGCTATTATGATTTTTGTAAAAACTAAAATAATTAAGTTGATTTGGTAAAAAAAAATATTTACGACTTCTAAAAAAAAAATCATATCTCAGACTCAGAGGATGCGAATCCGACCCTTTGTTTTAGGGGAACGAATCTCACAAATATATCTTCTTCGTATCATACTATCATGTGCGGATCCGGGCTGACGTCAATTAGGTCAAAGGACGGCCGTAGTGGGACCACGGGAACAGTGAACTGATAGGCGCAAAGCTCAGCCTCATGGCCCTCAATCCTCATCCACTTTACCTGTTAGTGGGTCCCACGCCGAAGAAAAAAATATCAAGCTCTGCTCTCCCCTCTCTCTCTCACCACAACCACAGTCCACACTCCACAGGACCCGTTGTTATTTTTCGATTTAACATTTAAATAAATAGAACGGATTCTAATTCTATCTCGACTTTTGCTGGAGAATCGGACGGTGGGAATATAAAGTAGAAATAGTCTGTAGTGGAGATGAAGAGTGATTCTTCTTCTGGCAAAATTTTAAACAGCATTAGCTTTCATGTTCCGATCCCACAGCTCTTTTTTATTTAACTACCCATCGAACCTCTGCTGCTATGCCCCCCCTGATTTGGTATATGAAATTATTAATAGTTAAGACCATTCTGTATTGTTTCTCAATATGGCAAAAGTGAATTACAGCCTACAGGGGAAGGTTGTCGCACAAACAACAAAATCCATTTTAGCAATTGTTCAAATTGATGAAATTTTTTCCTGATTAGTCACCTCTAGGTATACCTTCATTTTTAAAATAACAATAATTTCAAATTTAAATGTCAAAATAAAACGACTAAGTAAATTGATGTAAACGCACATCTAATGAAATAGATCGGTTTGAACGGTTTGGATTCACCGTTTGAAGTCAATTCAATAGATTTTGAAATTAGTATTATATAGACTGAAATGATACTAATATTATAATAGCCAAAATCCTTAAAAACGTCACGATAATATATAATTCCGTTGCTTATTTTGACATATGTTGATATTTGATAGCAACATTTTGTTTGTTTGTTATATTCTACACGATAGGATCACAATCAATCAAAATATGATTCACTAAAAAACTGTTTCAAGTTTGTTTCGATTGTACGACTCAGATATCAACAGTTGACTTTAAAATTATTATTCAAATTCTGAAGATAAACTTCAATATTAATTGTTTTTTTTCTTCTCAAAAGTGCGTCTCTTAAACTAATTTTACTTGTAATCTAATTTAATAACTGCATGGCAAATGCAAGCATGTAGAACAAACAAAACATACATTATGCATAATAAATTAAAAAGTAAAATTGAGTCAAAGCTATGTTTTTAAACATTTTTCATAGCAGAAGGATTCCGGATATCAAAGCACACCTCATTTTAAAACGCTACTACAAATATCATATTCATAGCAAAATTTTAAAGTCAAAAAGAGGGAAAACAAGGATATTACATTACTTAAGCAAAACTTAAGATTTAAAGTTCAATGCTACAGATCCCATGAATGTGGCCCCAGAATTCAGGTGGCATGTCCATCCTCTGCCAGGTCATCATCTTCCCCACCTCTTCCCTTGCCACGTAAGCCACCGGGACCCCACCATGACAAGATGTCCCCACCACTGCAAGCCTCAGATCCCCTGCATCTGCGAGCCTTGTGGACACCCGTGCGTCCTCTGGGACTTCTCCGGCAACCCTCCAGGTGTCACCTTCCCTGACTGCCACGTATCTTCCTTCCCTCATCTTGTAGACCTTCCCGTTGAGCGTCATGCAGGAGTGTGTTGCCTTTGCATCTTCGTCCAGCCAGTTCTCTTCCACTGGGCCCCATGTCCAGTTAACCGAATCGAACATCTCTGCCGATCGCCTAAACCGACCTTGTTCGGCTGTTACATACCCACCAGCCACCAACAACTTACCATCCATGAAAACTCCCTTGGGTTCGTCCCTCTCGACCGACATGTCGGGCAGCGGGATCCAGGTGTCAGATGACACATCATACGCCATGGCACTCTTGAGTGCGTTCTTGTCGTCATCGTGCCCTCCAGCAACGAAGACCAAATTCTCAGACGCCGCACATGCAAAGAAGGATCTCCGTGGGCCCGGGATTGGTGTACCACCACGCCATGCACCGGTCATGAAATCATACACAAAGACCCAATCGGAGGCAGCCCAGTTATCTGGTTTCCATCCACCAAGCATGACCAGCTTACGCCCCACTGTCGCCAACTGGCAGAACAGAGGGATGCCAATAGGCAGGCCGGGGATCATGGGAAGCCGGGCCCACTTTCCAGTGTCGGGATGGAAGAGCGACAGGTGATAGGAGATGGTACCTGAGGCAGTGTAGGATTTGGAGTCGTTCTGCTCGGAGGCGGCAATCAGAGACGGCTCCGACTGGGCCCCGATGACTACAGTCTGGACCATGCCAGACGCCTTTCTGAGCAAGTGGAAAGGGTTGGATTCGACTTCTTGCTTCCATTGGCGGCAGACATGGCGCACCGACGGGAAGGAGTCATACGGGATGCGGATCAAGCACTCCTGCGCAATCTCATCAGGGATACCCGGAATCAGATTTGGAGCGTCCATCCTCAATTTGATGCTAATTTTGTGAAATTTTATGGATTTGAGTTTGAAATTTGAATAGGAAAGCAGTAAGCTTGTGGAAATAGGAGAAAGAGAGATGAGGTTTTTATAGAGAAACTGAGAAAGCGAATATCAATTATTTTTTTTGGAATTGCTTTTGAGTTTGGGATTGTAATTGAAAGGAAGTTGGATGTTGAGAGGGTTTAATGGATGAGGAGATTTGGGAAGTTAGAAGGCTCAGAGGAGAATGAGGTTTATATACAAAAGGAGAAACAGGATTTCAAAAGGATAGAAACATCATTGTTTATTTTCTCACGGTATAAATTTCATGTGGCAGCTTATGTTTCTCAAATATAATGACTCGCTATACGATTTGACTGATGAAGGACAGGAATTGTAAAAGGATACAGAGCAAACAACGGATGGAAGGGATGAAATGACTGCGGGAGTTCACAGATAAGGAGACTTGGTGGGCCTTCTACAGAAGAGAAAAAAAAATCTTCGGTAATATTTCCTATAGGACCCTCGAAAGTACAGAAATTTTTATTAATATAAAAAAATATTAAATTTAACAATTTACTCAAACCGATGATTAAATCATCACTTCTAACATTCTTAAATCTAGAAATAATTTAACAGATTTCTGAAATTCTTATCCAAAAGCATAAATTTAATTGTGCTTTTTTTATTATATGCATTTTCTTTAAAATTTATAGTTTGTTTCTGAAACAATTATTTCTCAAATCACGAGATATACAAGATTTAAAATTTTGCTTTTACGTTATTCACGTTGAAGAAAACGGTCATTTTTAGTAAAAAAAAAAATTTTTAAAAAGAAGGCACTTATTTGTCACATAATAACTGACTGTAATTTAAATAAATTTGGGTTGTATATATACTTTATTTATGGATTTCGGTTAAAATATTCATTGATTAATCGAGAAGTAGCTAGAAGCATCTGTTTTTAATAATATCTCTGATGAAGATGGGTAAATAATTTTGTCGTTTTTTTAAGTAATATCTTCTCTATTTTGTTCGTATGTATTTTCGTTAAAAGTGCTTATAAATAAATCTAGAAATAATTACTTTTTTATCATCTATAATTATTTTTCATTGAAAATGATAGTAATTTTAGTGGAATGAAAAATAAAACAGTCATTTGTCATGTAATAATGTAATAATGTAATTTTAAATATATTTGAATGATACCTACTATATTGTAATATATATGTTGTACTTGTAAAAGAATTATCTTATTTATTGCCACATATGCATTCGATTAAGAAATTTATTAATTAATCTCGAAGCAATTGCTCTTAATAATACCTTCAACGAAGAAGGGTAATTCTAATTCATGATAGTAACGCAATTTTCGAAGTATATATATATATACATTTTTGTAGCTTGTTAGGTAATTTTGTTGTTACTTTTAAGTGATATTTTACTTATTTGATCATTTACATTTATGCTAAGTGCTTATAATTATTCTATTAATAATTACTTTTCATCGAAGATGACAATAATTTTTAGTCGAATAAAAAATAACGGTAATTGTCATGTAAAATAGTAATTTAAAATATATTTGAATCATACAAACTATTATGTAATATGACGTATATGTATAAGAGAAAATGTTATCTTATTTATTGAGCCCATATATATTCGGTTGAGGTATTTATGGATAAATCTAGAAGCAATTACTTTTAATAATAACTTCAACAAAGAAGAATAATTTGTCATAGTAACGCAAATTTTGAACAATACGTGGGATTTGTACCTTTGTAGTTTTTTTGATAATTTGTCGTTACTTTAAAGTGATATCTTATCTATTTTATTTGTATGCATTTTCCGTTAAAGTGCTTATATTTATTCTAGAAATAGTTGCTTTTTGTGTCATCTATGATTACTTTCATCGAAGACGATGGTAACTTTTAGTCGAATAAAAAAGAACGGTAAATGTCACGTAAAATAGTAATTTAAAATATATTTGTATCAGTACAGACTATTATGTAATATTTTATATCTATATAAGAGAAAAAATTAACTGAATGCATATGGGCGCAATAAATAAGATAATTGTGTCCATATACATTTGATTAAGGTATTTATGGATTAATCTGGAAGCAATTACTTTTAATAATAACTTCAACAAAGAAGGCTAATTTATCATAGTAACGCAAATTTTAAATTTTTGAACAATACGTGGGCTTTCCAATTTGTTTTATAATTTTGTCGTTATTTTAAAGTGATATCTTATCTATTTTGTTTGTATGCATTTTCCGTTAAAGTGCTTATATTAATTCTAGAAATAGTTACTTTTTGTGTCATCTATAATTACTTTTCATCGAAGATGATGGTAATTGTTAGTCGAATAAAAAAGAACGGTAACTGTCACATAAAATAGTATTTTAAAATATATTTGGATCATACAAACTATTATGTAATATGTTGTATTTGAATAAGAGAAAAAAATTAACTTAATGTAAATGGGCGCAATAAATAAGATAATTGCGCCTATATGCATTAGGTTAAGGTATTTATGAATTAATCTGGAAGCAATTACTTTTAATAATAACTTCAACGAAGAAGGCTAATTTGTCATAGTAACGCAAATTTTGAACAATATGTGGTATTTGTACCTTTGCGGTATTTATGATAATTTGTCGTTACTTTAAAATGATATCTCATCTATTTTATTTGTACACATTTTCCGTTAAAGTGCTTATATTTATTCTAGAAAAAGTTACTTTTGTGTCGTCTATAATTACTTTTCATCGAAGATGGTGATAATTTTTAGTAAAATAAAATAGAATGGTAATTATCACGGAAAATAGTAATTTAAAATATATTTGTATCAATACAGACTATTATGTAATATGTTATATCTATATAAGAGAAAAAATTAACTGAATGCATATGGGTGCAATAAATAAGATAATTGCGCCCATATGTATTCGATTAAGGTATTTATGGATTGATCTGGAAGCAATTACTTTTAATAATAACTTCAACGAAGAAGGCTAATTTGTCATAGTAACGCAAATTTTAAATTTTGAACAATACGTGGGCTTTGCAATTTGATTTATAATTTTGTCGTTACTTTAAAGTGATATCTTATCTATTTTGTCTGTATGCATTTTCCGTTAAAGTGCTTACATTTATTCTAGAAAGAGTTATCTTTTGTGACGTCTATATACAAACGATTTGGTAGCGTCACCTAATAACACAATATTTTGAATATTTTTGAATTTTTCTGGTTTGTTTAAGCTTCTCTTTTTACAGTAATTGTTATCTCATAATTTTGTGTATATCCATCTTCCTCAAATTTCATTTCATTCTCAAAAAAAAACTACCTTTAACAATATCTACAATAAAATTACTATAAATAAAAATTGGTTAATAACACAAATTAAGAATAAACTGTAATTATATAATATATTTACTTTTATTGGGAGTTTTTATCATGATGGAGTTATTTTCCATAATTCCTCTTAAAAAAACAACTGTTAAAATATGAACTTTTACAGTGAGAGAATACATATAAAATAAATTTTGTGCACAAGTAATTTATTAAAATGTAAAAACTTTATAAGATAGTAAATGACATTAATAGAGGGCGTCATATATTATATAGAGAACACAAAAGGGTTGAAATTTATTTTGTGGCGAATCAATGTGGTGGAAATTAATTTATTCTAGTGCGGTCTGATCGAAAGTAAAAAATAAATGTGAACTCTTACTTAAAGCCAATAGGGACCTCGTATTACAATTCATACCATAATTCCTGTAGTAAAAATGGGTACCGATTTTAACGGCTATCTTTTTAATTCTCCAATAAGGAAACAACTGGATTTCTCAACAGTCGGAGATAATAAAATATTTATGCTGTTCGATTTCAAATCTTTTAAATTAGAAGGCTATCATGATTTGGATCTCCCAACATTTATTTCTTAGGAGAAAATTTATAGAGGTTCTTTGCTTTGCTTTTACAGTTGAGCAACAAAAGAGTTTAAAATTTGTCAAATTCGCTTAAATATTCCAGAAACATATTCTTTGCCTTTTCGTGTCGCTTAATTTTATTTTTCAAACAGTTTCAAATTGTTTATGTTTTGTTTTTGCATATACAAAATTACATGATAGAAGTATAACTGTAATTTGTAACAACAAAATTACAGGTTCAAATAAAAAAAAGTTAATTATTTTACTAGATGGATATCGCTCCTTTCTTGCATAATATTACATAACCTATTATTATTATGATTAACGCTGACAGATTTCCAGTAACTTTCTAATTTATAATTTAAAAGATTTGAAATTTAGTTTTATTATTTCCTTATCGGAGAATGGATAATTTGGTCCAAAAGTTATTTTTTCTCGAGTGAGTATATGGTACTATGCATATCACGATTTAGTCCGTAATACGGACTAATACTTTCGTTTTCAAAATTCTAACGGTTGATCCGAACTGTTCAAAATAATTTTCATATGAGTATGTACTTGTAGACAAAATTTTATATTTTTAAGAATTTGTTTAATATATTTTAAAATGGGTAGAAAATCATTATTTTTGGATGGTCTAGAATTTTTAAAAAAATAGTAAAAAAATTCTAAAAAACATAAAATTTAGTTTTCAAGTAGATATTCATATAAAGATCGAATTTAAAGGTTCATATCGACTATTAAAATAAAATAAAAATAAAAATATTGACCCGTATTACGGATCAAATATAAATAGTACCATATATTCACTCTTTTTTCTCTCATAGATCTGTGAAATTAGCCGTTAAAATCGGTATCCGTAAAAACGGCAGGGGAAACTTTGAAATTTATGAACTCTGGAACTTTCTACTTGGAACTCCTTAATCTCCGTCTTATTTTTCTCGCATCTTCGCTGAATTTATTTCTCCATAAAAGTTGGACGTTGAAAATTATATAGTCGTGAGGAAAGCTAAAAAAATTAAATTACATAATATGTTCTTTGACACACTACAAGAATGAAAAATGTAATGAGATGTTTATGACTTAGATCACATTACGCAACTAAAATTATTTTTACTAGACGTGTTATAATGCGACTAAAATACTAAATACAGTCATATTACGCTAATAATCACGTTACATGTGGTGGTAAAGTGCATACCACACATGCTATGATCAAATGTGAGTGGCTTGACTGATAGAATTTAATTATTGTTTTAAGTTTTAAGATAGTTCATAAAAAATAAAAAATAAATATAAATAAGCATGTGATTTGACATCACTCTTTGAGTTTGAATGAGGTAATATGGCTAAAATAATAGAGAACAATCACATCACATAATACACAAGTAATATGACCAAATCTATTTGTATGATATAACACGACTAGAATAACAAAAAACATATCATGTTAGACTATAGACATGAGTCACACTACATAATCAGAACATATAACACAATATAATGTGATATGAGAAATATGATATCCGGACTAATTTTCTTCGCCACCAACGTACTATGACTATTCGAATGTTATTTTATATAATTAGAAAAAAATACAATCTCTTTATCATCGCTTAAACAAATAATTCGAGGATCCCATCTAGGGGTGAAAACGGAGCGTATATCGAGTAGATAATGTTAAAATCATATCAATATTTTTTTCTTATTTTCTGGATACATATTTATTTAATTATAACAGTGAATAATATATTTTTTAAATAATATATATATTAAAATATATAATATATATCTACTGTTTAAATAAGAATAATTGAAATATAAAACCACATCAGTATCTCATCCACACATCTAATATCGGATATCTTCATTTAAATTTTTAATTACGAATCAAATACGGAACCAACACTGTTTTCGAATCTGACTCCGCTGCTCGTCAAATTAATAAAAAAGACCCTCTTTTCTTTCAAATAAAACTGTTAAATTTTTTCACACACAAATCTCTAATCCATATTAATAGTTTAATTTGAGAAAACAGGATCTGCCTCCAATCTGGCGAACAACGGATTCGGATCCACCGTTTTCACCCCTGATTTCCATCCCATCACCAATCAATAATATATTTTTCTGAATCGTATTATCGTATATAATATCAGAATGGATAAAGCTAAGCGTGGCGCGTGGGCTAGACGCGTAGCCGTTGATAAAGATTGGGATTACAGCAAGTGGGTCCCGGACTTGATGAGCACCAACAGGTATTTTACGCGTGTCGACGGAGGTGATTCTGGGCATGGGCCCATTGGGCCGTGGTTTGTCTCGACCCGCTGCGTCTGGAAAGATTCCGACTCCCAGAGTCGTTCTCGATTTTTGCGAAAGTAAAGTCGGTGCCTTCATTTATGGACTGTTGGTTATTTGTGGCGAACTAACTAGAGTTTATGTAACAAATGATAAGAAATACTTTTCGCCTATTATTTTTGTTTATTTATTTTTTAAATGGGTTGAATTGTCCACCTGTCTTAATAACACGGAGACAGAGTTTGCAGTGTATATAATTTTACGGCCTAAAAACATATGATACACCGCCCCTTGTTCAGAAAAACAGAATATCCAAATCCGCTGCCAGGATAATTTTGGTTTTGGAACAAGCACCAAGATGACACGAACTCTTAGTTATATAATTAGATCAAACTTTCTGACTAAGCAACTAATGAAATATTTAAAGTCAACCGTATATGTAGATGATGCGTATTGCCTAAAAAAAAATACAGAAGCACACCGGAAACAAAAAAAACGGCATGCAAACATCGTCATTTCGCTTGTAAAATAATTAATAATATTGATGTGATAATAAATTAAGGCAAAGACTTCTATAGACATAAGGATCTATTTGTAAAATGAATATATTTTTATTTTCAAAGTTCAAACAGTCGATCCGAACCATTCATCTTGTTCTCCATATTAATATGTGCTTGGATACCAAATTTTACATTTTTCTGAATTTTTTTACTATTTATTAAGATGGGTACAAAAAATATCAAATTCAGACCATTGAATTTTGTACCCATCTTAATAAATAGTAAAAAAATTCCGAAAAATGTAAAAGTTGGTCTCCAAGCACATATTAATATGGAGAACAAGATGAACGGTTCGGATTGACTGTTTAAACTTTGAAAATAAAAATATGTTCATTTTACAGATAAGTCCTTAAGTCCATAGAAACATCACTCATAAATTAAATATAGTGATAGGGCCATGCGCCGTAGGTCCTGAGACAGGACTCCTGCATCAGACTAGGAACCAATTAAGCAAGATTCCTAAGGTCCGTAAATCAGATTCCACAGGATGGGTCCAAAAAGTTCAAGATAAGGCTTCCTAAGACTTTCTCAGCAAGACAAGACACCCCGACACGAAAAAGTTTGGCCTAAATTAATAGACATAATAAAACATAACGTGTTTTTTACAATCAGAAACACGTAATCTAGAATCCGTAAATCTAAAATAAAATAGCAAAAAAATTAAAATCTTACAGTTCTGAATTGAAGACATCTTTAAGTGGAAGCGTTAATACCGATCTTCAATGGTTTTCCTCAGATCTGATGATGGAGACTTTCAGCGTTTTCTTTACTTCTCTTTTTCAAAATTGGACGAAAACTCTTTCAGAATAATATCCTCTCAAAAAAATCAGTAGAGAGAGTCGTTTTTCAGAAAATAAAATAGGCAGAAAAAACTTTTTGGAAATAGGGCCCGTCCAAATAGAGAAGATATATTTTAATATTCTGCGGTAACTTTTGGGACCAGTATAGTAATTAATAGCAATTATAATTTTTTTCATAAAAAATTATGGTGCCTTTCTGTTAATTTTTTTAAATGAAATTGGTGCACAGTAATAACATAGACCACAGAATAAAATAAAACTAACACAAATTCGATAGATTGATCTCTATAACTATTTTCATATGATCTATTAAGCTTAGGCAGACTGTCAGGTCTCAGGTCGTCAGGTCGACACTACACTTAATTTAACATAATCATGCATTATGCATACAGTTTGAATTTGAGATTTAACATTTACAAATATAAATTTCTGGAGTATGTATCGTGTTCTGAAGTAAATTTTATTGTCGCACGGCGCACCTACAGCACGAGATTCAACGGAGCTTTCAAATACGAGATTTTAAAATAAAAACTTCCTGAAAGACCGGATTACAGTAACAAAGCATGCTGTAAAGTTGCAGTTAAACAAGGAACCAGAATTCGGGTAATGATTTTAACAGGGCAGTTTTGGCTTCATGCAGAGCAAGAACCATAGCAGGCAGCAGCACTGTTTGGACTCTATAGGGTCCGTCCGCTGTATGAACCCAAAATTGCTCTGTTATTATCGCTGCCCCAGAATTCTGTGAAGTCATTATCGCTCAATTAGCGCAAAAGTTTGCAGGTAACGGTTGAAAATTCTCGAGCCGTTAAAATTTAAGAATTCAAGGGGAATCATGTAATAATATTATTTTGATAACTTTAACAAAAAAAAATTGAAAAATTTATATATAATTAAAAAACTTTAAAATAAATTTCGTTGAACATATATAAATAGTATAATAATCAGGTTTTGTAATTTTAATATTATTTGATGGCGCATCAAAGATCTTTAACTTCGGACCATAGAAATTTAAACTTTATTTTTTAAAATTATTAATACTGTTAAAATAATTATTGAAACATGTCAAATAATTTTCTCATAAATTTTATTACGTGCATATTCTTACTTGTGTCCCAAAATCAAGGAGGCGATCCAATCAGTACGAAAACATAACCTTTAGTCTTCGCGTGAGAACTGAATCTTCTGCTTTCTATGGGCAGGAAATTTATGTCTCTAAAGTCATTGACATACATGTGAATTTAGAGTGGATCCGGAGCAAAACTATATTCAATATTTAAATGCCAAAATCCACTCCGCAAAGGCGGAACTACAAACTTTTTATAAAGTGGACTGAAAATTAAGATGCACAATGTGGTGAGTGGAATTTGAACTCAACAACTTCAAAATAGAGCTTTAACCACTAGACTACAAGTAAATATTTGATTATTATCGAGAGAAGCTAGATTATATAGAAAGTTTTGAAAAAATGAAATTTAATTAAATTTCAATACAAATAACTAAAATTTTAAAATTGTAGAGGTGGTTTAGCCACATTTTAAATGTATTAAGATCCGTCATTGCTATTGTAGACTCACATGTCAGTGACTTTAGACTCTGCTCCAAATCTGGAGCTTGTAAAGGAAGGGAAAGGGACAGGGAGGGAGGTGAACTGAGCGACTTTCTCTCCGAACAGTAGAAGCTACACTCTGATTTGGGAGTAACAGATTTTGTCAAAAATCAACACGCTGTAACCTCCGAACAGTAAAGCGTAAGCTTCACTCCTTCTCTGATTTTCCCTCTTCTGGAGCAAGTGATTTCGCCCGGTTAGGTGCAGTCTGACGAGATCTCGCCTCTGAACAGTGGATCCAAATCTGCTGAAATCCATGATCATGAACAATAATCCTGAAGTCTAAGATTCAGCCATTGAATTGTTTCGAGATGCGTACACAGAAATAAGCTATTTTGAGATGCGTGCACAGAAAAATTTAGACAGCTGGATCTCGAATTTCAAATATTTCAGAATTACCGTTCATAAATTTTGAATTTCAACATATCTGAGTCTCCGAACAGTAAATTCACCCTTCCCCTCCCTCCCTCCGCATAATCTCGTCTAAAGCATGTAATTAGAGGTCGGAAATTCCTGACCACTGAGGAGAAGGTGATCCGGTTTTCTTAACGTGAGGATTTAGATAGGAGTGGGGTATGGATAACAGAAAAAGAGAAATCTGATTAGATAAGAAAAGAGGGATTGGATCTGAATTCTGAAAGCCTATCAGACCGATGAGTCAGCATCATGCAAACCTTCTAGAAGATCATAATAGAACACAGTGTCCATCCCCTCCAGTCAATTTTGATAACTGGAGACACTCTTATTTCCATATCAATAGGAACTAGATAGATAGACATCTAATTTCAAATTACGGGATTTTCAGGCGAGCGGTAAATGTTTTTTATTTGTCAAATTTGAATGGAAAATTTGTCAAATTGTGGTGTTGCCAAAAAAACACTTCCAAGTTCCAAGATTCTCGTTACCGTATAGAAAAAGTATAGCATCTAATTAAAATATTCTTCTTTGAGGATTGAGGAGAAGATAGAAGCAACGACTGGACAGCGCCAAGTTGTGAAATTATTGCATCTCATGATCTCATCTCATCTCACAAGTGGAGAGGATATCAGATCTTCTGTGACGCAGTAAACTGCTGCGTATAAATAATAAAATAAGGTTAATGTTCTGCACATTTTTATTTATACCATATTAAGAAAATAAATAAATCTAATAACCAATATTATGGAGAATTCAATTTCTTAATACTGCTCTGTTGGTAGACCTAATTGATACAATTTGTGTCCTTTTTTTATATGGCCAATCCCAAAACCCAAGACTCTAGTATTGTATCCTTTTTTAATACATTTTTTTTTTTTTTGCTAATCTTCAGATTCAAGTGCTGCTAACTTTTTGCTAATCCCAGTACACAATAGCTTTCCAATTCTTACTCTTTATTGCACGTCTTGGGAATAAAAAAAAAAAATGTTTGCCAAATAAAATGGCAGACTCCAGACAGGAGTCTTGCCATTTTATTTTGCGGACACATCCTTTTGTGTCTGCCAATTTAATTGACGGACGTGGTAGAAATTGAATTTTGTCGAAAAATGGCTATTTGATTTTTTTTTATTTTTAAAATATGGCATAAATAAAAATTTCGGTAAATGTTCTGCACATTTTGCAACCGTCCAATTTCCAAGAGATGTGATTATGCACCAATTATAAGAGGATCGGACGGATCAAAATTGTAGACAGAAATTGCTTTGCCATATATCATACATAGGAGATATTGATAAATGTTTATAGTTAATCCGGGGTTCACTGATAACTTCAAAGTTTAAATAACATATAAAGAGATTTAAAATAATAATAACAATAATAATAAAGATAAATTTAACATTTCGAGGAGGTGACTTGGGAGACGACTTGGGAATTTTTTATTAAATTTATAATATGTTACTAAATAATGTTATCGGATCAGTGTGAACAAAATGATATTTCTATCAAAAGTATTAAATTTATAATATTTTACTAAATAATGTTGTCGGATCAGTGTGAACGAAATGACATTTCTATCAAAAGGTTTATTATACGCTGTCAAATTACTATTTCTTAACAGTGTTTTAAGTTTTACTCTCCGGTATAAGATTGAAGAAATGAATACAAAACCTTTCAAAATGACATATACAAAATTGGAATTAAACCTAAATAATTGAACAACTCAAAGTAAAATTAAAATCCTGACCACTAAACCACAAAGACATATGCAATATTTTATGAAAAGATTGAATAAAATTTAAATAAAATTCAAATTGCATAATTACAATTTATTAATTCACAAGAAATAATAAGGCCTTGATCGGTCTACAGACGGAAACGAATATGTGTTTTGAACTGAATTTTATTGTGCACGTGGGAAAAATAAAATTCAATTGAATTGAATTTTTTTCCCACGCAGACAGTAATGCTGCTTAACACTCTCGCTATGTCATAAATTTATCCTCTTGTATGAGGTGGTGGCCTAGTTGTACAACTAAATGCACTTGTTTCTTACTTCTTATCCAGTTATCCAGTAATAATTAGAGAAGAATTTAAACTGATAGTTACTTCCAGTCGGGATGAGAAGAAATTATGACACGCAAATGTCGCTTTCACTAATTAATACTTATCCGCAAGACACAATTACTTAATTAATTAATTATCTATGGTATGGTATATCTTTGTGCTCAAAATACAGTGGATTTTGTATGTTTGGACTTGTGGTATTATTATATGAGTGAGTCTATGGTTATACTATTTAGTGCGTAATACAGATTAATATTTTAAATTTTAAATTTTTAATTGTTAATATTAACCGTTTAAAATAATTTTCATATGAATATATAATTACAGATTAAATTTTATATTTTTTAAAAAAAATACAATTTTTTAAGATAGAAAATTACTGTTTTTGGATGGTCTAAAATTTTCAGATCAAGTGATTTTTTATCTATTTTAAAAAACAGTAAAAAAATTCTAAAAAATATAAATTTCAGTCTGCAAGTAGATATTCATATGAAAATCATATTAAATATTGAACGGTTCAGATTCACCATTAAGATTTTCAAAACAGAAATATTTACTCGGTATTATGAATCTAACCGTAATATGAACAGTACCATGCACTCACTCTTATTTTATTATATTATAATAAGGACAAAAAGTTATAATGGCACAATATAATATATCAAGTCATGTCCGACATCAAATAGAAACCAGCTGCCCGTTGTACGGGGCATTAAGGAATTGCAAGTGATTAATTAAATATAAAGGTGAAGAATAACAAATAAAATATCAGAATGTTCTACGTAATTTGCCTAGTCAGTATAAATTTAATTATAGCTGCAAGTTTAGTTGGTAATTGTAGTTTACTCGTGTTCGACTCACAAATTACAATATCAAATTCAAATTTAAATTCAATCCACTTGGTCAGTTTTTTTTGGGAGCTTGAACACGAAAACAACTGAGCTAACTTTTTATTATTGCTTGAATTAATTATCTTAGATGTTGTATAATAAAAAATTTCATGTGAGAATCGATTTTAATCTAGTGATAAAAATAATATTATCTGTGGGAGAGATACAGATTCAAAACTTTAATAAAAAAAATTCTCTGTGGATATTGAAAATCTGTTCAGCAGCAAGATTTTCCTTGAGATTTCTTAGACATATTAACTTTATAGGTAACATTACCAATATATAGTTCGGGTAATTTTTTTTATAAACCATAATTAAAAAAATAATTTTATAAAACCAACATAATTATTTTTATTAAAAAAAAAAACATAATAACTGAAATGCTATTTCCGTCCGCTATTTTTTTTCGGAACCGAAATGGCATTTCGGCCCAGTGTGATTTTATGTGGCCATTGGTATGAAAAACTGTAAAACCACACCGGATCGAAATGTCATTTCGGTCCCAAAAAAAATGACAGACGGAAATGACATTTCAGTTCTTATGGTTTTTGTAAAAAAAATAAAAAATCATGTTAGTTTGATATATTTTTTTAATTATGGCTTATAAAAAAAATTCCTGTCCGAGAGCATAGTTAAAATGGAACCAAATCTGCTGCGATCCTCTTCCTGTGAATAGCAACCCTGATATCTCTGCTTTTCCGAATCTAACCGTTCAATATTTTCAAAGAACAAATCTCGAAGTAACTTTTTTTAAAACTGTTCTGTGCACGCATCTCGAAACAGTTGAACGGTTAGATTCAGAAAAACATAAATAGCAGGATTACTAATTATAAGCAATAATTGTAGCAGATTTGGATCCTGTTAAAATACCTTATCTCAAAATCACTTTTCCTATTTACTATGTTGTTGCTTGTGGAAAAATAATAACCACCTCCTAACTTCCGTTTTTCTCTCCCAAAAGCTGGAGCTCACCAAGTTTTATTTTTCTTCTCCAAATACTTAGTTTAATATTTTACCTGCAATAATTATTATATTTATGTGATATATGCTATGAGACATCTATATGATATCTATATAAAATCTATATGTGATGTCTATATTTTACTTGCACTATTTATTTTTACTAAACATGCACAATTAAACAAACACAATTTAAACAAGCACAAGACTAAAATTAATTAAATAGACACAACATAATAATATAAAAATAATAAAACTAGCAACACTTAATTTTAATATATTTAGCTAGCAACATAATGGAGAATTATATTGATCATAATCAATGATTAGTATCAATACACTTTTAACATAGTTTAATTTTACTATTACTTCTTTTATAAAAAAAAAAAACCTAACATATTTTCTATGCATTTGTCAATTATCTATATTTTAAAATTTTCCGATGATTAAATGAGTTTTGTATTCACAAATTGAAATTTCCATTCCTGTTTCCATAAAAATTTCCGTTGTCAAAACATACCCCAAATAATTGAATTATTTGACCTCCAATCTTTACTAAAAGAAAAAAAATATATAATATACATTCCCCATATTTTAATTAGATTTTGCAACATATCATGTATATCTTAGATGTTCCGTCATATCCTTTGTACATGATTTATGTTTATTGTTTTCATTTAAAGTATATTATTATTTATATAATACAACGATCCTCTTCTTTATACATCTAATTGTAATTTTTGTAACATTTTAATAAACGACCGAAATATCGATCATTAAACAATTTCCATCTAAGAAAGAATGACCGTTTGCTTAATTATTAACATAATGTGAAAATAAGAACAATAAAAATAAATTAGTAGAATTCATGTAGAGTTCGAGGCTTCGAGCTTGATTTGAGTTTGATTTATTCTGAGCTCAATAGCTAATGTCAGTATTATTTGGGACCCAATACAAAGAATTTTTTTTCTCCTTTTTGACAATTTTTTTTTTGGGAAGATACCCGGAAATTTGGCACCGGTGATGATAACTCTTAAGATTAATTTACATAAAATTCTAAAATCCGCCATTGTTGAAAAAGTAATTTATGCCTTTCTTGAAGATTTTTTTTTTGTTAGATAGAAATATGGAGATCTAAGAGCATTTACATCTTTAGTGTTATAAAAGTTTATAATCAGATATGGCAGTTTCTAATTCAGTTTCAGGGATGTGGAAGAGTTTCTTATTTGAAAACAATGCAAGAAAATTTCTTATTAAGAAATTGTTTATAAACTCTACACTGACCAAATGATTGGTTCAAATTTTTTTTTTTTAATTTATTTCTAAAAAATAGTTAACAGTTATTTAGAAACTTATTTGAGTTGTTGGGATGTACATGCTCTAACTTACCAAGTTTTATTTAATTGTCCATAAAAGACACTCCATTCAGATTTCGAATCCACGACGTACTTTTTTTTAGATTAATTGATTAGTTATAAATAGATTTATAGTATGTTTGTAATGAGTGATGATACCTTGCTTTGGGAATTAAAGTGAGTGTTTTAATTTCCGCTCATATCTCTATTTTCAAAATTCAAATAGTCAATCCGAACTTCTCAACTTGTTCTTCATATTGAACTTGGAGACTAAATTTTACATTTTTTGAATACTTTTTTACTATTTTTATATAATTTTTGAGTTATAGAATTTTTGAAACTCAGTATTTTTCATTAAATAAAAAAAATAAAAAACACTGATTTAAAAAAATTATAAACAAATAGTAAATAAATATTAAACAAATAGTAAACAAATTTCAAAAAATATAAAATTTGATCTCCAAGCACATTTCGATATGAATAGCATGTTGAGAAGTTCAGATTGATTATTTAAACTTTAAAAATAGAGATATAAGCAGGAATTAAAACACCCAATTTAATTCCCGAATCATGGTAGCATCACTCGTTTATAATTACAATATTAGTATTGAATTCATTTTCTCAGAAACCCGACCACTACAGTTACATGTAACCGTTCCATCAGAAGACAAGTCCTTCTGACCATAGTAACAAATCAATGGTTCGGTTTGGCAGGGTCAACAATTCGTGATTCAGGTATAATAGGGAATGATTCGGCACAACAAGGAAGGAAAAAAAATTCCCAAAAATAACTCCTCAAAGAAAGGAAATTTTTTTTTTCGCATTTTTATTATAAATAATTGGTGATTCGCGTTTTATTCGTGAATTGTTCAGTACAAGTTTGGCCAAACATTTTATTCGTGATACGGTTCAGAAACCCCTAAAAAATGTTTTATTCGCAAATAAAACACGAGTATTGTTATTGTATTTCTGACTAGAAGTAGAGACAGTAACAACATATGGGGATCAATTGGCCCCTATTTATTTTAAAAAGTTTTGCGTGCATAAGTCATTTTATATATAATTTAAAGTAAAATGTTATGAGTATTGTAAAATTGACCTTTATTTCTAGTAAAAAAAATTATATATTTGTTTTTATAATTTAAATATCTGACTCTATTACAAATAGTTTTATCTTCCAATCAAATATTCATGCAATGACTAGACAAACGAAAAGAAATTTTTTTGGGGATCCGAATCTGTTGAAATTCGAGATAAATGAACAGTGTTCCTGAAATTCATGCAATTCGGATCCAGCCATCAAACTGTTCCGAGATACGTGCGCAGAAAAACCAGTTGTTCCGAGATGCATGCACAAAAAAAAATTAAATAGCCGGTATCTTGAATTTCAGAAATTTCAGCCGATTTAAATTCAATTTTTGGTGCAGGCATTTGTGAGTACAAGGCAGAAGACTCCAAGCCTTGTGGAATTGTTGCTGACAATTCCATGTTTCTAGTACATGCACCGCTGAATAGCATGCAAGCAAGCATGCTAGGCAAATTTCAATCCAAAGCAAAGTAAGCGCTTTTCGCTTTCTTTCTTGTAAGTTATAACCTTGTAAGGGTATCAAGGGACATGAATCATGATCTGACTTTTCAACCTAATAGTTAATTTCTCTCTGATTTTTCCTACGGTGATGGCAGTCTCAGACTTGCGTTGGGTTGACATTTTTACTGAACTATGTTTAATGGTCAAACATTGAGCGAGTCTATGGTAATGTGGATATCACAATTTGGTCCGTATTACAGATCACAATTTTTGTTTTTATAATTCTAATAATCAATCAAAACTGTTCAAAATGATTTTTATATGAATATATACTTTCAAAATGAATTTTATAATTTTAAAAAAATTACTATTTTTTAAGATAGATAGAAAATCATTGTTTTTGGATGGTCCAGAATTTTTAGATCAAGTGATTTTCTATCTATTTAAATAGTAAAAATATTCTAAAAAAAATATATAAAATTCGATCTGCAACTATGCAAGTACATATTCATATGGGGATCATGTTGAACGGTTTAGATTGGCCATTAAAAAATTTAAAAATAGAAATATTAATCTGTATTATAAACCAATCGGTGATATACATAGTAACATAAACTCACTCTCAAACATTTGTCCATACATTTCCTTTTATGCCTCACTGGTATTTCATTTATCTCCGTCTATTCTTCCACCAAAAGTTATTGTTTAAGATAGTATATATGATGTCTAAATTAATAACACCATTGCTGTTTAAATACCTCATTTTTTTGGGAAATCTTTGGTGGTGACTTGCTAAATAAAATTCGACCCAAAATAATTTTATGTGATTATGATATTCAATTTGAAGTATCGATCTAATAGCACAAGAGGCTCATTTTCTAAAGAGTGAGTCTATGGTACTATGCATATCACGATTTAGTCTGTAATACATATTAATATTTTTATTTTCAAAATTCTAACAGTCGATCCGAACCGTTCAAAATGATTTTCATATGAATATGTATGTGTAGACCAAATTTTATATTTTTTAGAATTTTTTTACTACCTTTTAAGATTGTTAGAAAATCACTGTTTTTGAATGGTCCATAATTTTCAGATCAAGTGATTTTCTATCTACCTTAAAAAATAGTAAAAAAAATTCTAAAAAATAGAAAATTCGGTTTGCAAGTAGGTATTCATATGGGGATCATGTTGAACGGTTCGGATCAACCATGAAAATGAAAATATTGATCCGTGACATACATAGTACCATAGTCTCATTCTTTTCTAAATATACATGTATTTTCAATTCTACTATAAGATCAATAATACATTGGTAATTAAATAACTTCTATAAAAATAATTGACTAAAAAATCGAACGATTAGTATTTATGTTACACTTTACTTTCTTAAGATAATGTAAATATAAATACAAGATATCAAATAATGGGTTTGTGTAGAGCTCAAACTCGATTCGAGATCAAATTAATTTTGAGTTTTATATCTTAATTAATTGATTTTCAATCCGATCGCAACTTGATTCGCCTTATGAACAAATCAAGTTAAAATTAGAATAACTCTCAAGATCATCTCATTTAAAGCCTATATGTATGTTACCCTTAATTTTGTCTTCAACCAAAATTCCATGTTTTTGTTAAATTTTCATGTAATGATGCTCATACAAAAAACTAAAATTCCATAAATTTCCACCACCGCTGAAAATAAAATAAAAATTCACTTTTACCTCAGCCTCAAAAATCCATTTCATAATTTTTTTTCTTTCCATTTTTTGGGTATTTGTTTGATGTTTTTGATGACAAGTAAATGCCTTAAATTACTAATAGTGATTAGAGTGATAAAATAGTCATTTGGAAAAAAATATTTATTTCGGTCGGATCAATTAACTCTCATTTTTTTTATCAAAATAATTAACTCTCATCTTAAAGCCTTATTATATTTAGCAGCTCACGTTCCAAAAGTCCGAAAATACAAAGAAACGCATATCCTCTGTAGTACTGCACAGTGATGCCCACTACTTTTACGGTTTCAGAATGGCACAAGAGAGCCAATATTATTTGTGCTTTGAAATTTATACAAAGTTAAAAGAACAGTCTGAATCACGTCACTCTACATGACCATGTCTAAATTGTAAACAGAGGATACAATTCAAATATGAAGTGGGCCCCCACCAAGTTTCTAGAATATTGATAAGAAAGGGACATGAGCTTAGCAGCATCCATCTAATGGGCAACATGGCAACAGCTGACGATACGGGAAACCGCAAAGCCAATTGGAATTTCATTTCTATAATTAATTTACAATTTACATGTTGCCGATCACTAAAGAACAGGAAAGCCATTATTCTTCTTCTTAAAATAGGCAGCCTCCTAAAAGTCTCAAATGTTGTCAAGCTTTGATTGGAATTGAAAGAGACCTTCATTCTAATCCAAGTGAGAGAAAAAGATAAACTCTTACATGAAAGAGACTCTCACATGGAAAAATTATAGATCATGTCATGGAATGGAACACCTTGATTTACTTTTTGAAGTTTCCAACCTTTTAATGATGCCAATAAAGTGACTCCACTCTACATCCTCTCTTGTTGAAAAACTTCGCAGAGACTGTGAAGTCGTAAGAAAAAATTAAATTCTTGACCTTTGAATAACTAATAGTCCTAGGACTTTTAAACACAAAACGAACTATTCTTTCGCCTTTTCACTCTACCTCCTCTCTCTCTCCAACCTTCACATGCAAAATATAGAAAAATAAAAACCATAAAAACAAATTCATGACATAGAGCATAATAATACGAGTACCTCCTAGGAGAAAGTAGCACCTCATAGAGAATGGATTATTAGGGAAAAGGGAAAAAAAATTCCAGGACTATTATTCGTTGATCTTCGCAGCACTCACAAATATTAATTATGTTCTCTGCAAAATAAAAATGAAGTTCTCAAGTTTCTTGTGCTTCATGATAATAGTCAAATAAACCATGTTTAATTTCAGTAAGAGAAATTAATAAAGGTCATATAGTTAATTCAGGTGCTTCAGTTAGAGGCTTGAATACAGCATCAACTTCGGCCATGTTGACATCCTCCACACGGGGTGGATCCCATTTTGGGTTCTGGAGAAGATAAAAGTGAAACATGAACACATGAAAAGGTAAATGAGAAGTAACAAAAAAGAAAAAAAAAATAGAGGGTTAGATGCCCAGGTCGCAGTATAAAATTCAAGTATATCACACAATTTTCTTAGAGACCAACTTCTCCTGAGTACAATTATTAAGGAAAAAGAATGGTATCATCCATAATCAACTAAGAAAAGAGCACAATTATGAATCTCAGTATCACAATTTAAGGTTAAGTCCTTTCAGAACAGGGAAGTAACCCCACCAATGCTTCGGCTGGAAGCATTTTTTTATATGCAAGTTTTGGTCAAAACAGTTCTGCAGTTAGTCCGATTCAAATCTGTTTTTTATTTAATGCTAGAATTAAGGCCCAACTGCCTGAGGCACCTTGCCACTTGTTGGCCCATAAAAAGAATAATAATAACAAGAACAAAGGCAATATAAATGGAGTAGAACTAGGGTGTTCTTAAGCCCTCGAAGAATTGGTAAGCTTAACTTCAAAATCTATTGCAATGACTTCAAATGATGAATCCAAACAGTTGAAACCGATCTATTTCACGAGTGATGAGTTTCCATATCAAATAAATTTTCGAATTAATTTAATATAAAGTCAAGCGGTCAAAAAAAGGTTTATAAGTTAATTTTAAATACATTCATTTTTCATTTTTTTCATTGTATTTTTACCGCTTAACTTTGTACTAAATTAAAGTGAAAATTTATAAATTTTATATGTAAACACATCACTCATGAAGTAGATTTGTTTTAAATTTTTGGATTCGCCATTTGAAGTCAATCCCATAGATTTTGGAGTTGAGCTCACCAAAGAGCTTGGTGACCTTAAAGCACACCCTAGGTCTACTCATCTAAAAGAATCCTAGGACCAACATCATACTGTCCCATATATGGAAATAAGAGAGTATTACCTGATCTTTATCGACCAAGACAGCACGAACACCTTCTGCAAAATCACTACGAATTGAGGTCCTTAAAGCAATGCGGTACTCTGTTTCCATCACACCGCTCAGCTACAATTTATCTCAGAGGGTATTAAAAGAAATTTAGCTACTCAATACAAATCATGAAAATTATAATTTAATCAGATATCTAGATGTTAATTTCTAAGAAGAAAGATAATAAAATTAGAACCTTAGATAAGTGGTGCTCAAGGTTTCCATGTGCAGATGCAACCTGAGAAAAATGTCTCTGAGTCACGCACAGAGAAAATGGAGCCCCTTTGGCAATTCCTGATAAGGCTTCAGTAGCCCAGGCAGCCACTACAGAGAACAATAGCAATCTAGTATGAGATGCAAAACTTCCTGTTTGACAAAATATGACTTGAAAAAATTTAAAACCCAAATTGGCTACAGAAATATATTTCTCCTTTTCCTTCAAGAGTTTGGCATTATATCGTGTAAAATATTTAGTGGTTTAAACTTTAAAAGGTAACAAATTGCTAGCAGCATGACATCTGAAACAAGGACAAAACTCATGAAGAGATTATATATCAAGTAAAATATGCACACACCAGCAGGATCAGTGCTTGATTGGCACTTCTTCAACTCTTCAACTGTCTCAGAAACAGATTTATTTGAGGCAAAAGCTGAGACAATAGAAGGAAAAAGTTTTTTGAGTTCTGCTTCTGACTCTGGTTCTTTGTTGAAACCTTCCAGAAGAGCTGAAACATCCTTATGTGGATCTTCGGAGCTGAATTAAAAAGAAATCCAAATCTATATTCAGAATCCCCTAGCCTACACTTGATTTTGGAAGAACAAACAGCTTACCAAGGATTTCAGTTTGGACCAGTAGTAATGCTCAGTTGAACCTTCAGTTAAACAATAAAGTCTCTAACTCTCTATAAGTTAACACAATTTAGCCCTAACAACTCCCAAATTAGTTCGGAAAATTTTCCTTTTTTTTTAATAGTTTAGCAAAATTTCATTTTTTATTAAGCTGCCATTCTAATTAGTTCAACCAAAATTAATTTCAGGTTACCCAAAATATTGAACCACAAAATAATTACTCATCACAGACACTGAGTCTGTCACAACTCACAAATAGCATACGAGCCAATATTATTATCTTTAATAATGATAAAACAAAATTGATGTGCATTGAGGGACATACAAATTAGCAGATAGAAGTGAGTCTTTGAGCTGACCCAGGGTACCAGATGGGACATAGTGGGTCCCAAGACCCACAAAAAGTGCATCAGCAGGAGATGAGATTCTTTTTCCAGTCAATCCCAGGTAAGCACCTGCAAGCAGACAATTACATAATAAGAACGTATCTTTTAAGAATTTAAAAGTGAAACAACATCTATTTGTCAGATTAAGGTGTAAAAAAGCCTGGTTTGTTAACATGCATAGATACAGGAGGAACAAAACAAAAGCACCTGCATATCTATGTTAAGGGTTTCCTTTATTTTTGTTATTGTGACTGAGTATTTGTGTACATAGCACATATTCCAAGACATGTCACACATATACAAAGTGCAGAGTTGCATGAAATCCCAAGACATGTAAATGAAAGTCTGAAATAACTAAAGGAACTCGCAAATAATACCTACTGCCCCTTCTCCAGGACCTTGGGCGGCAATATGTGCAAATCCAACATCAGGAAACAAGCCAATTCCATTTTCTGGCATTGCCAAAAGAGTCCTCTGGCATTGTTGCACATCATATAAATTAAGAATCTTACTTTTGAACATTTTTTTAATGGTGACTATAATTATCAAATAAATAGTTTACAATGACTCAATTTTATTTGTTCACAAAGTAAATGCCTTTTAAATCAGCAATTTTCCTAATTCATTAAAAAAATAAATTTCTCCATTCTAAATGAAAATATCATAGATACCCCATAGAGCAAATAAGATATCAACTATTGGAACTCAAGAAGTGTATATCATGACAGTCTTGACAATATTTCTGAAATATGTCAAGGAAACAGAATACAACTTAATAAGCTTACAGCACCTATCAAATTTTATACAATTTAAGTATAATTTGGAATTAAATCAAAGGTGACTAAAATAGTAGATACAGACAGTTGCAAATTTAATTAATATGATGAAGGATAAAACGTGCACTGAATCTCTTCGCTTTTTGTAAGTATAATGATTGTCAACATTTGTAAAATTAATCCATTGTGAATGGATCCTATGTATACTTCAAGAACATATCTTTCTCCTAAACACTTACAAAGATATCTGCACTAACACTTGCCCACTGTTTTTTCTAGGAAAATAAAGGAAGGAGCTTTGGTGGAGCAAATTTATTAGGTTAGTAGGTTAAGTTAAATTCTCATGTTAACTGGTGCTACATGGAGAATTTCAAGTAGTGGCAGTACGTCTAATGGACTAATATCTTAAGATTCTTGATAAGGGCACAAAGCTGAACATGAGTAGGCCTTCTTATCACTGGTGGAACAAAAAAAATTCAGCTAGTGGTGACAATTCAGAATATTAATTTTTCTTTTCTGAAAAACTTGAAAACTTATATAATTATAAGGGTTTTGTGGAAATTGAGTGGCTTCGCTTCGCTTCTCCATTGCTTCTTATAATGCCATTAGATGGACTAATTTGGAAATTTAGAAATATATCAAGAGAAGGGAAAAAAAAAACCTCAGTAATAACACGGTAACGGCCATGGCCAGATAATCCAATACCAAATCCCATAGTTACACCATCCATCAATGATATGTAAGGCTTCTGGTACTCTGATATTTTGCATATCAGAGAGTACTCTGCAGAAAATACCTACAGGAAAACATTAAATTCTCTTCAGATTTATATAAATGGTGAACAAAACAATCCTCCTTTTGCATTTAACATTTTATAAGAATATGCAGAAGAAAACACATTCTGTCTAATTAATGCATAATTGACAATACCAGTAGTAATAGTTACCGAACAGAACAAACAATATCAGTGTGATGCATAACTGACATAAACAGTGGCAATGAGGTAAGTAACAATGATCAATTTGTACCTTAAGAGTGGACCAACGAAATAATAACAATTGTAAGCTTTCAAATGCAAATGCAGGATTTAATACATCAAGATCTACAAGTACATCACTGAACCTCTATAATTTCTGGCATTTCACATGTCACAGTTATATGCTTCACATCTCCACCTGCATTTTACACTTCTAATCTTGTCATATTTATGCACAAAAAGACAGTATGAGGATAAAAATAATGGTCGTCTAATAACAAGTTTCCTAGTAACAATATCATTACTTGGCATAGTAGAGATATCAACCAGGAAAATTAACATAGCAATGAATTGAAATGAACCACATTCAAACACTGAAAGGACCTTTTGCACAAGTGGGGTGTTCTTGTCCTTTTGGATCTCTGCTACAACGCCCTTTATATCCATTCCTACATTGGCAATGTATTTTCTTTTCATCACATCCCAACGCTCAGAGTTCTTAAATTTGAAATCAAATTCAGAGCCAGGCAAGTGGTCTTGGAAGATAGGAAACAAACATCCCAGTTGAACCAACTTATCAAAGCCATAACTCTGTTAAGTTCCAGAAGCAAATGAGGCCTTCAGGTAACTTTTCTTGCCCCTACCCACTACACACACACACACAAAATTTTTGACCCCACTAAACATATTTATTTATATTCAAATAGTATGCTTGAACTGAGTATCTGAGGTCAGGAGGATTAAAACTTTGGTTATTATTGAACTTTTTGTTTACCAATCAATATTGTGAAAACTAGCAGCAATTGACTTACCTGCTGAAAAGGCTCGAGAGGAGCTGCCCTCAACCAAAACACACTTAATTTTAGGATCAGCTTCCCACTCATCAAGATAACTCTTATACTTTATATCCATCTCTGAGTTACAAACAAGTTGCAGTTCATTGCAGCAAGCAAACCGGAAAAAGAAAAATCATATCAGGGATTCATCTCAAACAAAATGAACTAAAGGTAAAGAGCAAACACATTGCCTATTTGCCTTCCTTTATCCTAGCATAGTATTACTATTTGTATCATCCACTAACAATTCTCCTGTTTGACAATCCAACTAAACTAGGAAACTGTTACAGAAGCTTAATACAATCAAAACACTGTTCACTATGTTCAGTAAATACAATTAAAAAATTACCCAGATTCATGGCGTTGAGAGCTTTGGGGCGATCTAGAGTGATGACAGCGAGGCCATTGGGGAAGACACTCCCCTTTACGAACTCGTCCGCTGCGCCTCCAGCTCCAGCCATGGCCACGAAGTATCGAGGTGAATTTACAACCTTGATCAAAGGGTTTAGGCGGATTGAACTAGAAGGCTGTGTAAACTTTGATTTGGAGATGGAAGGATGGGGCGATCGAAGGAAAGTGTTGAGTTTAGAGAGCAGAGCTCGCATGTTCTGATTTCTGATTTGTGAGGGAGACAGCAGGGAGCGAAGCTGCCGATATTCTTTCCGATTTTTTTATTAATAGTAAAAATAAAATAAAAATAATGACAATCTGCAATGAGTTAGGTGAATTTCGAAATTTAAGAAAAAAAAACGTGAATGTTCCAGTTAATCTAATTGAATAATTACTAATATATATATATATATATATTTTTTACTTTGGTTCTATGACGATATGGTTGGGAAAAAAATACTGTAACAAGTTACAGTATTTTTTTTTAATTAGCAATTATCCAACATTAATTAGACGTTATAGTTTATAACGTCCAGCTACAGTGTACTGGACGTTATAAACTATAACGGTTTTCTTAGATTTCGAAATTCACTGAAATCATTTCTCATTATTTATTTTCTTATTAATAAAAAAATCGGATTTTCTTTTAGGGATATATTTTTTTTCTTTTTGTGTGCCTCCATTTTCAATCTCTATGGCCTGGCTTAAATTGTATTTAGAACTAAAATAATTTAAAATTAAAATTTAAAATAAAGCAGTTAGATATGATTTTTTATCACTTTTTTTCTATTTGCATGTAAAAATTATAATATTTTGATTTTGTTTTGATTAGTATTAAAAATTTACAAAAATACACCAATGTGGATAAATTCGGAATGTTGATTTTTCAATTTGTTGATTCATATAAGACCAAAATAAAAAATAATAATATTTTATGTATGTAGAGAAAATGATATAGATCACGTCTAACGTAAATTTTAAAATAAAGATATAATGATGAAGACATTTAAACCACTCCTATTTTCTATTTACCTTCACAATTTGTACAATTGTATATATCATATTTATCTCTCGACATTTGCAATTATTCATTGTTTACTTCTCATTAATTAGTCTTATGTTAATTCTAATTAAATTATTAAAAAAATAATTTATCTCTGATTAAGAATTATAAAGTTAAAAACTCTTTACTATTTTATTTTTTATGATGTTATTTTTAAAGAAAAGACACATTTTTCTTTACAAATAAACAGTAAAGATTAATAAATATATCCAATCATAGAATATATTTAATTTTAAATTTTTAGATAGACATGTATCATAATTTAATCAGTTCACATTCAATTTTCAGTCGAGAAAGAACTTATGATCATATTTTTTCAGTTAAGAATCAAGAGTATTTTGACTTTGTAATTCTTTATTAGAGGCAAACTATTTTTTTAATAATTTAACTAGAATTAACACGAAATTAATTATACAAGGGTAAATAAAAAAGAGTTGCAATAATTGAGATGTGAATAAGATAAATTAAACTCTTTAAAAATCAATAAGAAATGCAAAAATTGTGAAGGATAAATAAAAAAATATCTTTTTTTTAATGGCAAGATTAAAAAAAAAACCTTATACCATAATTCTGATAATCTCACCTCATAGTATTCGGAGTTTCAATTTTAGCCTTAAGTAGTTCTTTTATATTTGTGATTGAGGCCTATCCGAAATTTTTTATCTTAAAAAAATTAAGATTAGTATTTGATATTGAAATTAAGTTAACTAAATAGCAACAAAGATTGAACTTTCAAAGTTTAATTGCAGTGAATCCAGCCAAACTTCCTAATAAAAAAATGAGTGCATCATAATAAAAATATAATCGCATTTTGCAAGTCATGAAGTGATTTTCGTAATCAAATTTTTATTAATTTTCACATAGCGCTTGATGACTACACCAACACATTCATTATAACACAGGTTTAAGGCGGGTCTAGGTGGGTTTAGGCAGTTTTAGGCGGTTTTAGGTCCTGTTAGGCTGTTCGGGGTCCGGTTTAGGTCCAGTCCACTATGGTTTAAGTGTGGTTCTCCACGGGTTAGGTCTGGTCCACTATGGATTAGGTCCGGTCTGGTCCGGTTTTGCCATGGTCCACGGGTCGAGACCCATCCGGTCTAGTTCGGATCTAGTGGAAAATACCAGCCAAAAACCGTGCTAGACCCGTCAATTGAAACGGTTCGGTCCATCCCGAGTCTGAACCCCGGTCCGGTCCGGTACGGGTTTGGTCCACGGTTGGTCCGGTCCGGTCGTGGACCATTTTTTTTCTTTTCAAAACACTATCAACAACTAACATAAGAAAAACAAATACTAGGTGTAATTGCAAAATAAGTGGACATTGGACCTAGTTTTTAGGAGAAAAAAAAATTCCAAGTTCAGATCTTGAATGGAACAACCAAAAATGGATTATGCATATAGTACTAATAGCTGTAACAATTGACATCTGTCTGAAAAATGGATGCTTGTGTTCCTACTAATTAGGGTAGATCTGGTTTTACTGGTATGTGTGAAACCAGTTCCAGCAAGGGGTATCCAGAAATCAGTTTTCTTTTTATTTTTTCTTTTAGGATGCTTTTATGGTACATGTTTTCTTGTATTTCAACTTCACAGTAAAATTCTGTGCAGTGGGCCCATCCTTGAGAGATCTCATAACTGCTCCTCGCTCTTAAGAACCTGGTATGGTCCTGCAAATAAAGAAGAAAACGTAAGAACAAAATTTTGCAGTGGATGAAAACATGTAACCATGTAACCATCTTCAGTTCTAATATAAAAAGGTATGCAATACAAACACATGGCTCTCTTAAAAAGAGTACCAGAAAGTTGGTTAGCTTAAAATTGTTACTTTTGGTGGGCAAATGAGATCATTACATAAACCTGTCAGGTAAACTTACCCTCTTCAGTATGCACACATACAGGAGAAAACATGTCAGGTACTGTCACCTCACCCCTTCCTTTTCTCTCTACATCAGCTTCGTTTCCAACCCGGAATGTTGCTTCATCTTCTTTAGTACCACTGCATATAAATAACCACATGATCAAGGATCAGCTTTGTTAGCACTTCCTTCTTACCTAAAATGTTGCTTTATCGATTACTATTTCACTGTACACATTTTTAAATTGTTCAAGTCCATTCTACAGTTTGAGACAAAATAGGGTTAAACTGGAAGGTGCTTGTAAAATAGTAGGTTAATTCACGCTAAACTGAAAGTTGGTTAATGATCCTAAACTGAAAGTCAGTTAACGCTTAATTGGTTTAAATTAAGCTAAATTACCCAATAGTGTCCAATGATCTAGTAATATCTAATTGAGGAGAAAAACATAATATAGATTCCTTTTGAGTCAATTGTGTTGAAATGATGAAATTCCCCGGAAGATTGATAGCAAAAATGCAGCAGAATTGCATGGTATTGCTTAAGTTCACACGTGAGGATTATTTTCAGAAAGATGTCATCCTTTGCTATCTGTGTGGTGGAGATAGTCAATTGAATAGCTGACTATTACCTGGAATAAGTCACAAGACCAAGTGCAACAGCAACAAATGCCACATAATAAATCCAGTCAACCTACACATTTCAAATGGCAGAGGCTAAGTCTCTCATGATCGCCTAATAAATCCAGTAAAATGACTATTCTCTTCATTGATCACCACACCACCACCGCCCCCACACACACACACACACACCCACCAGTCTGTAATGCTGCCTACTGGTCAGGAGAGAGATGGTTTCCCAATTTCAACTCAAGACGAGCTTATTTTTATAAATATATGCAAATCTGACCTCTTCATAATAAGCAAATATGCGGATGAGGATAGCCCACATGTCAGACGTCAGCAATGACAAGTTTAGCATTGTAGATCCACTCATCTGAGTTTTAAAGAGAAAGCTGATTACATGTTGAGATTAATTTTACGCAAGTGCATCAATTTAAACCCAGCAGAGATTTTACTTACTGGGTACATTCCTGCTATGACACTTTAGGCGTAAATCCCACAATAAGCCCAGTTATGCAAATCCGCTAAGCACGGTAATTGAACTAGCATAAATTATAAACAACTCCTAAATGTTTCCTTGTTCCTTTTCTAATGTTTGGAAAGCTAGGTATATAGAGAAAACCAAGCCTTTGGTAGATCTGCTGCACTCAACTTAGTTTGGGTTTGCATATTTTGGAACAGTACCATATCAACATGCTTCTTTGTGCCAAATTGAAACTATGATCAATTGGAACAAAGGCTGGATACAAGATTGCTGACTACAATGAAGAAAAAAATTGCATCATATCTGAACCTTGAGTAAAACCGGTACAGTGGAGTAGAACAAGAACATGGCCACAGAAAATCCGACAAAAGGTACAACCTGAAAAGAAGGGAGTTATATGTATGATAAATCTTAGATAAAAAAGGAAAAAGAAAACACGAGTTAGGGCTCGGGACCAGGCAGGCAAGCCTGCCATATTACTGAATGAATTAAAAGAAAATTCTATCCATCACTAAATATATATCTTTTCTAGTAAAAAAATATTAACAGATAACTCGAATTTGGAAGAAAACTTACAGCATCCTTTGTCCAGTGTAGAGACTCTAGCTCTTTTCTCTCTAATATGATTCTGAACAAAAAAAATTATATGAATATAAGTACACATTCAAATTTTCATTAAATTGGCTAGCCAAATTGCATATTCCATATGCCAGTTTTGTCTTATTTAAGCCTTAAGACTTGTAGGTTTTGTTGAATCAAGTCTACCCCAATTGTGGGCCAACAAGTAGAACTGATAACTTATAAAACACATTAAAAAGTACTGACAACAATTAATGAATACTATCACCAAAATTTAGTAATGAATACATTGATAAAAATTATGAAACTGCACTGCACATATTTTCGATATACATTTGACAAGCACTAACAATAGCTCCAAAAAATCCAAGCATCGCCATCAACTCAATCCTATCTGCACTCTTAACAACAACCTCCTGCAATTTGGAAAAAAAAATACATAGAGCCTTGAAGTAATCAAATTAAGGAAAGGTATACATGCCAGATTGAAATCTATCATGGAAATTATTTGACCCCATTGAATTGTCACATTTTTGTCAATTCTGTTCATTTGGCTTGCTTTTTTTTTTTTTTTTTTTTTAAATCTTTGCAGAGGTTGCAAAGTCGTAAACAGGGCTCGAACTCTTGACCTTTGGGTAGCCACAGTCCCAAGGCTTGTTGGTGTTAAAATGCATATTAACTATTAAGTTTGACTTATCATCTGTATGCAATCAAGTACCGAAAAATTGTAGAAGGATGAAGAGTTTCATAATGGTTGAATCAGGAACTATTATGAAAAAGGTTTGACCATACTTTTGGAACTAATTTGGTTGCTACAAATCCATTTGGTTTGTTATGTATTAGATTTCACGATTTAATGTACAGTTCTGTTTTGCAAATATCAAAGCTTGATGGAGGCACAATTTCAGGAATTCAGAGTAGGTCCGATGCCCATCGGACCTACTTTGATGGGTTTAATCACCGTTTGATTTGCATTAAGATGTGTGCACTCTGCATTAAAATCCGTACATATCTACTTCAATTTCTGTGCGCACAGATCTTAATGCTGATTGGACGGTGTTGGAGCTAATTGGACCCAAAGGCAGGTCCGATGCCCATCGGACCTACTCTGATCTCCAATTTTAGAGTAAGGTTCAATAAAGCATAGGTGTATGCAATCGCCCCTGTAAAGTGCATATAAATCTTCAACTAAATCAGCCCAGTAATTAAACTTTTTTCTCAATTTCTCTGAAATAGAGTAACTGCACCTCAATAGGGACACAACCTCGTGTGAATTACCATTGAGTAGGCAATAAGCACAAAACGAATCATAAAGAAATAGCAGAGGCAAACTGGCACTCACTCTGGTAATGCAACATTAGATAGCTGATATAATAAATGTGAAATTGCTAGAATTAGCTTAAATATTTTACCTCACTAACATTGCAAATGGCATAGAGTGTGGAGCCCACTATTACAAGCACATCTCCTTTCACTGGAGAACTTCCCCCTGGGAGAAACTGGTACTTGAGAACAAATAGTGTATAACACCAGCCTAACACAGCCTTCACTAGGATGCACCACTATTACTAGGATGCATCTAATATAGGGGTGTTGGTACTAAGTACTAAGAAAAGAACTGCACCAGTTCAAAACTGCGGTACTAGTTCTGCCAAAAAGTGAAGATTTTGAAGACCAGCTAGCTCGTAATACATAGTGATATTGAACCAAAATGTTATAATGAGAAAGAAAGAGAGGGTACCAGCTCTATCCCCAGCATGTACGTCAGAGAAAACAACCAATACAAGACCTACAACGCAGATGGCCACGCCAATGAATTTACGAATCTCATACCTCGTCTTCAGGAATACAAATGTGAGAATAATAACACAGGGTATCGACCAGCAATCCAACAGCATGACACTTGTCATAGAAGTGTATTGGTACGCCTTCACCACTATTCCAAATCAAATCAATATGTATAGATAAGTATTAAAGCTAGCAAAATTGTTAAGTGGAGTTTTGTTGAAGAAAGATTTTGTTCGGTACAAATCACAAAAGGGAGGTAGTACTGATAGGTTTGTAGAAGTTGGGGTCGTGCCAATGCATTAGCTGACATCTATGAAGTGTTTCACCACAAATACTAATAAAAATGAATCTAATATTTGAGGCAGGAGGGCCACTGAAAGAAAATGTAAAATAACACAGAACGCACTCGGGTGTGCTTTAATATAAATTAAAGGGAGTTAGAGGAGGGAGAAGACAAAAATGAGGATAAATATGTCACTGAACCTTGCTCCTGTGTTTAATTTGAGGATGTTAATGATGGATAATGTAGGAAATGGGTGCACTGATCAAATTATATTTTTATTTTTCTTTCACTCCGTGTAACTGGGTGGCCTGTCTCCCCCGTTCCATTTCATTTCCTTCCCATTTCCTCCAAACTTGGGAACAGTTAACCTACACCACTATTCTACATTTCTCCAAATGAGAGACTCACCAAGGTAGTTTGCCTCCACATCGACTATGCCAAGCATCAGGTAATAGTACCATTTCATCTGCACATATTTTTTTTTAAAAAGAGAGAATAAAAACAATTTGTAGCAGGAAGAATCAACCACAATACCAAGTCTAGTAAAAGAACACCTTGAACCATGCTAAAAAAATCAAGTCTAGTATCTTTACCTCATCTTAAAAAATTTACGACCCCCTTTTATATTTTGAAAAAGGCACTGAGGCCATCTTCAGTAGAGAACAAAACAATTCGCAAGAAAGTATGGAAGAAAGTGAACCTGAAGTGGCCGTCTTCGATAGAGAACAATGCCCCCATATATAATCCCCAATAATAAATAGTTCAGAAAAGATTGTGAGGTAGGTGCATCAATACCTGAAAATTTTCACAGCTTGAAGTATTAGGAAAACATTAGGAAAAATCCAACATACTAAATGAATAACTAAAATGTCCAGGAGACACCATGTTTTGCAATTTTGACCATTTAATTACTGGTAACATCATTGCTGAAACAGTGCTGCTACAGTAAGCTGACAGCCGACAACCAACCAACACAGTAAATGAATAACTAAATGGTCCAGGAGACACCACGTTTTGCAATTACTTGCTGGTAACAACATTGCTGAAACAGTGCTGCTGCAGTAAGCTGACAGCCGACAGCCTATCATTTATATTTGGCTAAATTCCCCCCAATTAAAGCATGAACTGTGCAAATAAGCCCAAATACGCGCAAAACAAAGAAAAGAGAGAGATTGAAATAGCAATTTGTTGGTAATACTTCTTGAAGAAAAAAACAATCTGTACGTAATAGGCAAAAGATTGTGAGTTATCTATTTCAGGGTTCCCCTGGGACTTCACCAATATAACAAAATAAGCAAAGACAGATCCCTCCCATCCCATAGTAAAATTTGGAAAGTAAAATTAATTAGGGACTCAATTGAAAAGTCAAACTAATTGTGAGGTAGGAAGACGAAGTAGAGACCTAAGCGAGAAAGCTCGGAGGAAAAGAGGCCAGTGGAGGTGACGAGAAGTGAAACCAACTGCCCCAACACCAGCCCAATTAGCGCCCTCTTCGTCAAATAGCCATTAGAGCTGAGCATTATCTCGTCAAATTCAATAGCCTTTGTGGAAGTAATAAGCAAGCTAACGGCCGAAGGAAGAGGAAGAAAGAGAGAGAGAGAAGAGTCGTGGGGAGAATGAAGAAATACTGAAAAACTGCAAAAACATGGAACGGAAGAAGATAGATTTGTTTTCCAAAATAACGCTTTTGCTTTTGAAAGGGACAAATGAGAATCGTCATGATTTGTTCATTTTCCATTTTTTATGCATGAAGAAGTCTCAAATTGGCAATAAATCACCATTTGACCAAATCAATCTGATCAATCAGGCAATAAATCACCATTTGACCAAAGCTCCTATCACCTCGCATCGGATCAATCAGGAAATAAATCTGCTGTTATTCTCAAGGAATAACTGGATCACAGGAAGAACCTGTTATTCCAAAGTTTTAACGGGTGTGGGATCACAGGAAGACCTGTTATTCCAAAGTTTTAACGGGTGGGATCTGAATAACAGCTTCCTGTTATTCCCAAGGAAAAATAGCAGACAGTCGCAATCTGGGAAACAGACAGAGAGGTAACATCGTGAATAATATCAGTTAAAGGAACATATAGCAAGATAGGATACGTTTGGATGGAAGCTTGAATAGTTAGAATATCTACTGTTTAAAATCAGTGTTAATATCTATTTAGACTAATTAATCGGTTAATTAGTCGTTGGTGGTGATCAAACTGTTATGGATTTTTTCGACTAATCAGCCGATTATTTTCAATTATGACCGGTTATTTCCAATTATTTCCGATTATTTCCGATTATTCCCGATTAATGGTTTGACGGTACCTTGTTCGTCCAATGACCGCATACTGTTATTTACAACACTGTCGTTTGGATGGGTGAAGAATAGTCACTAATCCAGATTAGCACTATTCTGAACTACTATTTTACGTTTGGGTGTGTTTGGATTAGCAAATATAGATTATTCTTTGTTTGTCTTTGATGGGTTTTCTCACTATTCCACTAACCCAACAAAATATTGAATTAGCTACTATTCTCGATCTTAAGATAGCTCTATTCTTGTTCTATTTCTTGAATCATCCAAATCTTGATGGTAAGAGAATAGTACTAACTCAAAGCTATTCGGAATAGTAAAAAAATTGTTTGGAATGCATATTTGGAATATAATTTGGAGGAAATGAATAAAGCAATAATTTATGTGTTCTTTTTTTCAACTAACTATTTCATGAAACAATATTCAGTATTCAGGGTATTTAGGGTGATAGACTGATATTCTGCTACCCCGATTTTTTTTTTTTTTTTTTGTGATAACTGGAAAAATCGGATTAAAATAAATGACACCCAGGTTTAATTTTGTCTAAAAATGACACTTCCGCACAAGAATTTCACGCACCAACCAATTCAGACTCGCACAAGAGTTTAGCGCATCAGGTTCGCACAACTATTTGGCGCACCAAACGGGTTCGCACAACTCTTGTGCGCACCAATTCAGCACTTGTAAGGACCATTCGATTGCATCAAGATCTGTGTTAAGTATATTAAAATCCGTGCAAGTATATTTCAATTTTCGTGCGCAAACTGAACCTCTGACTTTTTACGCGTCTTTGACTTTTTACGCATTCCAATGAAGCTCACAATTCAAGAGGACCATTCGATTGGATCAAGATCCGTGCAAGTATGTTTCAATTTCCGTGCGCACCCAGTGCGCCAAACCCTTGTGGGGACTCGGTGCACCAAACCCTTGTGCGGACCAAGTGGTGCGTCAAACCCTTGTGCAAGCCTGAATTGGTTGATGCGCGAAATCCTTGTACAAAAGTGTCATTTTTAGACAAATTTAGACTCTGGTGTCATTTATTTTAATTCGATTTTTCCGAGTGTCACAATTTTTTTTTTTCGGTCCGCTACCCTAGTTGATGAAGTAAATGACTCGTAATAGTTGATAATGCACCGTGGCAAAAATAAAAAACTATTGGTTGATTTTTTTTAAACTGACATGTTTTTTTTTTTCTTTTGAAAATTATAGTAGAAATACCTATTAGTACAATTATTTTTACAGATGTGCGAGAAACTATTGCTTGTTGAAAATAATTGTAGCATCTATTATTGGAATGAAATTAAACAGTAGCACATTGTTTCCTAAAATTTTGACAATTTAATTTATCAAAATTTTGCTTGAATTGGTATGTAATCTAATATAATCATATTTTAAAAAAAACCAACTCTATTTCAAAATTACCATTGGTACCAAGTGGTACCACATTCACAAATCCACAAAGTTGAGCCAATTACATTAATTTCATTACACAAACCGAAATTTTAATCAACACAAAATCCAACAATTTAAGAAGGTGGAACATCAATAATCAAGATCACTTTCAAAAACAAAAAAAAAAATGAATATCACAATTCAACAGCATAAAATGAATAACAAGTTTCGGTGTAATAAATTCCTCATATTGAAACATTCTAGGGTAAACTATTTAATCCCACTTTTAAATTTTTTTCCCCGTATATTGTAGCGAGATCGTACATAACTGTTTTATAGCAAACGCCATTTATTTTTAATTAGTATTATACCCATGCGTTGCAACGGAACATCACTAAAAGAATCACTAAATGCATTTTGATATTTATTTTCCTTCTTAAACATAGGTCCCTTATTCTTATTTATTTACATTTTTTTACTATGATTTGTAACAGTAAACTTGTTTATTTTAGAATCATTAAATGTTCAGCCCTTTGCCCCACAAAACGTAGTATAAAGCCATGATGCCGAAATTTTTTAAATATACAAAAATCAATTTTTATTTAACAATCTATACAAAACGCTGTTGGAATTCTAAATCTGTCCATACCTAAGAACCGAATTCTTGGTTTTGAGAACAACTAACCTAAGCGGCGGGATTGCCGGTTTCAAAAACCCAGAACTAGCAACTTGATTGCAAATCCCAGAACCGGCAGCCCAATTGCCAGTTCCAACCTCTGGATTCGGCAACCGAATTGCCGGTTCTGGATTGCTATAAAACCCCCCCTCAGCTCTCCCCCGTCTCCCTTCTTGCTGATCTGAGATAGGTAAGTTTTATTAATTGAAATTAGTTATATTAATTAACTTAGATTAATATTTAATTAATTATTTTAATTATTTTAATTCATTTTGAATAATTATTTTAATTAATTAATTCGGAATAATTAATTTGTAATTAATTAATTCGGAATAATTAATTTGTAATTAATTAAAATTAATTAATTTCATTTTCATTGTTCAATTTTGATGTGAGTTATTTTATTTTTTGTTTGTACATTGTTAGTTAATTTTAATTCTAATTAATTTTGTAACGTTAATTTTTTTAAATGTTTGTTATCCAGATCAAACAAAAATCAAATATGATCTGTGTGAAAGTTTTTGTTGGAGGGAACATCCAGTATAATGACGAAGGAGTCTTCTACAGTACTCGACCCAAATACTCGTTCTCGGTAACTATTAATCATAACTTCGATTATCTCCAAAATGAAATTTATAAACTGGTTGGGTTTACTGCTAGTGAAGCAAATATGGAAATCCAAGCCAGATTTAATATGTCTACTGATGGTCAGCGGGACTACCAATTGGTACCGATAACAAACCAGGCATCGTTCGAAATGATTTTAGAAATTGTTGCGTCATTCCCCCAAAGAGTACCAGTTCTTGAGCTGTATGTAGAATTGGAACCGAATCATTCCGATTTTAATTCTTAGTTCATAAAAAGATCCATTTCAACATCTCGGATCCCTAATAATTCGAACATTCTGCTTCTAGCCCACACCCCATCCGACCTCCCGGTCACTGGGACCCCCTTGATAGGCAAACCCCACAAACAGCTCACGTCTTCTAACGTAACTGTAATTAATTTAAATAAAAAAAATATAAATAATATATTTATTTCACCAATCATTTTTTTATTTGAATCATTTCGCTAAATACCTGTCATTTCTCCAAATGGAAGATGAAACGTGTGAGTTTCTGGACGCCACCGCTCGACAAGCGCATGTATAAGTGACGCGTCAATATTGATACCAGGTAACTTGGCAACCTGGTATAATCCCAACGATAGCAGATACGGGGCGTATCGGTCGTGGTACAATAGATTTGTCCGATAATTTCTCACGTTTAAATTAGTAGAATTCTACATTACGAAAAAAATATCAAGCAATATATGATTTGATTTCTAATCGATTTATTAAGAAAAATCAGTAAATGCTAACCTCTTTAGAAGCCAAAGACACCCGATGATGACTGTGAGGTATCCACAACAATTCCCTGAACCTACCTTGCATTATCTGGATCTCTCTCTCTCTCATTCTGAATTTCAAAAATCGTACCAAATTATTTTCTAAATTATTTCTTCTGAACTGTTCTAGTATTTCTAACTAATTCTAAACCATTTCGAAATTTCCTAAATCATTCTAAACAATTTTATAATTTTCTAAATTTTCCTAAATAATTCTACAATTTTCATTGTTCGAAAACTATTTTCCTAAAATTATTATGGCATTTCCTAAATTACCTAAGATTATATATTGTAGTTTTCTCAATATAATATTCTGGAGATATTCTAAACCGTATTGGTAATTTCTAACTAATTCTAAACCATTTGGGTATTTTCTTAAGCATTTTCAACTATTTTGGAATTTTCTACACAATTTTGGCCAAAATTTTGGTATTGTTTCTAAAACAATTTTGAAATTTAATAATTTTTTTATTTTGGTGATTTTCTGGTATTTTCTAACTAATTCTAAAAACCATTCTAAATAATTTTAAAGTTTTTCATACTATCAGGAACCATTCTATAATTTACCTAAATTTATTTTGGTATTTTCTAATTTAACTAAAATTATTTTAATATTTTCTATTTTTTCTAAAATTATTTTGACATTTTCTATTTTACTTTAAATTATTTTGACATTTTCTAATTTATCTAAAATTATTTTGGTATTTTCTAATTTATCTAAAATTATTTTGGTATTTTCTAATTATCTAAAATTATTTTGACATCTCCTAATTATCTAAATTTTTTTAGACATTTTCTAATTATCTAAAATTTTTTTTAGACATTTTCTAATTATCTAAAAAAAATTTATATATTAAACTAATCTGACTAAGCTATCTTAAATTTAAACTAATCTTACTAATCTATCTGAAATTTAAACTAATCTTACTAATTTATCTAAAATAAAAAATAAATATTAAAAAAAGAAAACAAACCTGATGAAGGGATTTCGCTGGAGAGGGGAGGGTGCGCGAGTGAGTGAAAGGGACGGAGGGTTTTATAGCCGAATCCAGAACCGGCTATTTAGTTGCCGAATCCAGAGCTTGGAACCGGCAATCAAGTTGCCGGTTCTGGGTTCTTGAAACCGGCATTCTCGCTGCCTAGGTTAGTTGTTCAAACTAGGCAATTCGGTTCTTCGGTATGGACAGATTTAGAATTCCAGCAGCGTTTTGTATAGATTGTTAAATAAAAATTAATTTTTGTATATTTATAAAAATTTCGGGCCATGATGCCTCCATTTACTACCATAGGCACTATCAACACATAAATCTTCTCGGTACAATAAACAAACAAAATAATAACTGCATGAATTGAAAGTTAAATGACATAGAGTCACTATAAAACCCCTCGCATTATCAATTATACGAAGCAATCTTGCAATAATAGTAGCAAAAGTTGCTAGTATTTATTGTTACCAGCCATAACCACACTCGATATATGGGTATTATAATAGGTAGTTTAGGCAAATTTCCGTAAATATTTTTAAAAAAAAGAGTCTTTCTAAGCATAGAAAAAGAACAACAATGACAACAAAATTTCTTGCTGCTTTGTGCTTCTATGAGTTTTTTTTGGTTTTATTGGAGGGCTTTTATGATTTTCAATGGACCATGGGTTAGATCTGTATAGAATCAAAATTGAAAATATATTCTATATTTCCCACGGTAATATGTAAAGAAACAAAGTAAGAGAAATAAGGAAATTAGGAAAAAAATCAATATGTTGTGATCCATATAGAGGGTGCAGATTTTAACAACTAATTTTTCAGTTAGCGCAGATTTGAGATGAGAGAGCTTTTTTGGGACCAAACTGTCCTTTCATCCAAAAGGAAACAATATAAATAGGATTCCAATTTTTAGAATCATATTATCTGTTCCATAAAAAAAAGAAAGTTAATGGATACCGTCAACATTAATTATTTAGAAAGTTATAAGGTTCCAAATTTTTTTAATTTAAAAGTTACCGCGTAGAAAAGTTGTATTTTAAATGGGCAAAATAATAATAATTATTTGATGTCATCCAAATAAAATATTGAGAATTGCAATCATTATACGATAAATTATACGATAAATTGAGAAGGTGAAACAACCTTTGTCAGGAAATAATTACTACATTCAAATTGAAACTATACATAGCATTGGAATTAAAAGTTCAAAGATGCATTTGGAAAAAAAAAATGTTCCTAGTACTTTTCACTTTTTTAAATATTTGGAATGAGTTCTTTTCGAAAAGTACCACGAAGCCTGTAGCGAAGCATTAATAGAGGCCATTCACCGATGATCTTGGAGAAGAGCGGAAGGATGGTGCAGAGGACCAGTATGAGAATTGCAAGCCACAAGTTGTTGGGTGCTAGTACTGTGAACAAACCGGTACCAAAAGCAATTGCAGTAGCCCCATAGGCACACCACATGAGTGCCCTCGTTATTTTTCTGTAATTGAGAAGGAAATCCAAGTCCTCCCATGTCGTCAAAACGCAGAGAAATGCAACAGTAAGGGAAGAACACATGGCTATGGTGTCAGAGATGAGGAACGCCTGGAAAGCTGCTTTCCTTGCAAAAAGGGGTTGTCCGGCATCAGAGGAATCAGAACTGAATCCTCCCGGCAATGTAAAAGCAGCTGCAAAAGTGATAGTAGCGAGAAGGGAAGCGACCAAAGAAGTGTTGGAAATGTACTTTTGTGTAAGTGACTTGACCTCGTCAATTGCTTGCTTCTTGATCTCCTGTTTTGCTTCATCTATTATTTGGCAATTCCATCCGGAGGGAATTACATTTGACAACAATGTGAACGACTCATTCTGTGACAGCAAATAAAAATAGGTAAAATGTATACATGATTTTTCTTGACATTATATATTAAAAAAACTAGCTACATCATGATTGGAATTAAGGAATTGTATGGAATGAACGAATTGTATAAAATTAATACTAAATTTAAGTAAGTGTTGTGTGTAAGAGCAGTGAAAATTAAATAACTTACCCACTTCAAAGTCTTCCATAAGGCTTTCTTTCCATAGACAATGCAAACTGCATCACTATTGTTACTATTAACAGCAGTATAATCCTGGCCTTCAAGTGCTAGTAAAGAACGAAGGAGCTTCGGGTCGCACTTGCCAGCAGCATAATGCAGGGGAAGGTCGCCATTGTTGTTTGCTTGGTTAATAAACCTACGAAGCTGGGGTGTTCTGAGTATGTAGTCAATTGCATGTGGTTTCTCAAAGTAAATAGCGAAATTGAGGCCATTTTCCCCGTGATTGTTGCAAGTATAAACAGAGTCAGGGCAAGTGCTCATGATCTCTTTTGCAATTGACACATAGCCTTTTTCTACTGCCATGATAAATGGAGTAACATTGCAGCGTTGTTCGTTCTTAATATATGCCAAATTAGGATCATATTCTAAGAATATTTTCACCAACTCAAGTTTGTTTTCGAGTATAGCTCTGTCTAGCGGATTGTGTCCACATTTGTCTTGATGGTATGCTAGTTGGGGCCGTCCTTCCAACAGTTTCCTAACTACACCTGACAATGCATGTCACAACAAAATTACAACAATTACTAAGATCATAAAGTTATGAATCTATGGGAAGTAATTGGTTCAAATGCGTGGAGGGAGCAACGATAATGGCTCCAAAACTTTCTGGAGCGATGGCAATAGTGGCTCGCTCCAAGGCTTGAGCAGTCAATGGGAGATGAGGTGAGACAATGGGCCAAGGTGGATTTAGGACTCTCAAGTACAGGCAATAGCAAAATGAATACTTATGAGTTTTGACTTGTGACGGTAGACTTGAGATAAATTGAACAAATATTTCGAGTAAAATTGGGTTAGTTCAAAAGCCAAAAATAATAGTTTTCTCAACTGAAATACATACATAAGACTAACTAGAACAGGATGTACAGTTGCATAGGAAGTCTCTAATTAGTGCGAAAAATACATTTGCACAGAATTGGGTTTATAAGTAATGAACCTGTTTGATTGAATTTCACAGCGGCATGCATAGCTGATTCATTATCTGGGCCAAAAACTGCTGAAGATGGGACTTCTAATCTCACTGCAAAGGAGTCTCAATTAGTATGAAAAATAACATGCACAAAATTAAGCTTACAAGTATTGAACCTGCGTGGTCTAATCTCACTGCAGCAGGCAAAGCTGATTCTTCTTTTGGACGAGAATTTGCCGAAGACGGGATTTGTAGCAATCGTTCTACAACTCTAGAATATCCTTTGCGAGCCGCCATATACATGGGTGATTCGCCAGAATTGGTAACTTGCTCGGACAGTTGTGGCTCTATATCCAATAGCTGCAGTGCCAAATCTTCAAAGCCATTTCGCATGGCATGATGCAGTGCATTTTCTTTGCGCGTATCGGCCTTCAATAGCATGCAGTTCAACGGAGTCCCTTCCTCCAAATTGTCATGCTGCATAAACTGTGTTGCAGCAGTTATGATGTCAGAAGCCAACGAAAGGTTAGCTGCCATCAGAGCAGCTATCAGTGGGGTCTCGCCATCAATGTTGGTTCCAGATAAGAGGGAAGGGGCTTCGGACCAGACCTTACTTGCAAACTCGTGATGGCCGAGCATGGCAGCAATGTGAAGGCAGTTGTTTTTGTGAGGAGTGGTAGAGAGGAGGATATCAGGGTTGGCATTCATCAAGTCGATGCAGATGCCGAAATCACCTTTTCTGCATGCCGTGAGGAGCTGTCGTAGTTGGGGGTCCATCGGGATAAGAGGTGAGAAGGAAGGGGAAGCTGAGCTATCTGAATCGCTCATGCTTAATTTCTTGATTGCTTAGTTAGTAGTCGCCTTAATTTGGGTATTGATATTGAGAAAATAAAATGGATTTATAGAATTAACTCGATCGACAAGTTAAGAAACCTCTTTGGGCTGAATAGCTGATGGTTGCTTGCATGTTTGCTTAGTTGCCTTAAATAGGGTACTTCCCAGTGAAAGATATCAAAAAGATTTCTAGAACTCGACAAGTTAAGAATATTGAACTCGCATGAGATTGACACTTTAGATATTTTATTCCTCTCAGCAAAATATTTCTAACTGTTTAAATATTAACTCGCATGGAGAAATATATTTCGCCAAATATGTCTAAAGTTCAATTGCAATCAAGCAAAAGTTGTTTATAATTAACTCAAATGGTCAAATAAAGATGCCTAAGATGTTTATAATGTTTCTCATCTAAATGAGTTGCATGATTGACTTTTTTTACAATTTGGCTAATCCTCAAACTAACGGTTGAAGAGTGGTTGGAAAAGAGTTTAAATAAATTGGGCAGGAAATAATTGCGAAACTCTGCTAATGAATATATTAAAGCAATATGTGTATATGCAAAAACTTTTTTTTCGGCAAGTTGCACATAATTGACTTGACCGTATAGAGAAAATTTATAATTGGATTGATTATTACCATATATTAATTCGCCCGATTTTTTTTATTAATAAGAATATAAATAAAAAAATATTGGTTTTGGAAAAGATTTTGTGGAGAATTTGCAAAAGTGGAAAAAACGTGATTGTTTATAACGACCTAATTGCGAAATTACATTAGCGCTAATTAGCTCGTTTTAAAAAAAGTCTGACCGTTATGAACGATAACAGCCAGCTATAGTAGTTTTTAACGCCCATACCATTATAAAACTCCACTGAACTGACCTTAAAAATAAATTGTAAATGGCCATTATTGTTTGGTCTCCAATAATTACCGATATAACCATGGAGGGCAAAATTAGAATCGGAACAGGATGAATCGGATCGGAAATTCAGATTTTTTTTACTAGAAGCTTGATTTGTAATAAAATAATAGAAAAATTTAATAAAACAAAAACAAATTAATGGGTCTAATATTCATCCCTTAAAAAAAATTAAGAAAAACAAATCAGAAAAAAAATAGAGAAGCGAAAAGAAATAAAACTGTACTCGACCAATATTTTTCATATACCCTTAAGACATCTCCAATTTAAAAAGAAATAAAACCGGACTCGGCCAATATTTTTCAAAATGGAGAACGCGAGAAAAATGAAGAAGCGACCTTCTCCCTCAACCCGTTGCGAACAAAAAAAACTGAAAAACGTCTCCCTCAATCCGTCTCGATTCTCTCTGGTATTAAGTCAAGCTGTCAAAAATAGAAAATTTATAAATTAATTTTAATACATTTATTTTTTGAATAATTTTTTATTATTTGATTTTATACATAATTAATTTGAAATTTTAAAATTTTTACGCGTAGATACATCACTTGTAAGATATAAGAGATTTATCATTTAAAATAAAATCGATAGATTTTAGAGTTAAATTCACAAAGAGAATTAGTGAAATTAAGATCACTCCAGTTTTACTCTAATAACATTGCTATTAAGTAATAATTGTGCTTGATAATTTATTTGTCGATCCGGCCAAAGCGCGCAGATCTCTAGGTGCATGAAGGTTACTTGTTTAGTTTATTGAACTTGGACTGAATAAAAGAAGACATTAATTGAGGCACATGAGTCGAGACAACCGATAGTACTATATATCAAGTGTTTAGTTTATAAGATTCCACTCATCCATAGCTGTTAATATTTAGAATGCCGACTTGATGTATTGAACAATATATTAACTTTGATAGATATTGGAGGAAGATGAAAACAAGTAACTAATAATTTAATATTGATAGCGTGCGCCGTGTAGTTTATCAAGAAATGTCACGTTCGCATGTAGAACACAATACGGATCGCTATTCCCCAACAACTAGCTAGCTGTCATCAAGAATTGACCTAGTGTTTCGTAAACGGCCCGGTTGAATTAGTGTTCTTATAACGGGTAGCTGGGCCGGACTGGGTCCAACCCGCACGGATTCACGGATTGGCTAGGACGGGTTTGGTGGATTCGGCGGGTTAAACGGGCCGAATTCGGACGGGTCAAAATTTTAAAAGTCGACTCTTGTCCTTTTATCTTTGCCCGCACGGATTGGCGGGTCGGGCGGACCAGTTTTTTTTTTTGCTGTTTTTTTTGTACAATCTATGTTTTTTGTGTTTATTTTTAAACCAATAAATAAATAATTAAAAAAATAGTTACTTGAAATCAATTACTTCAAAAAAAATACGAATTATTTGATCTTTAAAACCGAATTTTTTTAAAACAATAGATTTATAAACAAAAGCTACCCTCCTCCTTTATTCCGGACTTGGGACCGGCTATGTAAAATAACATTGGCGGAGTTCTAACTTTTTTTTTTGTTAGTAATTCTTCTTTAAAATGAATAATTTAAAAAACAGTTGAAATGTTTAGAAATTTAGAATTTAAAAATTAACCATAAGATTAGAAGAGGTTAGAAATTTATACCGACACTATCTTTCTAGATGTTGTCGTTTATATACCACGTTTCGCTCTCTTCCACACCGTCTAAATCCGAATTAGGCTGGGTCGGCCGCTCGGTACCACTTTCTTCAGTTTCTACTGCGGATGATATTGCTGGAGGATCTCCATGTTGCATGCGGTTTTCGGCATCGATCCAATCTTTCAGGCACACAAGTCTCTCAAAGACATTGGGACCCAACTTGCTGCGTTTATCAGAGAGGATTCTGTTTGCACAACTGAAGCAATATTCCGAAGGAACGGTTGAAACGGGCACGGTAAATACGCCGCGAGCCATCATCGCCAGCATTGGATAGTGGCTTGCATTCCTCCTCCACCATGCCATGATGTCAACGTTTTCTTCTTCGTGATGTATCAGGTCATATCTCAATAACTCGTTACCAATAGGGGATGTGTGCGGGCCTTGTTCGAACTGAAAATCTGATAACAATCCACCACAGCTAGTGCTCCTTCAAATATTAAAAAATAAACAAATTAGTGGACAAATAATGTAGATATTATAAATAATAAAAAAAAACATATATATATATATATATTTAAGTTCATATCTAGTGGCAACACGGGATGAAGACGGTTGGTTTCGGTCGTCATTCATTCTTGAGTAGTATATGGTAAACTTCTCATCGAATTTACTATTTACGTGTGTTTCCACATCACCTGCGTCCAAATGTAGATTTCTCTTGTAAGTTTCAAGTACCCTGATCGTGTAAAGCTTCTTGAATGCGGGATTGAGACAACTTGCAATAATGGCCAAGAGGAGTACATCTTCGTAGTCCGGGCATGGGTCACGGGTCACATGAGTTTGATTCCAACTTTTCAAACTCGGTCCGGATTTTTGACCGTCCCGGCCTACCCTTGACCCGGCCAAATCCGTACACAGTTCGGTCCGGGCGGGCACGGGTCAAGGGCGGTCCGGTCCAGGTTCACGGGTACGGGTCAAAAATTAGAACATTAAATTGACCTAAAACTCTAGATAGAAGAACTTATAAACGAACATGTATATATTGGAATTTTTTTTATAAACCATAAATAGACAAATCAAATTTAGGGTTCCAGCATGAGTTCTTTGATACTTATAAAAACCATAAAGAATGAGTTGGCAACTCGTTCTGAAATTTTTTTTCCCACAGAACGAGTTGCCTACTCATTCTTGATTCTATTCCCGTTAAAACAGAGAAAAATTATTTTTTTAGTCCGGAACGAGTTGCCAATTCGTTCTCTAATAAAATATTTTTTTTTAGGGTTTGCTTATAAAATAAATTAGATATTTTGTTTGATTTTGTATATTAACAATAAGATTAATGGAACAATTTGAAGATATTTTTTTTTGTGTATTTTGACTATTTTATCATTTTATCAAATCAATGGATTGGTGTTCTATATAAAAAAATCAACAAATATTTTCGTGAAGAAAATTAGAAGAAAATGTAAAAGTGAAATACAATAACAAGACTAAAAATTTGTGTCTCTGGATGCTTTTTCCTAGGAAATAATGTCTTTGAATGATTAATGGACGTATTTTCCATAAACAGTAATGATTGAAAGATGAAATTTCAGATATAATATCAGCCTTCCAATCAAATAATATTTCTTCTTTTGATGAAATACATTTTTTTTTACATATAGAAGTCTAAATTTAGTTAGAAATATATATACTAGCCACATGTACTGCAACACGATATGTTAGAATTATAATTAAATAGAAAACAAAATTGGAGAGAAAATTAATTTTTTTCATTTCCTTATTTTTCTGCAGTTATCTCTGATTCCTTATTTTTTATTTATTTCTCCTTATTCCTCTGCAGCTAACATTTTGTGTTTAATTTTCAAAATTGGCAACAAAATTCAATATTATAGTCAAAATCATTAGTAACATATTACATAATTAACATTAGAATTTATGATATCGTGGGTATATTCATTATTAGAAGCGTACTGCTAGGTTACCTCCAATGATAACAGTTATTATTTATTCATTTTGAAAATGTATATCACATATTCAAGGTGGAAGTCCATATATATATATCCTCTTCATCTCTAAATTCAAGCCAATTATAGTAAGATTTAACAATGAATAATTCTTTAGAACTTGGCATAGTATTGCTGCATGTCAACAATTTGTTATAAATCTAGATTTCAATTATGTAGGCCCCACTTTTATTGGGTGTGATCTCAATTCTATGAGCCAAGAGGGAAGAGGCACCAAGGATATACTCGACAATTCAGAAGTTATTGCAGTAAACCAAGCTAACAAGATAATTACCTTTTTTTTTATTTGAATTTGGACATGAGTTCTGATACATTTTCATTCTGTAATTGTAAAAATAGATTCACTTGGTGGTGTTCAAGGAAAGATGGTTCAATCATACGATTGTTTAGGTTAGTCATGATTTCTTTCTATATTTTAAATATCATTGAAGAAATTTTGAATTGATTGATAATTATTTGATCATGTCTTCATTTCTATCTATTTTTTATATTATATAAAGAATGCTATTTGTCATTTAATATTTCATTTTGTTAGAATTTTTTTTATAAAAATATACATAACAATTAAGGCATGTTTAATATGTCATTTACAAAAAATGACATATTGTTATTTATTCTTTTTTTTTACAAAAAATGTCATTTTGTATAAGATTTTTTTCTCTCTTATAATATATTTCTGTTGCAACGCACATACACGATACTAGCTGTTGATAATGCACCTTGGCAAAACTAAAAAAAATATTGGTTGATTTTTTTTTAAACTCATAGATGTGGGAGAAACTATTGCTTGTTGGAACTAATTGTAGCATCTATTATTGGAATGAAATTAAACAGTAGCACATTGTTTTAGGAAATTTTTTGACAATTTAATTTATCAAAATTATGCTTGAATTGGTATGTAATCTAATCATATTTTTCAAGAACAACTCTATTTCAAAATTACCATTGGTACCAAGTGGTACAAATGCAAAGGGGCAGTACCACATTCACAAATCCACAAAGTTGATGCCAATTACATTAATTTCATTACACAACCGAAATCTTAATCAACACAAAATCCAACAATTTAAGAAGGTGGAACATCAATAATCAATATCACTTTCAAAAAGAAAAAAAAAGAATATCACAATTCAACAGCATAAAATGAATAAGAAGTGTCGGTGTAATAGATTCCTCATATTGAAACATTCTAAGGTAAACTATTTAATCCGACTTTTAAATTTTTTTCCCCGTATATTGCAGCGAGATTGTAAATAACTGTTTTATAGCAAACGCCATTTATTTTTAATATGATATAGAAACATAATCATTTGATAAATACTAAACTAAGCATTAAATTCTTAATACATAGCTAAACTAAAAATTGCACTGAAAAACTATCGCTCACTTAAATGTGTTATATTTATATGAACTGTTCGTTGTTGTACACAGATAATAAATACTTAACCTTTCAATAATCAATTTATTTATTTTTTGATCGAATCTAAGCATGAAGTACAAAATTATGAGTATTAATTAAAAATAAAATCAGTATTAAGAAGAAGATAGAACAGAAAAATGAAATTAGTATTAGTAATAAAAAAGAGAGATAACAAGTGGAGCACACAAGTGGAGATTAAGGAAAGAGTAGGACAAGAGAAGGTGAAACAACCTTTGTCAGGAAATAATTATTACATTCAAAATGAAACTATATATAGCATTGGAATTCAAAGTTCTGAGATGCGGTTGGAAAAAAAATGTTCCTAGTACTTTTCACTTTTTTAAATATTTGGAATGAGTTCTTTTCGAAAAGTACCACGAAGCCTGTAGCGAAGCATTAATAGAGGCCATTCACCGATGATCTTGGAGAAGAGCGGAAGGATGGTGCAGAGGACCAGTATGAGAATTGCAAGCCACAAGTTGTTGGGTGCTAGTACTGTGAACAAACCGGTACCAAAAGCAATTGCAGTAGCCCCATAGGCACACCACATGAGTGCCCTCGTTATTTTTCTGTAATTGAGAAGGAAATCCAAGTCCTCCCATGTCGTCAAAACGCAGAGAAATGCAACAGTAAGGGAAGAACACATGGCTATGGTGTCAGAGATGAGGAACGCCTGGAAAGCTGCTTTCCTTGCAAAAAGGGGTTGTCGGCATCAGAGGAATCAGAACTGAATCCTCCCGGCAATGTAAAAGCAGCTGCAAAAGTGATAGTAGCGAGAAGGGCAGCGACCAAGGAGGTGTTGGAAATGTACTTTTGTGTAAGTGACTTGACCTCGTCAATTGCTTGCTTCTTGATCTCCTGTTTTGCTTCATCTATTATTTCGTAATTCCATCCGGAGGGAATTACATTTGACAACAATGTGAACGACTCATTCTGTGACAGCAAATAAAAATAGGTAAAATATATACATGATCTTTCTTGACATTATATGAAAAAAACTAGCTACATCATGATTGGAATTAAGGAATTGTATGGAATGAACGAATTGTATAAAATTAATACTAAATTTAAGTAAGTGTTGTGTGTAAGAGCAGTGAAAATTAAATAACTTACCCACTTCAAAGTCTTCCATAAGGCTTTCTCTCCATAGACTATGCTAACTGCATTACTATTGTTACTATTAATAGCAGTATAATCCTGGCTTTCAAGTGCTAGTAAAGAACAAAGGAGCTTCGGGTCGCACTTGCGAGCAACATAATGCAGGGGAAGGTCGCCATTGTTGTCTGCTTGGTTAATAAACCTACGAAGCTGGGGCGTTCCGAGTATGTAGTCAATTGCATGTGGTTTCTCAAAGTAAATAGCATAATGGAGGGCATTCAACCCATTAGTGTCGGAAGTATAAATAGAGTCAGGGCAAGTGCTCATGATCTCTTTTGCAATCGACACATAGCCTTTTTGTATTGCTAGGATAAATGGAGTAATATTTTCTGGTTGTTCGTTCTTAATATATGCCAAATTAGGATCATATTCTAAGAATATTTTCACCAACTCAAGTTTGTTTTCGAGTATAGCTCTGTCTAGCGGATTTTCTCCAAATTTGTCTTGATGGTATGCTAGTTGGGGCCGTCCTTCCAACAGTTTCCTAACTACACCTGACAATGCATGTCACAACAAAATTACAACAATTACTAAGACCATAAAGTTATGAATCTATGGGAAGTAATTGGTTCAAATGTGTGGAGGGAGCAACGATAATGGCTCCAAAACTTTCTGGAGCGATGGCAATAGTGGCTCGCTCCAAGGCTTGAGCAGTCAATGGGAGATGAGGTGAGACAATGGGCCAAGGTGGATTTAGGACTCTCAAGTACAGGCAATAGCAAAATGAATACTTATGAGTTTTGACTTGTGACGGTAGACTTGAGATAAATTGAACAAATATTTCGAGTAAAATTGGGTTAGTTCAAAAGCCAAAAATAATAGTTTTCTCAACTGAAATACATACATAAGACTAACTAGAACAGGATGTACAGTTGCATAGGAAGTCTCTAATTAGTGCGAAAAATACATTTGCACAGAATTGGGTTTATAAGTAATGAACCTGTTTGATTGAATCTCACAGCGGCATGCATAGCTGATTCATTATCTGGGCCAAAAACTGCTGAAGATGGGACTTCTAATCTCACTGCAAAGGAGTCTCAATTAGTATGAAAAATAACATGCACAAAATTAAGCTTACAAGTCTTGAACCTGCGTGGTCTAATCTCACTGCAGCAGGCAAAGCTGATTCTTCTTTTGGACGAGAATTTGCCGAAGACGGGATTTGTAGCAATCGTTCTACAACTCTAGAATATCCTCTGCGGGCCGCCATATACCTGGGTGATTCGTCAGAATTGGTAACTTGCTCGGACAGTTGTGGCTCTATATCCAATAGCTGCAGTGCCAAATCTTCAAAGCCATTTCGCATGGCATGATGCAGTGCATTTTCTTTGCGCGTATCGGCCTTCAAGAGCATGCAGTTCAACGGACTCCCTTCCTCCAAATTGTCATGCTGCATAAACTGTTTTGCAGCAGTTATGATGTCAGAAGCCAACGAAAGGTTAGCTGCCATCAGAGCAGCTATCAGTGGGGTCTCGCCATCAATGTTGGTTCCAGATAAGAGGGAAGGGGCTCGGGACCAGACCTCCCTTGCAAACTCGTGATGGCCAAGCATGGCAGCAATGTGAAGGCAGTTGTTGTTGTAAGGAGTGGTAGAGAGGAGGATATAAGGGTTGGCATTCACCAAGTCGATGCAGAGGCTGAAATCTCCTTTTCTACATGCCTTGAGGAGCTGTCGTAGTTGGGGGTCCATCGGGATAACAGGTGTGTAGGAAGAGGAAGAGGAAGAGGAAGCTAAGCTAGCTGAAATGCTCATGCTTAATTTCTTGCTTGCTTAGTTAGTAGTCGCCTTAATTTGGGTATTGATATTGAGAAAATAAAATTGATTTATATAATTAACTCGATCGACAAGTTAAGAAACCTCTTTGGGCTGAATAGCTGATGGTTGCTTGCATGTTTGCTTAGTTGCCTTAAATAGGGTACTTCCCAGTGAAAGATATCAAAAAGATTTCTAGAACTCGACAAGTTAAGAATATTGAACTCGCATGAGATTGACACTTTAGATATTTTATTCCTCTCAGCAAAATATTTCTAACTGTTTAAATATTAACTCGCATGGAGAAATATATTTCGCCAAATATGTCTAAAGTTCAATTGCAATCAAGCAAAAGTTGTTTATAATTAACTCAAATGGTCAAATAAAGATGCCTAAGATGTTTATAATGTTTCTCATCTAAGTGAGTTGCATGATTGACTTTTTTTACAATTTGGCTAATCCTCAAACTAACGGTTGAAGAGTGGTTGGAAAAGAGTTTAAATAAATTGGGTAGGAAATAATTGCGAAACTCTGCTAATGAATATATTAAAGCAATATGTGTATATGCAAAAACTTTTTTTTCAGCAAGTTGCACATAATTGACTTGACCGTATAGAGAAAATTTATAATTGGATTGATTATTACCATATATTAATTCGCCCGATATTTTTATTAATAAGAATATAAATAAAAAAATATCAGTTTTGGAAAAGATTTTGTGGAGAATTTGCAAAAGTGGAAAAAACGTGATTGTTTATAATGACCTAATTGCCAAATTACATTAGCGCTAATTAGCTCGTTTTAAAAAAAAGTCTGACAGTTATGAACGATAACAGCCAGCTATAGTAGTTTTTAACGCCCATACCATCATAAAACTCCACTGAACTGACCTTAAAAATAAACTGTAAATGGCCGTTATTGTTTGGTCTCCAATAATTACCGATACAACCATGGAGGGCAAAATTAGAATCGGAACAGGATGAATCGGATCGGAAATTCAGATATTTTTTACTAGAAGCTTGATTTGTAATAAAATAATAGAAACATTTAATAAAACAAAAACAAATTAATGGGTCTAATATTCATCCCTTAAAAAAAATTAAGAAAAACAAAATAGAAAAAAAATAGAGAAGCGAAAAAGAAATAAAACTGTACTCGACCAATATTTTTCATATACCCTTAAGACATCTCCAATTTAAAAAGAAATAAAACCGGACTCGGCCAATATTTTTCAAAATGGAGAACGCGAGAAAAATGAAGAAGCGACCTTCTCCCTCAACCCGTCGCGAACAAAAAAAACTGAAAAACGTCTCCCTCAATCCGTCTCGATTCTCTCTGGTATTAAGTGTCAAGCTGTCAAAAATAAATAATTTATAAATTAATTTTAATACATTTATTTTTTGAATAATTTTTTATTATTTGATTTTATACATAACTAATTTGAAATTTTAAAATTTTTTATATGTAGATACATCACTTGTAAGATATAAGAGATTTATCATTTAAAATAAAATCGATAAATTTTAGAGTTAAATTTTGAAATTAAGATCACTCCAGTTTTACTCTAATAACATTGCTATTAAGTAATAATTGTGCTTGATAATTTATTTGTCGATCCGGCCAAAGCGCGCAGATCTCTAGGTGCATGCATGAAGGTTACTTGTTTAGTTTATTGAACTTTGCTATTAAGTAATAATTGTGCTTGCTTGATAATTTATTTGTCGATCCGGCCAAAGCGCGCAGATCTCTAGGTGCATGCATGAAGGTTACTTGTTTAGTTTATTGAACTTGGACTGAATAAAAGAAGACATTAATTGAGGCACATGAGTCGAGACAACCGATAGTACTATATATCAAGTGTTTAGTTTATAAGATTCTTACTTATCCATAGCTGTTAATATTTAGAATACCGACTTGATGTATTGAACAATATATTAACTTTGATAGATTTTGGAGGAAGTTGAAAACAAGTAACTAATAATTTAATATTGATAGCGTGCGCCGTGTAGTTTATCAAGAAATGTCACGTTCGCATGTAGAACACAGTACGGATCGCTATTCCCCAACAACTAGCTAGCTGTCATCAAGAATTGACCTAGTGTTTCGTAAACGGCCCGGTCGAATTAGTGTTTTTATAACGGGTAGCTGGGCCGGACTGGGTCCAACCCGCATGGATTCACGGATTGGTTAGGATGAGTTTGGTGGATTCGGCGGGTTAAACAGGCCGAATTCAGATGGGTCAAAATTTTAAAAGTCGACTCTTGTCCTTTTATCATTGCCCGCACGGATTGGTCGGTCGGACGGACCAGTTTTTTTTTTTGCTATTTTTTTTGTACAATCTATGTTTTTTGTGTTTATTTTTAAACCAATAAATAAATAATTAAAAAAATAGTTACTTGAAATCAATTACTTCAAAAAAATACGAATTATTTGATCTTCAAAACCGAATTTTTTTAAAACAATAGATTTATAAACAAAAGCTATCCTCCTCTTTTATTCCGGACTTGGGACCGGCTATGTAAAATAACATTGGCGGAGTTCTAACTTTTTTTTTTTGTTAGTAATTCTTCTTTAAAATGAATAATTTAAAAAACAGTTGAAATGTTTAGAAATTTAGAATTTAAAAATTAACCATAAGATTAGAAGATGTTAGAAATTTATACCGACACTATCTTTCTAGATGTTGTCGTTTATATACCACGTTTCGCTCTCTTCCACACCGTCTAAATCCGAATTAGGCTGGGTCGGCCGCTCGGTACCACTTTCTTCAGTTTCTACTGCGGATGATATTGCTGGAGAATCTCCATGTTGCGTGCGGTTTTCGGCATCGATCCAATCTTTCAGGCACACAAGTCTCTCAAAGACATTGGGACCCAACTTGCTGCGTTTATCAGAGAGGATTCTGTTTGCACAACTGAAGCAATATTCCGAAGGGACGGTTGAAACGGGCACGGTAAATACGCCGCGGGCCATCATCGCTAGCGTTGGATAGTGGCTTGCATTTCTCCTCCACCATGCCATGATGTCAACGTTTTCTTCTTCGTGATGTATCAGGTCATATCTCAATAACTCGTTACCAATAGGGGGTGTGTGCGGGCCTTGTTCGAACTGAAAATCTGATAACAATCCACTACAGCTAGTGCTCCTTCAAATATTAAAAAATAAACAAATTAGTGGACAAATAATGTAGATATTCTAAATAATAAAAAAAACATATATATATTTAAGTTCATATCTAGTGGCAACACGGGATGAAGACGGTTGGTTTCGGTCGTCATTCATTCTTGAGTAGTATATGGTAAACTTCTCATCGAATTTACTATTTACGTGTGTTTCCACATCACCTGCGTCTAAATGTAGATTTCTCTTGTACGTTTCAAGTACCCTGATCGTGTAAAGCTTCTTGAATGCAGGATTGAGGCAACTTGCAATAATTGCCAAGAGGAGTACATCTTTCTAATCCGGGCATGGGTCACGGGTCACATGAGTTTGATTCCAACTTTTCAAACCCTGTCCGGATTTTTGCCCGTCCCGGCCTACCCTTGACCCGGCCAAACCCGTACACAGTTTAGTCCGGGTGGGCACGGGTCAAGGGCGGTCCGGTCCAGGTTCACGGGTACGGGTCAAAAATTAGAACACTAAATTGACCTAAAACTCTAGATAGAAGAACTTATAAACGAACATGTATATATTGGAATTTTTTTTATAAACCATAAATAGACAAATCAAATTTAGGGTTCCAGCATGAGAGCTTTGATACTTATAAAAACCATAAAGAATGAGTTGGCAACTCGTTCTGAAATTGTTTTCTCACAGAACGAGTTGCCTACTCATTCTTGATTCTTTTTCCGTTAAAACAGAGAAAAATTGTTTTTTTAGTCCGGAACGAGTTGCCAATTCGTTCTCTAATAAAATATTTTTTTTTAGGGTTTGCTTATAAAATAAATTAGATATTTTGTTTGATTTTGTATATTAACAATAAGATTAATGGAACAATTTGAAGAGATTTTTTTTTGTGTATTTTGACTATTTTATCATTTTATCAAATCAATGGATTGGTGTTCTATATAAAAAAATCAATAAATATTTTCGTGAAGAAAATTAGAAGAAAATGTAAAAGTGAAATACAATAACAAGACTAAAAATTTGTGTCTCTGGATGCTTTTTCATAGGAAATAATGTCTTTGAATGATTAATGGACGTATTTTCCATAATCTAACGACTCGATCTTATGGCAAAAATCGACTCCATTTTTTTTTTTTAAATTATAGTTACAGAAACTTCTAAATCCTCCATGTTGTAGACCAATGTATCATTATTATAAAAAATCGACCAATTAGAATACTAACATATTTTTTCATAAATAAAACACTTATTTTATATTTTTACAAAAAAAATAAGTACTTTTTAAATTAAAATGAGTTTTAATAAAAATAACAATTAAATGATTAAATTGGTTTGTTTTTTAAAATATAAAAAGTAAATTTTAGAAAAATGATACGTACATTTGAAAACCAATCCATTGATTTTTATATATTTATTGATTTTTTTATATAGAAAATCAATCCATTGATTTGATAAAATGATAAAGTAGTCAAAATACACAAAAAATCTCTTCAAATTATTATATTAATCTTATTGTTAATATACAAAATCAAACAAAATATCTGATTTATTTTATAAGCAAACCCTAAAAAAAATTAATATTTTATTAGAGAATGAATTGGCAACTTGTTCCGGACTAAATTTTTTTTTTTTCCCGGTTAAACCTGAAAAAAAATAAAAAAATTCAGAACGAGTTGTCAATTCGTTTTTTATGGTTTTTATAAATGTCAAAGTACTCATGCTGGAACCCTAAATTTGATATTTCTATTTATGGTTTATAAAAAAAATCTATATATTGTGGAAACAAAATAAAAATAAATAAATCAGAAATTAATTTAACATGACAGTATATTCCAAACTTACTACGTGTGTAAAGTTATTTGGTTTAGTGAGATATTGAAAAATTTAAGTAGAGAATTGAGATAAAAAGAGATAAATTATAAGAGAAAAAAGACATAAAATATATCATATAATATCAAAGCTTTAAAAAAAAAATGAGATCTTATAATACATCCATCATATAAAAAAACTAAAAAATCAAACTTAGGAACTAACACCACATAATGAACTAAGAAGTTCTAACCCACTATTGAAAATTTCTAACATAATTAAAATGACATGGAAAATATAAATAGTCAAACCTAAAAAATAGTAACATAATAAAGTCTAATGGAAATGACAACATAAATTAATATTGCGATTATTCAACATAAAAAATAATGAACTTGTGGGACCTCCTTCTTGGAACTTGTACTTAGCCGTTCAAGAAGATCGAAGAACAAGTTACTTGCACTGAGTCTGAGTCTGAGTCCGAGTCGGATGAGTTTTCATCACTGAACAACGAAAAAGTAGAAACTTTTAAGATCAATTTTTGATCTAGTGGTAAAGAAAAATTAATTGTATTTGAAAATAATTGGGAAACTCTGTTAATGTATAATTTAAAGCCAGCTACCTATATCCAAAAAATAAAAAATCAGCAAGTGGCGCATAATTGACTTGACCAAAAACTTTTAATTGCTGAGATGTCTATTCATTTGGAATTAATCCCAGCTTTTAGCTGATATTACGCAATTAACAACTTGTCAAAGCCAGTATGACTCATCCATTGATTCCTTCAATTAAAAAGTTGTTTGGTCTCCAATAATTACCGATACAACCTAATCCGTCAACGGTTATGATTGAAAGATAAAATTTCAAATATAATATTAGCCTTCCAATCAAATAATATTTCTTCTTTTGATGAAATACATTTTTTTTTACATATACTAAATTTAGTTAGAAATATATATACTAGCCACATGTACTGCAACACGATATGTTACAATTATAATTAAATAGAAAACAAAATTGGATAGAAAATTAATTTTTTTCGTTTCCTTATTTTTCTGCAGTTATCTCTGATTCCTTATTTTTTTATTTATTTCTCCTTATTCCTCTGCAGCTAACATTTTGTGTTTAATTTTCAAAATTGGCAACAAAATTCAATATTATAGTCAAAATCATTAGTAACATATTACATAATTAACATTAGAATTTATGATATCGTGGGTATATTCATTATTAGAAGCGTACTGCTAGGTTACCTCCAATGATAACAGTTATTATTTATTCATTTTGAAAATGTATATCACATATTCAAGGTGGAAGTTCATATATATATATATATCCTCTTCATCTCTAAATTCAAGCCAATTATAGTAAGATTTAACAATGAATAATTCTTTAGAACTCGGCATAGTATTGCTGCATGTCAACAATTTGTTATAAATCTAGATTTCAATTATGTAGGCCCCACTTTTATTGGGTGTGATCTCAATTCTATGAGCCAAGAGGGAAGAGGCACCAAGGATATACTCGACAATTCAGAAGTTATTGCAGTAAACCAAGCTAACAAGATAATTACATTTTTTTTATTTGAATTTGGACATGAGTTCTGATACATTTTCATTCTGTAATTGTAAAAATAGATTCACTTGGTGGTGTTCAAGGAAAGATGGTTCAATCATACGATTGTTTAGGTTAGTCATGATTTCTTTCTATATTTTAAATATCATTGAAGAAATTTTGAATTGATTGATAATTATTTGATCATGTCTTCATTTCTTTCTATTTTTTATATTATATAAAGAATGCTATTTGTCATTTAATATTTCATTTTGTTAGAATTTTTTTTATAAAAATATACATAACAATTAAGGAATGTTTAATATGTCATTTACAAAAAATGACATATTGTTATTTATTCTTTTTTTTTTTTTTTACAAAAAATGTCATTTTGTATAAGATTTTTTTCTCTCTTATAATATATTTCTGTTGCAACGCACAGACACGATACTAGCTGTTGATAATGCACCTTGGCAAAACTAAAAAAAATATTGGTTGATTTTTTTTTAAACTCATAGATGTGGGAGAAACTATTGCTTGTTGGAACTAATTGTAGCATCTATTATTGGAATGAAATTAAACAGTAGCACATTGTTTTAGGAAATTTTTTGACAATTTAATTTATCAAAATTATGCTTGAATTGGTATGTAATCTAATCATATTTTTCAAGAACAACTCTATTTCAAAATTACCATTGGTACCAAGTGGTACAAATGCAAAGGGGCAGTACCACATTCACAAATCCACAAAGTTGATGCCAATTACATTAATTTCATTACACAATCGAAATCTTAATCAACACAAAATCCAACAATTTAAGAAGGTGGAACATCAATAATCAATATCACTTTCAAAAAGAAAAAAACAAAGAATATCACAATTCAACAGCATAAAATGAATAAGAAATGTCGGTGTAATAGATTCCTCATATTGAAACATTCTAAGGTAAACTATTTAATCCGACTTTTAAATTCTTTTCCCCGTATATTGCAGCGAGATTGTAAATAACTGTTTTATTGCAAACGCCATTTATTTTTAATATGATATAGAAACATAATCATTTGATAAATACTAAAGTAAGCATTAAATTCTTAATACATAGCTAAACTAAAAATTGCACTGAAAAACTATCGCTCACTTAAATGTGTTATATTTATATGAACTGTTCGTTGTTGTACACAGATAATAAATACTTAACCTTTCAATAATCAATTTATTTATTTTTTGATCGAATCTAAGCATGAAGTACAAAATTATGAGTATTAATTAAAAATAAAATCAGTATTAAGAAGAAGATAGAACAGAAAAATGAAATTAGTATTAGTAATAAAAAAGAGAGATAACAAGTGGAGCACACAAGTGGAGATTAAGGAAAGAGTAGGACAAGAGAAGGTGAAACAACCTTTGTCAGGAAATAATTATTACATTCAAAATGAAACTATATATAGCATTGGAATTCAAAGTTCTGAGATGCGGTTGGAAAAAAAATGTTCCTAGTACTTTTCACTTTTTTAAATATTTGGAATGAGTTCTTTTCGAAAAGTACCACGAAGCCTGTAGCGAAGCATTAATAGAGGCCATTCACCGATGATCTTGGAGAAGAGCGGAAGGATGGTGCAGAGGACCAGTATGAGAATTGCAAGCCACAAGTTGTTGGGTGCTAGTACTGTGAACAAACCGGTACCAAAAGCAATTGCAGTAGCCCCATAGGCACACCACATGAGTGCCCTCGTTATTTTTTTGTAATTGAGAAGGAAATCCAAGTCCTCCCATGTCGTCAAAACGCAGAGAAATGCAACAGTAAGGGAAGAACACATTGCTATGGTGTCAGAGATGAGGAACGCCTGGAAAGCTGCTTTCCTTGCAAAAAGGGGTTGTCCGGCATTAGAGGAATCAGAACTGAATCCTCCCGGCAATGTAAAAGCAGCTGCAAAAGTGATAGTAGCGAGAAGGGCAGCGACCAAAGAGGTGTTGGAAATGTACTTTTGTGTAAGTGACTTGACCTCGTCAATTGCTTGCTTCTTGATCTCCTGTTTTGCTTCATCTATTATTTCGTAATTCCATCCGGAGGGAATTACATTTGACAACAATGTGAACGACTCATTCTGTGACAGCAAATAAAAATAGGTAAAATATATACATGATCTTTCTTGACATTATATATTAAAAAAACTAGCTACATCATGATTGGAATTAACGAATTGTATGGAATGAACGAATTGTATAAAATTAATACTAAATTTATGTAAGTGTTGTGTGTAAGAGCAGTGAAAATTAAATAACTTACCCACTTCAAAGTCTTCCATAAGGCTTTCTTTCCGTAGACTATGTTAACTGCATGATTATTTTGACGATTAACAGCAGTATAATCCTGGCCTACATGTGCTAGTAAAGAACGAAGGAGCTTCGGGTCGCACTTGTGAGCAGCATAATGCAGGGGAAGGTCGCCATTGTTGTTTGCTTGGTTAATAAACCTACGAAGCTGGGGTGTTCTAAGTATGTAGTCAATTGCATGTGGTTTCTCAAAGTTAATAGCGAAATGGAGGGCATTCGACCCGTCATCGGTGCAAGTATAAACAGAGTCAGGGCAAGTGCTCATGATCTCTTTTGCAATCGACACATAGTCTTTTTGTATTGCTAGGATAAATGGAGTATTGTTATATATGTCATTCTTAATATATGCCAAATTAGGATCATATTCTAAGAATATTTTCACCAACTCAAGTTTGTTTTCGAGTATAGCTCTGTCTAGCGGATTGTATCTATATTTGTCTTGATGGTATGCTAGTTGGGGCCGTCCTTCCAACAGTTTCCTAACTACACCTGACAATGCATGTTACAACAAAATTACAACAATTACTAAGATCATAAAGTTATGAATCTATGGGAAGTAATTGGTTCAAATGCGTGGAGGGAGCAACGATAATGGCTCCAAAACTTTCTGGAGCGATGGCAATAGTGGCTCGCTCCAAGGCTTGAGCAGTCAATGGGAGATGAGGTGAGACAATGGGCCAAGGTGGATTTAGGACTCTCAAGTACAGACAATAGCAAAATGAATACTTATGAGTTTTGACTTATGACGGTAGACTTGAGATAAATTGAACAAATATTTCGAGTAAAATTGGGTTAGTTCAAAAGCCAAAAATAATAGTTTTCTCAACTGAAATACATACATAAGACTAACTAGAACAGGATGTACAGTTGCATAGGAAGTCTCTAATTAGTGCGAAAAATACATTTGCACAGAATTGGGTTTATAAGTAATGAACCTGTTTGATTGAATCTCACAGCGGCATGCATAGCTGAATCATTATCTGGGCCAAAAACTGCTGAAGATGGGACTTCTAATCTCACTGCAAAGGAGTCTCAATTAGTATGAAAAATAACATGCACAAAATTAAGGTTACAAGTATTGAACCTGCGTGGTCTAATCTCACTGCAGCAGGCAAAGCTGATTCTTCTTTTGGGCGAGAATTTGCCGGAGACGGGATTTGTAGCAATCGTTCTACAACTCTAGAATATCCTTTGCGAGCCGCCATATACATGGGTGATTCGCCAGAATTGGTAACTTGTTCGGACAGTTGTGGCTCTATATCCAATAGCTGCAGTGCCAAATCTTCAAAGCCATTTCGCATGGCATGATGCAGTGCATTTTCTTTGCGCACATCGGCCTTCAAGAGCATGCAGTTCAACGGATTCCCTTCCTCCAAATTGTCATGCTGCATAAACTGTGTTGCAGCAGTTATGATGTCAGAAGCCAACGAAAGGTTAGCTGCCATCAGAGCAGCTATCAGTGGGGTCTCGCCATCAATGTTGGTTCCAGATAAGAGGGAAGGGGCTCGAGACCAGACCTCCCTTGCAAACTCGTGATGGCCGAGCATGGCGGCAATGTGAAGGCAGTTGTTTCTGTGAGGAGTGGTAGAGAGGAGGATATCAGGGTTGGCATCAATCAAGTCAATGCAGAGGCTGAAATCACCTTTTGTGCATGCCTTGAGAAGCTGTCGTAGTTGTGGGTCCATCGGGATAACAGGTGGGTAGGAAGAGGAAGCTAAGCTAGCTGAAATGCTCATGCTTAATTTCTTGCTTGCTTAGTTAGTACTCGCCTTAATTTAATTGGGTATTGATCTTGAGAAAATAAAATGGATTTATATAATTAACTCGATTGACAAGTTAAGAAACCACTTTGAGCTGAATATGTAGCTGATGGTTGCTTGCATGTTTGCTTAGTTGCTTTAAATAGGGTACTTCCCAGTGAAAGATCTAAAAAAAAGATTTCTAGAACTCGACAAGTTAAGAATATTGAACTCACATGAGATTGACACTTTGACAGTGGGCTCAATCATTACTTTCCTTTTGGGACCGGTACTAGCGGTTTCCATGCAGTCTACCCTTTGATATGTAATTGCAACCCATGCAAGAATGTGCATTTGATATGTAATTGCAACCCATGCAAGAATGTGCATTTTGTTTGGGTCATGCAGATCGAATCATTTGTGGATATTAACACTACAGCAAAACGATCCATCTGCAACTGGCATCAGTGATCGGTTGGGTCACTGGTCGCTGAAAATTAATTAGAAAAAAAGAAAAAAATGCATAATTGTTAGTAATTTGTTCCTGCTCTTGACCAAAATCCTAAATCCGCGATGATACACAACTCACACTAGCCGGCATGGTGTAATTATCTGAAACTAAATAATAAAATATAGGAATAAAAAACTCAAAGGCCTGTTCATTCGTTTTTACTTTTACTGTCATCTTTATTTTACTTTATTTTCATGCTCAAATGTATTGAGCAGAATTGTTTTATTTTTATTTTTATTTAGTTACAAAACTTTTGTAACCTCAAAACTATTAATGAAATAAGGGCTTGACCCTTTTTCTTTTGTCAAAAAAAAAAAAAAAACTCAAAGGCCTGTTCAAAGGGCTAGATATATAAATCGACTAGTGTGTTTAGATCTTTAATAGCTCTATAAAGAGCTGAGAATGACATGGTATTTTAAATATTTTGATTCTAATTGTCATGATTATTAATTCCAACAATCGTTAGGAATTTCTCAACAAATTTAACATATTCTGATTAAACTTTGTTGTTTTTGATTGGAATTGTGCTAACATGTTATATAATATATGAAATAACGAGACCAACTCATATTAAGACTTAAATCACTTTTTTTTTTTGAAATTTTTACTTCTTGAATACTTCTTAAATTAAAGTGAATTTGCTCAATTTTAGAGTGGACACTTTGCCTTCGTATATATTACTCAAAATAATCACTGTTGAACTTGGAATAAAAAAAATGTAATAAATATATATTGCGGGCCGGCTAAAATGAAGGCATATCATATCTTCGAGAGCAGGTTGGGTCTGATGCCCATCGAACTCAAACTGGCTCCATAACCGTCCAATCTACTTTAAGATCTCTGCACTTTAATATACGTGCAAATTTATTTTAATATTCGTGCTCACTGATCTTAAAGCGGATCGGACCGTTATGGAGCCCATCAGACCCAAATTTGAGTTCGATGGACATTGGACCCCAACTGCTCTCCATATCTTTAAAGTTGAAATGCACTGGGGATCAACATTCTCGCACATGCTGTGTTGTCATAGCGTGTTTACCTTTCGCTTCACCTAGCCAGATAAGGGTCCAGATCCCCTAAAGTAACTCAATTTATGGGTTTTAGATCGAGACCGTCTAATTCGAATCTAGCGCTCCATCTCGAATGGAATGGTCCCGATTGAAAACCTAAAAATTGGGTTACTTCACTGGATCTCAATTCGCTAGATAATCGATCGTAATGACTTATCTCAGGATTTTTTTCATAAAACATAAATAAAAAAAATGAAAATCAGAATACAAGTTGATTACTTTCCAAATTACAAAAATCATCAGAACCGAAAATAATTTTTGATTACCCATATGGATATTCGGTTATCCCATTGCCATACCATTGCACTCTGAGGCACACTAGATTTAAAAAAAGAAGAAGGATAACCGAAATAAATTTTCAGTTTACAAGGAGTATCAAAAGGTGGTAACCGAAATAAATTTTCAAGTACCATGCAGCAATTTTTTTTTGCTCTATGTAATTGAAATGAATTTCCAGTTACATGGAGTAAAAAAAAAAAGTGGTAACCGAAATTAATTTTTGGTTACCATAAAGTAATTTTTTGCTCTATGATAACCGAAAATTAATTTTAGTTACCACCTCATTTTTTTTTATATTTGTGAAAATCTGTGTGTGGCACAGGGGTAATGGAGTGACATAGGGGTAGGTAATCCGAAATTTTTCTCAGTTTTGATGGTTATTGTAAATTGAAAAGTAATCAAACTATTTTCTAATTTTCTTTTTCATTTATTTACGTTTTAGAAACAAAAATCCCTTACCTCGATCATGTCTGATCCAACGGTTTGTACACACCTATGAGAAAAGATCCGACGGTGTATATATCATTTGTATAAAGTTGGGCGTTTTCTTTATCCCAATCTAGTTACATTTCAGTTTTTTATGTATCGTATTAGATACTATTAATTTATCAAGAACTCGATCACAGATGGAGGGTCATCATGTTAACGGGTCCATTCAACTTGGATCTTGTTGCTTTGTTGCTTCTTCTTCTTTTTTTCTTTTTTTCTTTTTTTCCTCTCTTTTTTTTTCTTTTTTTTTTCTCTTTTTTTTTCTTCTTGTTTTCTCTTTTCCTTTGTTTTTCTTTTTTTTTTTTTCTCTTTTTCTCTTTTTTTATTTTTTTTATTTTTTATTTTTTTTCTTTCTTTTTTTCTCTCTTTCTCTCTCTCTGTTTTTTTTTTCTTTTTTTCTTTCTTTTTTTTTTTTTTTTTTTTTGTTTTTTCTTTGTTTTTTTTTTTTTTTTTTTTTTTTTTTTTTTTTTCTTTCCCTTTTTTCCTTTTGTGTTTTACAATTTTATAATTCTTGAAAAATATTAAAAAAAAAATTACACAACTGAACAAGTTAAGAATATTGAACTCGCATGACAATGGCACTCAATCATGACATACATACATACTTAAAGGGAAATGTGGACTTAAAAGCAACTCGAAAGGCATCAATTCCACATTTTAACAATTGAGATTTTTCGTATACACCACCCCCCCCATCCCCCTCCCGAATTTGCATCCTCTAAGATATCTCAAACTTTGCGTGACTTTTTGGAATATCTCAATCATTCAAATACATTCTGCATGAATCTCAAAGCTCAAATAATACTGGCTTCCTACTGTTCCCCCGAATAGACACCCCCCCCCCCAACCCCACCCACCCACTCCAAAATTAAGTGCTTCTTCCAGTAGTATCAAAGGAAGGTATCAATGCCACATGTCAATATAGTACTATTGGTTTTGAGACCGTACGATACAGTCATAAAATATTTGTAATAAGCTATGTATCTTTATGAGATGCATGTCTAATTTTTATAAGATGTATCTAAAATATTTTATGGAAAACATAGATAAAAATGCCAATAATACTTTGTTATATGTTTATTCTACCCATACTGTATTCAAAAAGACAGATAAGGGTAAATTTTTTTTTTTGTTATCATAACGGGTATGGGTATGAAAATGCGTCCACTGACCTATATCATACCCCTTGACACCCCTACATAAAATGAATTCGCATCCTCCCAGGTACCTGAAAAGAGAATCTTTTATAATTAGTAGATCTGGACTGTTCTTATTAACTTGACATGAATCTCAAAGCCCAATAATACTGCCTCCTGCTCTAGCCCGAATCCTAAACGGCTTAGGAGTAAATCTCAAATCGTAAAGTGAGGGAAATCTTGTGCAGGATATTGATCCACATAAAATAAACCTTGCAATAAATCATCGCAGTTGATAATTTATAAATAAGGGGATTCGACTTGCCAAGTATATGTTACATGTGTAGAAATAACAGTGAAACAATCGAGCATCTTTTCATTGCATGTGCCACCTCTGCTTTGTTGGGTTTTTTTTTTCTCCCTCTTTTTTTTTTTTTTTTTTTTTTTTTTTTTTTTTTTCTTTTTTTTTTTTTTTTTTCCTCTTTTTGTCTTTTTTCTTTTTTTTTTTTTTTTTTTTTTTTTTTTTTTTTTTTTTTTTTTTTTTTTTTTTTTCTCTTTTTGTCTTTTTTTCTTTTTTTTTTTTTTCTTTTTGTCTTTTTTTCTTTTTTTTTTCTTTTTTTTCTTTCTTTCTTTTTTCTTTTTTCTTTCTTTGTTTTTTTTTTCTTGTTTTCTTTCTTTCTTTTTGTTTTTATCTTTCTTTCCCTTTTTTCCTTTTGTGTTTTACAACTTTATAATTCTTGAAAAATATTAAAAAAAAATTACACAACTAGACAAGTTAAGAATATTGAACTCGCATGACAATGGCACTCAATCATGACATGCATATATACTTTGGGAATGTAGACGTTAATGTGATATCACTAATTTGGACGTTTTGATCTATAACGTCCTCTGGACATACGTTACAGACAATTACGTTTTTTCCATATGTCAAATTTTCCTGAATCCCTTCCCCATTATCGATATTTATTTATTTATTTTTCTATTAATAAAAATTACGGAGCCAAACGTACTAATAAAAAATGAGTGCACCATAATAAAAATATAATCGCATTTCGAAAGTCATGAAGTGATTTTCGTAATCAAATTTTTATTAATTTTCACATAGCGCTTGATGACTACACTAACACATTCATCACATCTACAACTAACATAAGAAAAACAAATACTAGGTGTAATTGCAAAATAAGTGGACATTGGACCTAGTTTTTAGGAGAAATAAAAATTCCCAGTTCAGATCTTGAATGGAAGAACCAAAACTGGATTATGCATATAGTACTAATAGCTGTAACAACTGACATTTGTCTGAAAAATGGATGCTTGTGTTCCTACCAATTAGGGTAGATCTGGTTTTACTGGTATGTGCGAAACCAGTTCCGGCAAGAGGTATCCAGAAATCAGTTTTATTTTTATTTTTTCTTTTAGGATGCTTTTATGGTACATGTTTTCTTGTATTTCAACTTCACGGTAAAATTCTGTGCGGTGGGCCCATCCTTGAGAGATCTCATAACTGCTCCTCGCTCTTAAGAACCTGGTATGGTCCTGCAAATAAAGAAGAAAACGTAAGAACAAAATTTTGCAGTGGATGAAAACATGTAACCATGTAACCATCTTCAGTTCTAATATAAAAAAGTATGCAATACAAACACATGGCTCTCTTAAAAAGAGTACCAGAAAGTTGGTTAGCTTAAAATTGTTACTTTTGGTGGGCAAATGAGATCATTACATAAACCTGTCAGGTAAACTTACCCGCTTCAGTATGCACACATACAGGAGAAAACATGTCAGGTACTGTCACCTCACCCCTTCCTTTTCTCTCTACATCAGCTTCGTTTCCAACCTGGAATGTTGCTTCATCTTCTTTAGTACCACTGCATTTAAATATCCACATGATCAAGGATCAGCTTCGTTAGCACTTCCTTCTTACCTAAAATGTTGCTTTATTGATTACTATTTCACTGTACAATTTTTAAATTGTTCAAGTCCATTCTAAAGTTTGAGACAAAATAGGGTTAAACTGGAAGGTTCTTGCAAAATAGTAGGTTAATTCAGGCTACACTGAAAGTTGGTTAAGAAAGGTGGTTAATGATCCTAAACTGAAAGTCAGTTAACGCTTAATTGGTTTAAATTAAGCTAAATTACCCAATAGTGTCCAATGATGCCTAGTAATATCTAATTGAGGAGAAACATAATATAGATTCCTTTTGAGTCAATTGTGTTGAAATGATGAAATTCCCCGGAAGATTGATAGCAAAAATGCAGCAGAATTGCATGGTATTGCTTAAGTTCACACGTGAGGATTATTTTCAGAAAGATGACATCCTTTGCTATCTGTGTGGTGGAGATAGTAAATTGAATAGCTGACTATTACCTGGAATAAGTCACAAGACCAAGTGCAACAGCAACAAATGCCACATAATAAATCCAGTCAACCTACACATATCAAATGGCAGAGGCTAAGTCTCTCATGATTGCCTAATAAATCCAGTAAAATGACTATTCTCTTCATTGATCACCCCCCCTCCCCACCCTCCCACAAAACAACACCACCCCCCCCACCCCACCCCACACACACACCCCCACCCACCCACCCACCCACCAGTCTGTAATGCTGCCTACTGGTCAGGAGAGAGATGGTTTCCCAATTTCAACTCAAGACGAGCTTATTTTTATTAATATATGCAAATCTGACCTCTTCATAATAAGCAAATATGCGGATGAGGATAGCCCACATGTCAGACGTCAGCAATGACAAGTTTAGCATTGTAGATCCACTCATCTGAGTTTAAAGAGAAAGCTGATTACATGTTAAGATTAGTTTTACGCAAATGCATCAATTTAAACCCAGCACAGATCTTACTTACTGGGTACACTCCTGTTATGACACTTTAGGCGTAAATCCCACAATAAGCCCAGTTATGCAAATCCGCTAACCACGGTAATTGAACTTGCATAAATTATAAACTCCTAAATGTATCCTTGTTCCTTTTCTAATGTTTGGAAGGCTAGGTATATAGAGAAAACCAAGCCTTTGGTAGATATGCTGCACCCAACTTAGTTTGGGTTTGCATATTTTGGAACAGTACCATATCAACATGTTTCTTTGTACCAAATTGAAACTGATGATTAATTGGAACAAAGGCTGAATACAAGATTGCTGACTACAATGAAGAAAAAAATTGCATCACATCTCAACCTTGAGTAAAACCGGTACAGTGGAGTAGAACAAGAACATGGCCACAGAAAATCCGACAAAAGGTACAACCTGAAAAGAAGGGAGTTATATGTATGATAAATCTTAGATTGAGTAATTCAGAAAAAAAAAAGGAAAAAGAAAACACGAGTTAGGGCTCGGGACCAAGCAGGCAACCCTGCCATATTACTGAATGAATTAAAAGAAAATTCTATCCATCACTAAATATATAATTTTTCTAGTTAAAAAAATAATAACAGATAATTCGAACTTGGAAGAAAACTTACAGCATCCTTTGTCCAGTGTATAGACTCTAGCTCTATTCTCTCTAATATGATTCTGAACAAAAAAATTATATGAATACAAGTACATATTCAAATTTTCATTTAATTGGTTAGCCAAATTGCATATTCCATATGCCAGTTTTGTCTTATTTAAGCCTCAGACTTGTAGGTTTTGTTGAATCAAGTCTACCCCAATTGTGGGCCCACAAGTAGAACTGACAACTTATGAAACACATTAAAAGGTCCTGACAACAATTAATGAATACTATCACCAAAATTTAGTGATGAATACATTGATAAAAATTATGAAACTGCACTGCACATATTTTCGATATACATTTGACAAGCACTGACAATAGCTCCAAAAAATCCGAGCATCGCCATCAACTCAATCCTATCTACACTCTTAACAACAACCTCCTGCAATTTGGAAAAAGTATATATAGAGCCTTGAAGTAATCAAATTAAGGAAAGGTATACATGCCAGATTGAAATCTATCATGGAAATGATTTGACCCTATTGAATTGTCACATTTTTGTTGATTCCGTTCATCTGGCTTGTTTTTTTTTTCTTAAATCTTTGCAGAGACTGCGAAGTCGTAAGAAGGGCTTGAACTCTCGACCTTTGGTAGCCACAGTCCTAAGGCTTGTTTGGTGTTAAAATGCATATTAACTATTAAGTTTGACTTATCATATGTATGCAATCAAGTACCCAAAAATTGTAGAAGGATGAAGAGTTTCAAAATGGTTGAATCAGGAACACTAACATACCTCAACAGGAACTATTATGAAACAGGTTTGATCATACTTTTGGAACTAATTTGGTTGCTACAAATCCATTTGGTTTGTAAAGTATTAGATTGCATGATTTAATGTGCAGTTCTGTTTTACAAATATCAAAGCTTGATGGAGGCACAATTTCAGGAATTCAGAGTAGGTCCGATGCCCGTTGGACCTACTTTGATGGGTTTAATCACTGTTTGATTTGCATTAAGATGTGTGCGCTCTGCATTAAAATCCATACATATCTGCTTCAATTTCCATGCGAACAGATCTTAATGCTGATCGGACGGTGTTGGAGCTAATTGGACCCAAAGGTAGGTCCGATACCTATCGGACCTACTCTGATCTCCAATTTCAGAGTAAGGTTCAATAAAGCATAGGTGTATGCAATTGCCCCTGCAAAGTGCATATAAATCTTCAACTAAATCAGCCCAGTAATTAAACTTTTTTCTCAATTTCCCTGAAATAGAGTAACTGCACCTCAATAGGGACACAACCTCGTGTGAATTACCATCGAGTAGGCAATAAGCAGAAAATGAATCATAAAGAAATAGCAGAGGCAAACTGGCACTCACTCTGGTAGTGCAACATTAGATAGCTGATATAATAAATGTGAAATTGCTAGAAATTAGCTTAAATATTTTACCTCACTAACATTGCAAATGGCATAGAGCGTGGAGCCCACTATTACAAGCACATCTCCTTTCACTGGAGAACTTCCCCCTGGGAGAAACTGGTACTTGAGAACAAATAGTGTATAACACCAGCCTAACACAGCCTTCACTAGGATGCACCACTATTACTAGGATGCATCTAATATAGGGGTGTTGGTACGAAGTACTAAGAAAAGAACTGCAACAGTTCAAAACTGCGGTACTAGTTCTGCCAAAAAGTGAAGATTTTGAAGACCAGCTAGCTCGTAATACATAATGATATTGAACCAAAATGTTATAATGAGAAAGAAAGAGAGGGTACCAGCTCTATCCCCAGCATGTACATCAGAGAAAACAACCAATACAAGACCTACAATGCAGATGGCCACGCCAATGAATTTACGAATCTCATACCTCGTCTTCAGGAATACAAATGTGAGAATAATAACACAGGGTATCGACCAGCAATCCAACAGCACGACACTTGTCATAGAAGTGTATTAGTACGCCTTCACCACTATTCCAAATCAAATCAATATGTATAGATAAGTATTAAAGCTAGCAAAATTGTGAAGTGGAGTTTTGTTGAAGAAAGATTTTGTTCGGTACAAATCACAAAAGGGAGGTAGTACTGATAGGTTTGTAGAAGTTGGGGTCGTGCCAATGCATTAGCTGACATCTATGAAGTGTTTCACCACAAATACTAATAAAAATGAATCTAATATTTGAGGCAGGAGGGCCACTGAAAGAAAATGTAAAATAACACAGAACGCACTCGGGTGTGCTTTAATATAAATTAAAGGGAGTTAGAGGAGGGAGAAGACAAAAATGAGGATAAATATGTCACTGAACCTTGCTCCTGTGTTTAATTTGAGGACGTTAATGATGGATAATGTAGGAAATGGGTGCACTGATCAAATTATATTTTTATTTTTCTTTCACTCCGTGTAACTGGGTGGCCTGTCTCCCCCGTTCCATTTCATTTCCTTCCCATTTCCTCCAAACTTGGGAACAGTTAACCTACACCACTATTCTACATTTCTCCAAATGAGAGACTCACCAAGGTAGTTTGCCTCCACATCGACTATGCCAAGCATCAGGTAATAGTACCATTTCATCTGCACATATTTTTTTTTAAAAAGAGAGAATAAAAACAATTTGTAGCAGGAAGAATCAACCACAATACCAAGTCTAGTAAAAGAACACCTTGAACCATGCTAAAAAAATCAAGTCTAGTATCTTTACCTCATCTTAAAAAATTTACGACCCCCTTTTATATTTTGAAAAAGGCACTGAGGCCATCTTCAGTAGAGAACAAAACAATTCGCAAGAAAGTATGAAAGAAAGTGAACCTGAAGTGGCCGTCTTCGATAGAGAACAATGCCCCCATATATAATCCCCAATAATAAATAGTTCAGAAAAGATTGTGAGGTAGGTGCATCAATACCTGAAAATTTTCACAGCTTGAAGTATTAGGAAAACATTAGGAAAAATCCAACATACTAAATGCATAACTAAAATGTCCAGGAGACACCATGTTTTGCAATTTTGACCATTTAATTACTGGTAACATCATTGCTGAAACAGTGCTGCTACAGTAAGCTGACAGCCGACAACCTACCAACACAGTAAATGAATAACTAAATGGTCCAGGAGACACCACGTTTTGCAATTACTTGCTGGTAACAACATTGCTGAAACAGTGCTGCTGCAGTAAGCTGACAGCCGACAGCCTATCATTTATATTTGGCTAAATTCCCCCCAATTAAAGCATGAACTGTGCAAATAAGCCCAAATACGCGCAAAACAAAGAAAAGAGAGAGATTGAAATAGCAATTTGTTGGTAATACTTCTTGAAGAAAAAAACAATCTGTACGTAATAGGCAAAAGATTGTGGGTTATCTATTTCAGGGTTCCTCTGGGACTTCACCAATGTAACAAAATAAGCAAAGACAGATCCCTCCCATAGTAAACTAATTTGGAAAGTAAAATTAATTAGGGACTCAATTGAAAAGTCAAACTAATTGTGAGGTAGGAAGACGAAGTAGAGACCTAAGCGAGAAAGCTCGGAGGAAAAGAGGCCAGTGGAGGTGACGAGAAGTGAAACCAACTGCCCCAACACCAGCCCAATTAGCGCCCTCTTCGTCAAATAGCCATTAGAGCTGAGCATTATCTCGTCAAATTCAATAGCCTTTGTGGAAGTAATAAGCAAGCTAACGGCCGAAGGAAGAGGAAGAAAGAGAGAGAGAGAAGAGTCGTGGGGAGAATGAAGAAATACTGAAAAACTGCAAAAACATGGAACGGAAGAAGATAGATTTGTTTTCCAAAATAACGCTTTTGCTTTTGAAAGGGACAAATGAGAATCGTCATGATTTGTTCATTTTCCATTTTTTATGCATGAAGAAGTCTCAAATTGGCAATAAATCACCATTTGACCAAATCAATCTGATCAATCAGGCAATAAATCACCTCGCATCGGATCAATCAGGAAATAAATCTGCTGTTATTCTCAAGGAATAACTTGATCACAGGAAGAACCTGTTATTCCAAAGTTTTAACGGGTGTGGGATCACAGGAAGACCTGTTATTCCAAAGTTTTAACGGGTGGGTTCTGAATAACAGCTTCCTGTTATTCCCAAGGAAAAATAGCAGACAGTCGCAATCTGGGAAACAGACAGAGAGGTAACATCGTGAATAATATCAGTTAAAGGAACATGTAGCAAGATAGGATACGTTTGGATGGAAGCTTGAATAGTTAGAATATCTACTCTTTAAAATTAGTGTTAATGTCTATTTAGACTAATTAATCGGTTAATTAGTCGTTGATAGTGATCAAACTGTCATGGATTTCTCCGACTAATTAGCTGATTATTTTCAATTATGACCGGTTATTTCCGATTATTTCCGATTATTCTCGATGAATGGCTTGACGGTACCATGTTCGTTCGATGACCACATATCGTTATTTACAACACTATCGTTTGGATGGGTGAAGAATAGTCACTAATCCATATTAGCACTATTTCGAGCTACTATTTTACGTTTGGGTGTGTTTAAATTAGCCAATATGGATTATTCTTTGTTTGTCTTTTGTGGATTTTTTTCACTATTTTACTAACTCAACAAAATATTGAATTAGCTACTATTCTTAATCTTGAGATAGCTCTATTCTTGCTGTATTCTTTGAATCATCCAAACCTTGATGGTAAGAGAATAGTGCTAACTCAAAACTATTCGGAATAGTAAAAAAATTGTTTAGAATGCATATTTGAAATAGAATTTAGAGGGAATGAATAAAGTAATAATTTAGGTGTTATTTTTTTCAACTGGCTATTTCATGAAGTACAATATTGAGTATTCAGGGTATTCAGGGTGACAGACTGATATTCCGCTACCCCAGTTGATAAATTAAATGACTCGTAATAGTTGATAATGCACCTTGGCAAAAATAAAAAATATTGGTTGAATTTTTTTAAACAGACAATTTTTTTTTCTTCTGAAAATTATAGTAGAAATACCTATTAGTACAATTATTTTTGCAGATGTGCCAGAAACTATTGCTTATTGGAAATAGTTGTAGCATCTATTATTGGAATGAAATTAAACAGTAGCACATTGTTTCCTAAAATTTTGACAATTTAATTTATCCAAATTTTGACAACTATATATAGCCATAGTTTTTTTTTTTTTTACAAAATATGTCATTTTGTATAAGATTTTTTTCTCTCTTATAATATATTTCTGTTGCAACGCACAGACACGATACTAGCAGTTGATAATGCACCTTGGCAAAACTAAAAAAAATATTGGTTGATTTTTTTTTTAAACTCATAGATGTGCGAGAAACTATTGCTTGTTGGAACTAATTGTAGCATCTATTATTGGAATGAAATTAAACAGTAGCACATTGTTTTAGGAAATTTTTTGACAATTTAATTTATCAAAATTATGCTTGAATTGGTATGTAATCTAATCATATTTTTCAAGAACAACTCTATTTCAAAATTACCATTGGTACCAAGTGGTACAAATGCAAAGGGGCAGTACCACATTCACAAATCCACAAAGTTGATGCCAATTACATTAATTTCATTACACAACCGAAATCTTAATCAACACAAAATCCAACAATTTAAGAAGGTGGAACATCAATAATCAATATCACTTTCAAAAAGAAAAAAAAAGAATATCACAATTCAACAGCATAAAATGAATAAGAAGTGTCGGTGTAATAGATTCCTCATATTGAAACATTCTAAGGTAAACTATTTAATCCGACTTTTAAATTTTTTTCCCCGTATATTGCAGCGAGATTGTAAATAACTGTTTTATAGCAAACGCCATTTATTTTTAATATGATATAGAAACATAATCATTTGATAAATACTAAACTAAGCATTAAATTCTTAATACATAGCTAAACTAAAAATTGCACTGAAAAACTATCGCTCACTTAAATGTGTTATATTTATATGAACTGTTCGTTGTTGTACACAGATAATAAATACTTAACCTTTCAATAATCAATTTATTTATTTTTTGATCGAATCTAAGGATGAAGTACAAAATTATGAGTATTAATTAAAAATAAAATCAGTATTAAGAAGAAGATAGAACAGAAAAATGAAATTAGTATTAGTAATAAAAAAGAGAGATAACAAGTGGAGCACACAAGTGGAGATTAAGGAAAGAGTAGGACAAGAGAAGGTGAAACAACCTTTGTCAGGAAATAATTATTACATTCAAAATGAAACTATATATAGCATTGGAATTCAAAGTTCTGAGATGCGGTTGGAAAAAAAATGTTCCTAGTACTTTTCACTTTTTTAAATATTTGGAATGAGTTCCTTTCGAAAAGTACCACGAAGCCTGTAGCGAAGCATTAATAGAGGCCATTCACCGATGATCTTGGAGATGAGTGGAAGGATGGTGCAAAGTACCAGTATGAGAATTGCAAGCCACAAGTTGTTGGGTGCCAGTACTGTGAACAAACCAGTACCAAAAGCAATTGCAGGAGCCCCATAGGCACACCACATGAGTGCCCTCGTTATTTTCCTGTAATTGAGCAGGAAATCCAAGTCCTCCCATGTCGTCAAAACGCAGAGAAATGCAACAGTAAGGGAAGAACACATGGCTATGGTGTCAGAGATGAGGAACGCCTGGAAAGCTGCTTTCCTTGCAAAAAGGGGTTGTCCGGCATCAGAGGAATCAGAACTGAATCCTCCCGGCAATGTAAAAGCAGCTGCAAAAGTGATAGTAGCGAGAAGGGCAGCGACCAAAGAGGTGTTGGAAATGTACTTTTGTGTAAGTGACTTGACCTCGTCAATTGCTTGCTTCATCTATTATTAGGTAATTCCATCCAGAGAGAATTACATTTGACAACAATGTGAACGACTCATTCTGTGACAGCAAATAAAAATAGGTAAAATATATACATGATCTTTCTTGACATTATATGAAAAAAACTAGCTACATCATGATTGGAATTAAGGAATTGTATGGAATGAACGAATTGTATAAAATTAATACTAAATTTAAGTAAGTGTTGTGTGTAAGAGCAGTGAAAATTAAATAACTTACCCACTTCAAAGTCTTCCATAAGGCTTTCTCTCCATAGACTATGCAAACTGCATCACTATTGTTACTATTAACAGCAGTATAATCCTGGCCTTCAAGTGCTAGTAAAGAACGAAGGAGCTTCGGGTCGCACTTGCGAGCAGCATAATGCAGGAGAAGGTTGCCATTGTTGTCTGCTTGGTTAATAAACCTACGAAGCTGGGGCGTTCCGAGTATGTAGTCAATTGCATGTGGTTTCTCAAAGTGAATAGCATAATGGAGGGCATTAAACCCATTAGTGTTGGAAGTATAAATAGAGTCAGGGCAAGTGCTCATGATCTCGTTTGCAATCGGCACATAGCCTTTTCCTACTGCCGTCATAAATGGAGTAATATTCTCATTTTGTTCGTTCTTAGTATATGCCAAATTAGGATCATATTCTAAGAATATCTTCACCAACTCAAGTTTGTTGTCAAGTATAGCTCTGTCCAGCGGATTGTGTCCAATTTTGTCTTGATGGTATGCTAGTTGGGGACGTTCTTCCAACAGTTTCTTAACTACACCTGAAAATGCATGTCACAACAAAATTACTACAATTACTAAGACCACAAAGTTATGAATCTATGGGAAGTAATTGGTTCAAATATGTGGAGGGAGCAACGATAATGGCTCCAAAACTTTCTGGAGGGATGGCAATAGTGGCTCGCTCCAAGGCTTGAGCAGTCAATGGGAGATGAGGTGAGACAATGGGCCAAGGTGGATTTAGGACTCTCAAGTACAGGCAATAGCAAAATGAATACTTATGAGTTTTGACTTCTGACGGTAGACTTGAGATAAATTGAACAAATATTTCGAGTAAAATTGGGTTAGTTCAAAAGCCAAAAATAATAGTTTTCTCAACTGAAATACATACATAAGACTAACTAGAACAGGATGTACAGTTGCATAGGAAGTCTCTAATTAGTGCGAAAAATACATTTGCACAGAATTGGGTTTATAAGTAATGAACCTGTTTGATTGAATCTCACAGCGGCATGCATAGCTGATTCATTATGTGGGCCAAAAACTGCTGAAGATGGGACTTCTAATCTCACTGCAAAGGAGTCTCAATTAGTATGAAAAATAACATGCACAAAATTAAGGTTACAAGTATTGAACCTGCGTGGTCTAATCTCACTGCAGCAGGCAAAGCTGATTCTTCTTTTGGACGAGAATTTGCCGAAGACGGGATTTGTAGCAATCGTTCTACAACTCTAGAATATCCTCTGCGGGCCGCCATATACATGGGTGATTCGTCAGAATTGGTAACTTGCTCGGACAGTTGTGGCTCTATATCCAATAGCTGCAGTGCCAAATCTTCAAAGCCATTTCGCATGGCATGATGCAGTGCATTTTCTTTGCGCGTATCGGCCTTCAAGAGCATGCAGTTCAACGGACTCCCTTCCTCCAAATTGTCATGCTGCATAAACTGTGTTGCAGCAGTTATGATGTCAGAAGCCAACGAAAGGTTAGCTGCCATCAGAGCTGCTATCAGTGGGGTCTCGCCATCAATGTTGGTTCCAGATAAGAGGGAAGGGGCTCGGGACCAGACCTCCCTTGCAAATTCATGATGGCCGAGCATGGCAGCAATGTGAAGGCAGTTGTTTCTGTGAGGAGTGGTACAGAGGAGGATATCAGGGTTGACATTAATCAAGTCGATGCAGAGGCTGAAATCTCCTTTTGTGCATGCCTTGAGGAGCTGTCGTAGTTGTGGGACCATCAGGATAAGAGGTGAGCAGGAAGGGGAAGCTGAGCTATCTGAATCGCTCATGCTTAATTTCTTGCTTGCTTAGTTAGTAGTCGCCTTAATTTGGGTATTGATATTGAGAAAATAAAATGGATTTATATAATTAACTCGATCGACAAGTTAAGAAACCACTTTGGGCTGAATAGCTGATGGTTGCTTGCATGTTTGCTTAGTTGCCTTAAATAGGGTACTTCCCAGTGAAAGATATCAAAAAGATTTCTAGAACTCGACAAGTGAAGAATATTGAACTCGCATGAGATTGACACTTTAGATATTTTATTCCTCTCAGCAAAATATTTCTAACTGTTTACATATTAACTCGGATTGAGAAATATATTTCGCCAAATATGTCTAAAGTTCAATTGCAAGCAAACATCAGCAACAATTCCCAATTTATTCCTCTCATTTTTCCAAAGTTCAATTGCAATCAAGCAAAAGATGCCTAAGATGTTTATAATGTTTCTCGTCTAAATTAGTTTCATGATTGACTTTCACTACTACAAAAAACGTCTTCCTACACTGTACCTATACACGGATTTTCTCAATTTTATAAAAAAAACATGTATGAAATAAGATTTTTCCAGTGTTCTAGGAATCCTACACGAATATGAACTTAAAAATTAGTGTCCGTGTGGAAATTAATCTTTTATACACGGATATTTCATTAAATATCCGTGTAGGAATGTTGAGAGAGCTACACGGATTTTTATTACAAAATCCGTGTAGGAAGGGGTTATTGTACACGGATTATTGTTTAAATAACAGTGTAGAAAGGCTAGAGAGCTACACGGAATTTTACTAAAAAATCCGTGTAGGCTAGCTAAAAAAAAAAAAAAAAAACGGTTCAGCAACCTTCCTATACGGATTTTTAAATAAAAATCTGTGTAAGATAGCTAAAAAAAAAAGATTCAGCAACCTTCCTACACGGATTTTTAAAATCCATGTAGAATGACTAGAGAGCTACACGGATTTGTAGTGAAAAATCCGTGTAAAAATGTAGTTTTAGGGTTTTGGTTATATAAGAAGGCATTTTCCCTCCAACGCCGTTTTGATTTCAACTCATAGCACAACTGGGATCTGAGATATTTGAAGTTGTTATTTTCTCCTCTCTATCTTACTAAGGTTAGCCATGAATATATATATATATTTTTCTTTATCTAATTTTCTGTTACTTATTATTGCTTATTTCTCTTTTATTTTTCTTTTCAGTTTTGTATGGTTTTCTTTTTAGTCCTGCGCATGCCTCACGAAAAGGGGCGTAACTTTTGATCCGTCCGTCGGATCGGGCTGAATTTTTGACAGGAACTCCACAGTCCAAAACTGAATTCGAAACGAATCTACGATTCGTTTCTCCCATGTTACGGGTTCAAATTCGCGATCCGAGTCTTCCTTCATGGACTTTTGGACTTTTTGGACTTTTGGACATTTTTTTTGCAAAAGACTATGTATATTCAATCTGAAATATATAATTACTGACTAGCAAAACTGGAGGCCGGCTAAAAAAAAAAAAAAAAAAAATCAGCAACCTTCCTACACGGATTTTTAAATAAAAATCCGTGTAGGAAACAATTCTACACGGATTTTTACTTAAAAATCCGTGTAGGAATGTTACTGAACCCGGTTTATTTATTTAATATTCTGTTGAGGAGAGCTACACGGATTTTAACTAAATATCCGTGTATGAATACTCTTCCTACACGGATTTTTAATAAAAAACCGTGTAGGAAGAAGTTTCATACACGGTTTTTTATTACAAAACCGTGTAGCTCTGAGTATTTCCACACGGCTATTTAGTAAAAAATCCGTGTAGCATTAGTGTAACCGTACACGGATAAATGCTGGACTTTCCTACACCCAGTATTGCACACGTTTCCAAATCCATGTAGCTCTCCAGTTAAAGTCCGTGTACAAACTGTATTTTTTGTAGTAGTGTTTTTATACAATTTGGCTAATCCTCAAACTAACGGTTGAAGTTTCTTTTTCAATGATCTCATAGCTTCATATTATATAAGCATGAGTAAGAGTGGTTGGACAATTGGGCAAAAGAATTTAAATAAATTGGGCAGGAAATAATTGCGAAACTCTGCTAATGAATATATTAAAGCAATATGTGTATAAGAAAAAACTTTTTTTTCAGCAAGTTGCACATAATTGACTTGACCATATAGAGAAAATTGGGCAGGAAATAATTGAAGAGTGGTTGGAAAAAAGTGGTTGCACATAATTGACTTGACCATAATTGACTTAACCACATAATTGAAGAGTGGTTGGAAAATAGTTTAAATAAATTGGGCAGGAAATAATTGAAGAGTGGTTGGAAAAGAGTGGTTGCACATAATTGACTTGACCATAATTGACTTAACCACATAATTGAAGAGTGGTTGGAAAAGAGTTTAAATAAATTGGGCACGAAATAATTGAAGAGTGGTTGGAAAAGAGTGGTTGCACATAATTGACTTGACCATAATTGACTTGACCACATAATTGAAGAGTGGTTGGAAAAGAGTTTAAATAAATTGGGCAGGAAATAATTGAAGAGTGGTTGGAAAATAGTGGTTGCACATAATTGACTTGACCATAATTGACTTGACCACATAATTGAAGAGTGGTTGGAAAATAGTTTAAATAAATTGGGCAGGAAATAATTGACGAGTGGTTGGAAAAGAGTGGTTGCACATAATTGACTTGACCACATAATTGAAGAGTGGTTGGAAAAGAGTGGTTGCACATAATTGACTTGACCATAATTGACTTAACCACATAATTGAAGAGTGGTTGGAAAAGAGTTTAAATAAATTGGGTAGGAAATAATTGAAGAGTGGTTGGAAAAGAGTGGTTGCACATAATTGACTTGACCATAATTGACTTAACCACATAATTGAAGAGTGGTTGGAAAAGAGTTTAAATAAATTGGGCAGGAAATAATTGAAGAGTGGTTGGAAAAGAGTGGTTGCACATAATTGACTTGACCATAATTGACTTGACCACATAATTGAAGAGTGGTTGGAAAAGAGTTTAAATAAATTGGGCAGGAAATAATTGAAGAGTGGTTGCACATAATTGACTTGACCATAATTGACTTGACCACATAATTGAAGAGTGGTTGGAAAAGAGTTTAAATAAATTGGGCAGGAAATAATTGACGAGTGGTTGGAAAAGAGTGGTTGCACATAATTGACTTGACCACATAATTGAAGAGTGGTTGGAAAAGAGTTTAAATAAATTGGACAGGAAATAATTGCGAAACTCTGCTAATGAATATATTAAAGCAATATGTGTAGGGCTGTAAATGAGCTGGTTCGAGCCGAGCTGGGCAAAAGCTCAGCTCTTTAATTCTGGACCGAGCTGTTAGCGAGCTAGCTCGTTAACAGCTCGTGAGCTAAAATCTCAGCTCAAACTCATGATGAGCCAGCTCAAACTCGTGATGAGCCAGCTCACGAGCTGGCTTACTAGGTTTGGTTGGACCTTGTTTTAAGAAGAAAATAAATTTTACAAATATTTTTGGACCGAGCTGGACCGAGCTGAACCGAGCTTGACAGTATAAAATACACACAAATTCATACAAATTCACAAATTGATGCCTAGCCGAGCTAGCTCGCGAGCTGGGCAAAAGCTCAGCTCGTTAATTTTGGCCCGAGCTGTTAGCGAGCCAGCTCGTTAACAGCTCGGTCCACCATCGAACGAGCTGTTACCGATCGAGCCAATGTGAGTCGCGAGCGAGTCACAAGCTTACGAGCTTTTTGGACAACCCTAAATATGTGTATAAGAAAAAACTTTTTTTTCAGCAAGTTGCACATAATTGACTTGACCATATAGAGAAAATTGGGCAGGAAATAATTGAAGAGTGGTTGGAAAAGAGTGGTTGCACATAATTGATTTGACCATAATTGACTTGACCACATAATTGAAGAGTGGTTGGAAAAGAGTTTAAATAAATTGGGCAGGAAATAATTGCGAAACTCTGCTAATGAATATATTAAAGCAATATGTGTATAAGTAAAAACTTTTTTTTCAGCAAGTTGCACATAATTGACTTGACCATGCATATAGAGAAAATTTTGACGAGTCCAGTTTTATTTCTTTTTCGCTTCTCCATTTTTTTTTTCTGATTTATTTTTTTAATTATTTTCTTTTCTTTTTTTAAGGGTTGTTATACCCATTAATTTGTTTTGTTTTATTAATTTTTCTTTTATTTTATTACAAATCAAGCTTCTAGTAAAAAACCCTAATTTCCGATCCGATTCATCCTATTCTGATTCTGATTTTGCCTTCCATGGTTGTATCTGTAATTATTGGAGACCAAACAACTTTTTAATTGAAGGAATCACAGGATGAGTCATACTGGCTTGACAAGTTGTTAATTCCGTGATGTCAGCGAAAGCTGTGATTAATTCCAAATGAATAGATCAGAAACATTATAAACATCTTAGCCATCTTTGACATCTTCTGCTTGATTGCAATCGAATTTAGAGAAATGAGAGGTATACATTTGGAATAGTGGTTGTACATATGACAGTAGAGAAATATGTTACGATGAAGCCTGACAATTGGTTCCACTCAGTATCAGTATGTTTTTGCCATTCGGTACAGTTTACCAGATAGTACGAGTACTCCACAGTGTATCAATACCATACACCATTGTCGTTGGTTCCTATTTTTCTGAAGTAAGAGAGTAATTAAAATGGTCGTCAACATTAATTAAGAAATTTAAAGGCCGGTGATCAACGTATGGTTGTTACAAATAAGGGCTGCTAGTCGAGCCGGCTCGCGAATCAATAAATTGAGCGGCTCAATATTTCATAACGAATCGGACTCGAAACTGAAAAAAGCTCAAACTCGACTCGGCTCGCGAATCGGGAGCCGACTCATACTTTTACTTAATTATTAACAAAAAAATTGTGTTGAACATTTAATTATGTTACAATACATAAACATCATTTACATTATTATTCAACAGGAAAGTCTTCATATTATACAAATATTATAAAAAAATAAGTTAACCATAAATTAATAAATAAGATAATAAACTAAATATATCATGTAAATAACATTCATATTAAACATAGAATATAATAGACATTTTTTTCACCGATTTCAAATTTCAAAAACTTTGAAATTTAATTTTTTTTGCAAATTTCAAATTGTTTCAAACTTCAATTTTGTTTCAAATTTCAAAATTTTCAAATTTCAAGTTTTTTCAAATTTCAAATTTCAAATTTTTTGCAAATTTAAAAATTAAATTTGATTTTAATTGCAAAAACCCCGACCTCCCCTCTCAATCTGGTCCATCCGATGTGCTTTAAAAATTGTGCGGACAAGATCTAAATTAATTTTTTTTTCAAATTTCAAAGTTTTCCAAATTTTAAATATTTTTCAAATTTCAAATTTGAAAAAAAATGAAATTTGAAAAACTTTGAAATTTGAAATTCAAAATTTTTATTACATGAACCACGGCTCATGAGCCGAGCTGAATCGTATTGTATTGTTATAACAAATTCTAAGATAATAAAATACAAACATACATGATTTATATATATATGAATCCAGTAATTAAGGTATATCATTTTTCAAATACATATGCAATTCAATAAAATATTGGACAATTTCTTTTTATATTGTACTCTCTTTAAACATGAAAAAAGCTCGGCTCGTGAGCCGAACTGAGTCGAGCCAAGTGTTTACATGAGCCGAGCTGAGCCGAGCTTTTTTCAAACCAATCGGGCTTGGAGATCACTTGTTTAGATCGGCCGGACTTTCCGATTAGAATTCAAACCAATTGGGCTCGAGGTGGAATGCATAGAGCCCCTTTAATATTTCGTACGGATTCTGAGATAAACAGAAATATTATGTTAGGGATTGTGAATTCCTCTATTCCTAGTCAGCTGAATACAGGTTAGAGGTTGTACCTTGACAACTTGTAACATTATCTTCACACAAAACGGAAGTTGACTCTGTTAATGTATGTTAAAGCCAGCTGCATGCGTAGATCCAAATATATTTTTTCAGCAAGTGCAAGTGGCGCACAATTGACTTGACCGAGTTTGCCAACTATGGATGGAACTATTCAATTAGTTTGAAGTTAATTAATTCCGACTGCATCATCCAAAGTTCATCATTGAAGGGATACGACATGTTCAAAACTAGGGTTAATTTTTCATATATTCTCAAAAAAAATCTTCAATTTCTTATTTACCTTATACTCTTTATTATATTCAATATATCCGTTGACACTCTTTATTTTTTTCTATTTACCCACATATTTAAAATCTATAGTTAAATCTTGTAAAAATATTTATTTTTCCATTATACCCTTCTCTTTTATCTTGATCCTTTGACAAACTAAAAAAAATGGTATAGCAACAAAGAGAGGAGAAAGGCTGAATTGTTGTGCAACCTCTCCAGTGCAATGGGCACATAATAAGCATCATAAAGATTAGCGGATGAAATATGAGATTTCAAGTGCAATGTGAGAAAAATGCTTTTTGTTAGTATCTGCGAGAAAGGCAACAAAGGCAACGAGAAAGCAGAGTAGTTACTCTGCTTGCCTGGTTAATAAGTGGTTATTGTTATTTTCACAGCCAGATTTCAAAAAATTAAAGAGGCCAATCAGAGTTGGATCAGAGAATAATGCGAGTTGGGTTTGATACGGATCCATAATCGTACATCCACTTTTGTGAAGCGTACAAAGTTCCAACTGTAGAGTGTGGCACAACAGTTTGGCATATCTCCTCTCTGCTGTTTTGAATAATGTAAAAGAAGAAGGGCGTATATTCTTAAGCTTGGAGCTAATTAAGAACCCATTTGAGTTTCTATCTGACACTGATATTAACCCATTGTAATTAGCGTCATAGAGCACTAACAATATCCGACCTTTATATTTGCATCCGCTGTTGAACATGGATCATATATAACGCCCTCTTTTGTTCATGTATGAATTATGAATTGTTGCATCTAAAGACAAATCATGTGTTTAATTATTTTGTGTTGCGCCATCTTCCGTGATTCGTATCGTTCTATATAGACCCTAATAAATAGATTTTTGATCGGATTTGTTCACCTTTTTTATTTGCAGACCATGAGATGCTCTTGAGACTTTGTACATGGGTCGCGTCCTTGCGGGGGTACAATATACAAGGGGCAATATTCAGTCACATGTTGCGAAATTACAATTTACAGTGCAAATGGACAGGCAACGTATGTGTGGATGGTGGAAGGTTCACATAATATCAACTGTTGATATCTTCATATGAAAATGTACTTCTAGACCAAATTATTATTATTTTTTTAAGTTTTTCACTTCTTTTTTTAAATATGTAGAAAAACACTTGATTTGAAAATTTTGGACCATGCAAAAACAGTGGTTTTCTACCTATATATAAAATACTAAACATATTCTAAAAAAATATATAAATTTGATCTTCATGTACATTTTCATATAGAGATCATGTTTGACGTTTCGAATTAGCAGTTTGAACCTCAAAATTATGAATATGGGTCCGTAACGCAGGCCATTGCGGAAATAAAGAATCACCAAGTGGCAGCATAATTGAAGGAATCAAAGGATGAGTTATACTTGCTTAACAAATTGTTAGTTCCATAGTATCAGCGAATTAATAGCTAGTAATAATCAATCCAATTAAAATTTTCTCTATATGGTCAAGTCAATTATGTGCAACTTGCTGAGAAAAAAATGTTTTTGCATATACACATATTGCTTTAATATATACATTAGCAGAGTTTCACAATTATTTCCTGCCCAATTTATTTAAACTCTTTTGCCCAATTGTCCAACCACTCTCTTACTTATGCTTATATAATATGAAGCTATGAGATCATTGAAAAAGAAACTTCAGCCGTTAGTTTGAGGATAGCCAAATTGTATAAAAAGTCAATCATGCAACTAACTTAGATGAGAAACATTATAAACATCTTAGGCATCTTTGACCATTTAAGTTAATTATAAACATCTTTTGCCTGATTGCAATTGAACTTTGGAAAAATGAGAGGAATAAATTGGGAATTGTTGCTGATGGTTGATTGCAATTGAACTTTAGACATATTTGGCAAAATATATTTCTCAATGCGAGTTAATATTTAAACAGTTAGAAATATTTTGCTGAGAGGAATAAAATGTCTAAAGTCACAATCTCATGTGAGTTCAATATTCTTAACTTGTCAAGTTCTAGAAAAAAAAATTATATCTTTCACTGGGAAGTACCTATTAATTTAAGGCAACTAAGCAAACATGCAAGCAACCATTAGCTATATATTCACCCCAAAGTGGTTTGGAGTTAATTATATAAATCCATTTTATTTTCTCAAGATCAATACCCGAATTAAGGCGACTACTAACTAAGCAAGCAAGAAAGCATGAGCACTTCAGCTAGCTTAGCTTCCTCTTCCTACCAACCTGTTATCCCGATGGACCCCCAACTACGACAACTCCTCAAGGCATGCAGAAAAGGTGATTTCAGCCTCTGCATCGACTTGATTGATGCCAACCCTGATATCCTCCTCTCTACCACTCCTTACAAAAACAAGTGCCTTCACATTGCTGCCATGCTCGGCCATCACGAGTTTGCAAGGGAGGTCTGGTCCTGAGCCCCTTCCCTCTTATCTGGAACCAACATTGATGGCGAGACCCCACTGATAGCAGCTCTGATGGCAGCTAACCTTTCGTTGGCTTCTTGCATCATAAATGCTGCAACAGAGTTGATGCAGCATGACAATTTGGAGGAAGGGAGGCCATTGAACTGCATGCTCTTGAAGGCCGATGTGCGCAAAGAAAATGCATTGCATCATGCCATGCGAAATGGCTTTGAAAATTTGGCATTGCAGCTATTGGATATAGAGCCAAAACAGTCCGAGCAAGTTACCAATTCTGACGAATCACCCATGTATATGGCGGCCCGCAAAGGATATTCTAGAGTTGTAGAACGATTGCTACAAATCCCTTCTTCAGAAAATTCTCGCCCAAAAGAAGAATCAGCTTTGCCTGCTGCAGTGAGATTAGACTACGCAGGTTCAATACTTGTAGCCTTAATTTTGTGCATGTTATTTTTCATACTAATTGAGACTACTTTGCAGTGAGATTAGAAGTCCCATCTTCGGCAGTTTTTGGCCCAGATAATGAATCAGCTATGCATGCCGCTGTGACATTCAATCACACAGGTTCATTACTTATAAACCAAATTCTATGCAATGTATTTTTCACACTAATTAGAGACTTCCTTTGCAACTGTACATTCTGTTCTAGTTAGTCTTATGCATGTATTTCAGTTGAGAAAACTATTATATTTGGCATTTGAACTAACCCAATTTTACTTGAAATATTTGTTCAATTTATCTCAAGTCTACAGTCATAAGTCAAAACTCACAAGTACTCATTTTGCTATTGCCTGTACTTGAGAGTCCTAAATCCACCTTGGCCTGTTGTCTCACCTCAGCTCCCATTGACTGCTCAAGCCTTGGAGCGAGCCATTATTGCCATCGCACCAGAAATTTGTTGCCTTTTTTTTTCCTTTTTTTTTCTCTTTTTTTTCTCTTTTTTTTTCTCTTTTTCTTTTTTGTTCTCTTTTTCTTTTTTTCTTTCTTTCTTCCTCTTTTTTTTTTTCTTTTTTTCTTTGTATTTTTTTTTCTTTGTTTTTTTTTTCTTTGTTTGTTTCTTTTTTTTCCTTTTTTTTTTTCTTTCGTTTTATCTTTTTTTTTGTTTTTTTGGTTGTTTTTTTGTTTGTTTTTTTATTTTCTTTCTTTCTTTTTCTTTTTTCCTTTTGTGTTTTACACTTTTATAATTCTTGAAAAATATTAAAAAAAATTACACAACTGGACAAGTTAAGAAATTGAACTCGCATGACAATGGCAGTGGGCTCAATCATGACATGCATACATACTTAAAGGGGAATGTGGACTTGAAAGCAACACGAAAGGCATCGATTCCACATTTTAACCGTTGAGTTTTTTTGTAAAATTAAGTGCTTCTTCCAGTAGTATCAAAGGAAGGTATCAATGCCACATCTATATATAAGTACTATTGGTTTTGAGACCGTACGGTACATAGTCATAAAATATTTGCAATAGGCTATGTATCTTTACGAGATGCATGTCTAATTTTTATAAGATGTATCTAAAATATTGTCAGGTTACTATAGACTCTTATTTTCATAAGATGTATCTAAAATATTTTATGGAAAACACAGATTAAAATGTTAATGATATTTTGTTATTTGTTTATTCTATCTGTACTGTATTTGAAAAGACGAATAAGGATAAAGATTTTTTTTTATTATCATAACGGGTATAGGTATGAAAATGCGTCCACCGACCTGTATCGTACCCCTTAACACCCCTACATAAAATGAAATCACATCCTCCCAGGTACCTGAAAAGGAAATCTTTTACAATTAGTGGATCCGGAACGTTCTTTTCAACTCGACATGAATCTCAAAGCCCAATAATACTGCCTCCTGCTCTAACCCGAATCCTAAACGGATTGAGAGTAAATATCTCAAATCGTAAAGTGAGGGAAATCTTGTGCAGTATCTGAGAGGATATTAATCCACATAAAATAAACCTTGCAATAAATCCTTGCAGTTGATAATTTATAAATAAGGGGATTCAACTTGCCAAGTATATGTTACATGTGTAGAAATAACGGTGAAACAATCGAGCATCTTTTCACTGCATGTACCACCTCTGCTTTGTTGGTTTTTTTTTTCCTCCCTCTTTTTTTTTTCTCTTTTTCTTTTTTTTCTCTTTTTCTTTTTTTTTTCTTTTTTTCTTTTTGTCTTTTTGTCTTTTTGTCTTTTTTTTTCTTTTTTTCTTTTTGTCTTTTTTTCTTTCTTTCTTTCTTTTGTTTCTCTTTTTTTTTTTTTTCTTTTTTCCTTTTTTTTCCTTTTTTTTTTCTTTTTTTCTTTCTTTGTTTCTTTTTTGTTGTTTTCTTTCTTTTTTTCTTTTTTTTTGTTTTTTGTTTTTTTTTTCTTTCTTTCCCTTTTTTCCTTTTGTGTTTTACAATTTTATAATTCTTAAAAATTAATAAAAAAAAATTACACAACTGGACAAGTTAAGAATATTGAACTCGCATGACAATGGCACTCAATCATGCATGGACCAGAAGGATATGGAGCTATCCAAATTGATACAGAAAATAGAAGAGGAAAAGGTAATTATCCTTTGTTATGACTTGTGACAATTTAAATTGTGTTGAATACAAATGTTTTTTCTACCATAGGGCGTTAACTTTATACCAACAATGTAATAGAAATCTCGTTTTTTGGTCTCTAGATTTTGATTATTGAAGGTAGAATCTTATAGTATTTGTTTATTTATTTGAATTTTTTCATGAACTCGTTCTTAGATTGAATTGTTAAAGTTGCAAGAGAAGGCAAGAGCTAAAATTGCAAATGTGGAACTAACAATTAAAGATAATTGCCATGTGATCCATGATGCTGAGGACAAACTAAAAGGATTAAAAGAGGTACGTTGTGTTCTTACATCCTTTTGAGTTCATTTCTCTTTAAATAAACTGGTATAGAAATATACTACATTGGATTAAATTGAAAAATAGATGAAAGAGTCAAGTTTCTTGTGAGAAAAAAACTAGGTTCTATTTTAGCTTTAGTTGTACAACTCATGGTTACAGCTCAGTTTTTTCAGTTCTGCTTATGGCTGTGATTGCATGTATGATAATGTGTGGTTTACTTGTAACAGGTATGCATTGAGTTCATGGCTGATGCTGAAATTGTAGAAATTGCCGGTAGTTTTAATGGGTGGCAACACTGGCTAAAGATGAATCTGGATCAATCATCAAACTTTGAAGATCCATCAAATTTCAGGTCTTAGAAGTTCTGATTCTAGTTTTAACAAGGGATCTTGATAATAAGGTTTTACAGGGTATATCAACTCTGTTGCTGTCAACTAGATCTGTTCCTTTTTGTATGAATGTTGTATTATTATTTAGTAAAATTTGGATTATGTAAATGTGATATTAATTAATGTGGAATGAATATGTAAAATTTTTGTTATCTAAATGTGATATTTGAATCAATATCAGCTGTTACCTCCATTCAGCAGCAAAAAAAAAAAAAAAAAAACGCTACAGTGTCGGCTCTTAATTAATACCCGAAACAAACAGAAAACATTACTGTCGGTTCTAACATAATAACCGATACAAAGAAATTATTAGTATCGGTTTAGTATAGGTTCTGATGTAATAACCGATACAAAAAAATTATTAGTATCGGTTCTGTTTTCATAACCGATACAAAAATGTATTTAGTATCGGTTCTAAGTTAATAACCGATACAAATAATTTATAAAATTATTTTTTTCGGTTCGGAAATTCTAAATTTGTATCGGTTCCACTTAATAACCGATACTAATTGTTGGATTCTGTATCGGTTGTATAACCAACACTGATTAGTCCCGGAATTTGTGTCGCCTGGATCAGTGTCGCCCCGAGGTCCGACACTAGTGTTCTAAAAATGCCCGCGCGGGCGTGCCCCGCCCGCGCCCGCCCGCGCCCGCACCCGCCCTGCCCGCGCCCGCGTCGCGGGCACTCGCGGGCACGCGGGCACGCGGGCGCGGGCGTTAAATGGGGTGGGCACCTTATTTTTTTTCCCTGCCCGCAGCGCCCGCGCCCGCAGCGCCCGCGCGCCCGCAGCGCCGCGCCCGCGCCCGCGCGCCCCGCGCCCGCGCCGCGCCCGCAGCGCCCGCGCCCTTTTTTTTTTTTTTTCCGAAAATTTGAATTTGAATTCAAATTTTTTTTCCCCCGGCCCCCGAAAAAAAAAAAGAAAAAAAACGGGAAAAAAAAACAGAAAAAAAAAATAAATAATGCCCGCGGGCACGGTGCGGGCGCGGGCGGATGCGGGCGCGGGCGTCGCGGGCGCGCGGGCATGCGGGCGCGGGCATTATGCGGGCAGGGCGTGAGTTTTGAAATTTTTGCCCGCGGCGCCCGCGCCCGCATGCCCGCGCGCCCGCGACGCCCGCGCCCGCACCGCGCCCGCGCCCGCGGGGCCCTGCCCGGCCCGCCTGTAGACCACTATCCGACACTAATAGGCCTTCATAACCGACACTAATAGTACTTTTTCCACTAGTGTTAGAAAAACATTAGGAAAAATCCAACATACTAAATGAATAACTAAAATGTCCAGGTAACATCATTGCTGAAACAGTGCTGCTGCAGTAAGCTGACAGCCGGCAGCCTATCATTTAAATTTGGCTAAATTCCCCCCCAATTAAAGCATGAACTATGCAAATAAGCCCAAATACACGCAAAAAAAGAGAGAGATTGAAATAGCAATTTAGCAAAACAGTGCATCTCAGAACCTGATGTTAATATTCTCCTGTTTCAATGCAATTTAAGTTTTATCCTTTTGTAGATTCCTAAGACACGAGGAGAGGAGTTATCTATTTTAGGGTTCCTCTGGGACTTCACCAATATAACAAAAAAAGCAAAGACAGATCCCTCCCATAGTAAACTAATTTGGAAAGTCAAATTAATTAGGAACTCAATTGAAAAGTCAAACTAATTGTGAGGTAGGAAGAGGAAGTAGAGACCTAAGCGAGAAAGCTCGGAGGAAAAGAGGCCAGTGGAGGTGACGAGAAGTGAAACCAACTGCCCCAACACCAGCCCAATTAGCGCCCTCCTCGTCAAATAGCCATTAGAGCTGAGCATTATCTTGTCAAATAGCCTTTATGGAAGTAATAAGCAAGCTAACGGCCAAAGGAAGAAGAGAGAGAGAGAGAGAGAGTCGTGGGGAGAATGATAACCCTGTTGCCAGAAAGAAGAAATACTGAAAAACTGCAAAAACATGGAACAGAAGATGAACTGTAATTTTAAAATTCCTGTTTTTTCAAATTCAGCGTCCAATGATTTCTGTGCATCTATCTCAAAATAGCTGATTTTCTTTGCATAAATCTCAAAATAATTCAAAAATTGAATTTAGAAAAGAGTAATGTTCAGAATAAAGAATCGCAGCAGATTCGGATCCGAAGGAGAGAGATTTGTTTTCCAAAATAAAGCTTTTGCATGAGAATCGTCATGATTTGTTTATTTTCCTTTTTTTATGCACCAAGAAGTCTCAAATTGGCAATAAATCACCATTTGATCAAAAGCTACTATCACCTCGCATCGGGTCAATCACGAAATTAATCTGCTGTTATTCTTTGTGGACAGGATCATAGGAAGAACCTGTTATTCCAAAGTTTTAACGGGTGGGATCTGAATAACAGCTTCCTGTTATTCCCAAGGAATAATAGCAGACAGTCCCAAGGAATAAAGAGAGGAAACATCGTGAATAACATCAGTTAAAGGAACATGTAGCAAGAGACTGTAGGGTACGTTTGGATGGTGATAGGACCATGTACCCATGGCTCATAATAGAGGCAGGCTTCGGACTATGAACAAGCTTGGTTTCGGACTTCTAATTCAGGCTAGGCCGAAGCCACGAAGAAAGTTCATGCCAAAACCAACTTTCAGGAGCACCACAAAAAGTCTCAGGACCGAAAACTGCTCAGATTGGGTTCCTATGCTGAGACCAGACAGAATGAGAAGTGGTCAATCAATGTCGGCCTGACAAGGCCCGGCCAATGATGCGTCTGAATTAGGTCGTGCCTAGCACTAGCCCAGAAAGGCCCAGTTCAGCCTCAGTTTACGCTCACCGTAACTGTCTCCGCCGACAGTAAACAAAGTGTTATTACCGCCCGTATGGACAACCAGACCTATTTAAGGCACTGAGCTCCATTTATTGTGGGTGTGACTTTTTACACACTTACTGAGTTAAGTACCTCAAAAACACACACCGCCCTCTGAGCACTGCACAGCACTCCATTCACTACATCTCAGCCTGCAGCCCCAAGGCAGGACGAGCCAAGTAAGGAGAAGGTCCAGCTATACGGCCCGTTGGCACCTGGACGGGGCGTATCAGATGATGAATAGTTATAATATCTACTATTTGAAACCATTGTTAATGTCTGTTTAGACTAATTAATTGGTTGATTAGTCGTTAGCGGTGATCAAACTGTCACGAATTTATCCAACTAATTAATCGGTCGATTATTTCCAATTATGACTTGTTATTTTCGATTAATGGCTTGACGGTACCCTGTCCGTCCGATGAACGCATACCGTTATTTTAATATTGTTTGAGATTAGTAGATGAGGATAGCACGAACCTTGATGGTAAGAGAATAGTGCTAACTCAAAGTTATTTGAAATAGTAAAAAAATTGTTTAGAATGCATATTTAGAATAAAGTTTGGAGAGAATGAATAAAGTAATAATTTATGTATTATTTTTTTCAACTAACTATTTCATGAAACAATATTCAGTATTTAGAGTATTCAGGGTAATAGATTGACATTCCGATACCCCAGTTGATGAATTAAATGACTCGTAATAGTTGATAATGCATCTTGGCAAAAATAAAAAATATTGGTTGATTTTTTTTAAACTGACATGTTTTTTTTTTTCTTCTGAAAATTATAGTAGAAATACCTATTAGTACAATTATTTTTACAAATGTCAAGAAACTACTGCTTGTTGGAAATAACATGCACAATTGCTCTCCTAGTGTTGCTTCTATTGTCAAAGATGATAAATTCAACAAGTTTCAATATCCTAAATCTGAAATAGAATGTGCTCAAATGAAGCATATTTCATATGCTTCGGTGGTAGGGAGTCTAATGTATACTTAAGTTTGCATACGTTTTGATATTGCAGTTGCAGTTGGTATGCTTGGCCAATATCAAACTGATCCAGGCATGGAACACGGAAAGCTGCCAAGAAAGTTTTACGTTATTTACAAGAAACAAAAGATTATATGCTTACTTGTAAAAGGCCAAATAACCTCGAAGTTATTGGTTATTCTGATTCAGATTTTTCTGGATGTGTCGACAGCAAGAAATCCACATAAGGTTACATATTTATGCTTGCTAGGGGACTAATTTCATGGAAGAGTGCTAAGAAGTCTATAAGAGCATCTTTCACTATGCAAGCAGAATTTGTGGCGTGTTATCATGCTACTGGTCAAGCGGTTTGGTTAAAGAATTTTATACTATGACTTCAAGTAATAGACAAAATAGCGAGACCACTTATCTTATTTTGTGATAATGAGACTGTTGTTTTCTTCTCTAAAATTAACAAATCAAGCGGTGCATTTAAGTAGATTGACATCAAATATCTTGTTGTTAGAGACAAAGTCAAAGATGGTACTATTGTGATACAACATATTAATACAAGATCTATGTTAGCTTATTATCTAACAAAAGCACTACCACCCACTATTTACAAAGAGCATGTAAAAGGCCGAAAGGCTTTACAAAAGCACTACCATCCACAACGATTTAACAAACTAACAAATTTAACAAAAACTCCACAACAATTTAACAAAAAAATTAAACGAAATGAGTCTACGGAATTATAATTAATCAAATGAAACGAGTCCACGAGTTGTAACGAGCGAGTTGAGCCCAACTTGAACTCCACTAATGAGTTAAACGAGTTACTCAACTCGAGTCAGACTAACTCGAGTTTTAAATGAACGAGTTGTTAGCGAGTTCGTTACCGAGTTGAATTCGAACGGCTCGCGAGTCACGAGTTTTTTGTACAACGCTACCTTACACGCACACTCCTCTCATCTCGTCTCGAGCCCACCTCGAGACCATACGGCCTCCATCCTCAGGTAGGACGGATCAAAAGGTGAATTGGATTCTTTCTTGATAACAGAGAAAATTAAATTAGCTTCTAGTACGCTTTTACTTTCCAAAAAAATATATTCTAATTCTTATATTCTACTGTACCTTCAGGCTATTCTAATTCTTACAATTAAACTCAATTTTTTTATCAATCCTGACGGCTAATATTAAATTAAATTTGATAAACTGTAAGAATGCGGACAGCGGACTTAATAATAATTTGTAATGGGGTTCAGCCTTCCTATAATTTTTATTATTTTAAATTTAATTCTATATTATGCTTCTTAATTTCTATTAATAAATATGGCTCCGATTTTTTTATAATCCAAGTCGCTCGATGTGTGAAAGTGAGAGTTTCTTCTTCATTATTTTTCCTTCCACTTTGCTTTCAAGGGTAATTAAAGCTTCGGGGAGTTGTTAATGTAGTTGCAAAGAACAACATGGCACTGTCATTAAACCCATGGGCAGATGGGCGGATCCAGAATTTTCGTCAGGGGAGCAAAAAAATATTGGTTTAATTTATACTTTATAATTAATACTCTGACTTGTAATTTATGATATTCTGACTTATAATTATAATTATCAATCATAATTCAACAAATTTATTTTAATTTTAACTATAAATTTAATCAGAATTACCAATTAAATATTCATAGGAGGGCAACAAAAAATTCAGCAGGAAAAATTCAGTTGGAACCAATAAATCTCTACTAAAACTCAAAATCCAGGCCCTCCCCCCTCCTCCCTCCCCAGTCTACACCTGGATCTCGCTCTTGATTAAACCCAGCCGGAATTAACAGTAGCCGGTTTCTTTTTTGGTTTGGTTCGTTTATGATATGTTCCGGCACTACTATGGTTTTCTACTTTATCCTTAGGGGAGAAGAGTTGGGATATTTAGGGTATGTTTGGATGCACAAGAATAGCTACTGTTTTTAAAATAGCATTGTTATTCGGAACAAGATGCATCCAAACGAGAAATAGAGCTATTCGGAATAGCTACTGTTTTTAGAATAGCATTGCTATTCGCTATTCTTATAAAAGCATGGAATAGCATTTAATATTTAAAATAATATTATATTACATTTAATATTTAAACTAATATTATATTAAATTTAATCTAATATTATATTATATTTAATCTAATATTTTATTATATTTAATCTAATATTTTATTAATACTAATCTAATATTTAAAATAATATTATATTACATTTAATCTAATATTTTATTTAATACTAATCTAATTTTTAAAATAATATTATATTATATTTATTATTTAAACTAATGTTATATTGTATTTAATATTTAAACTAATATTATATTATATTTAATATAATATTTCATTTAATACTAATCTTATATTTAAAATAATATTATATTGTATTATATTTAATCTTACACATAAATTATTAAACAGTAGCTATTCCTTCCAAACTCTATTCCAAATATGCAATCCAAACAACTTTTTCACTGTTCTGAATAGTACGTTCTTAAACAGCAGCTATTCTTATTTACTATTATAAACAGTAGCTATTCTAGGCTTCTAGCTATTCTAGAGTTCATCCAAACGCACCCTTAGAGAAGCAGCCACATGTACTGGATCCAAGTTCTTTCTTATAAGACAAACCATAATTTTTGTAGGGTCCCCTGTTGGTCCCTTTCTTGTTCTTGATGATTAATTAATTGCTACATATGACACAGCCCCTAGAGATGTACTAAACAGAGACACATATGTGTATGTACTCTTAACTAGCTATATCTTCCCTAAGAATTAATCATTAAGACCATAAGAGAAAACACAAATCTCTAACCTCTATTTACAACACAAGATCCACACACTAGTAATTAAGGAGAGCATACATGGATTCAAGTCCTGCACCGGTTTCAGACCCGACTGATGAAGACTTGAGACTCATGGACGCCTACACTTGTATATCGGCGTTGGTGCTGTTTGCAAGCTTTTTAATTGTCGTTACACGGTTCAGGCTGTGGCATAGAAGCAAGTTCTTAAAGATGATCCCCGAGTTAGCGAACAACCCCGTCTATACTTTGATCAACCAATCCATAGGCTATGTCGCAGCATACCAAAACCAAGAAGACCTCTACTTGATCTGGGTTGTGATACTTCTCATTGCACATGAAAATGTCATCACCATTTCAAGCAACTCACTTCTCGAGACAGCATCTGTTAGGTGGGCACGCGAGTTTAACTTTCTATTCAATTGGATATTCATCGTACATCTCATCACCCAATACAAGGCGGATAACAAATTTTACCACCCACTTTTGGCTCTTTTGTCACTAGTTCTTGCTAAGTTCTTGATCCGAATCATGAGTTATGTGTTCGCTGAGTGGGCATATGGCCCTGAAAACGTTAACCTTGTTGCTGAGTACATGAAGAGAGAGCATGAACAAACCCAACCAAGTGATACAATAGATCCTACATGCATGACAGGGTACAAGTACCTTGTTGTGGGTGAAAAACTTAAACCCGAGATCAAAGCACCAGACTACTCCCCAGAGGTCGAACTGACAGATGATGTTGTCACGGTGGAAAGGGTTTGGAGTTGCAAAAAGGGGCTCTTACACCCTTCTGTTGATACAGATGGGGCGATGAAAGATGTATGCCTCTCATTTGCATTGTTTAAGCTCTTGCGAAGACGGCTATACAGGTATCCTGCAGCAGAGGCCCAGCAACCCAAGACAAGGAGACTTATATTTGAAGGGCTTCTCTCTCAGAACGGTGATCAAGAACGAGTCTTTAGGGTAATAAAAATGGAGCTCGGTTTTCTACGCGACTTAAAGTTCACGAGGTATCCTGTTGGATTTGCATTTGGCTTTCCGGTATGGAATTTAATATTAATTGGCGGAATGATTGGTGTAACACTTTGGTTGGCAATCAAAGCGTTCAGTTTGAAGAATACCTTTATTTTCCTTACCGTGAAAAAACACAATGTTGATTATCCTTTAACAAATTGCCTCTTAATCCTACTAATATTGATGGAGCTTTTCGAATGGCTCACATATGTATTCTGCGACTGGACAATGGTTGTAATGATTTGTCGAAATGTCAAAAGCAACTCTTCACTTGATACCAATGTGGGGGTTTCTTCAGATGCTGATTCACATCAGGCGCAACCTTGGCTATTTTGTTACAAGGTAACTATCCATCTACCTCTCTGTATGTTCGTACATGCTGTTAGTCTTCCTATGTACATATTAATTAAATGCATGTAGTTTTTAGTTTTTACTAAATTGATTTACTTTTGTATTTGATCATGGACTCATAAATTTTTAAACTTGTTACCAGGTGTTAGCACTTTTCTGCAAGCTGAGATTCTCTTTCTCTGTAAAGAGTAACCTTGGACAATACTCGATGTTGAAAAATTGCCACAAAACCTGTGTTCCGTGGTATTATCTAATTTCAACCTGTGTTCCGTGGTACAAAATAGTAGTACGTCCGCCAGGGGTGAAAAGGGGTAAAGCTGTTCCACTCACCACGGAGGTGAAGAATGCAATTTGTAGAACTCTACTAGAGAGTAGGGGTGACCTCACAAATGGTACAACAGCTCTGGAAAGGAATGGGGTGAGTGATCTAAAATGGACACTCAATCTTCCAACAATACTTCACACTATACTGGTGTGGAACATAGCAACTAGCTTATGTGCTATTCCTCCGGTAAATTTCATAGTAAAATCCAATCACGAGGTCACAACCTACTTGTCCAACTACTGTGCTTACTTGGTTGCCTTTTATCCTGAATTGTTAACAGTAAACAGCAATAGTATGAAATATATGATGTGGGAAATATTTAAAGAGACTTCTGAGTTCTTTGGCAAGGAGCAGAATTTGGAAGCAAAGTACAAAAGGTTGATGAGTTCTAGAGATATCTCAGGTGATGGTGAGACAATTATTCATCAGGGCTCAAAACTGGGGCGGTACTTAATCAACGAAATACCTGATGATGCTCAGAGATGGAAGTTGATGGCTGACTTTTGGTCAGAGTTCATCCTTTATATTGCTCCATCAAAATCTACTGACGCGCATATGGAGCGGCTCAGTAATGGCTCGGAGTTCATCACACATTTATGGGCTCTGTTATACCATGCGGGGATCATCAATACCACTTGTGAAGAATACTAACCTTAGAAGTTACTTGGACAAAAGCGAAATCATCCTGGAGTTGTGTTTATTATTACTTGTATATGCAGGTGTTGTTTCTATTTTTTTCAGCATTGTGTGTAATTTCTGTACTGGTGTCATCATGCATGTGCATTTACGGATTTGTACTGCTTTCCTCTTATGAATTTAAATAAGTTCATTTCTGCTTTTAGTTACAAGTTGTAATTAGTTGGGATAATGACAAGATTTATGGCACATTTTTCGTTTAAATGAGATAAAAAATTTACAATATTAAATCAGCATATTCTTTTTTTGAAGGTTGGAACCTTTTGAGGTCCAACAGTTGATTTGATTAATAAAAATCAGCATATTCTAGTGGTGGCCTTTTTGAATAAGTCTGCTTAGACTTTAGACTTGTTGAGCTTGCAATCAATAGCTAAAGATACTCAATTTTTTAATCTTAAATTCCTGTACTGGTAAAAGCTACAAAAGGGCTGATTACTAAATGAGAATTTACAAGTTGCCCCCAACATTTTCCACAGACATAATATATACTCATGGTACTGGCATTATTAATTGCTTGGTATTTTGCCTAAGGTAAATTGACAAAAATTGGCAATTGATAGAGATGAGTTTTGGCAGGGTGCGCAGTTAGGATGAAAAGAGGCCAGTGGAGGTGACGAGAAGTGAAACCAATTAACCCCGGCACCAGTCCAATTAGCGCCATCCTCGTCAAATAGCCATTAGAGCTGAGCATTATCTCGTCAAATTCAAATAACCTTTGTGGAAGTAATAAGCTAACGGCCCAAGGAAGAGGAAGAAAGAAAGAGAGAGTCGTGGGAAGAAAGGAGAAATACTGAAAAACTGCAAAAACATGGAATAGAAGAAGAGAGATTTGTTTTCCAAAATAACACTTTTGCTTTTGAAAGGGACAAATGAGAATCGTCATGATTTGTTTATTTTCCTTTTTTTATGTATCAAGAAGTCTCAAATTGGCAATAAATCACCATTTGACCAAAGCTAATATCACGTCGCATCGGATCAATCAGGAAATAAATCTGTCGTTATTCTCAAGGAATAAAAGGATCTCTTGATTAAATATATAGATTTAGATTTTCACGATTTGTCAAATTGTGTGAATATATTATTTCGCAGATGGGAATTGGTTAAAGGGAGTGACTAATAGTCTCCTTCATTCTATTCCCTAAATGTTCCTCTAACTAACTTATCTATAAAGTACAATGGGGACCACTAACTAACTAACTAACTACTTAGGGGACCACTTAAATTTGAAAAAAATTACAACTAGCATGTGCATGTATGAACATTTAAGCGTGCAAGTATTCATATATAATATATCAAGTATTCATACCTAAGACATCAAGTATCTAAATAAAAAACTGGGCATCAACATTTTTCTCTCTAGTTACACACCCATCTTTTACATATTTTTAGAGTTGGGTTTTTTTTTCTCTGTTTAATCTCGTCAATATTTCTGACGATTTGTAGAGAATTTTGCAAATCTAAAATCACGAACATTTTCTACGTAATTTTCTCTTTCAAATGAGATCTATGATGAAGTACTTTCGAGTTCTTTGTCGTTCACTCATACATCGGCGTGCAAGTATTCATACTAAAACATATAAAGTATTCATTCTGTAACTTTGAAAATATCATTATTAGTAAATATACAAACTACAAAGTATTCATACTAAAATATATAAATATTCATACTAGAACATTGCATGAATATATATACATTTCAATAAATATTCAATATATATATAACATATTCAAACTAAGAAGTATCATTACTAGAAATATATTCAAACTACAAAGTATTCATACTAAAACAAATAAAATATTCATACTAGAACATTAAAATATTCATACTTACGCATTGAAGTGTGAATTTTATGTTGTAAAATATTTTTGAGAAATTCCTTAATTATTTACACCTCATCGAGCAAGTATTCACCACGTCGAGCAAGTATTTACATCTCGTAATGCAAGTATTCATACCTAAAATACCAAACATATTTCTAAAAAAATGTGCACAAGTACGAATGTCTATGCATGCAAGTATTAATATATAATATATCAAGTATTCATAACTAAGATATCAAGTATACATATCAAAATCAATAAAATTATTCTTACTAAACAATATAAGTATTCATACTAGGAGTAGTAAAGTATTCATACCAAGATTTTAAATGTCAAGTAAAACCATTCTTCTATCCTTTGATTGTATTAATATGTAAACAGAAAAGTATTAACACATGTGTATTAATGTGCGAATATTTACATTGTAGAGTATTTTTTATCAGCATATTGTTATAGAAACGTATATTGTTACAAATCTTATTTTAGAGATTGATAGTATTAACATTTAATCCGGAAAGTATTCATATCTATACGTTGACGTAAGAATATCTATATTGTAAAATATGTTATAAAGTAATACTAATATTCAACTAATCAAGAAGATGGCAAACCAAAGTTTCATACAAATACTAAACTAATTTAATCACAATTGAGAAGTATTGATATTTATGAACCCAACTCTTTATTATATAAAGTTAAAGTGTTAATAACTACATCTTCAAGTATTGATACCTATTCAAAGAAATATTGCTATGTAAGAATCCAATTCTTCTTAGCATAATTATTTCACATTGCATCAGTTTTGCATGTGTTCAAGCATTCATACATATATCTATAAACAAGAATACACATACATAATATGTAATATGTAAAGTATTCATATCATCTAATAAATAATTATGAATACATTATACATTATTCAAATTAAGAACCCAAATTATTCATAACAAATAAATATTGAAAGTCTAAAAATCATACACCAGCATGTAAATGTGAGAGGCACAAAAGATCCCCATTGATTTTCTTCTCCTTCGAGTTTAGAGATCTGAATCTTACACAATTTGTTACATTTGATCTTTTCTCTGATCTTTCGTAATTTGAATATCTAATATTATCAAGTTCATAAAATGACAAAATGAGAATTCACGGCTGCATTCTTTGTTCAAATTAAATTCAATACTAACATGCATAGTATTCATATCTGCAAAATTATGTATTCATCCCCATTATATATAGTATATAATATGTAGTACTGGAGAGGTCCATTACTTTGTTGGGGATAACTTTATCACGGATATCACGTTTAGTCAATTCTTTCAAATTAATTCGTATCACAAATTTGAAGTATTCATATGTATGAAAGTTAATATGCCAAATTATTTTCAAAAAATCAGATATGCAAATATTTGACTGGGAACCACGACTTATCGACGGCAGTGCTCCAACGGTGCGAGGAGAGAACGACCATCGATGCCGAGGTCCGACGAGCACCACCATCGAAAAATTGTCGCTCTCCTCCACAAGGCAGCATTCCGACGGAGCGAGGAGGGAACGGCCGTCGATGCCGAGGTCCGACGAGCACCACCATCGATAAATCGTCGCTCTCCTCCGCAAGGCAGCGCCCCGACGGAGCGAGGAGGGAACGGCCGTCGATGCCGAGGTCCGACGAGCACCACCATCGATAAATCGTCGCTCTCCTCCGCAAGGCAGCGCTCCAACGGAGCGAGGAGGGAACGGCCGTCGATGCCGAGGTCCGACGAGCTGATTGAGTCGGTAGAGAGTAATGCTACGACAGATGAGCGAGGCGAGCAGGTCAGATCGTCGCAGCTGCCGGAGAGAAGGCCGTCGAGGGATCCCGTTGTAGAGGATTTCATATCGTTCTCATTTCCCATATTAATCTCAGTACCGAGAGAGATTTGGAGAAGAGATGGAGTAATGGTGACAGATCGTTTTCAATAAATAAATTTGTTGAAAGAGAAAGAGAACTGGGAGAGAGATACCACAATAGAAAATTTTTAAATAAACGAAAGTTTGAGACGGAAAAGAAAGAAAAAGGAAGAGGTGGCCACGTGGGAGAATAAAAGAGAAATAAAAGTACAAACAGTTAGGTCGTTAGAGGGACGATTAGGGGACTAATCAGCGGGGGACAAAATCTTTATTCTTGGTTTAAATATGATGAAGTTCAGTATAAGTTTACGCAGATCAATTAACGCATTTGAAATTCCTAAACGTAACTCGACCCTCGGCTCACTGAAATATAATCCAGGACTTATTTTGTTAATTTATATTACTCAATTAATCTATAGAAATTTCTAGAATTTTTTTAACAATTTATTTTATTATGAATGCGCTTAAAATATTATTATTAGAAAATATACCAAACAGATGAAGGGTCAGCTATGAATTTTTTCTAATAGATATGTTATACTATGAAATGCAGATGCAGGAGGGAACCGCTACAAATGCCAATAGGTTGTAATGGCATAAACTCAATCCCACAAACCATAATAATCCCATTTATGTACTCTCATTTTTATTTATATCCAACATTAATAAAAATTGTCAAATATGTCCACCAAAGTTAGGTTTTATTAAACCTATCCAAACTGGCTAATTATTAGCCAGTCCTTAATTTTTAATAGGAACCGGCTAATAATTAGTCAGTCCTTAACTTTTTTATTTTTTATTTTTTGGAAAAAATTATAATTTATTTATTTTTATTAAAATATTAGAAATTTTTTATATGTTTTTTTAAATTAGATATAATAATATATAATTTAATTTATTAGAAAGACTGAAACAAATAACCCGGATCAATATTTTTCAGATCGGATTTTTCATGGCTGCAAGAAAAATTAAAATATTTTTTCGTGTGTTATTGGAAAAAAAATAAAATGCTTTGAATCTTAGTTATTGATCTCAGTTCAAAAGTTACTTCTAGATAAATATAGAAAATATTTGAATTCTTCTATTTTCAAAAAAATAAAAATTAATTCTGCAAGTGTGTCAGACAATTCAATTTTTTGAAAACTATGTTTTTTTTTTTTGGAAATTTAGATTATTTTTTCATTCAAATATTAGAAATTTTTTATGTGTGTTTTTTTTTAAATTGGATAGAATAATATATAATTTAATTTATTAGAATGACTGAACAAATAATCCGTATTAATATTTTTCAGACCGGACTTTTAGTCCCTGTAAGAAAAATTGATTTGTGTTTTGTTGAAAAAAATAAAAATGCTTTGAATCTGAGTTATTAATACCGGATCAAAAATCACTTGTAGGTAAATATAGAAAATAATTCAATTTTTCTATTTTTGAAAAATAAGTCACTTACCAATAGTAAGTTAAAAAAAGAGGGCAAAAAATAATCGGTTATAATATCTGGTTACCATTGAATTTTTTTATTTTTTAAAAATAGAAAAATTTAATGATTTTCTATATTTACCTAGAAATGACTTTTGATCCGGGATCAATAACTAAAATGCAAAGCATTTTTATTTTTTTTCTAATACCACACAAAGAAATATTTTAATTTTCCTTACAACTGCGAAAATTTTGATGTGAAAAATATTGATCCGGGTTACTTGTTTCAGTCTTTCTAAAAATTAAATTATATATTATTCTATCTAATTTCAAAAAAATATATCAAAAATTTCTAATATATTAATAAAAATGTAAAAAATTATAACTTTTTCCAAAAAAAAATAACAAAATAAAAAAGTTAAGGACCGGCTAATAATTAGCCGGTTTGGATAGGTTTAATAAAACCTAACTTTGGTGGGCATATTTGGCAATTTCTATTTAATGTTGGATATAAATAAAAATGACGGCTTATATACGATGTAAAACTTTGTGAGAACGGTGTAGGTCTGATGCCCATCGGATTTATTTTTGGGTTCAACGAACTCTATGAGTCCGATTCATCTTAAGATTTGTGCGCACAAAAATCAAAGCAGATACCTACGAAATTTAAAGCATTGCACACAAATCTTAAAGAAGATTGGACGGTGATTGAATCCATCGAACCAAAGTAGGTCTGATGGGCACTGGACCAACTCCCAATTGAAACATTTTAGCTTAATTTCTAGCAATTTTTTTTAGCAGCTTTCTATCACGTTGGATTCGGACTTACCTAATGCCTATAAAATTTTGTATTTTCTTTCTTGTGCTAACTCTAGTATATAGTGTGTAGTTTCAATAGGTACCTATAAAACATGATATGATTGTTTTGACAATTAATACTTCAACAATCAATTCAAATGCTTATTGTTATTAATTTAAATACATATTTTTTTTAGCCAAACTGATATTTGGAAAGCCAAGATATTAATCATACCAAAGAAATCCACAATATATTAATCATACAGAAGAAATCCAAAATATTAATCATACAAAAGAAATCCACAATATTAATCATATCTTCAAAAGCACACCATATTAAATATTCTTATTAAATATTCTTATTTTTCATTGCAGTTCATATCTTCAAAATCACAATATCAATCATCTTCAAAAGCACACCACAATGCATAATTCTTATTTTTCAAACTATTTTGTAGGATAGGAGGCATCCATGGCGAGCCCACACAGGCCACCAGAGCTAGAAATATCCTTTTGAATCCGCATGTAGCCAGATTCACCCCAGGATGTCCCCCAAGAGTTTTTTGCTATCCAATACTTGTTTCCAGCAGTATTGTTATAACCAACTATAGTAACTGCATGATTCATAATTTTTCCACATGTACCTGTAAAAACCCCGCTCGAGTATAACATAAATGCAGTGCTGTTTGCATCAATGCCTACGGACACAGGCTGGTAAGCAACAGCGTTTGCGAGAGCCGTTTCATTATTAGCTGGGACGCGTTGGTAACCTGTGATGGTGGCAGCATAATTTTTTGTTTTGGAAGAAGAACATATACCATTGGTGGCTGTGGAATTACCACTGGTGTAAGGGTAGTCTTCCTCCGTTGTAATGCCTCCATTTTTAACCACCCAGGCAAAGGCAGGCGGCATATCTCCTCCATCACAATTAGAACCATTAACGCAATCAACTAATTCTTGTTCCGATAGACTTGTAAGGTGGCCTGTCTTGATTTGATTTATTCCTTCAATTGAAGCCACAGACGAGAATGCCCAACAAGCACCTATATATACATATATATATTTATATATTTAGATTCAATATATACTTATTTAAAGCTTCCAATTAACCTTCAATAAAATATATACTTATTAAGTATTCTTTTTTTTTTGGTTTTTCCTTTTTGAGACAGTTGGTAGGAGCTTATTTAGTATTCAGCTAGCTCTTTATGTAGATGTCGAATTGTGGTTAAAATAAATAAAACTCCTAAAAGTCCGGTATACATTTTTTTCAAGGGGCAGAGTTTTGTAGTGGGAGGAAGAATATATATTTGGCTTTTTTTCTATATACCACAAGTGACCACTATTTAAAATTTGTGGAAACGATGAGGCATTTATATCCTATGGTAATTTGCAATTTCTTGCAAATTAAAGAAAAGATTGTAGTACATAGATAATAAACTGTGTTGACTCACATTTTTTTCTGAAAAAGATAATAAACTGTGTTGAAGACTTGAAGTTGCAGTACGAAAAGGTTCAGTCTAATTAATTAACACTGTATTTTTAGAGTTCATTTGTGAAAGAGATAAAATATGCTTCTATTGAAGTTTTATTTTTAACTCACCACATTTGCCTTGATTTTTAATGGGCGTCACAGCACCGAGAGTGCGCCAATCGATAGAAGAAGGAATTGCTGTCACACTTGCATACTTGAAAGCAGTTGATGTTTCAGAACTACTGCTTTTGTATGTTAAGTATTTTTGCTGAAACTCCTCTAGCTTGTAATCTGCAAAAGAGTTAAGGTCTACAGTGTATGTCAGTCCCTGTTGATTTTTTATGGATTGAACGAACTGATAGTTGTCTTTGAATATTTGAAAGCGTTGTAGTTTTTCGGTTGCAGATCCATAAACTCGGCCATTGTCGCTAATCCATTTCTCAAAAACTGACAACAAAGAATCATCAGCTACTGTTATGGATATGGAGGCTCTTTTGAATGGACTAAAGGCAAGCAAAACAAGAAGAGTGATAGTGCAACGATAAGAAAATGCCATAATAAGAGGTTTGAGGTATTGAATTCTCAATTCTATATATTAGAGAGAAGTTGAGCTTGTAATTAATGAGATGTATATGTTGGTTAGTGGTATTTATAGAAATGTTTGGCCTCTTTGAGTTTTGCATGAGATTTTGGCAAATCAGTAGAATATAATTAATATGCACATTATCATTTATCCTTTCCGTTATTTTTTGTAAACCGGTTTCATATTATATTAGGTAGAATCATTCTATCCTATATTTGAATATACAACGTTAGTTATCTGTTCTAACAAGTACAGAAAAATAATATTATTCTGATAATATTGAACGGGCTATAATATTATTATGTTAATATTAAAATAGAAGGACTTCTATTCTTTTTCTTAAAAATAAATATTGAATATAATAAATATTTTATTGGCGGACATAGGCGTTATTTCACTTCTCTATAATTACGCATCTCCATTTTTCATTAAATCATGGTAGCATTAAAGGAGATTAGGAAAAAAAAAAAAAAGACAATGAACAGGAGAACAAGCAAATTAATCAATGAATAACTATATTCGTTTTAAGTTTCTGTTATTCTTTTTCGTTCTTGCTGCATGAAAAATGGATAGTAATTGTATTGATTATATTCTAGCCCTCATTTCTACTTCAATATTATTTCCTCTATTTTATTCTTGATGGTGAAATTATTTATATCACATTTCAAATGATAATGTTTGAGCAATTATTAGCTAGTGATATATATATACACACACTTATTAAAAATGATATATATGATGAGAAAGTGCGTATATGCCTTTTGTTATATGTACAATACTAAAGATATTAAGTTTATTACTTTTATTTGCATGTATTAATTGTTATTTAGTCAAAGAGGTGAAAAAGTGAATTTTTTTTGTTTTGAATGTGTTTGCCCGTTTATATTTTGATTTTACATTAGTATTGGAATTGCATTTATGTGCAATGAATGATGAGTTTTGATGGCCTTTTAAAAAAAAAAAAAAAAAAAAACTAGTATTATTATTTATTCGTCCACTACAATTTCATCTTCCGATAATCTTAATGGGTAATAATAGAATAAGATTAAGGTCAATTCTTAATAGATAAGTGGATGATATAGGTCAATTCTTAATGAGTATGAATATTAAAAAAAAAAATTCACTCGAATCGTATCGTACCCATTGACACCCTAAGCTCAAGCCACCTTTCATAAACTTCAGTATAGGAGTTAGTCTTAAACCATGTATACACCAAATAATTTTAGTTTTGAATGATTGCATCATTTGGAACTCTAAAATAGGGTAAACCCTGCATTAATTCGTGCATTATTATCCATTTCTAGTATGGCTGAACGGTGTTATCTTAAGCATGCACATCAAGTCGCTTCATGAGTTTTAACTTGAAAATTTATTAGATTAGTTTTCAAATGACGAATCTAAATTGTTGAAATTAATTTACCTCACGAATGATATGTTACTTGCAAATTTTATAAATTTTTGAATTAATTTAGAAAGTTAAGTGATAAAAATTGACGGAACATAAATACATTAAAATTAACTTGTAATTTTTTTTAACAGTTTGATTTTATACTAAATTAATTCAAAAACTTATACTTTTTTTGGATTTTTTTTAAATTGAGCTGATTTTAAAGAAATTAACCAAACCAATACCTTACGCGAAGAAGTTATGAAAATAGTCTCCACCGATCTTCATGATCGATGTAGCTTGAAACGCCCTTACTCCACCGATCCTGTGGTTCGGTGGGACATTTTCTCATCTGGCCACAGTGACTACACACATGGCTACACAAAAATCTTCAACCGATCTACAGAACCGGTGGAGCTTCAAAAAATTCCTCCACCGATCCTGTGGCAAGGTGGAGCTATTCTAGGTCACCAAATTCGTGCAGCTCCTTCCCCTCATTCCAGCCTCCTCTCTGTCTCTGTAAACTCATTTTTTTTCTCTCTCTCTTTTTTTTTTCATATTTTTCACATTTTTAAATAAAGTTTGAGGAGTTGTCATATGAATAGATCGCCACCACTATTATGCTCAGTAGCTTCTATCATTATACTAAGATCCCTTTCTGTCTTTCCGGATAATCTGTCCTATAGTTATTTGCTATCTAGAAACTGCACGTTGTGCTTTGGGCAGTTGGTCCCTTCACCACCTCCCACTAAGGCTAAGTAGTACTCCATCCGCACCCAGACTTGTAAGTTTTTTTTTATTCATATATATGTTTATATTTAGTGTTGTAAAATTAAAAAATAGTTGGAGTTAATTTAGTGTTTGATTTTTGTTCAGCAGAATGTCTCTGTTATTGATCAATGTATATTATGGTGGTAGTCTCCAGAGTACTCTAACAAGTGTTAGTTATGACATAGGGACTACATTTACCTTTTACCGTTCCGATTCTACTAATTTTGCTATTGTAAGACGGCAAATATATGTTGGACTTAAATTGCTTACGAGTTGAGTCAAATTGACAGTCAAGATATGTATGAACACAGGACAATCCGGATCGTACCATTTCTCTTTATTTCGGATAGAAAATAAGAAAACTTGCGATGCCATTAAACAAACTGCACCTCAAGTAGCTGGATTTAAGGTTATAGAATTGGTATCTGAGGCGCACTAGCGTACAAACCAAACCAGTTATGATCCGTGTTCAGATAGTTTGCCTAGATGTAGCAACACACCGTCAGTTCAGACCGACTTTGATCCTTACTCGGGCAGTGTACTTGAACCCACCTACACACCTCTGGTTCAGATCGGTGATGACCCTAATAAGCAATTAGACCAAAACATATGTTCTGATACAAGTTCTTTTGATGATGACGATTCAGCTGAAGGGCAAGACTCAAATATGGATTAATATGAGGTTGAAATGAATGTCCAAGAAATATTGAAAGAGTGGCACAAGTCAATCCCATTCGTCAATCGATGTCTTAGGCATCCATATTCCTCACTCTATGATGAAGTGCTGATGTCATACAAGGATCGTGCATTTCTTGAGAACCCCTAAAATTAGATGAAAATTTTACTGAAGGCCAAATGTTCGAATCCAAAGTCAAATTAAAATCAGAACTTGCTCATTTTCACCTACCCAAATGAACTTGCTCATTTTCAGAGAATGGCTAAAGATGTGAAATAAGCTGCTGCTCACGGAATTGAATTTATAGAAAAATAGAGACCGCAACGACAAATGACGGTCCTGTAATAGATATCTATAACAACAAATGGCAGCTCCATTCTTAGAGATCGCAACGACAAATATATGGTGGCTTGGATAAATCTGGAATTCTCAAAAATCAATAGTTTTTTTAGATTTTTTTTAGGAGGGAATTTTTAAAATTTTTGTACCTGTTGCCTGGCTGTGCCAGTTCAATGCAAATATGACTTGATCAACCAAATTTTTTTATCTATGTATATATATGGTTGAATTCGACAGAAACAACTAGTAATTTTATAAGTTTGCAGTTTAAGAATGAGATGACCATGAACGCCAAAATATAATATGTCGAGATAGCTCAAGGTTTACATATAGATGTCAAAATAATTAGAATGGAAAGATAAGCTCAAATATTTTATTACGAAAATGCGTCATCGACACTGAGTAAAGAATTAATTTTCTTAAACGAATGTTAACCTATTGTCTCGGAAATTTCGTCCTGAATAGGATTTATCATTTTTATTTTAATTCGTGAACAATTTCCTCTTCATGAAATGTAAAGAGGCCGTCCTGTTTCGAATGACAAAAAAAATATCCTAAACTGTGACAAAATCTGTGCGACTTTTCCCGACGAGTGAAAGCATTATATATAGAGAATTCTTTATTTTTATTTTTTAATATATTTTACTATAAAAGAATAACTATACTAATTAAAATAGATTTGTGTTATTTTATATATGTTTTACGATAAAAATAAGAACTCTGATAATTATTCCTGCACGTCCATCCCCGCACCATTCTCGCACTTCCATCCCCGCACTGCCATCACCGCACTACAATAGGTGACCACTAAAACATTAACATAACAATAGTATTTAACATGTAGCATTAATGTATTTATTTTGGATAGCATAAATATTAATCTCTATGAAAAGAATTGTATTTACGTACGTAAAAAATGTCCAAATTGTTTCCCCGCACTATTTTTCTTAATTTCTGTTTCATCCCCGTACTATGGGGTACCACTAATCGGGGTCAAACTTCCTAGGCCAACCTTTCAATTTTTTTTAATTTTTTATAAATGTTTCATGGGCCAAACTTTAAGGACTAAATAAATAAAAGGAATATGTATCCCTCATCTATTTAGTGTTTACCCCTAATCTATGTAGTGTTTATCCTTCAGTCTAAGTATCAATTCAGTATTTATCAATTGGACATAATAATATTTATCCATAATCTATATAGTATTAATCTTTAAAGGTTGTAGGATTTATCTTTAGACAATTAAGTATTTATTATATGCTTTGTCCATAAAATTAAATTGGAGTATTTATCTTTTGATATTGGAGCATTTATCCCTAAGTATCAATCCAGTATATTTATCCATAATCTATATAGTATTAATCTTTAAAGATTGCAGTATTTATTATTAGACAATTAAGTATTTATCTTATGCATAGTAAGAATTTATTTTGAAAAACTAGAGTATTTATCTTTTGATATTAGAGTATTTACTCTTTGTTATTGAAGTATTTATCTTTACATATTATATTAGTTATCACTAAGATAAACACTTAATCAGTTGAAGTACCAATGCAGTATTTATTCAGACTAAGGAAAGAGCTAGCGATGTAGGGATGATGACGGGACCAGACTAATTAAATCAAATTTAATTAAGATAGTTAATGGAAGTTAATCTCTTAAAGAGATAACATGCATAAAGAGAGTGCAGAAATGAATATGCGGAGTCTAATATAATTATCCTAAAATTAACTACTCACATCACTGAATTTTCAAATCACACTTTGATTTTTGAACTGATGGTAATCAATTCGATAGTATTGGTATATGGAAGCAGCTTGGGTCCGATGTCCATCGGACTCAAACTAGGTCCAATGGATTCCATAACCGTCCAATCTGCTTTAAGATCCATGCGCATGAATATTAAAAAGAATGCACACGGATATTAAAGAGAATGCATACGGATATTAATGCAGATCAGACGGTTATGGAATCCATTATACTTAGTTTGAGTCTGATGGGCATCGGATCCAAGCTGCTCCCATTGGTATATGGACCAATACCAAATGTTAAAAACCGTTGGTGTTGACTATTTTTTACCAACGATTCATTAATCGGACGAACGGTGTCGACTAGCTATCTTGCACCATCAGTTCGAGTTCACAAACAGATAGTGTTATTCGTTTTTCCATTTGTTAGACAACCGTTAAAATGGGAATAACATCCGTGTTTTGGCAAGAACCGATGACGTTGAGTCTTTGTCTGTTGATTAATCAACTGTTAACCTTATAACACCATCTGTTTTTGTGTTGATAGATTTTTTTAAATGTTTAGCTTAAGATGTTGTCAGCCTCTAATTTTACTAGCCAAACAAATATTCAACAATCATAATTAATGAGATAGTATATGCGAGAGTAAAAAGTGACTATCTGTGAAGTTACACCAACAAAAAAATATTATTTCTGAACGTATCAGTGTTACTGACTGAAGTAGCCGTGTCAACACCATTGCAGATACTATTCCATTCTTGTTATATCAACTATGTCACTAGATAACAAAAATAATAACTGTAAATTATCAAGATATATGATATCACACAATTACACAGAATTTGCTAAGTAGCATTTGTACATTAATTTACAACTATATCAATAATGGGATAAGGTTTGGTCCAAATAGCTTTGGACCCGACACCGTCCAAATCCTCTAAAAATCATACGATTAAAGTCCGAATAATCGATCCGAACCGTTCAACATGATGTTCATATTAAAATGTGCTCAAAGACCAAATTTTATATTTTTGGGAATTTTTTTACTATTTTTTTAGATACGTACAAAATCATTATTTTTGGACTGTTCAGAAACAGTAATGTTGTACATATCTAAAAAAATACTAAAAAAATTTAAAAAATATATAAAAATTGATCTCTAAGCATATTTTAATATGACAATTATGTTGAGCAGTTCAGATTGACTGTTCGGACTTTAATCATATGATTTTTAGAGGCTTTGGACAGTGTCCAGTCCAAAGCCATTTGGACCAAATCTTATTCCATCAATAATGTTAAATTAAAACTTATTTCTAACGAATTTTCGAAGTACGTAGCATTTGCTAACTATTAACGTCTCTCTCGTTTAATCAAAAAAAAAAAAAAAAAACGTCTCTCTCGTCAGATAAGTTTTGGCGAAATAATCCTGCATTATTAAGATATATCAGTTTATTACTCGGTGTTATAATTTAAAATGTTATGGAAAGAAAATAATATATATAATACTTGTACATTCGGAAAATTAAACTATCAAGATGGACCATGATAACCTGTGTTCAGATTTTGTCGAAGTCAATTATATTAATTAACCAGTTCAAGGCAAATATGACTTGATCGGTCAATTTTTTTTAATCTATGTATATCGTTGAATTCGACAGAAAGAACAAGTAATTTTATAAGTTTTCAGTTTAAAAATAAGATGACGTACACGTCGATCGACATTGAATGCCAAAATATAATATGTCGAGATAAATCGAGGTTTATATATATATCATGTCAAAATAATTAGAATGGAAAGATAAACTCATATATTTTATTACGAAAATGCGTCATGGACACTGAATAAATAATATAATTTTCTCAAAAGAATTTATCATTTTTTTATTTTAATTATTCGTGCAAAATTTACTATTTCAAATGTAAAGAATTCGTCATGTTTCGAATGACAAAAAAAATTCTAAATTGGACAAAATATGTACGACTTTTTCCGGATGAGAATGAACACTAGTACAAAAAATGTGATCGTACACGGCATATTATATACGGATATTAACATTTTCCATATTAATAGTGTATAATGGGTGGAGGTGTTCGTGCGAATATAAGTTCCAACATACACATAAAGTTTGAAACTTTGAACTGTGTTCGGAAGTCACGTTTATTTGTACACAATATAATAATTTTGAACCTTGTACGGTTATACAACTTCATACACTGTCATTTATTGAAAATCATGTATCTTTTTGCTCAGTTTCCAAACACTGATTTTTAGTAGAAACTGTGTACGGTTCGTTCCCGTCTCTCATCCAAAACCCATGTTAGTACTGTTAGTACTTAATATCTTGTACTCTTAACCGTCTCTTCACACATTTACAAAATTTAAGTTCAATCCTTCCCTTAATTTGTCTCTTCATTTTCTCTTCACTGCTCTTTTCTTCTTTCTGATTGGTGTAAATCAAAACTTCGACTGTTCGTCCCTCATCAGGTCATCTTCATTCACCCTCGTTTGCAATCTTGACTTTCTGATTGGCACTTAAAGGAACTATGATAAGCTATAAGACTAAAAACCCGAATCAGACAGAGAAGAGAAAATCAATATTCAATAACTAGCAACTTTATTTTCAATCATGAGATTGTGAAGGTTTAATCACAACTTTTGTTAGTAAAGGAACCTTTACTCGATTGATATAAGACCTAGACTTTTGATGGAGAGGTTCCTTTGTTGACAAAAATTGGGAATAATCTTGGAAGAAGTAGGCTGGAACTACTATAAGGGTTTATATCAACTTTAGTTGCTTAAATATGCGAATGATGGTTGTCCTCTTCTTTCTTTGCCAATCAATTCAATAATTAGCAAATATTTTGTATGACAAGTTGACAATGTAAATTATGTTTGTTGTTTGTCAAAAGCTGTGTGTTTTGAGTTTAATTGCATTCTTATTCTATAAACGCATGTTATCATATTAATTAATTTATGTGTGTTATGGCTAGAAAATTAACAATATCTGTGAGAGTAAAAAGTGACTATCTGCAAGGTTATACCGACAAAAAAGTGTTATTTCTGAACGTGTTGGTATTACCGACTGAAGTATCCATGTCAACACCCTCGCAGATACTATCACATTCTTGTTATATCAACTATATCACTAAATAACAAAATAATAACTGTAAATGATCAAGATATATGATATCACTAAATAACTATTAACGTCTCTCTCGTCAGATAACTTTTGGCGAGATAATCCTTCATTATGAAGATATATCAGTTTATTACTCGGTGTTAAAATTTAAAATGTTATGGAAAGAAAATATATAATATATATAATACTTGTACATTCGGAAAATTAAACTATCAAGATGAACCATGGTAACCTGTGTTAAGATTTTGTCGAAGTCAATTATATTAATTAACCAGTTCAACGCAAATATGACTTGATCGGTCAAAAATCTATGTATATCGTTGAATTCGACAGAAAGAACAAGTAATTTTATAAGTTTTCAGTTTAAAAATAAGATGACGTACGTACCCGTCGATCGACATTGAATGCCAAAATATTATATGTCGAGATAGATCGAGGTTTATATATCTATGTCAAAATAATTAGAATGGAAAGATAAACTCAAATATTTTATTACGAAAATGTGTCATGGACACTGAGTAAATAATATAATTTTCTTAAACGAGTGTTAACAATTTGTCTCGGAAATTTACTCCTCAAAAGTATTTGTCATTTTTTTATTTTAATTATTCGTGCAAAATTTACTATTTCAAATGTAAAGAATTCGTCATGTTTCCAATGACAAAAAAAAAAAATCTAAATTGGACAAAATATGTACGATTTTTTTCGGATGAGAATGAACACTAGCTAGTACAGAAAACGCGATCATACACGGCATATTATATACAGATATGAAAATTTTCCATATTAATAGTGTATAATGGGTGAAGGTGTTCATGCGAATAAAAATTCCAACATATACATAAAGTCTGAAATTTTGAACCGTATCCGGAAATCACGTTTATCATTTTTTATTTTAATTCGTGCATGGGCAAAACCTGTGCGACTTTTCCAGAACGAGCAAAATTATATAAAACTACAAACGGCCATAAAACAGTACTTGAGTGTCCGATTTCAGTAAATGACCACTTTTCGAAAAGCTTGCAAAAATACGCATGAGTCAGTGTCAGCTATGCTGTTTTTCAAAATTCAAAATTAACAAAAAAAGAAAAGAACTTCAAAACTTGAGTTGAAGTTTCCAATTAAGATTTTCATTTCTATTTTTTTATCTAAGTAGCTTAGTAAATTGGTTATAGAATGAATTTGTAGAATACAAATTTTTACTATTTTTGGATTTTTTTTTTTTACTATTTTTATGATTTATGAAAGATGACACAAAATGACTTAAAAATAAAAAAAAATTGTGAAGAGTTTATTTTTTCGGTAGTATTTCCAATATAATATTTATTTCAAATAAATCAAATATAAAAATTGGCAGTCTTATCTAATAAATTAAATTATATAGTATCGGACATTCTCAAAGCTTAAATGAAGTTATTTATTACCTATTGTACATTTTCGAAACTTGACATTTACTTAATTAGTCAATGCATGTAAAAGAAATAATATAAACAATAGTTTTAATATAAACTTAACAATTAATATGACTATCTCATAAAAAAACCAAGAACCGGCCAATTATTGGCCGGTTCTAATAAAAAATAGGAACTGGCTAATAATTGGTCGGTTTGGGTATTTTTAAATTTGTCTGCCTTTCGTGGGCATATTTGACAATTTACATTTATTTTTTTATATTAATAAAAATCACGGCTAATATAGTATCCATTTCGAGGTAAGATTCTGAGATATTAAGAGCAGAGTGAGACTATGATGCTTTGCAATATACATATTAGTTGCCTAGTTGGTATTTTTCATTTTCAAAACAACTCAATATAAACATATATATAAACATATACTTACATACTAAATTTATATGTTTTAAATTTATTTATTGTTTTTTAGATGAAATAATTCGAATTGACCAATATTGAAAATAAAGAAAGAGATTCATCGTAAGAACAGGCTCATTCATAAATGCTTAAATAGTATATTGACTAAGGATCCGACGGATCGAAATGAGAATGGAGATCTCTATTTATTTATTGTAGCACAGTGAGGTGGGCTTACAGGCCCAGCTAATCCAAATTCGAAAATCTACCCCAATGATTATGGATTTAAAGCAAGGCCCCATAGGCCCATATACTATTAAATATTGGATATAACCATTGGTACCCTCAACATATATAGATATTGATTTTTTTTTTTAGAACTTCTTTTTGAAATTATTATTTTTGAAAAAACTTCAGCTTTTTTTTCAAGGTCAGTTGACAAGTAGCCATCTGAAATTTGTATGAACTATAAAAAAGTTTTTACAATATACTCAAAACACAGCTTACTAGAGCTGCACAAAATGTTCGTAGTTCGTGATTCGATTTGAAAAAGTTTGTAATTAATTCAATTCAAAATTAGTTCGTTCTAAAACAAATCAAACCAGTCTGTTCGAATCTTATCCAAACTCAAACTCAAACTGGAGTAAGTTTAATTTGGTTGCAGCCCTACAACTTACAATCTACTATCCAATTTTGAAATTTTCAGTTAGCAAATAGAAGTACTCCTGCCTCACATTCTAACATAATGAAGATAATTTCAATCAGAAAAACAAAGAATAGACATGCACGGTTATGTATTTCTCTATAGTAGTTTTCTACGAGATTATTACGAAAATCCAGACGACAGAATCAACTTTTAATCTAATAACAAAAGTAACACTTTTTTCGTATGGAGATTTCTGAATCCTTGTAAATATTAATCCAGTTGAGTAGCTTGATTATAATTTTACTAAAATAAAAATCAACATTCGGCTGAGATGCTTGTTATCGATTAGACAAATGCATATGCTGGTTAACAAAATTGGAAATTATCATAGAAAAAATGTGATAGAAAATTGTGTATGTTCAGTTTTTTATGTAGAAGATCGTATATAAAAAATTCGGTATTCGCACTAGAGATGAGTTGAAGAATTTAGATTCTCATATTTAAGAAAACAAATGTGTAAAATGGTGGGCTTTTAAGCTCAAGTTGATCTTATGTTTATCAATTATCAGATAAAAAATATGATTAGTAATAAATCTTTGACATTTTTATTCATTCGAATTTGGTTGAATATTTGCATTTGATAAAAAATATTTTAATTAGGCAAAATTGAATATTTATTTTTAAAGTTTGTGTGTTAAGAACTAACATTTAGTCTAGTGGCAAAGGTATGACTCTCATGTGAGAAGTCATGAGTTCGAAACTCACAAAATAAAATTTATTTTTATAATATATATAAGAGTTTGAAAGTGTGTTAGGTGACTTTACTTTCCAAGATTCCAATTTATGATTTAAAAAAAAAAAAAATTGTGTGTTAAAGGTTGCATTTTTGAAACTCAAATGGAGGTCCTTTTATGTATATTTAAAGGTAAAAGGCTTGCTTTCAATCTTTATCTAAAAATTAGTTAGATGGTAATGCATGAATCTCTATATATAGATGAAGCCTCGATCAAAATATTAACATCTTGGATATTCACTTTTTATTCTAAATAATTAAGTTTAAAACTTCATTAAAATAATAATTTGGCAAATATGTTATTATGGGGGAATCTCTAAACTCTAAAGTGTTAATATAATAATAGATAAACTCTAAAGTGTTAATATAATAATAGATAAATAAGGAGGGATCCGCTTACAACAATTTTTATGTTACATCATTTTATAACAATTTAGTTTTGTGATTTTAAAACTAAACAGTCGATTCAAACTGTTCAACATGATATCTATATTAAAATGTACTTGAAGACAATATTTTATTTTTTTTGAATATTTTACTATTTATTAAGTATTTTTACAAAACTGTTTGTTTTAGACAATTCTAGATCACTAGAAAACAACAGTTTCGTAAAATACATAATAAATAATAAAAAATTCAAAAAAATGTAAAATATTGTCTCCAAGCATATTTTACTATAGATATCATATTAACCAGTTTGGATCGATTATTTGTACTTTAAAAATTACAAAATCGAATTGTTGTAAAATATTGTACTCTTTAAGAGAGATAAATAATCAAATTTCGAAATTTGAATCCCACGGCCGGATCCTCTGGCAGTATGTCCCTGACCTGGCAAAATCCGTTTGCATGGGATGCTGACACGTGTGAAACAATAGCAACCAAGTCACGTGTCAGTCACACCCGATGGGGGTGCGTATCCTCTGAGATATCTCAATTTTTGCATGACCGACGTATCCGGTGCCTATTCAGGGGCAGTACTATTTATGCTTTGAGATTCGTGCATAACGTATTTGAACGATTGAGATATTCGACAAAATCACGCAAAGTTTGAGATATCTCAGAGGATGCGAATTCACCCGATGGAACCAACTCTTCAAGCGGCGACGGGACCCATCAAGAAATCCTGAGAACCTTCCCCATCGCTCTACAACACTCCAAATCCATACCCATCTTCTCTACTTTTCTGCATCCTCTCCCAATTACTATAAATACCAACAACCTCGATCAGCTTAATTATTCGTTCCAATCCAGAACAAATACTTACAAATTAATAAACCGGGCCAGTAAATAGAAAAATTAGTTTAGTGCAGCAATTAATAATGGACGCAATTTTTGGTTTTGACGAGCCTCTGCTCTCCTCCACTATTCAGCAGTTGATAGACATACCGGAGGAGATGGAGAAGGCCTTCAATGCGCCGACACGCGCATACGTGCGTGACCGCAAGGCCATGGCCAACACGCCCATGGATGTCAAGGAGTTGCCTGATGGCCGGATCTTGCTTACGGTTGACATGCCGGGTGTTCATGCTAACGAGGTCAAAGTACAGGTAGGTACCAATTGAGCATTGCATCATTCAAATTGATTGTAGAAATTGTTAGATAACAAATTAATGTTGTTGTAATATATATATAGGTGGAGGATAACAATCTACTGGTGATAAGCGGGGAGAGGAAGAGGCCAGCCGAGGAGGAAAAGGATAGCGGCAAGTACTTGCGCATGGAGAGGAGGATGGGAAAGTTCATGAGGAAGTTCCCTTTGCCTGATAATGTCAATCTGGACAGCATCACAGCTCAGCACAAAGATGGCGTTTTAACCGTGAGTGTCGAACGAATGCCGCCTCCGGAGCCAAAGAAGCCCCGATGTATTGAGGTCAAGGTTGGTGGTGGTACCGGTGCAAGTGGCGGAGAGAATGTTCAGGCTGGTAAATGAAGGATTAAAAGGAGAAGGAGATGAAAGAGGTGGAGCTGTGAAATAAGATGGTAGTTTTGCTTATGCTCTTTTTATTTTTATTTTAATGGAGAAGTTTACCTGTGTGGGTTTTGCTATGTACTTAGTTATATAGTGTGTGGACAATGGAACATGTATGGTTGTATATTTGTTTAAAACAATAAAGATGATGGGCTTTTGAGCATGGCTTCTGATATCCTAGTTAATTTAGTGTTTGTTTAATTATTGAGCAGAGCCTATAATCTGGAAAAGTTTGACCACCGTATAACGGTGTGTTTAGTTCTGGATTATGTTTGCATGGATACGGGTATAGTATCAGATATGAATACGGTAATAATGTAATATAATGCATATCGTATCGGATCCGATTTTGTCATGCTCTTACTCGGGTCCGATTTTGTCGTGGAATGTTAGAAGAAAAAAAATGCTTTTGGCGCGGTCCACAACGATGGCGTGGTGCATAGGGAGTCGGCGACGATGCGGTGTATGGTTAACCATACGCGGTGTTCAGTATTCAGATGCGTCAAATCGGTATTCAGATGAGTCAAGAGCATATTGGATCATATCAAGAGATTTAAGTATAACACCACGTAAGTCAATATGCTAGCTGGTGTATCAGATATCGGAACTATATCGGTATTGAATACGTATTTGGTACGGTATATCGGTATTGAATACGTATTTGGTACGGGTATGAGTATGTACAAGAGTATAGGAGTAACATAGGTTCTGAATATGTTAATTAATTAATTTAAGGACAAAACGTGGATAAATAAGTTTAGTGATTAATAAAGTTTTGACACGAAGCTTATTGACTTACCAAAAACAATATTTATTTTTTGTAGATGGTACGAATTCGGATCTACTTTTAGGTTCAATTAGCTCTAATACTATACAATTCGAATTAAAATATGTGTGTATGGAAATTAAAACAGATTTGTACATATTTTAATGTAGTTTGTAGTACTAGTTTGTAGTTTGTACGAAATGATTATTACATTTTCATTACATTAAAATATGTGTGTATGGAAATTAAAACAGATTTGTACATATTTTAATGTAGTTTGTACGAAATTTGATGCAGATTAAATGATCATTACACTTATCAACCCAAAGTAGGTCCAATGAGCATCTCTCATAGAACTTACTCTGAATTCTATTTTTTAAAGATGGAGATGGTTTAATTTTTTTTAAATAAAGATGGATTAAAATATTAAATTTTCGGTATGGTTATCAGTTCGTATATATGATAACACAAGAAGTATTTTTGAGTTCGTATATATGCCAACACAAGTAGTATTTTTGTAAAGAAGTTGATAACTTACAAGTAGTAATTCCACGTATTAAATCAATTCACGAAGCATATAATATTGAGAAGTAACTTGAAAATGCTAATTAGCATAATGGCATTATATGATAGAATATTTCTTGCAGATTATAAATTTAGTTAGTTACACGGTGCAATAACCGTCGATGAGAGATTGAGAGGGCATTATTAATTAATTTGTTTATAGCCCGATTGGAAGTGCTAGAATGTCATTTTATAATGTGTCCAAACAATTTACTGATTATTAAATAATTGGAGCAAATATATCAGTCTCGCACCCTCACTATTATTTAGTTATAATAATTAGATATTGCCGATTTTTTTTTATTAATATCATTTAAAAAAAAAACAAAAAACCAAATCACTATTGAAATTGGAGAATTTCAAAAATTATAGGACCTCCAATTCAATTTGTGGATTCATTAATTGGGGTCCACACATTGAATTGCTGGACCCCAAAAACTTCAATTTTAATATATTACAGTACAATTAATAATATTTTGGGGTCCTCCAATTTAATCGGCGGACCCCCATTAATGGGTCCGCATGTTGAATGGGCGGTTCTGATATTTTTAAAATTCTTCATAATTTGTGGTTTTATAGTTTATTTTTTATTTAGATTATGGTATAAATAAAAATTTCAGGAGATATTGAGATGTTATCCTTCTGGTCAAGATTCATTGTATGCGGGAAAAAAAAGTGAAAAGAAAAGAAAAGAAAAATATTAGTGTCTACAATTGATTAATTAATCAAAACAAAGGTTTAAAATTAGGTAAAAATAACGTAACGCCTTTTTTGGTTTAAAATTTCAATGAGGGAATTATAATAAAAAAAATCATTAACGGTTAAATTAGTAAATAATGTTTTTAATATGTAAAATGATAGTATTTAATAATATAATTATTGAGTTGCAATAAAAAAATAATTATTTGTAACTCAAGACTTTTATTTAAACCCGCTTGCAATGCGGGGATTATTTTCGCTAATTAACAATGCCTTTTTAATTAATTTCATGTATTACACGGACAATATAGGTAAAAAAAAAATACAACTCTTATACGCTCAAGCAGGGCAGGTTATGCTAAATTTCATGTAGTACACGGATAATAGAGGTAAAGAAAAAAAAAAAATACAACTCGGATACGCTGTATAAAGTTAATTTTTTTAGTCAAATTAATGTTGTTTATCTTGCACAAAAAATAGAGTAGAAGTAGAACTAAGGTGTTCCTAAGTTCATCAAGCTCTTTTGTGAACTCAATTCTAAAATCTATCGAATTAGTTTCAAACGATGAATTTAAACCGTTGAAATTTTTTTACCTTATGAATGATGCATCTATATGTGAAAATTAAACTTTCGAAATAATTTAGTATCAAGTCAAGTGGTTAAAATTAAAAGGTTTATAAATTAATTTTAATGCATTCATTTTTCTGGACATCTTTTGACCACATGACTCTATACTAAATTAGTTCGAAAGTTTAAAATTTTTGCATCACTCGTAAGATAGAAAATTTTTAACAGTTTTGATCCGTCATTTAAAACTAATTCAGTAAATTTTAGAGTTGAATTTACAAAAGAGATTTGATGAATTTAGGAACCCCTTGTTCTACTCCAAAAAATAATATATTGGATAACGATTACATATAGTAAAGAATAAAATATGTTTCAAAATTTCGTGTTTATAGTCGGTTTACAATACAATTTGAATTGAAATATTTTTGGTGCATCCGTGCACCAAATCACTCAACATAATCAATGAATGCTTAATTAATTGTTCATCGCCCGGAAGGAATGTCAAACATCAAGGAAATAAATCGGCATGAAAAGATGTCTTTGTCGAGATTCACACATAAAAAAATTTGAACGGCAGTCATTGAAATAACAGGCCATTAAGCTAAGGACTATGTAGCACAGTGGCCGAAGCATTGCCTCTATTTAGAAAGTTTTAGGATCAATCATGGTTAACATGATTATTTAGAGAGTGTGTGCGTGCCTAAGAGCATCCACATCGCCTTGCAAATGGAATTGCAAAGTCCACGCTGGCGCCGACGTGTAATTTCAATTAATGCAATCACCGATGGAGCGGAGATCTCAAATTTGCAAGCTTTCAAGATTTGCAAGCTTTCAATCAACCTTGCAAATCGCTGAAAAAGCCTCTCTCACGCTAAAAAGGGAGGGGTCAACAAAAAACAAAAGATCGTTGATGATGTGGCAGTCAAAATAAAATTAAATCTAATTTCATGAATGTAGAGTCTGTGAAATTCACAGAAATTGAAATTGCAATTAAGTGGTTACAGGCTGTTTGCAATTGCAAAGCCTTTCACCAATGTAGATGCTCTAAGGGCTTATGTCAAAAATATATATATATATATATCATTCAACTTCATTGAATTTCGCACATAAAAAAATATTTTTGTTAAAATTTGTGCACAAAAAAATCTAAACAGCTGACGTTGATCCTATTATTCCAATGAAATATCTTTTTTCCAGCATCAAATATCTATTGCATTATACGAGGGAAACTCAGACGATATTTCCTGATTTTTTTTAAATACCTAAAAAAATAGTAAACATATTCTCAATTTTCAAATAATTTGAAAATTGTCCTAATTGCCCCCACAATAAAATAGTTTGTTCTGAAACCCAGTCGCCACAATAGGACGGTATGTTGTCTTAACTAAACCGTCCCCAATGGGGCGGTTAGTGGATATTCCGTTCATATAGTATCCCAATGGATATTTACCATAACTAATTAAATATTAATCAAAATTATTTAATTATTAATTAGGCCAACAAATTCATTAAAATATAGCTATAACTTTACAATTATACAAAGTAAAAAAAATGTTTTAATAGCAACCTGTTAACCAAATATAATTATATATTAATTAAAATGTTTTAATAGCAGACTTGGATTGTCATTTCGTCATAAAAATTTGAATGTATTGTTGATCAAACATATAAAGTTTGAACTTTGAACAACCCAATTATCATTTTTTTCAGTTACAACATTTAATCATTTTTGCGAAATAGAACTTGAGAAAAATGAAAAGAATAACATAACATACTGATCTCGATTTTGATTTTTGAGAGTATCTAATCGTACTAGTCTACTAGAGCATTCTAGAACATTCTACACAAACTATTCTAGAAGAGCCTAATTTCTCAATAGTGCCACCGACAATTTCATGAGTGCGTATCCTCTGAGATACGTCATATTTTGCGTGACCGACGTGTCCGGTGTCTATTCGGAGTAAGCGCGGGGGCAGTATTATAGGATCTTTGAGATTCGTGTAAAACGTATTTGAACGGTTGAGATTTTCAGAAAAGTCCCGCAAAATATGAGATATCTCAGAGAATGAGAATACCAATTCCGTAACCTTTGTATCCTGGAGATTTTTCTTCTACTCGATACTTCTAGAATTTGAATTACCCGCTCTGTTCCGAAACTTCCATTAGTTTCCAGAATATTACAGATCTTACTCTCTTCTTCCCAAATCCACCCCACTCACTATATAAAAGACCACATTCGATCTCTCTTCTTCATCCAACACAAAGTAAGAAGCACTACACAAAAGCACACAGCGTTCAAACAAATCCTTCGATCGAGTTCGACAATGGACTTGAGAGTGCTTGGTCTAGACAGCCCTCTCTTCTCTGCCCTTGCTCACCTCGCTGACTCCTCTGACGATCACGAGAAATCATTCACCAGTACTCCAACTCGCACCTATGTGCGTGATGCACGAGCAATGGCCTCGACACCGGCGGATGTGAAGGAACTCCCCTCCTCCTATGTGTTCACAATCGACATGCCTGGACTGAAAACAGAGGACATGAAGGTGCAGATTGAGGAAGGAAATGTGCTTGTGATTAGTGGAGAGAGAAAGAGGCCAGAGGAAGAGAAGGAAGGAGTCAAGTATCTGAGAATGGAGAGGCGCATGGGGAAGTTCATGCGCAAGTTCGTGCTGCCTGAGAATGCGAATCTTGAGACGATCTCTGCTGTTTGTCAGGATGGCGTGCTGACAGTGACTGTTCAGAAACTGCCCCCGCCTGAGCCGAAGAAGCCTAAGACAATTGAAGTTAAGGTTGCTTAAGTGAAGTTAAGGTTCTCTTTTATCCTTTAGTATGTGTGTCAGTATCAGGGTGCGCTTTTCTGGTATGTCTTTATGAGTTTTTTGAGTGCTTAATGGAATAATAATGGGTTTGTAATGATGTAATGGAGGAGAAATTAGAGTTAGCCTTGATGATGTGATCTATGATCAGCTTTTTTTTTTTTTAATTCGGTGTCTGTTTTCTGTTTAATATTTGAACTTGATGATATGATCTATGATCAGCTTGTTTTTAATTCGGTGTCTGTTTTTTTTTGTTTAATATTTAAATTTAGCATTTTCTTCCCAAATGCTATGAGAGGACGCAGTAATACGAGATGCTTTTATTCGTAGAAATTATTAAAAAATTCAGAGAGATTTCTAATTACAAATATGAGAGGGAAAGAAAAAGAGAACCATTGGATTTCGTCCAGTAGTGTGACATCAGGTTCAAATTTTGGATAAGTTTGAATTTTTAGTAAGATTGCGTTCAAATTTTGGAAGGGAACAACAAATTTCAGCGCTCCAAACCACGCTAGAAATTTGTTTTTTAGTTTCTTGAGTTGTGAAAAACAAATGTTTGCTTATTGTATAGATTGATTGGTTCATTGATTGGTTCAGATTATTTTTTATTTGATTGGTTCAGATTATTTTATAGGAGAAATTGTGAAAATACCACTTTAAAATTTTCAAATTGTGAAAATGCCACTTCAAACTTTGAAATTATAAAAATACCATTCCCAAACTTCATTAATTCGTAAAAATGTCATTTCAAATAATTAATGACTAAAATATCCTTCGAAAAGGAGATGTTGCGATGAATGTAAAGGCGGGCGAGGAGAATCATGTTCAGAAACGGTTTCTTGCGCCTCTTGCGACGGACGAGGGTCGGGTCGGCGGAGGGGCGGGAACAGATGGATGAGCGAGGGTATTTTAGTTATTAATTTTTTTGAGTAGTATTTTGACAATTTCAAAATTTGAAATGGTATTTTGACAATTTAAAGGTTTTGGAATGGTATTTTCACAATTTTTCCTTTAAAAATAATTATTATTTGTATAAATTTTTTTTACTCAATTAAAATTCAATTGTGGATTAAATCTACAGAAAAATAACACATATATGTTAAAATATAGAAAGGACGACATTCTTCACGACTTCTTTGCATTTTATTTTAAACCTGCCTCATAAAAAGGTTTAAAAAAAAAAAAAAAAAACTTAAGACAGAGACTTGTGTTATAAAAAATATATAAAAATGAATTTATTTAATGAGTTGACTGACTCCCAGTCTTCTCTCACTTTCCCCAATAATTAGTTTTTCTATCTTCTCTCTTTGCATAGTTTCATATCAAGTTATCAACACAACAAAAGGAAAGAGAACCGACTTAGAAATTTTAGATAGATGGATCTAGTTGAAGGAGCGGATCAAGGCCTAGACCCAGCAATTCAGCTCGACTGCCAAGTCTCTGATCTCCCTCTGCTCTGTCAACGCAGCTCTGCCATCTTTCTCGTCTCCTCCTGAAAATGAAAACCACCAAATTGAGGCTGAATTGAAAAGATTGATGAGTATGCTGGAGCGGATCAAGGTCACACTGTATGATGCAGAGCAGAGGGAGATCAGAGACTTGGCAGTCGAGCTCTGGTTGAAGGAGCTCAAGGGTGTTGCGTATGATAAAGAGGACGTACTGGGTGAGTACCACTATGAAGTCTTACGAGCACAAGTTGAGGCAAGAGATGCATCTCCACCAGATTCTCGTCAAAGGAAGCTAATTCAGGATAAACTTAAATACTTTTTACCCAATAGTCTTACTAGTAGAGCCAATATAGAACAAGGTACCAGCTGGAAATGTGGCGTGCCATAGGATATGTCATTAGTCCATAAAAACCAGTATGCTTGATCAATACTATGGAAATGACACATCAATGATTTTTATTGATTTGGCATACAACCATCTCGAGGGCCACATACCAACTGAGATTACTACAATGCTATCTTTGGCACTCTTGAATCTCAAGCACAATTGCTTATCAAGACCTTTCCCACAAGAATTGGGTGGCCTGATCCACTTAAATGTGCTCGATTTGTCGCATAATACTTTTGAAGGCAGGATACCGCCTTCCTATTCGGCCTTATCCTTGTCAATATTGGATCTGTCAAATAACCAGTTAAGCGGGCCCATACCCGAAGGGGGGTTCTTTTATCACATTCTCCAAAGATGTTTATGAGAATAATTCAGGACTCTGTGGATTACCATTGCCGCCTTGTAATGTTTCGTTCATGCCAAAGGAGGATGTGCCTAAGCAATCATCAACAAATCATGAGTCCTCTCTAGGCTGGTGGATTGCATTAGGGTCGATATTCTTCATCTTCTTGATTATTGGGTTAATAATAGGTCAATTTTTGTGATAGGACAAGAATTTGTCTTGGATGTAACTATCTTTTTGCAAGCACGAACAGAATTAAGTACAATGAATGGGGATCAATTGATCTCCATTTTTTTTAAATTTTGTATTTCTATATGATTTACAATTTAGAGTAAAATGTCACAAGTATTGTAAATTGACCCCATTCTCAGAAATCCTTTTATAATTGACTTTGAATGAGTGTTTGACCTTCATAATTCGCAAATCTGACTCTGACCGGTTTGCAGAACTATGTTAGGTGCTCTACTTGAATAAAATATATTTTGTATCTCATTAAATGTTTTGGAGTTATTAATTTAATTTTCAGTTATAAATTTCATATATGAATAATTTGTTTTATTATTTGTCAAAGGGGTTATATCATGTTTCTTTTTTTGTTTCTTTCTGTCTTCTTTGAGGATCCATATAGTAGAATCGTACCTCCTATATATGCATGAGGTTATTAAAAAAAAGAAATTTCAAGAAATTAAACTTGCAAAAACGAGGCATGCATGAAATTAGTACCAAATTAACCTACTACGAGTAGAAAAAGAAACATAATGAAAAAAACGAACGATTATAATAGATGGTTTGAAACCAAAAACGAAGTAAATGTCTTGACAAAAACAACATAGAAAATACAAAGTAACAACTGTCAAAAGCAAACAGCCTTAATTAGTAGTCACAGCCAGTCGGCCATCATACCACTTCAAAATGGCCATACTAGTTGGTGACAATTGGCACAAGAAACATTAACAGCCCGAGATTGTAATTTTTATTCTCGAAAGCGGGGAGAGTCTGGTAGGCATCGAACTGAAATTGGTGTGATTCCTGCTCGGAACCGTCTGATTTGCTTTATGATCCATGCGCGCTTGATCCGTACAAATATTACAGAAGCACACAAGAATATTGAAGCGAATCAGATAGATCAAAGCGGCGTACCGATTTGAATCCGATACCCATTGAACGTGCCCCACTCCTTTTGTCCTCTACCACTTAAATATTTTCTCGAGAGTTTTCTCAAGTGAAAATTTTATTCTTAACTGCGTGCTCCGGAAGAAGGGGACACGAGAAAAAGAGTGGTGAGCAGAGAGAAACTAGCCTGACCGGATCTGTTAAAGGCTGTTTATTTATTCCAAAACGATGAATTTCGGAGGTGAGTAGAAGGAGAAGAGAAAAGGAAATGAGTTATGTATGAAAATTTAACAAAATTTTAACGTTTTTGTCACCCTCGATGTAGGATGCAAGGATGTGAACTAAATGCCTACTCTAATTTTGAGCATGTTTGTCTATTGCACGTGGTCTTTTAGTTTAGACTTGGCAATCTGCCCGAACTCCGAAGCCATTTGGATAGATTTTCTCTCCAAAGCCTTTCTGGATTGTTGGATCAAATTTTATCATGATTGATGAAATTAATACTAACAGACTTAACTTTATCTCCGTTAAGCAAAAAGAGGAAATAAATCCTCCTTTTTTTTTTCCTCTCAATTAGTCACACTATGATCGGAAACTATTTTTGTAAGAGTTCAATAGAATAGATTTCAGTAGAATAAATTTAGAATTGAATTTTTCTGATCAAAATGAAAGAAGGATCGAAGAGAATTCAGTATAACATGTTTTGAAAAAATCCTAACTTTTCTCTCTATTTACTACTTATGCCACCCATTTAGATCACCGCTCAGAACATAAAAAAAAGAAAAAAAAAAAGATAAGAAGACAAAGAGGGTCTCTTTGGACTACCGACGGAAGGCAAACAAAAGAAGAGGCGGACCATACCGACAGACTACACGCTGAACTACTGACACAAGGGCGGAAGGCAAACATGAAAGGAGGAGGTCAGAAGCATCTCTTCACAGTGGTCCGTACAAATCGCGCCAAATACCATCGATTTTGAGACGATTTTGCAGCGCGATTTTGTGCCCTTCAAATCACGTCGATTGAATTCGACTCTCATCTCTTCTTCGTTTCCGATCACGATTTCATCATCAAATTCATTTCCATTTCTGATTCCTTCACACGCGAAGACATTCCGATCATAGTGTCAAGGAAGAAACTATCTTTCTCTTTATGATTAACTTATGGAAAAGTTTATAGCGTGTCGAACTCTTGTTCTATTGTTTTTTTTTTTTAAGGTCGGCAGAAAGACTACCAACAATTATATTAATAAGAAATAGTTTGCATTACAAAAAAGCCGTATGCTAAGTTAGCATAATGGCGAATATTGAAACTATAAATAAAAGTAAAACATATATAACTTGTGCCAATATCCATCCCCCTCATTCGCCTTCCCCCGGACATCTCAATGAAATCCTATCCGAGCTATGACCATAGATGGATATCGAGTGTTGTGGCATTAATCAAAATTAGCACCGATTTAGATTTATTCGAGAAGAGCCGTCTATTCCTTTCACGCCATAGCGCCCATGCTCCAGCGGCCCAGACCGTGTGCGCCAGTGATCTCTGTGTCCTCGAACCCTGCTGATTTATGTCCCAAGAGTCGGTGATCGATCACCCCCTACGTATGTCCATGTTGTAGTGGGCAAAGAGGCCCCTCCAGAACCTGATTGCGTACTGACAACGCCACATAATATGGTCCCTCGTTTCCTCCAGAACTCTTGTTCTATTGTTGTAGAAGCTTGGATATGTTGTTTGTGTTTAAAGCATATAAAGAGAAAAATAATTGAGTTGCTGCTATTGTCTCCATTGCTACAAATTCCAGTATTCCAATGAATCGAGCTCTACAAGCAAAATTGAGAAGAGAATTAATTGAATATGTTAACCTCAGATGACATGAGGAGCACGGGTCCAATTAGAAATTGGTGATTAGCTCCGTGTAAATAACCCATGAGGACAATTTGCATCATATCCTGATGTTAATCAGTTAATGTCAATTACGTTTAATATAATTAATTAATGTAATATTAATCATCTTTATGTGATAGATTGAAAATTCAAAACTCAAGTATGCATTCCAGTCTACTTCGACTCAAACTAACAGACCTTTTCTGAGATTAGAAAACATAAATTGTACTGTTTTTAATCCCTTCCACACATTTTCTGTACCAGAGGAGCATCTACTGAGAACAGACCCATCTGATGGTATGGAAGGTTTCTTTATTGCCTTGTTTGTAAAATAATCTAATATGTTTATCCAAATTCAGATTTGGAGGACGGATAAATTTCCAATCCATTTACACCCCTAGTTATAAGTATCTAACTCCCTCGAATATCAGATTAAATGGACTCCATAAATGAATCCAGACTAAATTTTGAATTTAGAGAAGAAAAAAAAGACATAATATAAAAATAAATATCATTTCCTTCTGTTTTTCTACCCCCAATTAGAGAACTGTCCTCCTTATCACCTTCCATTCCCTCTCATTCTAATTCAACTCTCATTCTAATTCAAGTTTGCAGAGCACATTTTAACGAATCTGTCTGTATTCCTCTATAAACAAGGTTATAGCTGAAAAATAATTTATTCATAAAAAAATATTAAAAAAATAAAAGAGGAAAAAAAAAAAACAATACTGCTAGAATTTTACGGATCCGAATCCCTCTAAATTGAATTTAGACGTGTCCAGTGCCTATTCGGGGATAGCACAGTCCACGCTAGATTCGAGTGAGAGCATCTTGGACGGTCTGGATCAAAATAAAAATTTGGGTTACTTAATTCGATTTCTGCCCGTAATAAAATCGAATGAATTTTTCTGATCTAAATTTTGAACCGAAACAAATTCCGGCGAGATTCATACTTTTTTTTTTATCCTGTTGCGTGAGATCTTCTGTGACCTTAATGTGCAAAAAGATAATCAAAAGACTTAATAGCAAAAAATGACACATAAAATTCAAGTTTTGAACAAAAGAATTACTGTTTTCTCTTTCCAAAATGTAAGGAAGGAAATCACATCTGAAATCTGATGCGCCTTCAAGCTACAGAAAATCTCATACAAGCTGGAAAATAAATTTAATCAATTAGTCATTGATGGTGATCAAACAAATATTTCAAACAAATATTTCCAATTAATCAGTGCGGTTAGAGCATCTTCATTTCAACAAATATTTAGCAATTAAAATTAGTCATGTCATCAAATTTAACAATTAAATGGATCATAATTTATTTATCACTTCATCCAAACAATTACAATTATTTGACATAGAAAATAGGGAAAATTGTGAAAATGCTATTCCAAAACCTTCAAATTGTCAAAATGCCACTTCAAACTTTGAAATTGTCAAAATGCCACTCCAAACTTTATTAATTTGTAAAAATGCCACTCAAAAAAATTAATGACTAAAATACTCTTGCTCATCCATCTCTGCCCCCGCCCCTCCGCCGCAAGAGGCGCAAGAAGCCGTTTCTGGACATGATTCTCCTCGCCCGCTTTTACATTCATCGCAACCTCTCATTCTCGCAAGAAGGGTATTTTAGCCATTAATTATTTAGAGTGGCATTTTTACAAATTAATGAAGTTTGAAATGGCATTTTTACAATTTCAAAGTTTGAAGTGGCATTTTCACAATTTGAAAGTTTTAGAGTGACATTTTCCAATTTCCCCTTTTTTAAATCATTCCAAAAGATATGTCACATGGGCAACATAAATATTTTCTGACGCGTCAAAAAAATTCGTACTATCATACAGTGTGTGGGCCGAAAATTCGTACTAAAAATTCCTTGGCTGCTAAATACTTGGGAAGGAATTTTGTAAATCATAAAAAGTGTGGACCTATTCTGATATTCTATTTGGAACCTATTGCATTGGAAAAGTCACGTCTTAAATTTGGAAATTACATCACTGCATAGTCAGAAAAAATTTAATATTTTTTTTATGTTATTAGAAAAAAAATTAAAAATATTTTGAATTTGAATTATCGATTTTTGTTTAAAAGTCACTTCTAGATAAATACATAAAATATTTTGCTCTTTCTAGTATAATTTTTAGGACAAATTTTTTGAGACTGTAAGAAAAATTAAAATATTTCTTTGTGTGCTATTAGAAAAAAAAAATATATATATTTTGAATCTGAGTTATTGATCCCAGTTAAAAAATTACTTCTAGATAAATACAGAAAATATTGTGGTTTTTTTAGTACATTTAAATTTTAAGATATTATATCTATTTTGAAAAAAATTGATAAGTAATAATTTCATCTGACAAAAGTCAAGAGGAAATTTTAATTTTTCAAAAATAGAAAGAGTGAAATATTTTTTGTATTTATCTAGAAGTGATTTTTAAACCGGGATCAATAACTTAGATTGAAAATATTTTTATTTTTTTCCAATAACACAAAAAGAAATATTTTAATTTTTTCTTACAGCCGCAAAAAATCCGGCCTAGAAAATATTGATCCGGATTATTTGTTGCAGTCCTTCTAATAAATTAAATTATATAGCATTATATCTATTTTCAAAGAAATATAAAAAATATTTCTAATATTTCAATACAAAAAAATCATAATATTTTCTAAAAGTTCTGAACCAGCCAAAAAATGGCCGATTGAGAAAAAAATGGGAACCCTCTATTTTTGGCCTGTTTGAACATTTTTATAAATACTCAGCAATCACGGGTATATTTATTATTTTTCATTTAATGTTGGATATTAATAAAAAAAAATCGGTAATATGCCTATGCAACACACTAATTTCAGTTTTATAAATTTTCCTCTTTTCATACTGAATGATGTGTTTTAAATTAACAATGGTACCGGACTTACATTATATATGCCTATCAGCTGATCATTATATATGCCTCTTTGTAATAAGCTGTATGGTACCTGACTCATAAAAAACCAGGAAGCTGGTCATTATATGTGCCTATTTGTAACAAAACTGTATCTCCAGTCAAGTTGTCATTTTATATATTTTAGGCTGCTGTTTTAATAGCATAAAGTTGTAATTCATTTCATTCCTCTCTAACAGAATTTTCATTTATTATCTCAGTTTGGAGGAGAGAAAAATTGCTTGCATGAGGTCCACAAATCAGCAAGCATGGCTTACAAAAAATAACTGATATCCTGTTTATTTAGCCAAGTATCAGCAAAACATGCAAAAAAAAAAAAAAAAAACATGATATAACCCCTTTGACAAAGAATAAAACAAGTTATTCATATATGAAATTTGTAACCGAAATTTAAATTAATAACTCCAAAACATTTAATGAGATACAAAATAGATTTTATCCAAGTAGAGTATCTAACATAGTTCTCGCAAACTGGTCGGAGTCAAGACTTGCAAACTACGGAGGTCAAACACACATTCAAGGTCAATTATATAAAATTTTCATTATGAAAATAGGGTGAATTTACGATATTTATGACATTTTACTCTAAATTATAAATCATATAGAAATACAAAATTTAAAAAAAAATGAGACATAACTTTGCCCGTGCTTGCAAAAAGATCGTTACATCCAAGACAATTTCCGACCTATCACAGAAATTGACCTACTATTAACCCAATAATCAAGAAGATGAAGAACAGTGACCCTAATGCAATCCACCAGCCTAGAGAGGACTCATGATTTGTTGATGATTGCTTAGGCACATCCTCCTTTGGCATGGACGAAACATTACAAGGCGGCAATGGTAACCCACAGAGACCTAAATTATTCTCATAAACATCTTTGGAGAATGTGATAAAAGAACCCCCTTCGGGTATGGGCCCACTTAACTGGTTATATGACAGATCTAATATTGACAAGGCCAAGGCCGAATAGGAAGGGGGTATCCTACCATCAAAAGTATTATGAGACAAATCGAGCACATTTAAGTGGATCAGGCCACCCAATTCTTGTGGCAAAGGTCCTGATAAGCGATTGTGCTTGAGATTCAAGAGCGCCAAAGATTGCATTGTAGTAATCTCAGTTGGTATGTGGCCCTCGAGCTGGTTGTATGCCAAATCAATAAAAATCATTGATGTGTCATTTCCATAGTATTGACCAGTCCTACTAGTGGCACCCTTATAAACTGTCGTGAAATTACAATACTGTGCACTTGGTAAGCGTATTAAGTCGCCCATTCGGATTCCATCAAACTCCAAAATCCCTGTATCATGACATTGACTATTTGCGGGGTTATGAAAGTCAACATACGGCCGACCTACCACTATTTGGTCTTTCACAATCTTACCAGCCTGTTTTGCTAAACTGGGTGGAATAGATCCGTTAAGTTGGTTGCTATGTAAACTTAAATATAATAGGTCTCTACAATCGCCAAGCTCTGGTGGTATTGGCCCACTAAAAGAATTATTTCCAAGTAATAACATAACAAGCTTATCTAGCTTACCAATCCAACTTGGTATCGACCCCGTAAGCCGGTTGCTTTTGAGAGAAATCCAGTTAAGGTTAGTGCAGTTAACTAACTCATCAGGTATTGCACCGCTTAGGTTGTTGAAGTCCAAAAGCATGTTTTTGAGTGACTTGAGGAATGAGAGCTCAGCTGGTACCTCACCATGCAAATTATTCTGCCACATTATAAGATCCCTTAAGTTGGAGAGGGACCCTAAAGAATTAGGTATGGACCCGGAAAGTAAGTTCAAGCTCAGATCAAGTGAGACCAAGTTGGTACAATTGCAAAGTGAGTCGGGTATAGACCCAGTAAAATAGTTATCCTGTAAGTATAACACTTTCAAGCGCGATACACTATAAGTGCATAATGGACGCGGTATTGGGCCTGAAAACTTGTTCGAACTAAGATCCAATAACTCAAGACTTGTAAGATTTGAAATGGATTTGGATAAATTACCATTGAAGTTATTAAATGCCAACTCTAGAAACTGAAGTCTGGATATGGCAACTAGGGACCGCATGGAGAATTTACCAGAAAAATTATTATTGGAGAGGCTCAGAGTGACAAGATTCCTGCATGCCTCTATGTCAGGTGGGGCCATACCAGTAAAATGGTTAGACGAGAGATTTAGGTAACTTAAATTTAGACAACTTGAGAATGTACCAGCCACTATGGTACCAGTGAGTTGATTGGAAGATAGGTCAAGATGTTGTAAAGAGGTGCAATTGGTAATTTCTGGTATGGAGCCTTTAATGGTGTTATTGGAGAGGTCTAGATATTTGAGTAACCTGAGTTTAGAGAATAACCATTGGATATCTTTGTTGGTTGTGATCTTGTTATTGGAGAGATCAAGCATCCTCAATTGGAGGAGAACTGGAGAGGAACGATTGAAGGCTTGGCCAATGTAATTATTGGAGAGGTTGAGTGACTGAAGAGAATGACAGGAGGCCGCCAGAGAAGCTGTATCATAGACAGACCCTTGAAGGTTGTTATTGGATAGGTCCAGTTTTTTGAGTTGCATGGTGCAGTTTGTAAGGGCTGAGATGGATCCACTGAGATCAGTAGAATGGAGAGAAAGCGTTTCTAAGTTTTCAAGAGAAAGGATGTTTACTGAGACTGAATTGAAGTCTGCTTTGAGTGGCAGATCTCTAATGGTCAGAGAGGACACGTGGTTTCCCTTACATGTTACGCCTTGAAATTCACACACTCCATACGTACGGTTCCAGCTAGATAATAAATTAGGATTTGGAAGAGAATTCTTGAAGGAAATTAGATGATCAACATCTCTGGACATGACTGATGCCATGCCGAAGAAGAGAAGGTTCAAAAGGAAGCAACATGGAAGTGTAGCCATTGTACGCTGCACTTTTTTGTGGGTTTTGCTCTTCTGGTTCATCTCCATTGCAATGCTTCGATTTAAATAGAGATAGACACAGAGAGATAGAGGGGGGTTGTGGCGCTTTTGGCAGCCTCTGCCAACCTTTGAAAGAGAGAGAGAGAGAGAGAGAGTCATTTGGCAGTCTCTGCTAAATGACTTCTATCTCGTCCAACGTGCGTAAGAAAAATGCGTTATACATACGGCGTTAACGTTCAAAGAATGAAAAATATCTGAAAATTGTTAGTCAAAGAATTAAAAAAGAACATTGCATGCGGTCATAATTAATACACACTACAGTTGTTGATTAATTAGTCAAGGATGGAGACTCGGGAATATTTGTCCATTGAAAAATTCATGGCCGTCGTTTAGTCAATATATAGTCCAGTGAAATTAAATGAGTTTTGAATCTTGTGAGGATTTCTATAGTACTAATAACTCTTTTTTATTATCTAGGTAAGGAAAAAAAAATCGTTTCTTTTTTCAAACACTTTATTTAAAAAAGAAGTATTCTTACAACACTAATATATTTTATAATTATTAAATTTGCATGTATTACATAACAAAAATAATTTCTGAATTTTTAAAAAGATTATGGAAAATCAGAGTTCGTTTGTTATCATTTCAAGAAAATATGTGATTGTTGATTGTATCTGGATTCCACAGAGGAAATCGATATAATATTCTTGTTGCATAAAGTCCAAGTTTATGCTTAGTTAAGAGTCCAAGTATAACAACTCTGTTTAAAACTAACCAATCATGAACAAAAATTAATACATTAATTATCTTCTTAATATTCTCTTTCCCAACTAGGTCAGCCCCCCTAACCCCCTCCATCTCTCCCCTCCCTTCCATCCAACTCCGTCATTTTTACTTTTTTTAGATCTCATTCTCGACACAATATCTTTCCTCTCTCTCAGTACTACCTCCTCGAGCAAGGAGGAGAATGAGAGAGAGGGAAAGAACCAGAGCCGAAAGTGTGGTATCATCGGAACTTAGAACATAGAGTCACATCTCGGTCAGAGTGCGGTGGTGGGTAGATCCAGTTGTCGTCGGAGCATGACGGCAATCGAAGAAGCTGATCCGATCGTGGAGCGAGAGAGAAGAAATTAATGCCGAGCGGAGCCGATTGGAACCGAGAGTGCGATATGTCAGAGCTCGGAATATAAAGATTTAATCTCAATCGGAGTGCAGCAGTGAGTAAATCTAACCATTGTCGGAGCGCAATAGCGATCGAAGAAACAGATCCGGTCATGAATCGAGATTGAAAATAAAATCTAAAATTAAGTATAAATGAAAATATTTACTTTTATGTTATTTGATGAGATAGAATTAGGATTTTGTCAATAACTTTTTCTTATCAATATATTTGTTATTATTTTAACCACTAACCATAAAAAAAAACTAACTATAGTTAAGGGTCCTAATCAATCTTTATTTCTTCAATTTGACTTGGACACATCTTGTTTGCTTATGTTGACTTGGTCAACATTGTGATCCTCTATTAAAAGTAAAAAAAAAAAAAAAAAGTACTTCATGTATTTTAAAAAATTACACAGATGTAAGTAACAACATCAATTTACATATACCAGAGGTTGAATTACAAAAGGCCCCCTTATCAAGAGAAAAACAATGAAATGAAAAATAGCACAATTTCAATCAAGAGCTTAGTTGCAGTCAAAAGCATCGAGGACTTTTAAAAGTAAGTTCATGCCAAAAGGTATTTTGCACATCACAGATCTGAAAACTAAAAATAGATAAAAAATTGTAGAAAAGCCCTATTTCACACCAGAAGTTTTCTAAAAGGAGAAGAAACCGACCAGAAATTTGCAAAACAAGAAGACATTATCAAAACAGATTCAAATATTACAATTATGTAATTCCCACCAGCATCAATCCGGCACTAAACAACCAAGTAACTGATTCATCAATTATAACACCGAGCTTCAGCATACTGGTTTTACTGCAGTTGTATCCTTGCTATATAAAATTGCTTTAACTTAACCCAACTTGCTTCAGTTGTCTCCTAATTGTTGCAATATAAAGCTCAATTTAGAGCTTGTAAAGACTAAAGAGTACTTGTCTAATATTTGGAATTTTTTCGAAGAATGCAAAACTATTTTTTAGCGCCATTTTCCTCAAAAGAAGTATCTCTACTGCCAAAATATAGAATGTGGTTCAAATTGAGTAGGTCAGGTAGGAAACCACTTTTGGCAAAACCAATAATAATCATAATGCACAACCAACAATTAATTAGATCCAGATATTTATTAAATAAGAGTAAAACCAGCAGATTTGAATTCGGATAATTTTCCTCATGACTAAATGATCCAATCTGCTCTTATACGAATAATAAAGAAGTTCAGTATATTCACCTAGGGTCATTTGGCCAAATTGATCAAGGATTATGATCAGACAATCCGGACCTAAATTCAAAATTTGAATGGCTTCAAAGAGATCTGGATTCGTTTATGGAATCCATATCCCATCTGATATATGGAGTACTATTAGATATTTCCTGAGTCAAAATTTCGCTGACTATTTAAGAGATTTATTTTGGGATTCGTCCTAGAATAAAGGTCTGTTTGGGGATTTATTTTGTGATTCGTGATTAGAATATAGGAGGGTCTGTTTTGGGATTTGTACGTGTGTCGGATTGAAACGGACAAATCAGATCTGTGATCTGATACTACACAGTCAGGTATGGTTGTGCAACCACAATGTATGTTACGCGGTGAAGGGCACAATTGTTCTTAGTTCTTACAACAATTAGGGCCTGTTCGGCGTGAATACTATTCACGTGGGAAAAAAAATTTAGTTCAGCTGAATTTTTTTTCCCACGTGAACAGTATTTTTCTGTTCAAAACCCATGTGCACGCCAAACAAGCCCTTAGCTTGCTTCTCCAAAATGACCATGAGCGCAAATTTCCAAATTTCGTAGCTTAAAAAAAATATGAAAATAAACAAATAAATAAGTTGAATGCTGTCAAAATTCAGACCATGATGGAAAGTTGTTCCCAGAATTTAGAAATAAAGTTTAATAGGATCACATGCTACGGAACCTGATTCAAAATAACAGCAGCAAGTTGCGAATTATCTCCTGATAATTCTTGCTAGCAGCAAGATGGTCCCGAGCAGCCTTGACAAGGTCCACAAGCTTCCTGCCCATCTCTTCTCATTTGAGATGCATAATACAAAAATGTTTTTGACATCCGCGGGAAATAAATTGGTCTGAAGCTCTTTCTCCTGTTGAAACCAGTGCTTTCATTGGAGTCATCATTTTTCACTGCAATATCTTCATTGGGCTGAGTTCTTACAAACAAGGCAATAAAGAAACCTTCCATACCATCAGATGGGTCTGTTCTCAGTAGATGCTCCGCTGGTACAAAAAATGTGTGGAAGGGATTAAAAACAGTACAAGTATGTTTTCTAATCTCAGAAAAAGTCTGTTAGTTTGACTCTTGCCATTTGGAATTCACATCCTCCCAGGTACTGTAGACAGGAAACCTTTAGAATTAGTAGATCCAGACCGTTCTTTTAACTTTGCACGAATATCAAAGCCCAAATAATACTGCCCCCTGTCAAACCGTAAAGTGAAGGGAATCGTTTACACATATTGGAGAGGATACTCTTCCTGCCATTTGGGTGCTTCAGGTTTTCATGAAATTCCCATTTGGATCTTTTTTGGAATTCTTTGCTACAAGTGTAACCATACAAGGCAAGGTCCTTCCAATATTTCAGCCATGCAATGACAGTTAAGCCTCAATTTCACTTTTAAATTTGAAGAAGCTCACTAATGATTCTATACAAAAAAACAGTAAACTTAATTGAGGTGGCTACAATGTTCAATGCATCAATCATATATTAAAACAACTTTAGAAGCAAAATTTACAGGGCAATATCTCTTTAATAAAATTGTAATTTACTGTTCGAGAAAGATAACTTACATCCATCAAAGACTGGTAAACCCCGGCGTTTCCATTGAGGATATGGTGTTGCTAACTCAAATCCAAGAGAAGAAGCCAAAGGTAGAACTGATTGGATGACATCTTCATTCTCTTCTTGGTGCACTGAGCAGGTGCTGTATATCACCCTCTCAACCGAAGGAACTATACAAATTTCCAAAAGTAACAACAAAAGACACTGTGTTAGCAGACAATTGTTTCTTTGTAAAAAAGTTTTAGAAGAACAAGCTATATTATAATAATTTAATGATTGTATTAATGTGTAACAATTGGCAGTTGAGAAATTCAACACCTAATATTACCTTGTTCACTCGAAAAATAAAAAATAAAACCATAAAAAAACAAATCCAAGAATAAAAAAAAAATGCTGTTACAAAAGATGAAGCTAGGAATTTGACCCTAAACTCCTGATTCATGTGGCCAGAAATCAGGTCAGGATCAACTCTTAAAGGTCAACAATAAATCAGTTTAGAGTTACAAAGGCCAAACTTCTTATCATTTTCAATTCAAAATATATGCAATGCATATCCAAATAACAAAACATGACACTTTGATAGACTAATCTATCAATCAACAGAAATGGGCAGATCCAGATCAGTGTTTATCCAAACCCCTGTAAGATTGGGTCTAACATGAACCATATTTTTTTTTTCTTTTGGACAAAATAATGATAACCAAGCAACCGTTCATAAAATGAAAAAGACAATATACAGGAAAGTGCATGTTCAAGAGCCTTTCTTTGAAACGCCGCTAGTTTCTCTATTCTCTTTCTAGCATCAGCATCGATATCTGCCATCATAAAGAAGTATAATTTAAAAAAGAAGAAGCAAATAATGACAACTCAGAAACTATTGTCCTTATGATTTATGATGAATCTGGCTAGTATGACATCATTTCGGCCTATATAACACCAACTACAAACCTATCGTATTGACTTCAAACGACAAACCCAAACGGTTCAAACCGATCTACTTCATTAGTTGTGTGTTTACATACAAAATTTATAATTTTTCGAATTTATTTAGTATCAAGTCAAGTGGTCAAATGTGGGAGTTTTTAAGTTAATTTTAATGCATTCATTTTTCAACATTTTTTACCGCTTGACTTAATACTAAAATAACTCTGAAAAATATAAATTTTGCATGTAAACGCATCACTCATAGAGTAAATCTATTTGAACAGTTTGGATTCGTTGTTTGAAGTCTATCCAATAAGTTTTGGAGTTAGTGTCATATGATACCGATGTCAATACTAACTGAACTCATTTATGATATAAAAAAAAAAAAACTTCTACCTAAAATTTGACAGTTTAAGTTGACGGCAGTTCTCCTTCCACAATTTGTACAACAAACAATTAACAAAAGCCCCAAAAGAAGGAAAAGTAATTATAAATTCAGAAATAAAACTTTGACCAAACATAAGGAAAACAGTGAGGGGTAATCGTAAGTCACCTTCAGTGTGGGAAGGAAGCAAGTGGTCAAGTCTTTGAGCTGAGATGCCAGACCCTGAACAGGATGGGTCCAGTAGTATTGCTTGCACCTACATAGTCAACCAATGTGAAATTGTAGTTTTCCGCTCAATATTTTTTTTTTGGCAACATCCTCTTTTGAAGCATACCACCTGGTCATCAGAATCTCATACAATGTTATCACTTTTCACAAAATTTAAAAGAGATCTGCAAACCTTCATGTATGCAGGATCGCTGGGGTCTACATCCAAAAAATCACCATGCATAGTATCAATATCTTTAAAGAAGATTAAGGCCAAACAATTGGATTGTGCTTATAAGAAAAAAAAAAAGGACAATTGTTTTTTTCTCCTACATTAATAGGTATGGAAAGCATTGCCATGAAAAATGGCACAGTACATTTTTCACCAATTGAAGATGCGGATTCTTTTATTCAGACTTGCTATTTTTCGCAAAATAAACCTTTTTTGTCAACACATTTTACCTTTTGATATGCAATATTTCATTGAATTTGAGGGACCTTGCCTGCTGAGATGTGGTAGTCTATTGGTAGTAATACGGCCAATGGTTTTCTTTTAAGAAAAATGAGAGGTAAATTAAGAGAACGATTAAAGGATACTGGTTGCTCCTGACCTTCTGATGGTTTCTTGCAAAATTGTGAGGCGTGGCTGATTTAATTCACAAGCTAGTATGTTGCCTCTTCCCTTCATCAGTGCTGCCAAGTGTACTGTCTTATTTCCTGGAGCCGCACATGCATCAATTACCTTAATGTATGAAGTTAGAAAGTTCAGATGACTAGATATATGGCCCCTAATTAGTGAATAGTGTAAAGCAAAAGGTGCATGCAGTGACAGCTATTGTCATAAGCTTTCTGCGGCTTAACTAATAGTAAGAATAGAGAGTCCAACACGCTTGCTCAAATTTTCCTCTGTAATTGAGACTTTAACTTGCCCAATATACACACAGTTTACACTAAATTGAGTTTATTTCCCTGATTTAGACCCCAATTGCGCAACTAACTCTCAGACAACCTAGCAAGTGAAATTTAACCCAAACTAGCCTCAGTTCCACTTTGCCACTTATTCCAAGTTAGCCTAAACTATGTTTAATAAGCAGTTAGACAACACATGTAAGTCAAGAAGAGTGAAAAAAAAAATAACTAAAACAGGCTAGAAAATGGCCAAACTTTTAAACAATACTTTAAGTACAGAGGTAAAAACAAACCTTCCAACTGGGTTTAGGACTCAAGGCATTAGCTACCATACAGCTTGCTTTTCCCTGAAAAGATATATATTGAATCAATGAAAGATAAAAAAAAAAAAAAAAAGTCAACAAAACAAAAAAAGGCAAAAGTAAACACCCACTTGTAAAACAACGCTTCCGTCCAAAACCAAGGGGTGGTCATGCAAATCAACACCAGGTGGCAACACTAACAACTCAGGTACCATCTTGTCGTGATTAACCTAATTCAAATTGCAATAAACCCGTATTAATTACATTAGTCTAATGCATTTTTAAGTTCATTTAAAGACAAAAGGTCAACTTCGCCTTACTGTGGTTATTTTGCTAAATTCCTTTACAGCAGACTCTACATCAATTTTAAGTGTGTTCACACGTAAAAATCGTGATTTTGGCACATCTACAAAAGAGAGAGAGAGAGAGAGAAGATTAAGCATCACATATAATTGACAAAATTTTGAGGTTTTTCAAAAAATTATATGGTGCCAAAGACACCCATTTTTTCTCTTGTTTGCAAACAACACCAAGTACATTTGAGTTGTTTGCTGGCGACACTAATTGTTATAGTCCAAAAATATGACTATCACGCCTTGGTTTTTGATATTGAGTCAAAGAATCTGCTTGATCCACCAGTTCAAAGTTCCAACATAAACCAGTGCAAGTCTACCTGGCTTAATATTACTTAAATATATGTCTAGCAAGAATAAAAGCTTGTTAATGGTAGGCAGAATTGTCAGCACTTAACATCTTAACATTATAACAAAAATCTAGCAAGTGGCTGTTACATGAAGCATCTTTGCAGATAATACTTAGGCATTCGCTCCATATAAGCAAAATGATCTCCCATCCACAAAGAGAGAAATGTTGGGCATAACTTGCAAAGAAACAAAGAAATTAAAGTAACGGAACACCTCTATTTTTGTTAGGCAACAGGTCTTCAACAGATTTCACTTGCCTTCTAACACAAGCTTTTGCTAAAGCAGACTCGAGAGCTTCTTTATGCCGGATGATATACTTCTCGACTAGACCATCAGTTGCAATTTCCTAAGAAATATTCAAAGGTACCTATATAATAACCATTCTACACTAGTCCAAAGCGTGCAGCAGCAGCAGCAGCAACAACAACCAAGCCTTTAGTCCCAAACAGGTTTCTAAACTAGTCCAAAGAGTGCATTAAACAAAATTGAAACCAGTAATGTACAATAGGTTTTCCTTCGGATACACATTAAGCAAGGACTAATACCAGACTTAATAGCATGAGTCGGGTTCGTGGCCCTATTAGTCCATCAGTGTGGTAGCTGAACCAATTCTTCCATTTATTTGTGTATTTCATTTCCGCGGGATTGCTTAGGGCTTAATTTCTTATCAGGAGAAAAATGCCAACCCAATTGAGGACAAGTTGAGTTTTAACATAGGCCTAGCTTGCAAAGTTTGAGTTAACCAAAGACAATTAGTCTAAATTAACAAGTTAAATCAGGCCATGATCCTGTTAATATTCCGATGCTAAAATTCTAACATGAAAGTAACTATTAAGTTGAGATGTATATTTCATACAATAAATAATTTAACTCCCCATATATATTAAAAAAAATAGTTGGATTGAAAATGCAAACCTGTCCAAATATAATATCGTATACTGTAACATAAAGAAGCTCCTCTTGTTTCTACAAAATGAAATTTTTTGACAATAGTATAAGCTTAAAGGATATAGTGGTTAGTTGTTAACCTGATCAAATTTGGCTTCATTTTCAAACTTTCCCAAACCCAATATCAAACAGATTTCACAATCTTCCCATTAAGGCCCAATGAACCTAGTTAAGCCCTGATAAATCCTTGACTTCATCTACGAAAGCCTGAATTACCCTCAACTTGTTTATAACAATCCTGACGTGATAAATTAACCCTCGATGGTGCAATTAAGTCAGGTTAATTTTTAAACAAAACAAGCCCTTGTACATTCTTGTGCAATATAAGACAAATAAAGCTACAAAAAAATGATACCTTCCATTTGTTGCTCAATATTGCAGTTGATGTTAAGATCTCCTTGATAACAGGAAGGTCTACAATAGGGAACAATTGTAAAGTAAAATCACAATATACCATATAATGAGCTACCTTTTAGAATGTAAGTTAGCACATAGAAGAGCAAACATATTACAGCACAAGTGCTGTTACTGTCATATCTATCCTCGTAGTATTTAAATCCCTCAAAAATCAACCACCGAGATTATGGCTGTGTATTACTACCTAGCTTATGTTATTGCATTGATATTTTAGAACAGTACTTCTTTTGCTATGCAAAAGATTGCGGGCAACTTGGCATAGTCTGACATTAAACCATCTTTTTTCGGATCACATACAGGAGCAGTGGCTGCACATGTATCAGATCTAAAGAGGAAAAAAATGCAAAATAATGGAGAAATTAGGAACTTCAGTCCTGTAGACACTCTTGAGGGTGTGTATGACAGTGGCTAGAGAGAGAGAGAATACACTTAAGTGTCTGACAGACGAGCGCAAAGGTAGCCTTCTTGTTACGAACCGAAGGAGAGTAAACAAGGCTCTTGATGGAGGCGGTTGCGCGTCGCGTGGCGTCGGCGCGAAGAACTTGACGGAGAACCCCAGCCGCCTCGCGCCGAGCGAAGTACGCGGCGCGTTCCGCCCCATCCCGGCTCTTCATTCTACTTCCATTCTTCTTCTTCTCATCTTTCCGCCCCTCCACCTTGCTTTTTCTCTCCGGTCGGGACGACGGTTGTGGCCGGAGCGCCATTGTCAGAACTCGAACTCAGTTTCTGAGGGTTTTGGGTTTTTGGAGCACCGCCGCACAGAGGATACGGTTCTCCGCCGCACAGGAGAGTTTGATTCAAATGAGTTTGCTCTGGGTTGGTCCTGGGCCGAAGTGCTGGCCCAGGTCAGCAATTCTTTCTGGGGTATGGGCCCGTTGGAACAAAATCAAGAAAACATTGATTTGGAAAACTCAACTCTAAAATTTATCAAATTGACTTCAAATAACGAATCCGAACCATAAAAACTCTTCTACCTTATGAGTGATGCATATGTATGCAAAAAATTTAAATTTTTGAATTAATTTTTATTAATTCAAGCGATCAAAAGTAAAATGTTTATAAATTAATTTTAATGCATTTATTTTTTGAACAACTTTTGACCACTTGACTTTATACATAATTAATTCAAAATTTTAAATTTTTATATCTAGACACATTACTCGTAAGATATAAGAATTTCAACAATTTAGATTCGATATTTGAAATCAATCCAATAAATTTTAAAGTTAAGTTCACAGAGAGACTTGGTCAACTAACAAGTACCCTAGTTTTACTCGGAAAATTATATTACTTTCTTTCATCCAATCATCCTTCAATTTTAGTGTATGGCCGTTTACTGTTTTTACCGAGTGACGCCTGTTGAGCTTTAAAATGAAAGGAAGTTCAATTTAGATTTTTTTTCTTAGCTTTAAAATAAAGAAGTGCTAATGATGTGATTCTTTCTTCTGATGTTGTATTTTCCCTCAACCAGGTGAAGTTTTTCAATTCTTTAGATAGATCAAACATAAATAATTATATAAAATTTTTATATTACGAATGGAAATCAATTTTACGGTATTCATACTTACTATAAATTATATAAAAAAATAATGTATAAATACAGAAAAATTGAAAATAAATAGTGGTCAATTGAGTCCACTTATTGAATGTTCCTCCAACCCTGGATCGGTATAAATTTTCGTATAATTTCAAACTCACTCATTGGATTATCAGATGTCAAACGATGTAAATTGCACCGGTGTATTTTAAAGAACGCGTCTATGTATTTTTAATATTCTAAAAAATTTGAACGTCACCTCATCATATTAAGTACCAACAAACCTGATATATTATTCTTTTTGCATGTATTAGATTATATTTGCATTTTACGATCTTTAGGAATTCAAAGTCTACAGAAATTGGTATCCCAGGAAGCTAAAAAAAATTACTAAACGAGCGAATTCCTTTCTAGGAAATTCAAATTCAGACTCTGGAAATGTTGTTGAATGTATTTGATATGAAAACTTCTTTCAGAAAGAGTTGCTTTTGGCCAAGAATTTTAAAAATTCTGAATCATCTATTAGTGCAACATTGTTTATTAAAGAGATAAGTTGGCAGCACAAACTTACAACAAATGTTTATTTGGCAAATCAAGTCTACCACTGTCAAATTTCAATACAAGTATGTACATATTTTTAATCAATGATAGGTACATCAATCTATAGCTCGCATTCAATAATGCCAAATCACCCTCAACCTGCTCCTTTTTTTTTTATGTATATATTTATATTTCATCCTTACATAAGATGATCCTATCCTTCTAACAAGCACGCTTGATGAATACAACAATAATACAAGTAATTATTCTTTTTCAGAGGAGGCAAAAAGTTCCCAAAAAATTAAGAAACAGACAAGAGGTTACTTCTTCCCTGTTGTAACTCCAACCACAACATTGCTCACCTGAATAGCAGAAAAGTGAATATTGTGATGTTTTATAAATAGTAATCCAATGCTATGTCACTGCAAATTCTTAGTGGGTATTCCAATTACCACGTGCTCCAAATTATGTGAAAAAAAAAACATTTATCACATTACCAGGAAGACTTGGATTTTTTAATATGGATTACTGTGTTTTAGAGAGCTAAAAGTTCAATAACCACAATTGAGCAGGTTAGTGAAATCAATAAAGAATTGAGCATAAGAAATTACCAGCTTGCCCTTTTCATCAACTGACATAGGATTCTCGACTACAACAGTCACATTCTGTGGTTGAGATGGACGCTGCATTGAACAGATATTAAAAATACAAGATTATTAGTATATTCCGTTCATAATTTCACATCTCATACAATGCAAACATGATAATCCCCACATTTAGGGCATTGCATGACAATTTACAAAATTGCAATCATAAGCATGCTATTTGAGGTTCTTAAGGGATGTATATTAAGTTTTCACCAAAGAAGAAAGAAATTAGCAGGAATGCTATTACATTATCATGAGCACCTTAACGAAAAAAAAAAGCTTTCCATTATGTGATCATTTATGCTAGTTCTGGTGCTTCAAGATGTTAAAATAGGAAACAATCACTGAACTGATTCTTATAAAAGTAACTAAACTTCTTTTAAACATTTGTTCCTATATTTATTCAAGACGAATCCAACTATCATAACAGATTATTTAAGATAGGAATGAGAATTTGTTTAAAATTAGTAATCTGTCAATGCAGGTATTCCTATATGAAATATCTTGTGTTAATGAATAAAACTACAGATTTACAGCTAACTAGTAGCAGTAGGACAGCATTTTTCTATCAGTAAACATTTGTAGGAGGATCAATGCAAATATGGGAACAAAGGGGCTCATTTGCAATTAAGTAATAAAATCGGGTCTTCTTGCAATTTAAGGAAGCTTACAGCAGAAGTTGATGGCGGTGGCATCAATCGAAGTTCATTATGTCCTGGTGCCGTAGGAACTGGAGGTCTCATGGGACCAAGTGGCTACCAATTATAATATGGGCAAATATCAGGATAAAAATATAACAAAAGTATATTCAGATAATCAACTACTTCTACATTCCAGTTGGTGTTTAGTTGGTTTTCGGTGCTGAAAGTCAGGTTTTTGAATTGCTAGGACTAATGTATTGAAGCCATTGGATCAGCGTAGCAGCAGTTACTTGGTACCCAGATGACAATCAGCTTGTATTAGCAGTAAAAACCCCCCAAAAAAAATTTCCCAGATTATCAATACAACATTAAGAGGCAAAACAGACAAAAAAAAAAGGTTCTATTGGATGCTAAAGAAAATCTAACTCTTAAGCCACAGAAATACGTAAATCCTAAATTCAAGTTCACTGTTGTTTCAATATTAAATTAATCTTAATGCCGTGGTATAAGATATTGTTCAAATGATTTTGCTATTTTCCCTGACAATAAATCCATATGAACTGGATCCAACATTTGTGTTTATAGCCAATCGCTAAATTGTCAAAAGAATAAATTAAATACGCACACACCCAGAAAGTTGCAACATACCCCAATATTTGTAATGTAATGGCACACTGCACACTTGACGGATGGCGCACCATAGGGATACATAAGTGTAATACGGCAGTGGCCGCAATTGATCTGTGCCGCTGCCATGTTGTTATTCACTGCACTCAGAAAACCAGTATTTTTTTTTAGAAGAGAACTAGCATAACATGTAGGAATTTTGTGAACTATACCAGATGTTTTGATGAGAGAGAGAGAGAGAGAGAGACCTGGTCTAACACCATTGATGGTGTGACAACACGAGCATCTAACACTGGCGGCCCCCTGATTATACATTAACAGTGTACGGCAACCACAACACATAATCCGTGCCATATCTATTCCTACATGAACATACAGGTGTCGTATGAAAGCAGCATCCTTTAGTAATAGTGATATAATAAAAGGATACTTATCATGCCATTATACTGACCAAAACAGCAACACCCCAGTATGATGCCAGCTTTGGGAATATGTTGGGAGTTGATTTGCAATCGGTTATAGTTTGAACATAAAGTAAGGTTTCAAAGTTTTAGCAACTTAAATAAAAAAAAGAGGTATAAAGAAAGCAACCAGAATGAAATAGATTAGGATTTATTGGGACAGAACAGAACTCCAGCATTACACGCAAGTATGGGCAGGATCATTTTACCAGATACTGAACAAGTACCAGTCAGTTAAGCTATTATAGCGTACCACCTGTTCTCGAAACACTTCAGATAGTATACTAATCCATGGGATTAATGAGCAGGAAAAATAAGGATAACAACAACAAAGACATCTCAATTGCAGTACAGTTTCCGTTCTTAGTAGTCCAGTATACCGCAATATTTTGGGGAAACAATTTTGAGGACAAAGTTTACTGGATCGAGACTTGCGTACGAGATTTAAATTTTGACTAGTAAGTAACCCTACCAACTCCACCTCGCCCACACCCACCAAACCAATCTCAGAGATTATTGTTCATTATTAATATTCCTTTTTTTACTCTTGCACACAGGTAAAACCTCAAGAGAGAAATAATTAGAATACTGAATAGTCATGTACAGAAAGGATGAAAAGATAAGCAAATGAAATCATCACTAATCGTGCAGTCAAATCCTCAAACATGCTTTCGAAGAGAGCAATCTTTGCTCTCAAAATAGTGCCATCCATCAGTACTTTTTTTCTCAATGCTTATACCTCAAGTTGGCGCCAAACAATTATGACCAATAGGGAAGGTATCGAGCAAATTGCAACACTTGGGCCAAAGAATGAATAAAAGCCAACTTTTATTGGTATATAGAAATGAAATTACCAGGAGGTGGTACAGGAGTAATGGTATTGCATACTGCACAGCACACGCTGGTGGCTCCTCTTGCATATATCAAAAGGCTCCGACACCCATTGCACACTATTTGACTCCCGATCCCTGCCATGCAATTTTCTCCTCTGCAAAATGTGTATAGAAGAGCACAAATCCTTAATGACAACAACATTAACTTGATAATAAGCTACAGACAAGGATACCAACCTTTGGTAGCTCAAGCCATTGGCACAAATTTTGCAAAGGACCTCAGTTCATTTTAAAGGCTTTTTAACTTATATGCACAGTTAATTGGCCTCTAAAGCATGTTTACTTGACCTAAATTTACTTGAGACAGTTAAAGTAAGGGCTCATTTATGCAAAAGAAAGGGTTCAAATATGCTTTTTTGCACAATCAACCTTGTTTTGAGCTAAATTAACAGTTGAGCATAGCTGCAATACTTTGCAGAAGCCACTAATCTACTGCACCACTATTTTGTGGTGAAACCAGTGCTGGTAATGCTAGAGCAGTTGAATTTGGAGCCTTGTCAGTGCCTTCAAACTGTACATAAATAGTTCTAGACCCATGCATTGATGTGTTACAATACAGAATTCATAGATATATATACATTATATGGAAGGTTTCGAGCATAAAATCATCTCATAACATGTAATAGACAATTAAATTAGATGGAAGTTATTGAATAAAAAAAATATATAATTTGCTTTAAAACTCATACACCAGATCAATGTACGATAAGAAATGAAAATAAACGCAACAGGGAGATCTAGCCTAAATTTCTCGGGACGACAGTATAATATTCAGATCAACATAGAATACCAAGCCTTTGAGATTTAATAAAAAGGACCGGAATCCGGAATTTAAGGTGCGAATAATAAATAAATCAATGAATCCAATCACCGGTCACTAGATTGGTACTTCAGTAAAGAATACTGCTATCCAGTTCCGATCTTACAAGAACAACTCTTGATTAGCAACACAGAATAAAAATTTAGCTAACAACAAAAATATGGTTGGAGTACCTCAATCGGACAGTCCGGAAGGGGAAAAACGATCCGAATTAAGTGTACAAAACCTCCTCGAGAAGATTAGACCGCTTTTATCAGTGTTTGCTTCGAGATTAATCTAGCAAAGCCGCGTACGAGAGAACTAGATTTTTTTTTTATTAAATTACTCTTTCCCCTTTCTTGATAAATAGTTTTCCCCTTCCCAGAAGCGCGTTTGCGCGTGACGAACAAATAATTTGAGATAAGAGGCGTTTGATCGGAGAAATCAATGGCAAGCTAAAAAAAATTGATTTTCTATGCTCTATCTCTGTTTTCATTGATATAGCAGGTCATTTATTGACAAATAACCCGGGATAGGGAAACACGTAAAAGAACCAAGGTCCAAGGTCCGGATCCGACTCCGCTGCTCTCCAAATAGAAGAGCAGGATCCTGCTTGTCTAAATCTAGCCGTTAAATTTTTAATGAACGAATCTTAATGCAGATGAATAGTTCGATTTATACAAGCAGGATCCTGCTCTCCTATAGGCAAGCAGCGTTGGTTCCCCAAGGTCCAAGCGCAAGAATGAGTGCGTATCCTCTGAGATATCGCAACTTTTGCTTGACCGACGTGTCCGGTTTCTATTCGTTGATATCGTGGGGACCAGTATTATTCGTGCTTTGATTTTCGTGCAGAACGTATTTTAACGGTTGAAATTTTCCAAAAAGTTACGCAAAGTTTGAGATATCTCAGAAGAGAATTCCGGATTCTGTACGTAAAGCTGATAAATAGGAATAATATTTGGATGCTCGCGGAGCACCATCCCAAGAAATTGCTACTTATCTCCGAAAAGTTGTACCAAGCAGCTGGATCTCAACAAAGGGAATGTAAAAACTAAAAAAAGTACAGCAAAGAAATATGCAATGACTTGGCAATGCTGCGGTTGCTGCCTTTACAGCTTTGTTACAGACAGTGGGTCCCACATAAAAAGTCTGCTTAGTTTAATGAATCAGATTTTATAATGTTTGATGACTCAGAAGTAATGAGTTTGAGTTAAGCTTGATTTAGCACGAGCTCGGTTCATTAACAAACTATTAAATATTCATAGTTTAATAGTTTAATCGGATTCGTTCACTTTAAGCTGGGATACTTTGGACTATTTATGTTGTAGCCAATATTATGGTAATTACACGTTGAACTGTACTTAAGTTGATTGGTAATCTATATGAACCATGTGTGAATTAATTATAGGCAACTAAGTTAATATGTTTGAATTGGTTTGTATGAACTTATTTTGTTAACTATGTTTGTATGAATTTATAGATTTGATTTTTGATATGAATTATGTTTGTATGAATTCATTAAGCAACCGGCTCGTATGAATTTGTAATTTTGTATGATTCGGTATGCACCCATATATGAATATATGATACAAAAGAGTAAGATTGTACTTGATTCGGCATGTGCTTACAAAAATTTATTGAATTAACTTCAAACGATGAATTCAAACTGTTAAAATCTATTTTCTTCGTGAGTGATTTCCGTACATACAAAATTTTAAAGATTCATTCAATAAAAAGTCAAGCGGTAAAAAAAATGAACATTTTATAGGTTATTTTATGTATTCAATTTTCATCATTTTTATTATCAAACATTTGCACTCAATGAATTTGAAAACTTTAAAATTCTACATGTACACGCATCACTCGCGAAGTAGATGAGTTTAAATTGATTTAATTCGTCATTTAAAACTAATTCAATAAAATTTTGAAGTTATGCTCATCAAACTCTTTTGACGAACACAACACAAGCTAGCTTTGCTTTGATTTAATTGCAATATTTTTTTTCCTTCGGAAGACGTTCAATGCAATCAACCAAAAATGTATGGAGGCATGTAGCTAAATTACCCGTCCTCACATATTTAATATTCTGATGCTCATCGATAGTATTACGATAATCACTTTCCGTACTGACACTTTTGCAATAATAATTGCTGGCATTAAGATACGTCAAGTACAGAACATAGGATCCCATTTGCCTGACAGTGGGGATTATCGCATCGCGTGCCTTATATGCACTAGACATACAAAACCAAAATTGGACGGATATATTATCAATTTACAAAACTACAAATACATACGCTTCAAAAATTGCACAATCCCATTTATCTGGCAGCGTGATCTCTATGAAGCTCAGTCTAGATAAGAAGGACAGCAGTTTGGGTCTGATGCTCATTGGACTTAAATTTACATCCAATGAGTTCCACAACCATCCAATCTGCTTTAAAATCCGTGTGAACAGATATTAAAGCGCTGTGTACAGATTTTAAAGCGGATCAGACGGTTATGGAAGTACGGAACTCAATTTAAATCCGACGGGCATTGAACCCAAAATGCTCTCGATAAGAAGAACCTTGCGTATCGTATCTCGGTGAAACGAGAGAGAGAGAGGAGGGGCAACTGATCCTGCAAATTTAGGCGGGAATTAAGGAACTGGAGACTCCATTCGCTATGTCAACATAACTGAAACGCCTCCATTTCCATTCAGCCGCCGAAGTGCTAAAGGCGCCTCCTCTTGCTTCCCTATAAATAGGCAGGCTATAAGAGGAGAGAGAAAGAGGACCATAAAAAAGGGAAATAAAATTCTCTCCAGTCTCTACAGATTTCCAGTTGTTGCTCTCCGTTTCCTACCTCAGTCTCTTTCTCTCTCTCTCAGTCATGGCAAGTTGCATTCTTGGAAAACGCAAGTCCCGCTGCAAGAACGACGACGAGTTCCTCATTGATCCGGAGTACACCCGTTCTCATGGACCAGTGAAGCGCAGAGGGAAGCGTCTGTTCAGATCCATTGCTTCTTTGCTTGGATTTGGGAAGAAGAAGAAGAAGGAAAGAGGGGATGGAATCGAGTATCAAGAACTCGTGAAAGAAGAGTTGCCTTTTCAGTGGATGGAGCCGATCGGAATTGAAGCAAATGAGAAATCTGTGGACGCAATGGAGATTATGGAGCAGGCGAATAATAAGAAAAGGCCACGGCTTGAGGAGCTTCTTGGCTGGAATCTGAGGTTTGTAGAGAAAGAAGGTTTTGAGACTGAGATAAGAGAGTAAAAGTTGGTAGATTTCTTTCTATTGCACTTCTCGTGCTTGATTTCCTCTTTTTCTTTTTGACAGGGAGAGGTTATTTCTTTGATTCTTTGGACTACTTTTATCTTCTTTTTGTTAATTCTGTGACAAATTAACTAGCAATTTAGTGGAAATACACTGATTCCATCCCTTTTATCTTCAATTACGGTGCAAAATTTAGTGATTTTAGCGTACTTTAATCAGATTCGTTTCTTTGGCGAAGCCTTGGCCATTTACGACTTCATAGAAAAGTGATATATAAACAATGCAGGTACGTACTTCAATTAATTCAACTTTTCAGAAGTAATTAATGCAATGCAGTCATACAAATACAATTGATGAATTCATTAAAACTGTGGCTTAAACTGTTGTCTGCTATCAACCTATCATTCATTAATAAAAAAAAGTGGAACAAATGCATTTACCAACCAGTAACTAACACAGTGGGATGTAATTTTCTAGCAACAACTGATGATGTATTAATTGCGTGTGTTTGGAGTGGAAGTGGATGTGACGCGGACAGTAATAAGGAACTGGACAAAGTCAGAGAGACATGCAGTCAAAGACACCAAGTGGAATTAAAGTCAATGAACGATTGGCTGTTAGGTGACGACGTGACGTTAGGTGGGTCCTCTTTAGGAGACTTCACTTCCAACTCACGTTCATTTCCAATTTAAAACTAATCTATATAGAGATGGACTCCTGTGTTTTGGTGTTTTGGGGACTATTATTCTTTTAAGAAAGTCTCTTCTGTGCATAAGAATCTATTTGTAAAATAAATATATTTTTATTTTCAAAGTTCAAACAGTCGATCCGAACAGTTCATCTTGTTCTTCATATTAATATGTGCTTGGAGACCAAATTTTACATTTTTCTGAATTTTTTTACTATTTATTAAGATGGGTACAAAAAATATCAAATTCAGACCATTGAATTTTGTACCCATCTTAATAAATAGTAAAAAAATTCTGAAAAATGTAAAATTTGGTAATTAATATGAAGAACAAGATGAACTGTTCGGATCGACTGTTTGAACTTTGAAAATAAAAATATGTTCATTTTACAAATAGGTCCTTATGTCCATAGAAGACTTTGTCTTCTTTTAAATAACGTTCGATCTCTGACCGAGAAAGAGCATGAGTACAAAAATTGAACTGAAAAGTAATATTCATGGGAGAAATTTTTTCACTGTATTTGTCGAGTGATTTTTTTTTTCCACATGCACAATATTTCAGCTATTTAAATTGGATCTGAATCCAAACTCATTTTCGTACTCACTTGATAGCCGAATAGAACCTTAGGTATGTTTGGTTGGTATATAAATTTGCAGCAATTTCAAAGGATCGCAGGGTCCTGCGATTCCAATCCCAATTGTTTATATACTTTGAGATTCATGTACAAAAAGTAGCTTCTTCTAAGATTTGTGCATTACAATAGGGCATGTTCGACCGGCTATTGGGAATGAGCATGGGCACAGAAATTGAACTAAAAAATACTGTTCGCGTGGGAAATTACAGTAACTTTTAGTTCAATTCCCGTGCCCATACCCATTCCCAATGGTTGGCCGAACATGCCCTAAATGAATGGTTGGGATTGGAATCGCAGCAGATTTATTTCCATTTGGTTGGATTGAGAATAGTTTATTTTTGGAATTAGGTTATTCAGAATAGTTTATGTGGTATTTGGTTAAGTTAGAATAGTGAATTCAAACTTTTTGTTTTATTAGAATAAACTATTTTTAAAAATAAAATAAAATCTAACTATTCTAATAAGACAAACAATAGCTATTATAGCTATTGTTATTTTGCAACTAAAAATACCTTTGGAAGTAAAGGCTTTTGTTTTAATTTCCATCTATATTTTATAATTTTAAAGTCAATCAATTGATTTAAACTGTGTAATGTGATTTTTATATTAAAATGTATTTGAAGATGAGTTATATATATATATATATATATATATATATTAATTTATATTATTTTTTAAGTTGTCTAAAAATCAATGTTTTTTATGGTTTAAAGTTTATTGAAAAATAATGCTTTTAAAAATAAAAATAAAAGTATCTAATAAATTTAAAGTTTTGCTTCCAAACACATTTTAATTGAAGATTATATATAGCAATTTGGATTCACTATTAATTTTTTTTTTGAAACAAAATATGACGAAAAGTAAATTACAAAACAATTTATAATCTTAAATTATTTTTGTAACGGCACAACAAGGGGAAAACGAAAACAATTTGATTTTTGAAATTTGCACCATTCCAGCACAAAGAACTAGGTTTTAAAATTTGTAGTTTCCTCTTATTTTTCTTTTGCATATTCTCTTGCAATCACTGGTTTTTGGAGCCGTTCTTTTATTTGTTTTATGAAATGCTTACAGTGTAATTCGTCTCCCAGACTCCCACATTAAAAAAAAAAAAAATCTTTATTGATGACACTGTAAATTTTTTTATCTGGATAATTAGCTTGAAAATATCAAGTGTGCCATCCCTAGACATGTTATATATCATTTCTCATATAAATTAGATATTTTGTTATAGATTATAATGTATTTTTTTTAAGTAGTGGTTATACCACCAATTTCGTATTGAAACCCGATAACAATTGCAAAGGTATCCAAAATGGATACCTAAAAGAAGTGTCAATATTTACACTGTTCATACATCATAACATACACAAAAGAGAACCTAAGCAAACAAAAAAAAAAAAACACTGTTCAGAAATCAACAAATTATAACAAAAATCAGTAAAAGCAACAGTAAAACAGTAGATCAGTACATATCACTCCAATTAATGGAGGCATCATCTTCATTGCTCAGCTCTCTTCCAGACATTTCTTCTAGACATTTGATCTGAGTAGTTGCCATCCTCCCCGTAAGGTACCCCTGTTTCCAGCAATCATGCCGTCTAATTTTAACAAAGGGCCCTTCAATATTAGTGCGGATCTTGTCCGCACAGATCTTAAAGCAGATCGGATGGTAAAGATGCATTAAAATATTTCCTTTCGAGTTAATGCATGCCTCTCCATTCGAACGACGCAATCGTGGACTAATATTCTTCTTCCGAGGTCAAAAGAGAGAAACACTATTGGCGTGGTCAAATGTTTCCGGTCTACAGCCGACTCGTTACACCATTTCCTTTTACTTTAAACCCATAACTCCACCATCCCAAGTGAATGATGGTTTCTCTATGGCCTCAACTAAACACCTGGCATATTACTGTCAAGTAGGTCCACGCCATTGGTTATTTCCACTCGAATTTGATATCTATGTGGTGTGGAGCCCATTAGCCAGTTTAATCCGACACGAATAGGTTCTTGGAAAGACCGAGGGGACAACGCACGCATCTCTTTCTCTCAACCCAATATCTCGCTCACACAGGCCACAACTCGAAAACAGATTTGAAAAAAAAGAAAATATTCAACAATCAACAAAAATGGAGAAGAAATGACCAGCAAAGCGAAACACGACAAACCAACTCCGCAAATCTCAATCTCAACTCGATCTCTTCGCCTCCCGATCTTCTCCCCGATTGAGGAACCATAACCTAACCCTAATCTCAGATCCGGACGCTCAGATCAATCGCGACGATGCCTCCGCACGCGGATCTGGACCGTCAAATCGAGCAACTGCGCGAGTGCAAGTTCCTTTCCGAGTCAGAGGTCAAAGCCTTGTGCGAGCAAGCCAAGGCTATTTTAATGGAGGAATGGAATGTGCAGCCCGTGAAGTGCCCCGTCACGGTTTGCGGCGATATACATGGACAGTTCTATGATCTGATCGAGTTGTTTCGGATCGGAGGTGATGCGCCTGATACGAATTATCTCTTTATGGGGGATTATGTAGGTATGTGTTTTCGATGAGTTAAATGCATAGATAGACTGGAGTTTTCATTTTCTTATCTGTTATTAAATTTTTGTAGTGTTTCTCCTGGGATTACTGGATCTTTAATAGTTAGATGCGGAAGAATTAGATTGATTGATCAAAATAACCCTAATCAGAGAATTGATTAGATCACAACTGAATCTTAGTTTAAAGGCCGTAATAATTTGGTTATATTATGTCAAGAGTTAATTTTTTAAACCTATACTTTGAAACAATTGAAGGTATGCTACATACATGTTTGCTAGATTTGTCATGACTCATGACTGTTTTGTCCGATTTATTTTGGAGTAACCATTATTTCTAATTTTCTTGTATGGAAATTGGATCCGGAGATGAAATTTGGTGTGGTAACTACTAGAATGCACAGCTCTTATGTGATAAAAAATTCTAGGTTGAAATTGAAGCAAATAACGTTTTCACTTGATAATCTCAAAGTATAATATTGGTTTGAGTATGGTTTAGCTGTGGAAACCAGACCTAATTAGCAAGTGTCACCACTGATATGTGTTCTTTATATAGCTTGAATATTGGTATGCTTTAGATTAAATTGTAAATTGTGGCTCCCAGTAATAACAGTTTCAAAACAACTACTGCAGTCAAATCTTCATGTGTCAAAAAGTTTAATTTATAATTTTTTTTTGTGGGCTATAATCTTCATTTGTCAAAAAGTTTTTTCCAACGAAAAGAAAAAAATGTGCTTGGCAGGCAAGATGGGTTTTCAGTAGTTACTAACATATGTGCCAACTGATGTAAGACTTGATTTACTATTGAGCATTCAAGCTGCAGTTATATTGGCAGTAACCAAATAAAAAGTGTAAGTGGATCTGTTGACTTCAAGAAACAAGCTGTTATGGTGGCATAATCATGTTTTTTTCCTAAGTCTCAACATGCAAAATTACATGGAGAAAGGTGTATTATTAGAGTGTCTTGTAGTGTGAAGATTTATTATACAGATAGATGCACTTTGTTGCTAATATTCCAAATATAACGTGTAATATGGTGGTGGATGCAAGTGTAATGCTGTCTGTTACTTGTACTGAACACTAATATTATTAGGTGAGCCATGGGACGCAATAGAGAGAGAGAGGGAGAGAGAGATTTCTGTTCCCCCCCTTTTTTCCTTTTGAACTCTGGTAAAGTTAAATGATAATCAAATGCATAATAAATGGCAGATCGTGGATATTATTCGGTGGAGACTGTGACGCTTCTTGTGGCGTTGAAGGTGCGATACAGAGACAGAATTACTATTTTGAGAGGCAATCACGAGAGCCGTCAAATTACTCAAGTGTATGCTTTATTTTTTCCCTTGAACATTTTTTTCACTGCCACTAAAAAAGACTTTGGTGTTGTATAGATTATGACAAAATGCTTATGAATTGAGTTTTGCAAGCCATCACAATATTAGAGAGCTGTAAGTTGCAGAAAAATCTGTGATCTATAGTTGGACTAAAATTACAAGTTATGCAGGTATGGTTTCTATGATGAGTGCTTGAGAAAGTACGGGAATGCAAATGTGTGGAAGTATTTCACAGACCTATTTGATTATCTACCCCTCACAGCTCTAATTGAAAACCAGGTGACAAGTCTTGTAGTTTCCTGCTCTTTGTTTCAATTTTTAAATTTTTCATATTTTTTTCTGGTTTAGGGTAATCATTCTCTTAGTATAGTTAACTGTGTAAAATGATAAAATTACAAAATCAACTTAAAATGTAGGTATTTTGCTTGCACGGGGGTCTCTCTCCCTCATTAGATACATTGGACAATATTCGTGCCCTTGACCGGATACAAGAGGTATGTCATGTGCTTAATTCACTAGAGTTCGATAATTATTATTAATAGGAACTGAGCTTGTTCGCAAATTGTGGCCATGAGGTTTATTATGTTCGCAGTTGATGATATGTTTATCATTGGCAAATATCATTATTATTGATTTTTTTTTTGTCAAGCAAAAGCATGGCTAAACAAGTATTCCTGCTTTTGAATAAAAAAAGTGTCCCTTCTTGTTCTTTGTTAGAAGTTTGCTTTAGAGTGATAGTTTTTCCAACTCAAAAGCTGTCCAGGTAAAGGGTCTCTCATTGGGCTTGATAATATTTAGTCCTGTGCCAAAATAACTGTTGCTGCCTGGCCTGTGCGGCTTGACGTTTGAATTTCATATAGTAGTTAAAGGAAGTATTAAATTTTATCATTTACGACTTTGCATTGCTTCACTGGCCGGTTGAATGGTATAAATATCCTGGTAAGTACAATAAGAGTTATAAGCTGGAGGGTGGGAATCATAGTTGAAACTGATTGATGTTTTATTGTGGTAGGTACCGCACGAGGGGCCGATGTGCGACCTGTTGTGGTCGGACCCAGATGATAGGTGTGGTTGGGGGATATCACCTCGTGGGGCTGGGTACACGTTTGGGCAGGACATAGCACAACAATTCAACCATACCAACGGCCTCACACTTATCTCCCGTGCCCACCAGCTTGTCATGGAGGGTTTCAACTGGTGCCAGGTTAGTGCATATGTTCCTTCCATGATGTATGGATTCTGATTGCAACGTTGTATACATAACAGTTGATTAAACTAGGATTGTTAATTCATTTGTTGAACATGGTATTGAAAAATCCAAGCAAAATGATCCTCCAAACTATATATTGTACATATTGATCCTCCAAACTGGATGCAAGAGTAATTTACACAAACCCCCTGAATAGCTCATTTCACATATTGACCCTACTTTCCAAGTTCCTATAGTGTCCTCGAAGGTTTCTACTTGTATCAAATTGATTCTACATAAGCTGGTTAAGAGAATTAAAGGGGATGAACATCAGCATCCTGTTGTTGTGATTTGCAACCCGAGGTGGATGGGGATTTGCTTTTTAGTTGATGTATGTTGCTATTGTTGCATTTGCGGTCACCTACAGTATTGATACATTTGTCTAGTGGATGATGATGTCGGCATCCACATCGACTGTATTGCGTATGCAGATGATATAATCATATTGTTTGCATTGCTGAACAGTATGCCAGAAATCTGTAATTATTGACTTCACTAAAATCATTGTTTCCATCCAAGTCCTTATCTACTCTATTAAAATCGATCTCATGATGGCAGGGACCACCTTTTTATTGGGATGCAAAACACTAGGAGTTGTAGTAATATCCAAGTCTCCCATTCATAGCAAATTGAAAACTGAAGTGATCAACATGAGAACCTAAAAAGATTGTGGACCAAATTGAAAATGAGGGGTATGGCAAGACTTAGGAATCCCAACCTGATCACATATGAAGTAAATACAGATTGTTTTGATGATTAAAAGAAAAAATTGATGGTGGATATGTTTAATATCAACTTGTTATCTACTTGATATAGTGCGAGTAATCTTTCTTTTTGTTTCTCATTTTGGTAATGTTGTTTTCTTTATTTTTAATTTTGACAAACAGGATAAGAATGTTGTAACAGTTTTTAGTGCCCCAAATTACTGCTATCGGTGTGGTAACATGGCGGCAATACTGGAGATAGGAGAGAACATGGAGCAGAACTTTCTTCAGTTTGATCCAGCCCCACGCCAGGTTGAGCCGGACACTACTCGCAAAACTCCCGACTACTTTTTGTAATTTCAGTTTTACTGCTTTGACCAACCCAAGATAGCAATCCATCCTCCTTTGCTATTGCTGTGGCGCTTGTTTTATAGTCAGAAAGCCTGAGTTAATGGTGTTTCTCTCTTCCTCTCTCATTCTTTTGTTTTGAAGATAATGTCATTGCTGTTGCTTCTAGAAGAATGTATTGTGATAAATTAAGGGAAAAATGGCGTTGTTGGGAATTTTTGTCGTGTACTTTTTTCGTGTTGTATTAAATACTGAAGGAGAGAGAGGCGGCAGCAATTTATTTTACAATTATTATTCTTTATTATTAGTGTGTGTTTTTTTAGAACTGGAAGTGAAAACTATGGGTGCACTGACCTCTACAAATGTCAGTTTTCTTCTCGCTCTCAGATTTGATTGTTGATTTAAGACTTTGATTGATTGTCATGACTCATGACCTTTCAGATGCTGAAATGGTTGAAAATATTGCATTCAGTATGCTTTATCAGAATCAGCATATCCTGTGGGTATCTTGCCAAACTCCTGCGTTAAGACCTAAACAAATGACGCCTAGTTAGGGCTGGCAAACGAATCAAACCGAATCGAATTTATTTCAGTTTGAGTTTGGTTTGAATTAATTTCGAATTGAATTTTTTTACGACAAGGAAGAGTGATTGCAATCGTCGAGAGAGATGTGAAAGTCATATAGAGTTTCAGAACTGAAAGCGAGAGTTACGACTTATGAGTTATGACTTATAGCTAAGCGGTTTTATGTTTTAACTTTTAAGTTAGCGGAAATCAACGGTTTACATTACTTTGAGATTCGAATTAGAATAGTTCGTGAACCTATTTCGAACGAACCAGATCCAATTTGAATTTGGTTTGAATTAATTTTGAACTATTTCAAATCAATTTTTTTATGAATCTTTTTGAATCAAGCTCGAATCGAATCACAAACTAAGAATTTTTTGTGCAGCCCTAACGCCCACAATTTGTTTATGTACTTTTAAACAATAACTGCTTTAGTACAGTTTGCCTGGGTAAAAGCTATGCTGCCTTGAAAAGGATAATGAAAAAAATCAGACCATTTGATCTGTGTCGATTACTGCTGCTTTTAATGCAGTTGGGGTAGATTTCTTTCTGAGTATTTCTAGGATAGTCGTAATCTGAAGTATAAATGCTGATATAATTGCAATTTACCGAATTCTCTTAAAATCATAACAAGAAATGATGTGCTTGATAAAAACATTAATAGAGTCAGAAAGAGAGTAAGGCAGTGACTATAATGAAGTCCAGAGAAATTATTAAAGATGTTTAATCTGTTAATAACTTGTTGATCACGTGCACTTGCTCTCAACTCAAGTATACTAAAAATAAGAAAGAGTTCCATCTGTAAATAACTAATCTACCACATAGATTGTAAATAAATACTAGCAGTACGCCTAGATCTTAATTTTTTTAGAAAGTTAACATGTACAATGAGAACAACTTAAATTACCTTTGTCCAAACAACTACAACCTGAGCAAATCAACCTGACTACTAAATGTATATCTTGCTCGTAGAAACAGATCAAGCTTCCAACCAAGTCAGGGACCCAATAATTAAAATTTTGCTTGGGAGATCTCCAGGGGATGGTGCAAGATATGTTATTTTTCTCCTAAGTCAATGAGAATTCACCATTAGAATAAAGAAAAAAAGGATGTACATAAAGTGCATTGCTATTACATGCTAAAAAGAAAGGAACCGACTCTGCTGCTCGTCAAATTGGCAAGTAGGACCCCTGCTTTTCCAAATCAAACCATTCATCTGTGTTGAGATTCATGCATGAAAAAAATTCAACAGGGAGATTTGGAAAAGCAGGGTCCTGCTTGCCAAAGGTAGAAAGGAAACATTTCTTATGTACAAAGGTAGAGAATCAAAGTATCACTTGTAACCATGCAATGTATAGAGGTCATGGATGTACCCAAAAACACATCCCGTTACATCTGTGGATAAGGATAGTTTGTATGCTTTATTAATAACTAAAAGCCAGGTGCAGAGTGATGTTTTGCATATTTAAGGAAATACACAGTGATTATACTTGTTCCCTCGGGCATGGTTTGTGAAGGTTTTGCAGAGGCATATTTTAAAGAATAAAGTACCTTTGAATGTCTATGTCTGTCACGTAGATGAAGCCCGCAACATTGCTGTGTTGAATTGATTAAAGAACATTTAGTAATTAAGAGTACGATTTTGATAGTGCCTAAAGCTGATAAAATTAAAATTGATAAGACACAAAGATTCTATCATTGACTACGACAAAATTAGTAAGGTTAGGACTTCACCATTTCTTTGTTTCCAGTTCTTCACAATTTATTCAGTTAGCCTTCTTTGTTGGGTATTTTGGACTGGGTTACATTAATTAAGGCACACATAATAAATCTGTCCAATACAGGTACACATAGCAGGCTCAATAAAAACTGAATGATACATTAAGGTTTTTACCTGGAAATAATTTGATCAGGTTCTTTGGCATATGATACAGCCAGAACTGAATGGAACAAGTCTTGGCTTATGTTAATTGCCACGGGACGGGTCGGGTCTGCTGCAGGTTCAGACCCAATCGGGAGTGCAGACCTAGGAGCTTGTGGGCCTCCACCAACCCGGTACACTGTGATCTCGCCGAAATTGATGATGTTTGAATGTGGAGAAAGGTCATTTAAGGGGCCGTAAAAATATTCCTAGGAGAATCAAATATCCATAGATAGTTTAGTATTTCGCTTGAAGCCACTCCAAACTGAACTACAATGCACCCAAAAAGGATAACATGATTCTAAACTGATTTTGTATATTTTTGGTCATTTTGTCAGTAAACTTTAGCAGAACTGGAGTTATCTACAAATAAACTCCTTGCTTGATCACCATAAACATGAGAATTACATGGTCTAACGTGCAAAAACCAAAAGTTTGCTGAGTTGGTTTCAACATACCCTGATCCGAAAACTTCTAGATTTCTGTCGTATTGCAGGGTTTCTTTGAACAACACCTCCCGATTTGTGAAGCTTCACAACGTCAACATTAGGCTTGCTCTTTAGCACATCCTTTAACATGCTACACAATTTTTCCTGCAATCACCCAAAAATATTTTCTTATACAATCCTTTGTTCGAAAGTAGAATTTAAAACTTATTGCCTTGCAGCCATATGTCATGATATAAGTTAAGTGAATTATGAATTGGTCACAGTCAGATTTCTGGATGAAGAAAAGAGCAAACCATTATGGCTATCTGGATGAAGCAAAAATGCAAACATTATAACTAGCACAAAAGCATGGATATGATGAACTGAATTAAGAAATCAAATCAAGAATTAAACTTCAGCTTTTGCAGCTGACAGATTCTTTGTATTATCTGCTAAGTTGTAGGCGTCAGCTTGCTTCAATTGAGTGATGCCTTTTGAAGGAAAACAGAATAAAAACAAAAAGAAAATGAGCAGATCTGAGGTTTATTAAATAATCATTAGGATCTTTAGAGCAGCTGTGGTACCAGTAGCAGAAAAGAGATTTGCGAGATTTATCAATTTATCACATTTTAATTTAACTTCGCTACCTAACACCTAGCTTATTGTAGGTTTTCCTAATCTCCTTTTTTTTTGCACAACCATAACTTAGCAAATAATACAAAGAATCACAAGGAACTAAAGATAAGATTTTTAGCTCTTAATGTTTTATGTGCTCTCTCCAAATTTCAAAGTTTTCTTCTACAATCGCAGTTTATTTTTTATTTTATTTTTATTTTTTTCTATTTATTTTCTACATCTTTCATGCAGCACAATCATAGCATAAAAGTGAGAGAAAGGAGGGAGGGAGGGGGGTCACAAGGGAGAGAGAGAAGAGGGACCTGTCCCAATACCAAAACAACATTAGCTCCGAAGGTATCGATGGCATTGAGAAGCAACTGTACACCAACAGGAACAAAGCATAAGCACAAAACTGGATCATGAAAGAAAACGTAGTTCTCTGGTAATCATATAAACTAAAAACAAAAGGAATATGCATTTCTACATGGGTTTGTATGTGGGTGGGTCGGTGGGAGGGGAGGGGGCATCCTTAGGTATCTAATTTGCCTCAAATGAAGGAAAACAATAATTATCAGAAACAACGACCGTATATTTTTCAAAAGTATTTCGGTCTTTTCTCATAAAAAAGTTAATGGTGTTTTTTTAGTAGAGATGAGGGTCAAGCCTACCAATATCCATTAGGGATTACCCAAAGACTGGTTCTTAAAAATGGGTTAACTTAATCAATGGATGGGTAAGGTTTTATGACAGATTCGGAGTTTAGTGGGCCCTTTTGCATGTAAATCCTTGGTATAGGGAAATCATCGAGCAATACCTTGTAACCAAGGCCTTCTACCCATCCCATAGTATTAATGACCATACCGGCAGCTCGAGATTCGGCATTTCCATTGAACAACCTCTCTAGAGTCTGCGCGAGTTCCTTCATAAGGACCTTATATAACTCTGGATTTACACTGAAAATTAAAAAACCTGATATGATCTTTGGGATTTAATTGCAGATTTAAAAATCAGTGAGGAATCTTGGATTGAATGAAGGTATAAATGCACAAGCCCAGGACGATTTGGAGTTCGATTTGCATAATGACAAAATCGGTCTATACCGCCTCCACTTCCCCCACTTGTAAAAGTTGAAGATAGATTAACAGAAATGCTTAAAAAAATATACTATCAAGAATCATAATCTATTCTTACAGTATTGTTTGTGTGGTATGCTACCAGGAGTGCACCCAAGACTATGGTAATAGAAGTGAGCCCAATTTTATTTTGCTCAACTGAGAGTAAAATGAAATAAAACTGGACAAAACTGACTCTTGACTTTCCATTACTGTTCTTTTTTAAAGGGAAAAAAAAGTCTTTTCCAGTACTGTTACATAAAACCTTAGTTGAGCTATAATTGCATAGAATTAAAGGTCAATTGCAACACAGATGATCCCTAAGCCTAAACTAAAATCTCGGGTATTCAGCAAAATGATTAGTTTCTCTAGATTTGCATGTTTCAGTTACCTGAGGTTATGTACTTTCAGTATGGAAGTCAAAACCCTCCCTCCTAGTGATCAATAAGTTCTCCACCAGATCTAGGTAACTTCGACTTTTTTCAGCATTTTAATTGCACATTTTGACAGTAATGTAGCTTACTTGAGGTATCAGTACTATTGGGGTAGGCTAGAAATGAGACCCAATCAGGTCACAAAGTCACAATTGAGAGACATTTAAGTAAAATTTAGGTTAATTGAACACTTAATACAGCATTGTTATGGCCCATATATAGGTCAATTTTAAACTGGCTTCCATACTATCCAGATATTTGATGTCCTTTTTGCAACAGTCAGTTAAATCTAAGCTTTTGTGGAGCTCAATATATGCCTAAAATGAAGACTACTAGAGCAGTTACCTGGGGGTTGTGTGCCCATAAAAGTAAACCATTGGCATCTCCAAGGGATTCCCCTCAACGGGATCTATAGGCATCTCCACGGGAGTGGCCCCAATGGATCCAGGTAGGCTAATGGATCCTTGCCCTATATCTAGATCCACATAGGTAGGCTTCCAACCCCTTTTAGCTGCCCAACTGAGCAGCATCCTGCACAGGGTGCTCTTTCCAGAGTCGGTAGGACCCGCTACAATCACCCGTGGGCCCTGCAGGGTCAATTCAATAGGTAAGTTGCTAAGAAAAATAGAAATCGGAGATTGATAGAAATAATTTGCGTTAAATGAGAAGCATCTACATCAGTGGATTGAGAAGCTTTAGCACGTGATCTTCTACCATCGAGTATTGCATGAACATTGACGTAGCTCACCATCGGTGTCTAAATCAACAATGAAATGAAGGTAAGAAAAAGAAAAGTACAAAAGGTTAATTCTTAGGCTAGCACAATTTTCTTGTACTTTATTGAATAATAACTCCTGAGTATATCAAAACAGTTTTAAAGAAAAGCTGTTAGGTGTCTAAATCAGAATTTACTTCTTTTTTAAAAACAATTTGTTTCGATGTAGTGTCCTGGTGTCTTGTCAGAAAATCTCCTAAATATTCAACCCAAAGAGTTCTCAAAAGCATATTCAGGAATATAATGAAATGAGCATTTATTGTGAATCACATGCTGTTGCCTTTAGATAGAATGTGGCATTATTTTCATAATAACTTAAATTGAATAGAAGATAGCACACTTCTTTTTGACCTGAGAGGTAAGTTTTTTACTCACAAAGTTGCAGTGGAAACAATTTCAAGCCCAACAAAAAAAAAATTAAAATAATCACCTCATCAGCTGTATACTCAGCCTCGCTGAATCCATCAAGCTCGATCGTAGCACCGTGCCAAGTAAATATCTGATAAAACAAGTGCACATCCCCATCCCAATTCAAATTGAAATCAAATATAGCAATGAACTTGAAAATTCAAATAAGAAAATGGGAGACTTAACAGCAATCTTCGAGCGAGGAGGGATGGGGAGCGAGATATCTAGAGGCAACTCGCTACCATAAACCTCAGCTGTACCAGCAAGGAGGCGGATGCGGAGAGGCATGTCAGGACCCACCTCCACTCTCAGCTCGCACTCTCTCGCTAGCTTGACCTGTCTCGGGGGCTGTACCACCGGTGGTACAGGAGCTGTCGCCATGGCTGTTTAGCTTCAGAAAAGACTGCTCAAAGCCCTAGTATGGGGTTTTTGTTGGTTTTTTGCGCCAGCACCGCTTGATCTAGATTCTTAAGTTTAGGCTCTCTCCTCTCCTCTTTTTCTCTCTCTCTTTCTCCTGGCTGATCGTGGCTGATCGTTTATCTACTATGCTAAGGTGCTCTGTATACTTTAATTCTAATTTTGTGTGGGTTCGAGGGTTGCTTTGAATTTGACAGATTTTTAAGTTTGATCGATCAAAGAAGGAGAGATCAAGATCCCAATTAGATCAATTGGAGTAGTTTAAAAAAAAAATTCAAGAAATTTAGGTTTTTTTTATTAGAGTTAATTTCTTGTGTACGCTTTAAAAATTCTTTAATTTCTTATTTATTTTTCCGCTCTTTATTATATTCAATATATTCTTCAACTATTTTATCTTATTTTTTTTATCCATAAATTAATTACTCTTATTTAAATATTATTAAAATCTATTTTTTTTTATTATAACCTTACTTTATTTATAAAATTTTGGGCGTTTTAATTAACAGCATGACAACGTAAATCAACAAAATTATCTAAGCATCATTTAGACATTTAGTTAAGCTCAAAACAGTGGCAAGGTTAGCATGCAAAAGGAGTATGCTTGGAATTCTTTTTTTTTTTTTAAATTAGATTATTTTTTGGGTTTGTCTATCTCTGATTCAGAGTTCAGCCTTGTTCAGAAAAAAAATCAATTAAAAAAAAAACACTCTTCGCCTCAACAAAGAGAAAACACTGAGTCATCTGTGCGCGATTTTGAATCATATGGCTTGACGCTAACCCGAATCGTCAATTTATTCGAACTCAAACCCGAAATCAAACCTGAACCCAAATATGTTTTTTGCTTACTCCTAACTCAAATTCTAGCTGCTGGCTCAAAATACTTTTATGTGAAAAGAACTACTGTTCTCATTGTGTCACTCCAAGCCACTTTGAGAAGCTCTCAAACTCGGTGTAGTCACTACAAATTCATGTAATTATTCTATTCAAGGAATTGTTTAAATCACCTCATAACATTGGTAGTCTGGTATATCATGATATCAGCATAGTGTTGTTTTCTTATCAGTAATACCACTTACAGTACTTTAAAAAAAGGTAAACAATAGATTGGTATTTTTTTTTCTTGCAATGTAGAGGAAATAAAAGCTTACCGTCAAGTCAAGTGGGAAAGATTCATTAAATAGATATAGAAGGGAAGATAATCTCTTTCATAGGCCAATCCTTACCCAAACTTGCTTTTCATTATAGTCCCGCATCCACCCATAAAAAAAAGGAATATCTTAGTCTGGTGATTGATTTTCTGTACGCAGAGAGCAGTAAAAAACTTACCGCAAAATAAGATTGAATGGGCGCAGGAGTGCAGGAGAAGGGAGAGTGGGGATACAGGACGACGGAGGGAGAGAGCAAGAATCGGAGAGTGCAGGAGGAGAAAACAAGAGGCGGAGAGGAAAAAAAGAACAAAGACCGGTTGAATTCTTGACATAAATTTTTGAAAATATATTTTTGTCTGTTATTATTCTAACAAGAGATTTAATGATAGTTAAGTTTAGAATTATTGTGTAATGTATAAATAAGAAAGAGAAGAAAAAGTTAAAAGAACATATTGAGGGGTAAAAAAGAAATTGAAGAACTCTATGAGAATATAGGAGAAATTAACCCTTTTTATTATGAATTATTTTGGTTCAACCGAACAAACCGAACTAATCGGTTCATAGATTTAACCGGTTCGTTTCGGTTTTGGTTTTGAAAACCGAATAAAAATTTGGTTTGATAAATTTAGTTCGGTTTCAACCGAACCGATTGTTTAAACACCCCTAATTATAAAAGTCAAGCTATTTATGAATTATATCTGTATTACGTCCAAAAAGACTTAAACTTCGTCATAATTATGAATTTATTACTACAATCTATGAGCTAAATTGATTGCACGAGAATTAATGTTGATTTTCATGGCAATAAAACTGGATACACTTTATATAAATATCTACAGAAATTAAATATCTAGCCAAATAACACAAAACTTTATGAAAAATTAAGGTCCCCAAATGGAAATTGAGATGACCATCTTAATTTTTCTTTTTAATGTATGTACAGAAAGATAATTTTCAAAACAAGGGGCTAAAAGAATTTGGACAATTTTTTTATTAATTAGAAACATTTTGTAAGCAAATTACAAGATGAAATACAAATAAAAGTGTACAGGAAAAAAACATAGATTTTCTAGAATCATAATCCTTGGATACATCATTCAAATGCCTTTGCTCAAGATAATTACACAAAAGGTAGAAAAAAAATTAAGCTGGATATTTATTTATTTAAGAGATACAGGAAACAAAGAAAAAAAAACAATATTTAGCCCAAACAAAAGCCTTGTCTCCATCACCGCATTACTTTGTCAACAAATTGGGCCTAAAGCCCAAAGAGTAGCAGACCCACTTTAGGGGGAATTTCATGTATCCCCTCAAAAACTTCAATATTACGTAATTCTCCTTTAAAATTTTATAATATTATATTTATTTTTCAAAATATTAGAAATTCACATATTTATCCAAAAACAGTTAAATAATAAAATTGGGTCTCCGCCCGTGTTTCTCTCTTCCCCTCTCTTCGGTTCCACTCATCTGAAGCAGTCTAAAGGTCGATGAGGGACTAATGGAGAAGCAATGAAGTTTCCTTGCTACAGTCTAAAGGTCGATGAGGGAATAATGGAGAAGCAATGAAGAAGCACTGAAGTTTCCTTGCTATGATTCGGAATGTGATATCCCGTCATTTACCAAAAAAAAAAAAAATAGAATATCGCATCTTCTCCGCTTTGGTAAAGGAAAGACCACCGAAAGCAAGTAGAACTAACGAGGACCATGTGGAGTGTCAATTCATGTCTGCAACTTTTTGACTTCAAGTAAAAATGGTGCACAAAATAGCACTAGCAGGCAGCAGCCTCCACTAGTCTCCATTCAAAAAAAAAAAAAAGTAAAAATGGTGCACCATTATTTTTCCTTTTGCATACAACTGGTTCACAGTTCTTAAGTTTATTCTTTGTTGGTCATCGGAGAAATAGAAGCTATTCGCTTGTAATTTCAAAACCCAAAACCAATCCCCTCTGAAAACCACCATTATATCTACGCGAAGCTGCTTGGTTTGGTCTCGCTTCCTGCAACTCAATTATCTTCCTATGTAACTTGGTAATTATTTTGTCGCTTTATATTTACTTAACAAATTATAACTATTTATAGCTTTGTCTTTTCTTAATTAGTTTCTATAATGCTTCCACATTGAGTTAGAAGAACTAGGATCCATCATGGGCCTTTGATCCCTTTTGATTGTAGCTTCTTCTTTCTTCAGGTTCAAACTGTCTTTGAATTGTTGTAAATTATCTTAAATAGTTGTAATTATCAATCAATTGACTGTTGGGAAATTAGAATTGTAGGATTTGGTACAAACAAGCTTTTTTTTCAATTATTTTTTACAATTGACTGTTGAAAAATTAGAGTTGTAGGATTTGGTACAAACAAGCAAATTATTTCTTACAATTATTATATTTTTTTTAGTACAAACAAGTATTTCTTTTTAAATCAGAGTTTCTGGTTAAATTTGGTCGATTCCCACTGATTGACCGTATTCCGATTCCATGATCAACTAAACAATTATGATTCCGATTCTAATTTTTAGAGTCATGATCCTAACTTTCATTCTGTTATGTTTCTTCCTGTCATCATAAAAAATAAAGGGAAAAAAAAACCCAATCTTCATGTTACAAAAAAAAAAATACTATGTTTCTTCTTTCACAAAATTTTAAGAAAAAAAGATTACACTTCTCTATTTTTCCTCTTCGTTTGACGGGTAAATCCCATTTTATTCCTCCTATTGTTGGAAAAGCTACTTCTTTTGCTTCTTATTTCGCTACTTGCCTAATCCTTCTCTTGTGGTTGATAACCATAACAAACAGGGGAGAATGATGATCTTGTGGGAAAAGGCTCTTGAAATTTTTGGTGTCAACCATTTGCCAATCTATTGTTGATACTTGGCGTAGGAGGAGTGATGTCGATGGTCACATTTAAAATATAAATAAAAAGAAAATATTTTAATGTTTTGTAGTAACTGAATGTATATCTTTAGAGATTATTGTGGACACCTATTTAATAAAAAAAAATTATATAATTGTCCAGAAAATATAAAATGAAGATATTAGTATAATTCAATTCACAAATGAAATAAATAAATAAAATCAGGATGAATATGCAAATCTTGGAAAATCTCTTTTCAAAATCAGGATGAATATGCTTCTAGGTACCGAGTTTGCCTCCTCTTTATTTTATTTATTTGTGGTGCATGTAACTCTTTTGGAGATGTAATTTGTTTTGATTCTTTTGCATAAGATACTATTAGCTAGTTTCTGTAGTTTTATTTTTATTTTTTATCAAGAGCATTATAAAATCTTATATTTGCATAAGATCCTTGCGACTGAGTGATTTGATCTGTCACACCTTACCATGCCTCTTCTATTCAACTTGTTAGGTTTTGTGTGATTTAGTTTGAATATTGCTATTACTTGCTTATTTATTTAGTATCATTTGTCCTCTGTAATATTTGTGAGTACCAAAGAAAAAATATAAATCTTTGTCTTATTATCTAAAAGGTGTTGTTGATGATTTGGCATTTTCACAATTGGAACGAGTAGGTTTTTTAAGAAATTATACATGCACATGCCTCCTAATAAAATTTACTTTTATTATATCCAAGTATAATTATTAGTCTAATTTCTTAGCAAACTGACTCTATAATATAAATCTCTGTTTTGTTATATTTAAATATTTAATGACATATTAATGTATTATAGAACAGGAAAGCAAACTCAGAGAGAAGGGAGCAAAATTTTATGATTTCCATCACAACACCAGAAAATAGAAGCCATTCTCTTGAGATTCCAAAGCCAAAAACCAATCCCCTCTGAAATCAAGTATCTACGCGAAGCTGCTTGGTTTGATCTCGCTTTCAGCAACTCAATTGTATGTGTTTGAATTGTTTTCCTATGCAACTTCATAACATTTTTGTTGGTTTATATTTACTTAACGAAATATATCTATTTATAGTTCTGTCTTGCTTAATTAGTGTCTATCATGCTTCCTGATTGAGATAGAAGAACTAGGGTTCATCACGGGCCTCTGATCTCTTTAGCTTCTGTTTTCTTATATATGGTTCAAACTGACTTTGGATCGTTGTAAATTATCTTTAGTTTTAATTATCGATCAACTGACTGTTGGGATATTAGATCTATAGGATTTGGTCACATAAATCATAGTATCCTAAGTTCCATGGCTCAGAAAATCAGCTGATTCCGAGTTGACTCCTCCGAGTCAGAGCGGAATCAGCTAGAGGCGAGCCGATTTTCCCAAGTTGACTTGGCTGGACCAGTTATGTATAGAAAACCGTTAAAATCAAGGCTCAATCGAAACAATGGGCAGAATTATGTTACGGTTTTGATGATTTATCGCATATTTGGCTGATTTTGGTAATATTATGGTTAGAACCATCTCAGTTTTAAGGTTATTTTACCTTTTAATGTGAACTGGGTCATTGGTCTAATGGAGCTATGAAACTTGCCAATTAAATTAACCTTAATAGATACATCATGGATTGCGCTAATGTAAAAAAAATTTATGAGCAATGGCTAGTTTATAATATATTAAAAGAAGATTAATTCTTTTATTTATAAAATAAAAGTTTTTTTTTGTTGCAAAATAAAAGTTGTATTCTCCAAGGTATTAAATTTTTTATGTATGTAACATTTCTATTTTTTTTTTAGTAAAATTTTAAAAAATAAACAAGTGTGATCAAGTTATAATTCTATATAATCTAGTTTTAAAAAACATATTGATATGCACTTTAAATTTATCTTTAATCAAATATGTAATATTTTCTTTTTGTTTGCTTTTTTACTCTCTGCGAGAATCCACTATAGGCTACCAGTATAGTTTTAAATGTTCAATTTATTATATTAATGGATTATTTGAGATTAATTTTTTGAGCTAACACAATTTTTCAGATAATTATTTGTTACAATTTTTTTTCTATTTTTTTTAGTACAAGCAAGCTTTTTTTTTTAAAAAAAAAAAATCCGAGTTTCCAGTCCGATTTGGTCGATTAACCCAATTCTGATTCTGATTTTCAAAATGATGATCCCAAGTTTCTTTCTTTCAGCATAAAAAAATAAAGGGAAAAAGCTTGCACATCTCTGTTATTCCTCTTCATTTGATAGGGAAAATCCCATTTGTTCGTCCTCCTTAATTAACTACTTATATAATCCTTCCCTTGTGGTTGCCGTAACAGGAGAATGAGCTTCTGGGATAAAGCAATCGAGTTATTACCAACCATTGGTCAAGCTGTTTTTGATTATTGGCGAAATAGCAACAATGGAGATAGTTACCTCTCAGAACTTCGTGTGGCAGTGTCTAAGGCACAGCTCCTAATTGAGAGAGCCGAATGCTGGCGACTACCTAAATACGAAAAAATAGACAAGAATCTTCCCCTCCTAAAAGATTCCGTCTACGAAGCCCAAAGCATAGTTCTTGAATTGCAGTACCAAAGTTTGAAGCATAAAGTCGAAAAGCAATTTCCACCTACTCAAATTTTTCAGAACTGGATGAACAATTTCCCAAACAGAGTAAAAATTGTTCTTGATAGGCTTAATTTTGTCTATAATGAAATGAAAGAAATCTGTGACAATCTGGGTATACCCGAAAATCCCAACCAATTTAGCCAAACTGCTAGACCGATTACAACTGAATTTCTTGATAGATCTAATTTGTATGGGCGTGATAAAGAGTTGAAGGAAGTGATCCGTTTAATGGGAGTTCCCAGTTCTGGATCTGGTAAAAGGAAGAGAGAGGAAAGAGAAAGCATGTCTAGTTTAGATAGTGGGGAGAGTAGCCGCAGAATGGATGAGGAGCATAATGTATCTGTTATATCTATAGTAGGTATGGGAGGTGTTGGGAAGACTACCCTTACTCAAATGGTTTGCAAGGATGAAACTGTAAAGTCGTACTTCAATCTAATTATGTGGGTTTGCATCTCTGAGAATTTTGATTTGGTGAAGTTAACTAAAGAAATTATTGAGTGCGCCACTAAAGAAAAGTGCAAACTTACTAATTTAAATGAAATGCAAAAGGCATTACAAAAGGAATTAAATTCCAAGAAATTTTTGCTAGTTCTTGATGATGTTTGGAGCAAGGACTGGCAAGATGTATTGCCACCAATGCAAGGGGCACCTGAAGGGAGTGTAGTGCTGGTGACAACTAGGTCTCCTGGATGTGTGGAAATTCAAGGGACGAGTGTAGGCACCGGAGGAGGTGTTATCAATTTGGAGGGTTTAAAAGAGGATATTTACTGGAAGTTCTTTAAGAGCTGTGCATTTGATTCAGTCGAATCAAACAATATTAATCCAGAATTGGAGGGTATTGGTAAGGACATTTGTAAAAGGCTAAAAGGATCTCCGCTTGCTGCCATAACAGTCGGAGGTGCTTTGAAAAACAACTCAGGGGTTGAACACTGGAGGAATATCAAAGACAGTAAAATGTGGAAATTACAAAAAGGGGAACATGATATACTTCCCGTACTTCAATTGAGCTACCAATATTTACCCAGTTATCTGAAAAAATGTTTCTCTTTTTGCTCCCTCTATCCCAAGGATTATGAATTCACCCAATATGAGTTAACAGAGTTTTGGATCATGCAAGGTTTTATAGACCCCAAAGAATCGAGAACTCAGGCGAACGGTTACTTTGATGACCTTGTAAGGAGAGGATTTTTCCAAAAGAGGGCTACAGAATGGGTGATTCATGATCTGATGCATGATGTGTGCCTAGCTATAACAAAAGATGATTGCTTTTGCCTAGAAAATGGGCATTCTAAACAGAAAGTCTCTCTTAATATACGGCATGCATCAGTATTTCAAGACAATACAGACCCGGTGAAGCTAAAGGAGTTGTACAAATATGAGAAATTGCTCTCTCTAAAGGTTTGGCATGCCTATGAGTTGCGCGACACTGAAATGGAAGACTTGTGCAATGTGCTAAAAAATATTCGATCATTATCTCTTGCAGGATGCAAAATTACCAAACTACCCGAAAACATTGGAAACCTAAAGTATCTTCAGTTTCTGGATATTTCTGGCACATATGTTTCAACATTGCCGGAGTCCATTTGTAACCTTTACAACCTCCAGTATCTAAATATGAGGGATTGCCAATTGATTAACCTTTTTTCTCAAACATTCAGCAATTTGGTTAAATTCGAATGTATTGCCAAAGTAATCCATATTAACTACTTGAAGGTTAACTTGTATAGTAATAGTAATATTGAGATATTAAAGAACTTTTGGAATCTCAGTGAATTTCTTCATATAGGCCATCTTCAATATGTTCCCAGCAAAGAAGCTGCTCAAAAAGCACAACTGAACAATAGACCCATTAACCATTTGGAATTGTTATGGTGGAGGGACGTGGGTGACTATGGAGAAAACTCTAATGAGGTACTTGATGGTTTATGTCCCCATCGTAATCTCGAAAAGTTGGTTATCAATGGTTATCCAGGTAGCTGTTTATCACCAAGTTGGTTGGGGGAAGGGTTTTTGCCAAATTTAACCGAAGTTGAGTTCATAAATTGTAAGGCCTCAACTATCTCTCACCTCCCAAGTTGCATCACTAAATTAAGCTTTCATGTTTTCTCGCAACTAGAAAATCTTCAGAATTTGTTGGTGCCAAACCACCTGCCAGACCTAAAGTATATTTCGTTGTTTATGTGCGATCAGGAATCACTGTCAGTGGAATCATTTGGAGGATTTAAATCGCTTCAGGAGCTGAAAATTTGTAAGTGCCCCAAGCTGAGAAGCACAAATGCTATGGTCTTACCACCCTCTGTCAAACACCTTGAACTGGACGATTGTGGTGACCTTATACAGTCACGTCCCAGTTTCTTGCAAAACCTCACTTCCCTTGAAACTTTGGCCATACGCCATTCCCAACAGTTGGTATCTATCCCAGCTGAGGTCACAAGCAATCTTAAAAATCTATCAACACTGCATTTGAGGTGCTGTAACAACTTAGAGTCACTAGGCGGGGTCAAGTTTCTTGCATCTCTACGGAAAGTCATTATTCAGTCTTGTCCTAAGCTTGGTCAAAATACTGCCATTTGAGATATAAATGGAAAACTGCCATCAGGTAATTACATATTTTACAGGAGATATGAACAACTGTTTTTCATTGGTGCAAGAAGAATCAAGCATATATTGATTTTTTTGAAACAATTTTATTTTAAGTAATTTCAAAAGCAGAGGCGCCTTGTGTTTTTGTGACTTTGTGCAGACAGAGTCATTCATTTTCCTTCAAATATAGCTCAACTTAATATTTGTCGCAGTCTATTGTTCATTTTCTTTTCTTTTTTTGTGTTTACTAATTTCTGTTAGCTACAAATGACAGTACTTAGAACTTCTTAAGGTTTTCTACAACTTTATGTACCAATACAATATTAAGGGGAAAAAAATTCATATAAGAATGATGAAATTGTATATCCACCTTGAGATATATTGCTACTTCTATCGTACTAATAATTCAACTTCTAACTTCATGATAATGTCTTTTCTTTTCAAACATTTCTTAATATTGCAGATTCGATTGAAGAATGGAAAAGAAGCATAAGCACCTAGAAAATGAGCCGCTAAAGACAGAACTGGCTCTAGCTCCATCGAATGTTAATTTAATAGGTACTCGGTGATATATCCATTATCTGATTCAAAATGTTTGAGACATTATGATCTCCGGAGTATATTTGAATTCAATTCTGTTATGATACAAGGGTTAAGATTGCACATAACACCTTTATGATTAAGAAAATGAAATCATGAAGCAAACTACATTTGTATCGTACATAATTATACCCATGGTTTGGAAACTCAGCTGAGTCGGAGTCAACTCGGTATCGGACATGTCCAGTCCGAGTTTTACCCGAGTCTCGCGCCTATGAGATTTTTTCAGCATAATTCGGATGAACAGTGTCTGACTCGGCCGAGTCATCCCCTTTTCAGGCCGAGTCAACCCTAGTCTGGCCTAGTCAACAATTTTTTCAATTAAAAAAAAGTCTTCTATAACAATTATTAGATATTCTTCTTTATTGTTTTGCTATGTTGACGATTACAAATGATTTCTATTTGCCTTTTGCACCGTTTAGGTACTAGTAGTTGTGATCAAATTAATATATGATTTCTGGGCAATAATTTGTTTTTAGAAAAAACAACGACCTAGGTGCTTCAAAGAATGCATGTGACTAAAGATTCCGATTCCGAGTTTTATAACCATGATTATACCAACAGAAAGTACTATAGTTTACAGCATGACAGATAGCTTGTAATTTGTGCAGCTCAGACCTTACTATAGTTTACCAGCATGACTAAAGAATGCATGTGCAATGCTAAATCAGAATTTATTTGCATGCTGCTAATAATGTAATCTCCGTTTATTCATTTCAGATTTGATGTCTTTCCCTCTTTCATGTTGCATGGTGGTGGTGCTCTTTAGATTTATGGACTCTTGGTTCATCAAAATAAGTTGTTTGAAATATTATTAGTTTATTTGTTTAGTTTATTCTGGTAATTTGTGTAACAAGTAATGCTTCTTTGTGTGTTTGTGTTTGTGTGCCTCTCCCCGTCACCCGGCCCATTCGCATTATCACACTTATGCTTAATTACTATTTCTGATAATGTACTCTTGGACCAATTCCATTTTTGTTTTTGGGTACTGCTGCTTTCATTTTTTTTTCTTTTATTGTAATTTCCTCAAGTATTATGTTGGCGGTCAACAATTCTTAGTATAACCTCTTGGGATGGTTGTAAGAAGACATCATTGTTTGGATTCAAGGACATCAACTTTAGTCTTTTAATCGTTACTATATTATATTATATTTCTCAAGTTGTAAATATTGTGCACCATTTTCTCTGTAAGTATATTTTTTTTAAGAATAAGACTAGTGTGCTACCTGTAGCATAGTGACATGTTCTGCTACTTCTTTAAAAATCTATTGAGTAGACTTCAAACGACAAATCTAAACCGTTGAAACCGATTTACTTCATAAGTGATATATTTACATATAAAATTTACAAATTTTTACATTCATTTAGTATAAAATCAAGCAGTCAAAAAAATAATAAAAAATGAATGTATTAAAATTAACTTATGATTCTTATTTTTTGACCGCTTGACTTTATACCAAATGAATTCAAAACATTCTAATTTTGACATGTAAATACATCACTTCTGTAGTAGATTGGTTTCAACGGTTTGAATTTGTCGTTTAAAGTTTACTCAATAAGTTTTTAAAGAGATAGCACGACATGTCACTATGCTACAGGTAACACGCTAGCCTTAGTCTTTTTTTAAAATAAGATTGTATCAATATTTTAGTATGTTTTTTCCTTACCTTATCTTCCTATATCCAATAATTGAGATGGCTGTAGACAAATGTTTTTTTCTTCCTTGGTGCTGGAGTACATGCAATATCTTGATTTGGTGGAACTAGGGGAAAATGGTTCTAGAGTACATGCAATATCTTGATTTGGTGGAACTAGGGGAAAATGGTTCTAGAGTACATGCAATATCTTGATTTGGTGGAACTAGGGGAAAAAACGGAGCCGGATTATCCAACATTAAACGGAGATGATAATTGTCGGATTCGGATCCGAATATTTGTTGACAATTGCCAAAACAACCGGAGTCCGATTCAGATAATTTCTCAAATTCTAAACGGATCGGATATCCGGGTTATCTGAATTGAACCCGCTCCAAAATTGACTTTTTTCTATGCGACTTACACCACTCATTTCCTCTTCTGAACTTCAACTTGTCTAACCTGTAGTGCTATATGTGGACTTGAACGACCCGACTTTTCCAAATGCCTCTGTTGCTAACAAGTAACTCTTTGCAAAGTTCGATCATATTTCTAACAAGTAACCAATTGGTACCAAATGAAGCAACTGTTGTATCATATTCCAAGCTCGATCTAAATCTTTAACCTTGTTTGACAACCATATAACATTATAAGAACATCCAACGAACCCAAATTATTTATCATTTTTGCCTTTTCTAGGGCCTCAATGTAACTTTCCACAACAGTATAAAGCCGGGCCATGACATAGGCTTTCGCTAAAATGCAATAGGTATTCTCATTAGGCTCTACATAGGCCGTTTGCATTTCATCGAACACCTTCGACAAGCATCGATTTCCTCTCCATGACAGACCTTTAAATTTTCTCATACGTACCCAGTTACCGTAGTAATGACAACATTAAGCGATGAAATTACAATACCTTGATTGGCGGCTATTGTAGAATTGGAGATTTGGATTATGAGTTAAGAGTTGAAATGAGCAATGGTGAAGCATGGAATTCCGCCCCATGTGTTTACTCATACACTTTTGATCATGTTTTTTTTTTTTTTTTTTTTTTTTTTTTTTTTTTTTTTGTAGATTTGGGAGTTTAATATATGCACGTCAAATGTTTGCTGAAATGCTCCTAAGAGGGTTGCTTCCTAACAAGGAGACTTGATGCTTTGGAGGCTTGAAGCTTGAGAAGAGAAGAAATCTATTTATTAGATTTTATAATTTGCCGAAGCCCTTTTTTCCTTTTCACGTAAAACCCAAATCAATTTTACATGATTCAATTCAAATAAAAAGACAATATTGTTATGTGTAGTAGCAACTGAAGTAATGTGTATCTTTAGATATTATTGGGGACGTGTTTAAAGAATAATTATAAAATTGTCTAGTTTAAAAACGAAGATATTAGTATAATTAATTTGACAAATGAAATAAACAAAAAAAAATCAGGACCAATGTGCAAATTATGTACTAAGCTGCATTGTTGAAATAAACAAAATAAGTCTTTTCCAGTACTGTTACATAAAACCTTAGTTGAGCTATAATTGCATAAAATTAAAGGTCAATTGCAACACAGATGATTCATAAGCCTAAATTAAAATCTGAGGTATTCAGCAAAATGATTAGTTTCTCTAGATTTACATGTTTCAGTTACCTGAGATCATGTACTTTCAGTATGAAAATCAAAACCCTCCAAGTGATCAATAAGTTCTCCACCACATCTAGGTAACTTCAACTTTTTTCAGCATTTTAATTGCACATTTTGACAGTAATGTAGCTTACTTGAGGTATCAGTATACAATTGAGAGGACAACAACAACAACCAAGCCTTGAGTGCCAATCAGGTCACAAAGTCACAACTGAGAGACATTTAAGTAAAATTTATGTTAATTGAACACTTAATACAGCATTGTCCAAACTAATGGGGATGTCCAGTTCCCGATTATTGCTTGGGAAAAAGAGTTCAACCAAGGGATGCCACTACAGACTGTTTGGGTAAGGATATATAATTTCCCAATTTTTATGGATGAATTTACTGACTATGATCGGGTTGTCAACCCTTTTGGTGAATATGTCCAAGAAATTGATCATGCTACTCAGAGTGGTTACAATGTTCGGTTTGTTCAGATTAAGCTGTCAGTTTATGATCTCAAATTACTGCCTAAACAACATCTGGCACTGTATCGTGATCCTACTGGGATGATGACAGTTTATGACATCGACATAGAGATCGAAATTGAGCATACTGAGGGTTTGAATGCCTGGGCAAGATGTAAAAAAGGTAGACCTTACCCTAACGGTACTGAATTTGGGGAAAATGAACATCGAGGTGCTGGTGCTGGTAATGCTCCTCCTGGTGATACTAACACTAATGGGCACTGCAATCCTGTGTAAGGGGGCAGTGTACGTATAGTTAATCTGCCTGACACCAACCCCATTATCTCAGCACATTTGCCACACCCAGTTAGAGTTCTGGATAGCATACTCGCAGTGGTTGACATCACTCCTAAAGATACAGCCAAAGGTAAACAACCCCAGGTAGTTAATGTGTTTGTAAAAGAAGAAGAAATAGATGAATAGATTGATGAGTTAATCTTGGTAGGGATTATGCTGCCAGTCTCTAAGATTTGGCTTTTATTGTGATTGTTATGTTTAGTATGCTGTTCTATTTCCATATGCTTACTCCTATGTGCTAGAGGAGACATACAGTGGTTGCTGGTAAACTGCTAACTTTTTGTAATTAAATATTTCAATAATGAAATGGGCTCTGTCTTTGTTTTAAGAAGAAAAAAAAAGTTGGAGGTTTTTGTAAAACGAGATAGCATAGTAGTTTACGTAGTAGGCCGAGTTTTCTTTAGTGGGCTAGCCACAATATTATCCCAATAAAATAATATAAAATTTAATTAGGCCATGATGGGCTGGATACGTCATGCTGCCTTTGCTCTCTTGCGTATTACGTTGCGTTCAGCACTTTGCTTCTGTAGCAACCGCCTTCGCCTAGGGATGTCTAAAAAGCTCGTAGCTTGTGGCTCACTCGTAACTCACATCTGGCTCAATCGGTAACAACTCGTTCGATAGTGTACCGAGCTGTTATCGAGCTGGCTCGCTAACAGCTCGGATCAAAATTAATGAGCTGAGCTAAGACCTAACTCACTCGCCTGCTCACGGGCTAACTCGGCTAGGCATCAATTTGTGAATTTGTATGAATTTGTGTGTATTTTATACTGTCAAGCTCGATCCAGCTCGGTTCAGATTAGTTCCAAAAATATTTGTAAAATTTATTTTCTTCTTAAAACAAGGTCCAACCAGAATACTACGTACTAGCGTCTGAATGCCAATTTATTGTTTGTAGTACCCTATCCCACGCAGGGTAGGACAGTTCTTTGGTTGAAATGATACCACTTAATACTATCAAAGTTAGAGGTAAACCCTTACATTTCTTTGATAATTCATGTGCAAGGTCAAGGAGATCGTTAGGACATTCTTCATCAGATTCTGGATAAGGGAGAGCCTTTTTTAGGAGGAGATCTAGGCCCTATCATCTAAGAAGTTGAGTTCATATGGTGCCATTTTTGACTAAGCTGATTTTGCAACTTCCATCAACCTACTAGTGATCAAAACTTGACTGCTGTTCTTATGATCAGGCAATACCTCTTTTAGTTCATTCCACAGATCATCCGTCCACACATCATCTAAAATAATTAGATATCTTTTGCTAATTAAATAATTGTTGAGCTCGCCAGCATAATAGTGCACATCCCGATCCTTCGGTACATATTCGTTGTACTTGCTGATCATCTTCATCAAGAGCTCAGTTAGATTGAACTGCTGAGAGATCAATAGCATGTTATGATAGTCGAAATCTGCCTGGGCACTGGTTAGAGAAGCAAAGAAGATATATTATTAGATTGATTTCTAGCAAGGTTCCTGGACAATAGTGATTGTTGCAGCCATGTATTACTAAAATATCTGCATTATATTGAGATTTTGAGCTATTAACTAGGATCACTATCAAATCTTCCAAATCGTAATTTATAACAGTAGTAGTAGTTGATCTTTGCTATACGCAGCAGCAACTCAGACTAACTCTTTTTTTTTTTTTTTTTGGTTGTAATTATTTATATCATTAAAACATAGATGCAAAAGAAAAATATGTACTTACCTTCTATATACCATAGATGCAAGGGTAGTCTTTCCTAGACCGCGGGTACCCACGATAGTTATGACAGCCCGTCTAGATGTTTTTTCAGGGCACAATAGCTCCAGAATGTTGTTCTTGTCAGCCTGCATGCCTACGACTTGAGTTTCATCTATTTCTGAATAAGTAGCTCTCCGGAGTGGCATTCTGATAGCCTCTCCCATGCTCTTGTCATCTAGTGGCAGGTCTTTGATTCCATAGTGGAGCCTGCTCTCATATATCTTGGAGTAGATTTTGAATGTTTTCTAGCTCAGTGCCAAGCTTGTGGAGGTTAGGCAGTTTCATGGGCTTCTTGCACACCTTCTTGAGTTTTTGTAAAAAGCTACTGGCCTCTTTTTGGTGGTGATCTTCAACTTCAGGTAGAAAGTAGGTGTCGGTTGCATCGGTGATGCGATAAGTTACATAGCGGAGCTCATTCAACCAAATCTGCACTCGCCCATCTCCTTTGCGTTTGGAATCAGCATCTTTCAGGCAGCACTTGATTCGGATGAGCTCACGCTGCATCCGTTCGACTTTCTTTCCAACCCCACCCAAGAACTGTGCTACCTTCACTATGAAATCGGCAAGGTTCTTTAGTACAAACTCCACAACCATCTCAGCCACTACAAACTTCACTATGAAAGCTAGCTGTTATTGTCCATAACGACTAGCTACAGTATTTTTTTATTTAATTATCGAACGTTCAATCAAAATAACTGGCCATTATGATTTATAACGTTCAGCTACAATGCCATGGACATTATAAACCATAACGTTTTTCTTCAATTTCGAAATTTACCAAAATCATTCCTCATTATCATTATTTTAATTTTATATTTTTTTATTAATAAAAATTCAGAATAATACTGCCCCTGCGCTATCTCCGAACAGGCACCGGACATGTCGGTCACGTAAAAATTGAGATATCTCAGAGGATACACTCTTTTAACTCCCTCTCTGTCTAAAAGTAGGAGGTTTTTGTAAAACGAGATAGCATAGTAGTTTATGTTTATGTAGTAGGTCGAGTTTTCTTTAGTGGGCTAGTCACAATATTAGCCCAATAAAATATCTTATAAAATTAATTGGGCCATAATGGGCTGGATACGTCATGTTGCCTTGCGTTGCGTACAGCACTTCGCTTCTGTAGCAAACCGCCTTATGCGCCGTATATATCACACATGGTAGATCCATCCACCGAAGAAGTCAAAATTGATGGGCGACGTATGCGCCGCCTCTCCCGCAACCGCACGGAAGTCGGCGACATCGCCACCTATTCTCCGCCAGCTCGACCCAAGTATGGAATGATTTTTCCCTTATTATCTATGCGGTGCTTCTCTCTCTGTTTATCCCTTTTAAATCATGGCATTGATTTGATGGATGTTGAATCGTTTGATTTGAACGGGCTTCTGAGCTTCTGTAACAAGCACAGTAACTAATTTGTTAGCAACAAAACTTTTAGGATCCCTAATTAATAAGGGACGTTCCCTTTAATTTGAATATCAATTTTTTTTTTTGCTTATTATTGCATAAATTGAGCATGGTTCTTTCATTAGAATTAAAGATCCGGTAGCATTTGAGCTAGGCATGTATATGATTTGGAGACTATTAATGTATAGCCTTCGAATTAGAGCCTTGAGTATTTAATATCACCATTTTAGTGTTATAACCTTAGCATCGGAGCTAGGGGTGCAAACGGATCAGACAGTGGTAAAATCATATCCGTATTCGTTTTTTATTTTCCGGATACAAATGCGGATCGGATATTAGACAGATACGTACAGATACGGATCGGATATCGGATATCTGTAAATATATATATAAATATTTTTATAATATATATTAAACTATATGATATATATCTATTATTCGGATACGGATAATTAAAATTCAAAACAATATACGTATCCGTATCCGCACAAATATTCAGATGTCGGATATCCGTATCAAATTTTCGGATACGGATCCGGATACGGTCGGATATTATCGATCCATTTGCACCCCTAATCGGAGCTCTAGCATTTCAATATCATCATTTTAGACCATCAGTACAATCTAAAATGATGTATTGAAAACTAGAACGAAGAAAGAAAGGACAGATCTTCTCCGAGCAACTTCTGAATTTCATTTTTAAATACAATATTTTTTGTATTGAAAAGGAGGCTTAGAAGCCCATTTTATTACTGAAATAATTAAATACAACCAAACCAAGTATTGACAACTTATTATCACTTAACTTTTTTTTAAGGTTAAACTTAACAAAACTTGTAAACTATCCCATATCCTGAAATTAAAATTCTCACCTATATATATTTGCCTCAGCAACACACAGCATCAACAACATCTCAACGAAACATGATTTCTAGCAAAAAAGCTGATATATGGTACTCAGATGGTACCTGTCAGAACCTCATAGATCAAACTACAAGCTGATTATTAAAGTTCATAACAATCCTAAACAAAACATTAAAGCACTAAGTGAGAATTTTCTAGATAGGGACATAGGGTGTTTCAGCTTCTCATATTTCATCAAACTGGGAGTTAGCAGTATTGGTAATGTTGGTACTTCAGCGCGCTGTTGTACAAGCGGGGAGAAAAACTGGTGGGCCAAAACATTGAAAAGGAATTTCATTCGGATTTTCTGCCCAAAGAGATCATATTGCAAATTAATATTTATCACCATAGACCTAATTGATTTCATATACAGTACCAACAAACAACACTAGAAAATTTTGATGACACTGATGTTGGAATACGGGCTGTGATGTTTGAATCTTAGCTTGCGTGACCCAATAGAGATTTACATGCAACGCTTAATAGTCTGGTCAGAAATTAATAAAATCCAGAACCGCATTACTGCTTTAGAACTTGTACATGAATCCGGATTTTTATTTTCTCAATTGCTTTAGAACTTTTATACGCATAGGAAAAAAAATAAGTTGCATATTGCAAGTTTTTATCTTAATTTAAATTGTAGAACTTATATTACTACAATTGTAAAAATTGAAAACACATAAATCCTCTCTCACTCTCTATATATATTTATTGAGCAATTTCAACTAACTTATATTGCATTAACATTTTAAATTTATTTGTTGATATCTGGTATTATTTCAAGTCCATATGCCAAGACACAAAAGCTCAGGGGTAGACGTAGGAAATCGGATTCAAACTCTTTAACTATGAGAAACTAGATAAAAAACAATTAATGTAATAAAAAATAATAAAAATAGTATATATTTATCTAATAAAAAAAATAACATTATTTTATATATTAAAAAACAACAAAGTTGGCTAAATTAGTAAATTTTTATAAAAACTACAAAGTTTTTTTAGTAACAATACTTTTGAACTGACTTGACAGACTTTTCTCTAAAAGAAGAAAAAATAAATTTTAGATAGGAGCAAAGTTATCAGACTTGTATTTTATCATTAAATTTCAAAATCCAACAAGAAGCAATTGCCCCTTTTGGCAGACTATGGGTCCTCCCTGCAAAAGCACTGGTAAAGTAGTAATAATATATATTGATCATTGTGGAAAAAAAAAATTCGAACACGTAAAATGAATAATATATATTTTTTTATTAATAAAAAAATAAGATAAAAATTATCGATAATAAAGAATGATGAAATTTAAAATCTAAAAAAATTGTGATAGTTCATAATGCCCAGCTGACGTTATAAATTATAACGTCTAGATAATTAAAATTAATTGACTCCTAATAAGCAAGAACAAAAAAAAATTACGGGATGTTATTTTTCAGACTTCGAACCAATACGAATGAGATTTAGCATACTTCTTTGGATGTTATTCTTTTCTACGTCCTTATTTATTTTAAATTTTTTTTCTCCGTTGTGTTAATTAGAGATTAATTAATATTAATTATTTAGATGCTATAGTTTAGAACGTATAACATTTTACTCAAATCAAATTTAGATCGATTTTTTTTTAGTTTAATTTTCTAATAATAAAAAATTCGGCGAAAGAATCAAAGTCCGACACATCACGTTCTTTTTTTTCTGTTAGTCGGTCAGGTCAGATCTTAATCGTGCACGTTACATTAAATATGATCCACAAGTTTTGTTGAGTGGGGCCCACGAATATGAATAATTTAAGTCTTTATGTCGTCGCATGGGGTCCCGTCACCGTCAGAGCAGGCTTTGTTGACTTGAAGACTCCATATATGAGGTCACTGCTTACGTTATTACAATTTACAAGTGATTTTCTGTGCCGCAAGCTTTTGGCAACCAAGTGGAAAGTGCTACTAAGTACTAACTAGCATATTGATAGATGAATTTGGAGGAATTTCACGTATACCCCTTAAAAACTTTAAAATTACATATTCTCCCATCGAAATTTTAAAATTACATATTTTCTCCTCTAAACATTAAAAACTCACAAATTTATCCATTTTATTGTATTTTGTATTAAAACTCATTCTAAATTAAAAACATAAAAAATTCATCTGACTCTAATTTGAATATAAAAAGTTCATTTACTGTTCAAATTGCTTTAAGATTCATGCGTGCTAGGTCAGCAGAAATCTTGAAGCGAACACACAAGAATATTAAAGCAACATGCACATATCTTAATGTCATGCACACATATCAAAATTGCTTTAAGATTTCTGTGTTGGATCAGCACAAATCTTGAAACCAACATGCACATATCTTATTGTGATGCGTGTACACCGAACGGTAGAGGAACTCTTCATATTCAAATTTGAGTTTGATGGAGAGTTTTATTTATTTAAGAAAGAGTAATATGAGTATTTTATAAATTTAGAATATGTTTTAATAGAAAAGACAATAAAATTTTCTTTCTATTCAATTTCTCTAATAAAGATGCTATAAGGTTTTGAGAAAAGAGACTGAAAAAAAAAGAGATTGTTTTTTTTACAGCCAATCATTTTTTTCCGTTTTGCTATCATGTCAAAAAAAAAAAATTCTTTATAACCAAGTTTGCTTTGTTAGCAATAGACATATTCTAGTAATTCAAACAAAATTTGTCACTTAAAATTAATAACTGCAAAACAATTACTAATAGAGATGCTTTCTGGATTGTAGGTTTTTAAAAATTAAGATTTATTTAATTTTTTATTTCTGTTTGATAGTTGATGTAGATTTATATTCAATTTTTATATTGGAGATCCTCTAAATTTGAATTATCGTTGGTGACCGGCTACTTGTAAAGATAACCGGTTGGAGAATTCAGTTTCGGAATGGATTCAATATAATTGTTTGAGTAGAATTAGGGTGCTCCTAAGAGGATAAGTTCTTTTGTACTCTTAATTCTAAAATCTATCGGATTAACTTCGACCGACGAATCCATACTGTTAAAATCTTTCTACCTTATGAGTGATGCATCCACATGTGAAAATTTTAAAATTTCGAACTAATTTAGTATAAAGTCAAGTGGTCAAAAAAATTCCAAAAAACGAATGCATTAAAAATGAATACATTAAAACTAATTTTGATCACTTGACTTTATACTAAATTAATTCGAAATTTTAAAATTTTCACATATAGACACATCACTCATAAGGTAGAAGAATTTCAACAGTTTAGATTTGTCGTTTGAAATTGATTCGATAAATTTTAAAATTAAGAATACAAAAAAACTCAGTACTCTTAGGAGAACCCTAGTTCTACTCTAATTGTTTCGCATTTTCCCCGCATAAGCTGCAGAAGCTAAGGGGCCCATTTTTAATTTGATGCTTTAAGTCTAAAATAACCCATTTTTAGAAGGTAATGTACGTAATGAAATCTTCACATGCATTCCGGTTCGCTTTCAATAAAATCGCTACTTTAGTCCCACATTATTTTGCTATCTTTTCCGAGTCCTCATATTTCCAATAAAAAGCGGTCCTTTTCTCCCACGTTTTACTGGAGCGGGTTTGGTTCTGGATAAATCCGGATATCCGATCCGTTTGTGTAGAAGATAAATTATACGAATCTAAATATCCGTATCTATGCAAAAAATTAACCGCTCCATTTATCTGAATCCGTTCTCACCCCTACCGGTGAACCTATAAATACAGTTTCGTCAATACGAGAAAACACGAGGCCTGAGAACCATGGTTGGCACAGCACAGTTGATCATCTGAAACAAATTTGTTGTTAAATGTTTCTGTTTTGTAACAATAATTGCTATGTCAAATTCACTGATGATAATAACTATATCAGTTTGATTTTGATAATTGGCTATCTCAAATTTGAAGATATTTGCTTGGTTCAGTTAACAAAATTTCAAATGAAAGAGATTGACTAAAATTAACTTGTGCACAACTGAGGGCGAGAAGATATTTACATTGCTTGTTTCTTTTGATGGCGGAGGGAAGGTTCGAGCTCTCCATTTATATATGTACCTACGCCTACCGCCGATTGCTGCTGCATCTTCTCCAGGTAAGCTCCTCGTCTCTTACCTACGGGGTGTGTAAGGGTTTCTTTCGCAAGTGATACCAGGAATGAAAGATCAATCAAAAGTGCGAAGGGGATGGTGTCATTCTCAGCTCCGGAGGCAATTTTGCAAAGTTCGCCTGAAAAGTAGGGGTACTTTCGAAGCTTTGCAATCTGTGCTAATTTGTTCTTCTTGCTCCGATGCTTGGGACTTGGGAGAGCTCTGCTTTGAACAGTTTCGAAAATATACAGGTGGTTTGTACAGATCTGACTCTTTCACCTGTCATCGAGCTTATGGATTTGGTGGTTGAGATTATTCTTCGGATTCTTATAATAGAAGATTTGTGAAATGAAATTCAATTTCTTGAGGGTCTTAGAAAAATATAGGAACGATTATAGTCTTCATCATTCGTGTGGGAGAAATACCACAGTGTTGAACTTTACAAGTTGGGAACTTAGCTGTTTCAAGTGAGTTCAATGGATCCAGCTCTTCTCCAGATAAATTTCAAGAATAGATAGGAGTAGGTCCAATTAGCTCTAACAACGTAAGATTACTTTAAGATCTGTGCGCACGGAAATTGAAACAGACTGCAGGAATTTCAGCGTAGTTCGCACGAATCTTGATGCAGATCGAGTGGTCATTAAACTCTCGAACCAAAGTAGGTCCAATGGGTATCTGACATACTCTGGAGATCTTGCGAAATTTGCCAGAAGATGTAGTGCTCCCACCTCCATCCGTTAATGGATTTCTGTATAAATCGGATGCGGATCCTCGGTCATATTGTATTCCATGAATAGAAGAAATAGTATTTATATTTTGGACGGTTCAATTGGAATCATACGGTTGCAGTTGCTTTACTGGTAAAAGGGAAAATGAGGACTGACAGGTATTATAACTTTTATTTTTTGGCAATTGACAGGTATTATAACTACAAGTGTACGACGTGTATTGCAGATCAAAATTCACTACATCTTTGAATCCAAATTTTTGTTCTCTACATCAGTTACGTGGACAGATTTTACTGGCTGTTCGTAAATTATCTTCCATGTGGCCGCGAGATTTACTTTTAGGTCCAGGTCTAATATTGTAGGATTAGCATCAAGATCTGTGCGTACGAAAATTAAAACAGATATGTACTGATTTTAATCAGTTCGCACGAATCTTGATGCAGTCGGATGGTCAGTACATCCATCGAACTAGATCCGATGAGCATCGTACCTACTCGATTTTTTTAATATTCATGCAACCACAATTTCAAAACTAGTTGCTAATAATAAAAATCTATTCGTCCGTCCTGCAGCGCGTGCTGCAGCAGCGAGAATCAGCATGCTATTGCTAATAATAATATGGTATGAAATCAATAGGTAATTAAAGGAAGTTCGTTGGGTACCAGTGAAAAAAAGGCAAATGGGCGCCAAGGGCTTTGCTTTTAAGAATTCATCTTAATTTTTAGAAAAATTTCAATTTTAGAACTTTTTAGGAGGCTTTCTGCTTATTTCCTACAAAAGCTTTTCAGGAGCTTCTCTCTGTTTTCTTGTATTTTCTATTTTTCCTTTCTTAGTACTTTCTGAATATGCAAGGAACTGTAATATCTTTTATTAACATGTAACTCCTAAGGGCTTCTCCTTAAAAAAAAAAAAATGAAAATGTTCAAGGAAGTTTACATTGAGATGCGACACATTGCCGGTCGCTAGTTGTCACAGAATAACGAAGTCAAAATCAATGTTCAATGTTCATACGATTACCGCGGGGAACTGGATCCCGCAGAATGAGTCAAAACCCACCCAACGTGGGACCCATATTGGCACCAGATTCCTGCCAATTTCACTCTCTTTATTAAAGGTAATGGACCCCACATGATGCTTTGATTGCTTTCTTCGAAAAATCCGCTCATTATTAAAGGTTGGGATCTCTATCTTTGAGGGATTAGCCTATGACGTCATAGACTAGGTGATAATATAGTTAGACACCGAATTTTTTTATTTAATATTATTTCATAATTTTTATTAAAAAGAAAGTTTGATATATTGTTTTAAAATTATAAAAGTTTGATAAATAGATGAGAATTTTTTTTGTTATTTTTTCATTTTCTTTAAAATTCATTTTTAAAATATAAAGCATGGATTTTCAATTTATTTCCTTAACAAGGAACGGATAATTAAATTCTTAACCATCAAGTGATAAAATATGTTTCTGGCATACTTTTTTTTTTATAAAAGATCAAGCATGGACGAAATTTGAAGTTTCTTACTCTTGAACAATGTTTAAATAGTGCGCTGTAACGGCATAATAGCCATGCTGTAGTGTTTTCTGACTTTAAATGCTTAAATTATGTAATAAAAATGCGTTATTTTAACTACGACCGCTGTAATACAATAACAATATTTGCGTTTTATTCGCGAATAAAATGTTTTTATGGGTTTTCGAACCGAATTTTGAATAAAATGTTTGACCGAATTTTTACTGAATAATTCAAGAATAAAACGCGAATCACAAATTATTTGCGATAAAAACACGAAAAAAAACCTGATTTTTTTCCCCTTGTGTTGAGGGATTTTTTTTTTGCTTCCTTGTTGTACCAGATTATTTCCGAATTATACTCGAATTATATCCAAATTACGAATTTTTGACCCATCGAACCAAATCCAAACTATTGATTTATCACTGTACACTATAACGGTAATAACGGTCCACCATAACGCATGGCGTGTAGCCAAGGACGGACCCAAGATTTTCGTTAGACGGGGCAAAAAAATATCGAATCAGGTTTAAATAGCTAATCGGATTTAAACCCATTACCTAATTAGGTACTTGATAAAAAAAATAATACTTTAATTTATACTTTCCAATCTTTTGACTTGTAATTTTTGATGTTTTAATCTATAATTCTAATTACCAATCATAATTCATGAAATTTATTTTAATTTGAACCTTAAATATAACCTGAATTACAAATAAAAAATTCAGAGGGGGGGGGGCAAAGTCGATCGAAACGTTCCTGGATTCACAAGGGTCTGTCCCTGCGTGTAGCATAAATAGCGTACGCTATGCTACATATGTTTTTATTCAAATGTCCAAACTGAAATTTTATTTTAAAGATCAAATTATTTCAAGGCCCATATTACTTTTGTTTTTAAATAGAAAAATAGAAATAATTTATATCATGATGCTGAAATTATTTCAAATAAAAAAAAATAGTTTATATCATGATACTTTTGTTTTTAAATAGAAAATATAAATAATTTATGTCATGATACTTAGGTTATTTAAAATGAAAAAAAGATAAATAGTATATGATATTATTAGAGACCTTAGAATAACACTTGCACTAGTTTAATATGAATATTCTAATTCTTTAATCAATGTTTTGTTATTATTTATTGATAACCAGTAGAAATATAAAATATAATTTTTGAAAAAGAATAACACTATAGCTACCTTCTTCTTCGTGATAGTTTTTATTTTTTTATTTTGTATTTAAAACCTCTCTTTTGAATGAACGGAATTTTAGGGATGTAATTAATTTTCTATTCTTGTGTGGTGGGATTTCAAATACTTTTAATTTTTTTTATTAATATTTCGTTTTCAACCAATGGATGTCAAACAATATTTTCGCAAATTGTGGTCATGTCTTGCGTCCATATTACATTTGAAGATCTGGAATCCGCTAGAGAACTAAATTGTTTTTATAATGCTACTGAAAAACACCTTCATTTCATTTAAGTTCCTGCTAACGACATGTGAAACTGCCGAAATTTTTTTTTAGTTACCTCCCGAATTAATCAAAATTAAACAAACAACATCCAACTTCTTAAATTTTAATTTCTATCATCCACGCATACTCAGTCTGTGCTTCAAATGTTTTAGTGGGCGGACTGAGTATGTGCACCAAATTGATTTTTCTATTATTTTTTTGGTTTTTTATTTTTTGGTTCGCATTCTCAGTATGCGCACCAAATTAATTCATCCCTGGATCAATTAATGTTTTCAAACAATTTAGAATATTTGGTGTCCACACCGAGAGTGCGCACTAAAAATAATAATTAAAAAATCAATTTGGTGCTCAGTCTGCATACTAAAAAATTTGATACACAGACTGGATATATGTGTGGTAGAAATTGAAATTTAAGAAATTAGATGGTGCTTATTTAATTTTGATTAATTGGGGTGGAACTAAAAAAAATTTCGGGTGAAAGTGATATTTTGAAACTTCTGTAAATCCTATATCAAACGGAAAGAATACCGTGTTCTGTCATTGAAAAATTGAAAATAATATTTCCGTGAGCGCAGTTGTTCTGTTGAGAAAACTTAATTATTGAGTGCAGTTGTTCGGTTGAGAAAACTTAATTATAAAATACGGAGCTGTCTGAATCAGAAAAAGAAAAAGAAAATATGGAGCTTGCTCTACAATTCTCCTTTCGGGCTTTTTGCAAGAGGAGCACTAACTGGAAGTTCGTTTATATTATAATTGTCATTAGTTCAAATCAATGGGACAGGGACAGGGACAGGGTTAGGTCAACATCCGATATCGTGGGTTTATATATAACTACATTGTTCCATATTGCCACACATCCTCTCCCCCCAGCATACAAAAGGCGTTCATTCGCAAGTCTTGTGACGCACAAGCTGTGTTCAAAATATCCTCGCACGCGCGCGAGGCCGGATGCCTCATAGCCATAGGTAACATTGATTTGCTATTTATTGATTTTCTCGGAGCACTGAGCACAGAGTTCTGCTTCTGCTAGCTATATTGTTATTTCGGTGGACCTCCAATTCTAAATATGATATTGCTATTGAAAATTGTTTCCTTATATTAATTAAAATAAATACTCCGTGATAAAGTGCTTAGTTGGTAACTTTGGATTTTTCGTCCCTACATATTCCCTTCGATTTATAATATTGAACTTTTATTTACTTAAGCATCTCATTGTTCTTTTTGCAGATAAGGTAACGACTAAATTGCGGAATTCGTATCTTCTGCATTAACTCAAAAATCATTAATTATAAATTAAAAAGTTTGTGAGGGAATATATATTTCTTTTGCCCATTATTAATCTTGCTTTATATATACATTAGTATATTCATTTATGAACGGAGGCAGGCTAACAGCAATGACGGAGTCTATGTACACCAGGGGTAGTTGCCTATCTCTTGATTTGAAAATTTTAATAGAAACATGATAAAGTTTTTACTTTGTCTATTTCTGAAATTAGTTTTGTCTTTCCATCTTTATACCGTATAAGAGGGTAAAGTTTTTACTTTAATGTCATTTTAACAAGTGCTACATACAACTATATATGTATGGTATTGTGCTTTCCAGTATGATTGTATAATGATAAAATTTTACTTTAATAATAAAATTTTCAAATTTTACTTTAATGTCATTTTAACAAGTGCTACATACAACTATATATGTATGGTATTGTGCTTTCCAGTATGATTGTATAATGATAAAATTCAAAAAATATATATGAACTAGTTACAATTTGAAAATTTTGAGGCTTCTATTTTTACAAGAAATGCTTATCTAAATTTTAATTATGTTCATACAAAGTAATATCTATGAAATTATGTCTTGAACCAGAGCCCAGACCCGAACCCGAACCCGAATCCGAACCCGAATCCGAATATGAATCTGATTTTTGTCTATTTCTGACTCAAATCCTGAATACGGTGCTGACTGAGAGTAAATTAATAATATAAGTTGAAGTGTTGAAGCCTCAAATGCAAAACTTTTAGATTGAATACTGGGGAAATAGTGAAGAACAATTGTACCAAGCTTAATTGTGAGATGAACAGCAAATATTAAGCATCTATTTATACGGACCCTTATAGTTTTGCTTCTATGTTCATGCATGGAGCCTTAATTAATTTGATTCTTAATACATATTAATTGCGTTCCTCAGCTTTCGTTAATTATTACATACTCAGAAGATAATTTTTCATTCTGCAGATTAGCTCCTGGATTGTGCATAGTACTTCTTATAACGTAAATCTACCGCAAGGTCATCCTTAATTTTTTTATCACACCCTACGATGGATAATGGTCAGTTCCCCTGGCTAACTGCCATGGGCTTTGTATTTCTGACCTTCAATTCTGGCATGGCAATACATCGATCTCAAGGCGATGCTGGTTCTATTGCTTTTGTTGCTGTATCATATTTAGACCTACTATCGCTATTTTATTGCCTAAGGTTATACGAGCAATCACCTCATAATTCTTCAAAGAGAGAATTAATCAAGGTAGTTGTGTGGTCTCTTACGACTGTGTTGACGGTCATGTTTTCGTACAAGGTGGCGGCATTGATGCCGCTACCAGTCGCTGTTATCGTATGGGCTATGGCTTCTGCTACAATTCTCGGAGGTTTTTATGCGTTTTTTCTACATCAGGAAAATGATCCTGAGCCTGTAAAACAGGCAATGCTACGTTAGATATTTCACCTGTCTTTGATTTATTGTAAAATATAGGGGTGTGGTGTATGGACTTTTCAAGTACCTAGAAGAATATATCAATATCCATGAGAGTAAAAAGTGATTATTGGTGAAGGTACATACACCGACATACTTAGTTGCTATTTATTGTAATATTGGCGTTATCGATCGGATTATTCGTGGAGACACCGTTGATAAAAAAACACTTTTATTTTCGTTGACTGATTTTTGTAGTGGCTAGCTAATATAAATGTATGTGTTATATATACCCTAAGATTTCGTACTTTCATCATGGGGGTGAACTGAATAAATGAAATTAAGTTGGTTGTTCAATTGGAAGTTGAGATTGTTAGCTTGCTTCATATTGCATTGTACTTGTATTTTTCATTGTACCACTGTATAAGTTATAAAATAAGATTGAAATTATAACATTTTTCTCATTCATCCCTTCTCTGTTTACATTCCACAGAAATCAACATACACCCAACCTGAATTTTTTTCCTTAATTTAATAAAATATAGTAGGCCTTCGTCTACTAAAAATTTAAAAAAGTGCTGCTTTATAAACAGCTCAATATTTGCTTGATGATATTACTTTAAGAGTAGAACTAGGGTAGTCTTAAGGTCATCAAACACTTAATTTCAAAATATCTATCGAATTTCAAATGATGAATTTAAACTGTTAAAATAAATTTACTTAATGAGCTATGTATTTATATATAAATTTATAAATTTTCAAATTAATTTAGTATGAAATTAAACGGTGAAAATATATTAATAAAGTTCATTTTAATGCATTTATGTTTCATCATTTTGTTGACAGTTTAACTTTAAACTAAATTAATTAAAATAATACTAATAAATTTTGCATATAAAATATTATTGAAGTAGATTAGTTTTAACATTTTGAATTCATTATTTAAAGTCAATCCGATAAATTTTGAAGTAGAGCTCAAAGCTTGATGAACTTAAGAACATCTTAGTTTATTCTAAATTATATATTAGAAACATATTACCAGTAATCAATTAAATTAGCATACATCATTTATTCAGCTGGATTATTTTTATAAATCATTATATGACGTACTGGATTATTTTTATAAATCATTATATGACGTACCAATTGAAAATCATGTGGATTTATATTTATGTTGGAGCAGGATCAGGAAGATTAGTAAAAAAAAAAATATTTTGATCTTGGATGTTAGCAATGGCGTGTCTAATTTGGAGAGAGCCATCTGAGAGGAAATTAATCTAAGGTAATTATTCAGACCTCAGATGTTAGCAATGACCGTCAACACATTCGTAGGAGACCACACAATTAATCAAGGTAATTTTGTAGTCTCTTACGACTGTGTTGACGGTCATGTTTTTCGTACAAGGTGACAGCTTTGATGCCACTACCGGTCGCTGTGATTGTATGGGCCATGGCTTCTGCTATCATTCTCGGAAGTTTTTATGCTTTTTTTCTGCATCAGGAAAAAGATCCTGAGCCTATTAAACAACCAATGATATCGTAGATATTTCACCTGTTTTTATTGTAAGATATATGGGTGTGGTGTGAGTGTGGACATTTTAAGTACCTCGAAGAATATATCACTATCCGTAAGAATAAAAATTCAGTATTGCTGAGGGTACACTGATATAAATTGTTATTTTTGATCGA